>JBBGZY010000660.1:4495000-5095000 GCA_037952925.1 Lithobates clamitans
AAGCATTCAAAAAGTAATTGGATCTGATTAAAGTAAGAGAACAATAGCAGAGATCTATTGCTGTGGTATTCTTGCACAATGTGACAAGTTGGGGAATTGGTAGCTCATTGGTAGCGCCAAACAGTGAGTTTACTCTATGCCAGAAGTACGTTTCAGAGCTTTTTCTGCCCACTTACTTGCCAACCGCGCTATAGCAGAATGACAAATACAGCGCAGTAGGCTAGTTCTGGGATGTTGTCATATGAAAGCATGCCATGATCGCCCCCTCTGCTTGCTCGCGGTGGGGCACAGGTGGCGCGCTCTGTGATTGCATTGTCCGAAGGAAGAGCCAATCAGTGGCTATTTACCATGTGATCAGCTGTGTCCAATCCCAGCTGGTCATGGATCTAAACAGAAGCATGAGGAGAGGAAATGAGAGCAGATAACTGGCTTCTCTAAGAGACATGTACACTGATAATCAGGGCACTGATTATCAGTGTCCTGATTATCAGTGCAGTCTCAACAGTGCCCACCAGTGCTGCCAATCTGTGTCCATCAGTGCCTCCTCATTACTGGCACCTACATGTCCCCACCTACCAGTGCCCATCAGTGCCACCTCTCAGTGCCCATCAGGGCTGCCATCAGTGTTACCTATCAGTGCCCATCAGTGCCTGCTATCAGTGCAAACTTATCAGTGCAGCCTATCAATGCCCATCAGTGCAGCCTCATCATTGCACATCAGTGAAGGAGAAAAATTGCAAAAAAAATTTACAAACTATAAAAAATATGTTTTTTTTCTAAATGTTTGGTCTTTATTCATTTATTTAGAAAAAAAAATAAAAGCCCAGTGGTGATTAGATACCACAAAAAAGAATGCTCTAATTGTGTGAAAAAAATGATAAAAATTTTGTTTGGGTACAGTGTTGCATAAGGGTGCAAAGTGTAACAGCGCTGAAAGTTGAAAATTGACCTGAGTAGGAAGGGGGTGCCCAGTAAGCAAGTGGTAAAACAAAGCAAAAAGTTCACACTTGAATAGTTTCCCGTGCAGGGGGTTCTCACCATCAATGCAACAAAACATAGAAATCAGCCTTGTGGCTCTCTTTGCAGCTTTACTGCTTAGGCCTCATGTCTTGGTCCTCCAGACCATCAAACACACAGTCCCAATGCACAAAACGCTGTACCCTTGTCAGCTTGACTGTTTCTGCTGCAGCTCCCAGCTGCTGCTTCCTCCCTTTGTCTGTTCTGACCTGGACTGTACAGTGTGATGTGAACCTCACAGCTCACACACTGACTTACACACTGACCCCATATCCCTCCATAAAGAGTACGTGTCCCCACCTATTACTGTCACAATGGATGTTTGCACTCCTTGTGACAGCAATAAACGTGATCAGATTTTTTTAAAGAGACAGTGTAAAAAATAAATAAATAAATGAATACAAAAATAAGGAAAATATTTTTTCTTTAAAGAGCCCCCATGCACTCATGCATGGGGGCTTTGGTGCTTATGCACCAAAGAAAATGCATACGTAAGGCATGCCCGCAAATGTAAGCGGTGTTCAAATCACACTATGAGGTATCGCCGCGATCGTCAGAGTGAGAGCAATAATTCTAGTAAAAGACCTCCACAGTAACTCTAAACTGGTAACCATAAAAATGTTTTAAATCGTCGCCTACAGAGATTTTTAAGTACCATAGTTTGTCGCCATTCTACCAGTGTGTGCAATTTTAAAACGTAACATGTTAGGTATCTATTTACTTGGCGCAACATCATCTTTCACAATATACAAAAAAATTGGGCTAAATTTACTATTTAGTTTTTTTTTAATTCTATGAAGTGTATTTTTAAAAAAAAATGCATTTTAAAGACCGCTGCACAAATACCGTGTGACATAAAATATTGCAATGACCACCATTTTATTCTCCAGAGTCTTTTTCTATATATATATAAAAAAAATATATATATATATATATATATATATATATATATATTTATAATGTTTGGTGGTTCTAAGTAATTTTCTAGCACAAAATACTGATTTTAACTTGCAAACAACAAGTGTCAGAAATATGCTTGGTTCAGAAGTGGTTAATTGGCAACATCGGCATCAGGGGCTTGATAGCTGCTGCTAATCCAGGAATGATTAATTTTGATAAATGTCAGCCAGTCAACAGAGTCTGTGGACAGATGCACTCTATTATCTGTCACAAAACCTCCGGCAGCCCTGGATGCCCCTTTGGAAAAGCATGCTGGATGCAGGGCAGCCCAGCAGCTCTATTGCATACTGGGCAAGTAAGTGGTCCATTCTCATGACCCAGTAACCCAGTGGATCATTGACTGGAAAGCTCTCCGTGATGGTTTTCGCCCCTGGAAAATCTTTCATCATATGATGCAAACGTTGCCGATGGGATGTGGAAGCTGACAGCCCAGGGCGTCAAGGATTTAAAAAAAATTGAAAAGCATCGAATTCTCTGGTCCTTTTGCAGGCTTTGAAGCATAAGGGAGGCCATGCACCGCAAGTTTGTGGAGGCATGAGAAGCAGAGCCTTAGGAATCACTGTGGTGTACAGTGTCTGGAACTGCCTCTTCCTAGCCATGTACTACTTCCAAGGGTCGATGATCCCCACCCGTACATGACAGTCGCCTCCATGAAAGTTACAGTGTTTTAGCACTAATGATAGCCAAAACTTATCTTTTCGCTCCTATTTCAAGGATTTTAAGATCAATTACCTTTTTTGGCTGAATAAACACTGTGCTGGCCATTAATGTTTGCATTGCATTTGGTGCATCGTCATTAAAATAGGACTGCACTTTGGAGTCCCCTAATGTTTCTGCATGATGTTTCTATTTGGTCCTTCAATCTCAGAAAAAGACAGTTATTTTTTTTAATTCCAGATGCAATCAGCTTTCTCTCCTTTCTCTCAGATTTCTCTCCCTCTGAAATAGCTGCCTTTCAAAAAGGCTTGAAAAACTTTGCTGCAAATGTGTACAACTTTTCTGTTTTATTTGTCAGAAAAAAGACACTGTCATTTGTCTATTCCAGATGAAAGTACAAATGCTTGCAAAATGTTCAGTGAGTCTTTACAATGATTATGGTTGCTGCCTTTAAAATATCATATTCTAATTTGTTATTTCTTGAAAATAATTGACTAATATCTCCCTCTTACATTGCTGCCCTGGGCCCCAATCAAATTGTTTACATATTCTCCAGCCACTGTGCCACATACTTTTGTGGTTGTCTCTGGAACAACTATATTTTTTTAGTTTGCCTTAACAACTGCCTAATCTCTGGAGTGTAAGTGTATGGTTTTAAGGTGTTCTGTAGCACTCTGGGTTTACATTTAGCTGAACTTGGCATATAATATAGTGTGGTACTGAAAAGAAGATCACAATTTATGCTTTAAGATTTTTCCAGCTTTCCCAATAGAACATGGGCAATGCTAACTCAAGGATCCCTTGGATCAGGTTTGAAGACAGTTCTTTATACCCATATTACCTCCCTGGATTGTTGTGCTCCTCATCTATCTCATATAAAGCACCGCCCCCCCATAGCAGTCTTGTGGCTCAATCTTTGCAACTATGGTCCCTCTGTAGAGTTAGATTTTTGCTTATCTTGGCGACCTTACCTTGGACTTCCTTTCTAGGAGATCCTTTCTTTCTGGCAGCCTTTCCATAATCTCAGAGATTTCTCTTGTGGAAAAATAATATATTGACTTCTATTTTAGCCCTACAAGATAACTCTAGAATTAATTTCCTTTGATCATTTATGTGAGCAAAAAATGTCCCACATCAGGAGAGGTATTTATATGGCTCCTGCTATTCCCTTACTCCAACCACTCCTGCTTGCTACTTTATATGAAAAGAAGTTGATGTGACTCTCCTGGTGCAAGGGGTTGATGTCTGATGTTTATAAATCCTTTGTTAGATGTATACTCCCTGATCCTCTACCTCATATGCAGAAATGAAACAGATTATAAAATGCAATTTTCTTCTCAGGATTGGGAGAATATGCTATGTAATTTACGAAAATGTACTAAATCCTTAAACTTTAGGGAAACTGCCCTTAAATTCTTCAGTAGATAATACACACCTGTTGAACTCCTCTTTATTTTTCCTGGCATTTCGAACTCCTGTTTTTGATGATTCTCTGCTTATGGTACGTTGGTCCACATATTTTGGGAGTGTAAGAAAGTGGCACCTATATGGTGTATGGTTTTATACAATCCCTCTAAAATAACAGGTCACACGCTGCAACTAATACTTCCCATGTGACTTTTATTTGTCTCCATACTTGGTGGTTCACATTATGAAGAAGCACTTATTCATTCTATCTGCATTGCTTCTCACTGGGCCATGGCTTGGAAATTGGAAAACCTCAAGACTCCCTTTCCCGCAAATTCTTGAGAGTATAGATATGATTATGCTGATGGAGAGGATTGTTCATACACTGCACGACAATATGTTAATTTTTATGACCAAATGTAATGTATGGTCTTCTAAAGCCGCGGACACATGGGTGGACTTTTCAACCGGACTGGTCCAGCAGACAATCCAACTGTGTGTGGGCTCCATCGAACGTGCAGTGGACTTTTTTGGTCAAAAATCTGACAGACTTTAGATTTGAAACATGTTTCAAATCTTTCTGACGGACTTGAGTCCGGTCGAAAAATCCACTCGTCTGTGTGCTAATCCGATAGACGAAAACCCACGCTAGGGCAGCTATTGGCTACTGGCTATTAACTTCCATATTTTAGTCCGGTCGTTTGTTATCATGTACGAATCCGTCAAACTTTGGTGTGATTGTGTGTAGGCAAGTCTGTTCGTTCAAAAGTCCATCGGAAGTCCATCAAGAGTCCGTCGGAAAGTCCGTCGGACTAGTCCGGTCGAAAAGTCTGCCCGTGTGTACGCGGCATCAGTGACACTTGTTTTTATCATAATATGGATTTCATGATTCGTATGTTTGTAATTACTTCTGGAATTTCTGATTACCCATCTTGTACTTACTGTATATGGTATACTGTACATGGCTATTTGATTACCTTTGTCATCTCTTTTTTTTTGTTTGGGTCTTTTGTCTTATTTGTACTATACATCATCATGAAAACTGTTGTACTTCCTCTGTTTTTCTGTGTAACAGGTCTTTGACTTTCATAAATTTTTTGTGTTGTACTTTATGTTTACAAATAAACAGTTTGTAAACAAAAAAGAGACAGCAGCACTCGCCAACACCCCAGCACCAGTGTAGCAACCTAAATAGTAAAACGCACTTGGGGTTATTTGCTAAAGGCAAATCCACTTTGCATTACAAGTGCACTACAAGTGCACTTGGAAGTGCAGTTGCTGTAGATCTGAGGGGGACATGCAAGGAAAATAAAAAACAGCATTTTATCTTGCACATGACTGGATGATAAAGTCAGCAGAGCTTCCCCTCATTTCAGATCTACCCCTCAGATTTACAGCGACTGTACTTCAAAGTGCACTTGCAGTGCACTTGTAATACAAAGTGGATTTGCCTTTCGTAAATGACCCCCACTGTGTTGGGAGGCCTCAGTGTGTTAAAAAATGATCCTATGCCTTTAAGATCAAATTATAATGGCATAAATAGTGCTCACAAAAATCAATAATATTTCATAGGTAATCAAATATTAAAAATTGTGAAACAGAAAATCCAACAGATGCAAAGAAAGTCCCACAGGTGAATAAATAATCACACAATATGCCCTATTCTGTAGACGTGTAATCATGTAGGTCTTCTGTGTTTTAATAGTAATTCCAGTGTGACTCCACCAAAAAGTAATAAGGTAACCCACCAGACTTCCAGACCCCAATATCATCACAGAAGATCTACATGGTTGCACATCTATCGTACATTATTTTGTGTAAAGATTTATTCACCTGTAGGATATTATTTACATCTGTTGGATTTGCAGTTTCACAATTTTAAATATTCGATTCATATATTAAACATTACAGTATTTATGGCATGGGGATTTGATCTTAAAGGGAAATGATAATTTTTAAATACATTGAGGCAGTGTAACACAGTTTGTTTTACTATTTAAATCTACACTTATGAAAACTTTTGTAAAGTCATGCTGACATCCACATTATGATTTCCGTAACACAATGTTTTCTGAGTATGTCTACATATTTTCTTCTCAGAAAGCACATTTATTTCTTGAATTTTATTTTATTAATTTAATGTTTTTAGAACATGATGGCTTCTAAAACAAAGTCGAAAAAGGGGTTAAAATGTAGAAACCAATTTTTTATAGGGTCCATATTACCGTAACAACAATATAATTATTACACCAAGGTGATACCTTGTTTAAATGCCAAGTAGATAGAATATTTGTAAAGAGATATCCGCGTTTAGTATATAAAATAGCCAGCAGCTAAGCACTATAGCCCAGATATCAGGCACAAAGAAAAATGTATAAATAAAAGTGCATATGTGCAAGGTAGTATCACAAGTGCAAACAAAGTACAAACAAAAAGAAAAAAAAAAGTTCATATGCAGCTGATTGAGGGGGTGTATTGGAAATGATGATCAAATGCTTGGCAGTGTGATACCCATTACCACAAATAAAACAAAGGCTTACCAGGAAGCCAGCGACCCCCCTTATTCAGGAAGGTCACAAAGCGCTTTGTTGGATCTGTGATCCACAGAAAAGATGTCCTGACGTCTCTCCCCAGTAGTGGGTGTGGCATTTTAGGAAAGCCTCAGAGCCAGAGTATATAGAGAGACAAAAAGACTCCACACAGTGTAATATTGTCTCCTCTTTGCAGTTTATTGGCAGCAGTGCATATACACAGGATAGCAAAAGTTCAAGCTGAGAGCATGTCTCAATCCAAACAATCCAAACACTTCCTTAAAACTTCCTTAAAATCCAGACAGCGATCGTGACGGACATGTGCACATGCTACTGCGTATATGCGATCGCTGTTTGGATTGAGACATGTTCTCAGCTTGAACTTTTGCTATCCTGTGTATATGCACTGCTGCTAATAAACTGCAAAGAGGAGACATTATTACTCTATGTGGAGTCTTTTTGTCTCTCTATATACTCTGGATCTGAGGCTTTTCTAAAACACCCTGATCAGATGTGAAGATCTTGGTGTGTATTTTACTGAGGCTACTGGGGAGAGACATCAGGACATCTTTTCTGTGAATCACAGATCCAACAAAGCGCTTTGTGACCTCCCTGAATAAGGGGGGGGGGATCACTGGCTTTCTGGTAAGCCTTCATTTTATTTGTGGTGATGGGTATCACGCTGCCAAGCATTTGATCATCATTTCCAATACACCCCCTCTTCATGAGACTCCTTCTGATAAAAATCAGCTGCATATAAACTTTTTCTTTTTGTTTGCACATTGTTTGTGATACTACCTTGCACATATGTTATGATTTATTTATTTCAAACTGTATCAATTGTCACACAATTGTACTTTATTACACCATTTTTGGATGTATGCACATCACATGTGTTGTGTGATTTGCATGAATTGCACTTTTTGCCCTAGTGCTGCACTTTTATATAAACAGATAGATTATTTGGAATGTGTATGAGGCCTGCAAGAAGCTTTTGCTTAAAAAATAACATTTAACTGTAAACTAACAGTTTGACTAGAGGAGTATCTACAGTATTTTATTATATTATTCTTAGCATCCAGTTGTCATTATTACATTATACTGGTGATTAAATTAACAGCTAATTTAATGTACTAATAAATAAGAACAAAAAAAGGAAAAGAAAGAGATCACTGTCTACTGATCACTATTCAACCTACAGAAAAAAACAAAAATAATGCTCATCTTAAATTGCCTATAAACTAGTGAGGGCCAATGAGCTGTTCTCTTTCAGTGTATAGTTACAAGTAACAATTTTCTTTTAGAATTGCTTTATTTTCAATAGTTTTTTAAGAATGCCTAATGAAAAAGAAAAAAATAGGGAAAAAGCTTAAACAAGGTCCACTCCAAAATATTGCCTGTGCTGTTATGCTGTTATTAATGGTCATTGTAACTAGTCTACTTTCTAGCTTATCATAGGCAAATGATACCACTGTTGAAGTATTTAAAAAAAACACTATATATATTTGTAAGCATTTCAGATACATAGTCAGCTGGGATGAGGGGGCGGAGCTCTGAGCGCGCCCTGGAAACCTCGGTCCCGCCCGTATCCCCACTCTGCCGTGGTCGGCATGAAGAGGCGCAGAGAGTGCGGCACCGAACGTTAGTGTCTGCCCTGCTTGACGGGCTACTGTCCTCCGCCCTCAAGCAACGGAGGACCACGTATGTCCCTCTCTACCACATGATCTCAGATGCCCCCTGACTGCCTACCAGAGGAAGCCCAAACAACGGCGACAGCTGGGGAGGTTTATTGCTGGAGCTCCCTTACTCAGCCGGTTGGATCGTGAAAGCGCTGCAGCTGGAAGGGGGAGTTCCATTGCAGGACCTTGCAGCTTGCAGGGGTGGAGGAGGTGAGAGTATCTCTCTGTCCCTGTGAAGGAGGAAATTGCCTATGTGCCTTGGAAAGAAGTGGCCGGACTTATTTGTGGTATTAAGGGCAGAGAACTTTCCCTGTAGGGATGAGAGGTGCTCAGCTAATGCTGGTTAAGGGACTGTGAGAGAGTTTCTTTTTTTAGATGTGATACCGGCATAGCAGGGGGTTTGGAAGATAAATGAGGACTGTGTTATACCCTCTTACCCTGCATAATATAACTATTTCTGGGAAAGTCTCCCTCATGTGCCATTTCCAGGTTATAATATAAAGGCTGCGAAGCTGGGGATAGTTGAGGAATTGTGAATGCTGACCCAGAAGGGGCTCTACGGTTGCTTCTTCCTTTCTGCTTACATTATATGAACTGTTTATATATGAACTGTAAGAGTTTATCCCCTGAAATACCTGAGCCTAACTAGATAACAATTCAGGACTGTACAAAGATCTCATTCTGTCTCAGTTGAGGCATAAGCTGTGACAGACGATGAATTGTGGAGGTGCTGGTGACGTGAGCCCATTGGGAAATATGGTACCGAGGTGGTATCAGGTTGGTGCCATCCAGGCCCATATATTGAACAAAAAAAGGGATCTGTCCAGCCTTCTCAGGTGATTTGTTCCAGACAAGGGGGGGTGATTGGGGGTGGGGGTGAGGAGGGCCATTGGGGGTCTTGGGCGGTCTGGGGAGTATGGGGGGTGGGGGGTTTGGTAGTGGGGGGTCTCTGTTTTTTGTTGTATGTTTCCCTCCATCTCCTCTCACAGGGTGCCTCATTGGATTGGTCTGATGCTCCTATTAGAGTGAAGTATGGGGGTAGTAAATTTGGTTACGTATAATGTAAGGGGACTAAACACAGCAAAAAAAAGGTATAAAATAAACAAGGAATTGCAGCTCTTGGGAACAAATGTGGTGTGTCTCCAGGAGACTTATATTACACAAGCATCAGGGGGTGACTTGGCATCACAGCAGTTCCCAAAGTGGTTCTATGGGGATGCAGGATCAACGCACTCAAGGGGTGTGGCCATTGGATTTGATAGGACGATGATGTTTATGGAAGGAGAGCGGGAAATTGTTTAACATGATGTGTACAATATCAAATATTTATTCCCCAAATAGAGACCCTGATAAATTCTTAAAGAAAGTACTGAAAAAACTTGAAACTTTTAAGGAAGGTAAATTAATGATTGCAGATGATTTAAATTGGAATATGGATCCAGGTTTAGATACTTCAGGAGGTGCTCTTAGACCTACAGCTCATAAATGGGAGGCATTAAAAAAAATGCTAATGCATTTTCAGTTACTGGATGTTTGGAGGATTAGTCACCCAAAGAAGCGGGACAATACTTATTATTCCCCTGCTCACAAGTCATTCTCAAGGATCAACTATATCCTAATAGAGCACCAGTTAATCCCATGCCTTAAGGCCACAGAAATCAAAGCAATCACCCTGTCTGATCATGCCCCAGTGAAAATCCAATTGGAGATAGCTGGGGATGCTTGGACCGGGATGAATTGGAAATTGAATGATTCCCTCATCCAGGACCCGGACTCAATTAGGAGGATAGAACAGGAATTGAAGGTTTACTTCGAGATCAATGACACAGCAGAAATATCTAGGGCCACTCTTCGGGAATCACACAAAGCTTAAATAAGGGGGATTCTGATCGGGATTGGAGCAGGGAAAAAGAAAAAAAGGGGGGAAAAAATGTCACATCTTTATAGGGAGTTTCAGGAACTAGAACGACATGCGGCCAAGAGGGATCCCTGAAAGGCAAGAACTTATAGAAAAAAGAAAATAATTAGATGAACTGTTAGAACAGGAAAGGAAATGCGCCTTTCATAGCATAAATAAGGAAAAGTATCAGGGGGGTAATAAATCAGGAAAATGGATGACGAGAAGGGTAAAGGAAAAAAAGAATAGGGCCTTTATACCTAAGATTAGAAATGAGGGGGTGGGTTAGGATTTTCCTCCCATAACATTGCCAAAATATTTCACTCCTATTATAGTGCTTTGTATAAGGTGGGTCAGAAAGAGGAAGACTGGGAGAGGAGGAAGGAGGCTATGAGGGAGTATCTGCGGGACCTAGACCTTCCCAGAGCAGAGAAGGAGGAGGTAGAGTTCCTTGAGACCCCTATCTTGCAGGAGGAGGTGGAAAGAGCAATAAGGAATACTGCCCCGGGGAAGAGCCCAGGCTCTGATGGATATTCCATACTATACTATAAAAAAATTTACAAACTTTTAGTACCTAAACTGTGCAACTATTTGAATGCTTTGGGAGAAGGAGAGATGTCCCAAGAGGAGTCACTATTGGCTCATATTACTCTCAATTTAAAAGAAGGGAAGAACCCAGCATCCCCAGGAAGTTACAGGCCAATTTCGTTATTAAATACAGACATAAAAATCTTCACCAAAATACTGGCAGACAGGTTGAAAGTCTGAATAAGTGAATAAATGATTTTACGCAAAACACAGGAAAAATATATAAAAAGTGTATCATATGTGTGACGTGTAATGCACATTTGGTCACCACGTGATGATAATAGATAAATGCATCCGATGAGTAAAATAAACAAAATGTCCAATAGTGAAAATAGGTGTCATACATGGATCATAACATGATAATGGGTTGATAAAAAAACAAAGTTCATTGGTGAAAGTGAATGAAGCAGGAAGTATAACATCAACGCCGCTATTAATTAATAATAAAAGTTCTTTTCATGCTTGCAATAAAAATGTGAAAAAACATCCGTGCAGAAATCTTCATGCATCCATGCTCCCAGTGCCCTTACCTTAAGGGGCTTAAATAAAAGCCCTGTAGAAAGTGCTGAGTGCTGATGGGGATGACTGTTCTGGATGCTGTTGGCTAGTGGTGGCTAGCTTGCAGTGGATGGATGTCCTTGGTAAATCCTCATGGGGCTCGGTTCAGGGTTCCGGACATGGTGCCAAGAAGAGAGAGAAGGGAAAACAAGGGGGCCTCCAATAGTGTAGTAAAAAATTTATTGGAATAAAAAATAGTTGGAATAAAAAGCGCACACTTTGCATACAGTGCATGTAATGGCACAGCGTGAGGCGGCTAACCGCCGTCACCTAGTGCGATATTTCCGGTCTACAGTGTCAACAACCGGGTCAAAGGGTGTCGACTGCTGGGTGTAATGGCTTGCTGGTTACCTAGGTGGGTACATAACGATCAGGTGGGGTTCATTCCTGGGAGGGAGGGGAGAGATAACTCCCTGAAATCCATTTTTTTGATTCAGGAAGCAATCAGGAGAGATACTTCAGCGGCTCTCATGTCAATTAATGCCGAAAAGGCCTTTGATAGAGTTGACTGGGGGTTTATGTTTGAAACATTGAAGCATTTGGGGGTTGGGGAGAGGATGATGAGATGGATTGCTTCCCTCTACCAACATCCAGGGGCCAGAATCTGAGTAAATGGAACCCTGTCTTCTCCCCTTGAATTATTTAACGGGACAAGACAGGACTGCCCCTTGTCCCCAAATCTGTTCATAATAACACTGGAACCCCTATTAGCTGCGATTCGCAAGAACCCAGGAGAAAGGGAGTATAAAGTGGTGGCATTTGCAGATGACTTGCTTTGCTATATCTCCAACCCCAGAACAACAATTCCTATAGTATTGAAGGAGTTCAAGCGCTATGGGGAACTTACAAATTTTAAAATAAATATGGCTAAATCAGAGCTCTTAAACATAACACTCCCTATGAGAGCAGAAGGCAATCCAACCTAGGTTTCCTTTTTTTTTGGTGCAGGAAGGAGTTGGGGTACCTGGGTATAAAACTGACATCAACCCTGAGCAATTTGTTTAAAGTTAACTACACCCTCTTTCTCAATAAGATCAAGGACCAATTAAATAGGATGAGATATAAAACCCTATCATGGATTGGCAGGATAAACGCTGTAAATATGTTTGTCTTGCCAATGCTAATCCATACCTTCCAAATGATTCCAATTGCACTTCCCCCAGATTTCTTTAGAAAATTGCAGTCCATGGTATTAAAGTATATTTGGGCACATAAACACCCCAGGATAGCGTATGCTACTCTGGTTAAGGAAAAAAAAAGCAGGGGGGGGCTTGCAGCACCATATTTTAAAAAGTATTACCAAGTGATTTCTATTTCTAGAATCTCAGATTTAAAATTGAAAAAGTGCTGCGCAATTCTAAGAGTCCATGTCAATCAAGGAAAAACTATCCCAATTGGTGTAAATATAACACACATGAGGGTAAGTAAATGTCCATATAATAAAACAGTCCCAACTGGTGAGTGAAAGGAAGCTGCTAATGACTCAAGTGCAAGTGACACACAAGGCAAATCTTCAAGCAGGTGTCTGTGATCACTCCACCACACAGATTAGCCTCTCACCTCCAGGACTTGACCTGAAACAGGTCACACAACAGTAATGGAACACCAGGCAGGTAATCCTACAAATGGAATATCCAGTACTCATCCACAATCAGTGAGATGTTGCAGTCAGAAATGAAGAAAAAGATCTGTTCTTAGGCAGCCACGCATGACTGCTATGTCTTTCAGAACCTCATTCACATGATATTTAGAATCTTGTCAGTCTTGTTATATCTTGGAATGGATTTTCAGATTACATCACTTCCCGTAGCTTGTATCAGCATACAAATTGTTGACATAGAAAAGATTTTATTATATGGATTCCACCACAATTTTGTGAGTTAGGACATAGCACTAATTTTCTGACGAAGAACACAGTCAAGATTTGGGATGGATTAAGTAGGAGATTCCACTGGGTCTACTAATCACCATTACTATCACTAATTGACACTAACTACTTTAAACCAGGGAAGGAAGAGCACTTACACTTCACAAGGTGGGCCAAAAAAGAAGTGATACAATTGCAAGATGTGATAAGGGGAAGTAGACATTGCACTTATATAGAAATCACACGGGAATGGGGAAACAAACCACTGGATAAATGGAGGTATGCTCAGTTACAGCACTTTACACATTCACTTCCACAACCACTGAGGGGAAGAGGCCAACTGAGAGCAATAGAAAAACTATTAAGCCCCCCCTCAAGCGTAACTAGTAGCATATCTAAAATATACAAAATACTCAGGGGGGAAGTAGAAAATGGATTTCCTCCCTTTCTGGAGAAGTGGGAAAGGGAAATAGGGCCCCTGAGGGAAGAGGAACATAGGGTTAAGATACTAAAAATGGCTTATTTATCAGTAAGAGACAACCAGACATATGAAATGAGCTACAAGCTAATGGCAAGGTGGTAAATGACCCCCCAGAGGATGCATGAGTATGGGTCAGAGAACCCTCCAACTTGTTGGAGGGTGTGCGGGGCCTTGGGAACTTTCGCACATCTCTGGTAGGAGTGCCCCAAAGTACATATCTTTTGGGAGGGAATCATAGAAGTAATTCTACAGATAACGGGTGAAAGGGTAAAAAAAAAAACATGGATGTGCTTGTTTCATAATACGGAGAAGGAGATGCCCCAATATAGAAAGTCATTAGTCCCATATCTCCTGAATGCTGCTAAAGCTTTGATTCCATGCTCCTGGAAAACCCAGGAAGCTCCAAGGCTGAAGGAGTGGATAACAAGGGTGGAGTGGGTGAGATCTATGGAAGTGTGGATACAATTGTTAGAAGACTCACAAGAGAATTACCAAAGGATATGGCAGAAATGGTTGGAATTTAGGAAAGCAGAGAAGTATTTGTTATTGATAGAGACATAGAGGTAGGAGGGAGAGAGGGAGAGAGGGAGAACGGGGGGTATAACTAGAGGGGTTTTTTTTGGGGTTTTTTTGGGTTTAGAGGATGGGGGTGAGATGTAAACAATACGTGATTTTTTTCAAGGATTGTATGGAGTTTGATGGTTTTTTCTCTGGTATTATAGATTTTGTATTATTATAAAATAAAGAATATATAATAAAAAAATATGTGTAAGCATTTCAGTTGTCATTGTCACATATCACCAAATATGTAGACCTCAGGTACATAGAAAATATGCTTAATCTATGGACTAATCACACCATTGAATTCAGCTATAACATCAAGAAAAGTAAGACTATGGCAGCATATAGTTACCTTTAGAGTTGCTAATTAAGGCATAGTACTAGTAGACAATTTCTGCCACCTTAGATCAATTATAAACAACAAAAGATCCAGCAGTCAAGAAATATGGATGCTGGTACTTGAAACAGCAAAGACCTAGAAAAGATCTTCAAAAGTATAGTAGTACTGAGGTGTCACTAAAAGCAAATAACATAACTGTCCCAACTTTGGTACTTTTGTCAAGTTATATGTTTGCAAAATCTGCATGGAGATACATAATAGGAAAATGACTTTTGCCTTTAAACGTTGTTGCTGGCAAATAATTCTAAAAATATTGTTGACAGCAAGAAAAAAAAACAAATGCATGTCTCAACTAATTACGCTTAATGCTACACTTGAAGTCCAGATGACTAAACTGAAGATATCTTTTTTTGGACATTTGAGAAAATATAAGTCCCTGGAACAGAAAATCATTTTTGGAACAAAGAATAGCATTATCAGCAATAGGATTATTAGATAGTCACAGATAGTGTGAACATTTTTAAAGATGATGACCAACATAGAAGACATCAATATTGGAATACACCATTCGTGTTATCACAAGGGATCAACAGTAACTAGTCAGCCATATTGAGCGGAAATGGATATTAGAGTTGGGTTAAATACTAATGGCGCATACACACGAGCAAAATGTCCGTCAGAAAAAGTCCGATGGGAGCTTTTCATCGTATATTCCGACCATGTGTTTGCCCCATCTGACTTTTTCCGTCAAAAATTCAGACGGACTTAGAAAGAGAACATGTTCTAAATTTTTGCAACGGAAGTAATTACTACCGGAAAAAGCGCTCATCTGTATGATTTTCAGACGCACCAAAAACGGCACATGCTCTGAAGCAAGTAGTATGTCACCGCGTTCTGGACGGTCGGAATTTGGTGTGACCATGTGTATGCAAGGCAGCTTGAGCAGAATTCCATTGGAACTCCGTTGGAAAAACCTTCAGAGTTTATTCCGACGGCAAAACCGGTCTTGTGTACAGGGCATAAGTGTTGAATCTAAAGTCAGTGTTGTATAACTAGATCTGACCACTTAATATGATCAATGGTTGACAGTTTTTTCAAGGGTTGTGAAACATCCAGGATGCCGCTCTCCCAACCTATTTTGTGTAGAAGAGATGCTAGATGGCCTCGGGCCAGTGCTACTTAACTAACCACCTGGTGGGTGGGGCAAACACACATCAGGAGGGCGTGGTTAGTGGAGTAGCGCTGGCTGAGGCTGCCAAGCATCTCTTCTACATGAGTCAAGTCAGGAGAGTGGCATCCTGGATGTTTTACAATACTGTTTACACTGGATGAGTTAGTAGGAATGCCTACTCCTTCGAGTTCCTTCCAGTTCTTTTAAGGGGTTCACTATATATGAACTAAAACATCCTGGTATAGTTATTGTGTAAATATATGTTCTATCACTCCAATTACATATTTAATATTTATTTTATGTTTTAATTAGGTATATCCTAAGCATCATTGTGTTTAAGGGGACTATACACTGGTAGATCTCTTTAGGAAGATATCGATGGGAGCTTGCAATGTGATTGAGACCTGTATGTCTGTGGCAGCATTTTGCACAGCCTAATAAATAATAAAGGTGTGGACTGTGTGGCTGCTCCAGCCACATTAACCAGATATTTTTTCATAAATGTATGGGGATGAAACATCTACTAGATATTCTGCAGTTTTACTACCTATTAACCCAACCTGGGTTATGTTGACCTCCACTGCAATTGCAGCAAGGATTATTGAATTTTCTATTGAAGGGCGGAACACATTTTCTATGTTCACAGTGATTTCCTACATGATGAAATGTCTCTGCAGTCTTTAGAGCACCCAATCCTGGCAAACATAGAATTCATCTTATTCAAAAAATTTACTGTATGTGGGTAATCTTATACAGTATGCTTGAATCTCTCTATTTCCTTCCAAATTGATTTATTTTACTTTTGTTCAAAGGAGAAAGTACAAGATATATTCAGCAATTTGCCATCATTTTGTGCTAGACAGAAATTTAAGACTTTTAATTACCTGCAATAATATGAGAGTGTGTTTAGCAGTGATTGAATATCTCTTTATGGCTCTCTGTACACCCCTTCCTTCAATGTCACACTATCACAAAACTGATCATTTGGAATGCGTTAATATTTAATTGCCTGTAATTTCTCATGTGGTCTCTCATCACTGTAGCTAGCTGTATTTTCAGGATGGCCAAGGATATAAACACATAACAATTTTTCCTCCAGTAGTGTAATCATTCCATCTACACACGCACAATTTGAAAACCCTCCAGGGCTATCTCAAGTAATCCATTTTCTCATAAAAATAACATATGATAGATAAAATCTGTAACTATCTTCTCCAGTATATTTTTGCTTGGTAGGATGTTTGATTGGAGATATCTAAGACATCACTGTTATAATGAAAACTGCACTGACAATAAAAATCTGATACAAACAGCAGAAACAGAATGTTCAGAATATTAGAGCTTCCATTACCTAAATACGAACCTAAAATGAATAATATAGCATCTCAGATGGTACTTTCTTACTATTTTTAATTACATAATGTGCAGTAGAGCAATACATTCATCATTAGGGTATTATACAAGACACAATAGATTTTTGGTCCTTTTAATAATTTATATTCCTCTAGACCAGAGTACAGTTTAGCTGCACTAATAGCTGTACAGTACTTCTGCCATGTGTTTATATACCAATTGTGACGGGAGTACTCTTAAAAAAAAATTGTCATTAACATTTTACAGGCAGCTCACATAAAACATGTGGGTTTAATTCTGAAAGCATACACTATCAATAATTAGCAATTTTTAGGCAGCTCACATAAATACATTTGAAATTAGCACTTACTAATGGCTCTTGTTATAGAAAGTGAGTATGCTTTTTGTCGGTAAATGTGCTGTAGTTTACTTCACCACTTCTGGAACTGTCAGAGGCTTTCTCTACCAGAAAGTATGCACTGCTTCCTCCCTCCTCTATCTGTTAAGTCTCTGACACCTGAGACTGTGTGTGGGAGAGCTCTTGCATCATCAGTGACAGCAGTGGAAAACTCTGCCTGGGCATTATTGTCACTAACAGTGTCAGGGGCTTCCCAGGCAACAGCTAGACACCCTGGTGATGTCAAGGTAGGCTGCTTGCATCAACTTTTGCAGCCTGATTTTTCATAGTAACTTATACTCTGTTTTGGAACCTTTTAACCCTTTGAAGAAGAGTATCACTTCAGTCCACTTTTCATCAGTATATTGTACAGTAATGAAGGGTATCCCTTCCACAAGTCCACAAAATACAATGGCTTTATTCTTTTGTATATGCTATAATGAAATAAAAGTATGGTCTCTCAACTCTTGGTTTGGAGATCCTACTTTTATAAATCTCTTGGAATTTGTGTATAACACTTCCTAGGCTGCATTAGTACAGTCTAACCTGTGTCATCAAACTCCATTTCATACTGTATATTCCATGCTGTGGGTGTAAGCCCCAACCTTTGGGTTCTCCACCAACCTTTTCATTCTCAATAGCAATAAAACCAGACAAAGGATCTAATCCTTAAAAGTAGACTTGTGCACAATGGAAAATTTTGTTTAGTTTCGGTTTGTTGTAATTCGTAAAATACATAATTTTGTTCTCTTTTAGCAGTTATGTTACGTTAATACATTTTCGGATAATTTGTTATTTCTGTAGAGTGTCGATATTCGTTATACTGAATCTCGAATCATGTCGAATTCATTCGTTATATGCGCTATAATTTTGTTCCTATTTGTTGAAATTCAATATTTATGTATGTATATATATATTCATGATAATGATTTGTAGTTTGGAAAGTCATTTGTTTATTGAATCTTTTAACACGCACAATGACAATACCTCTTCTCCTCTGCTCAAATACAATACAACACACTTCTTACTCAGTTCTCAGGAATGCACTTTGCCAGTAATCCAAACTCCAGCACAAAATTAATCAGCTGATTGGACTGTAAGATTTACTTTGAGTTGACCTTTTGTTTCATTAGATCTTTAACAAATTACCGAATCATGTCGAATTCATTTCTTATATCTGCTATAATTTATTTCATGTTAGTTGAAATTCGTTACTTTTTTATTCGGACATTTGGATGCATCCGAATCTCCGAAAGATGCAAAATTCTGCCGAATTTCGATTTGTTAAGAAACAAATTGCACAAGCCTACTTAAAATAAAGTATAAACTGAACTTCTTTAAGTGGGGAAAGCAATACACTTTACTAGTTCTTTGTGTCTAAAACACTGAGCTGCATTGCAATAGTCTTGTGAGTTAGGATAAATCACACTGCAGCTGATTTACCATATAATGCATCAACAAAAAGCTAGAAAATGTTTCAAGCAATCAGGAAACAAGCAAATCAATTTCAATAGTTTTTGTTTCTTATTTTTTTCATGAGTAGAAGTGTTTAGAAGACATTTTCTCTGTGTGATGTTTCAGTTCCTTTTGCTAAATTCTATTTCACCTTCTGAAACCAGAAATCACATGTCATCAATAATAAGCTTAGTGTTGCAAAAGACTTTGATATTCCACACAAAGTCTTTCATACTTACTCGCATACTCATACATACTGGCAAACAGTAACTTTATTTTAGACTAATTGGATGGACTAGTATGGTATAGTCTTTATTCACATGTCTGTTTATCTGGGCATATTTTTTATAAGACTGAAATCAACAGTTTCAAATTTTACTGTGGGAACTCTGCTCAGAGTATGTCTCATTTTTAACACATTTATTGATCCCCAGTATATCAAAACTTTTCACTAGATTTTTACAATTAAATGGAGATAATTGACAGCACTCTTTAAATGGAGCTTTACTTTTTACTTTTACTACATTCCACCTGTTAATCTCCACCTGGTTTACTGCACGTTGACATCACAACTTCCCATGCCAAACTTTTGTTAAATTGAAAATATAACAGTGGAAAAGGGTAAAATGGTGCAAAGCAAAACATAATTACTGTGACAATATATGTAGGTCCCACAATTTTGTTAAAAATACTTAATACTTTAGTCCCCCAGCACCTGTTGGATATAAAAATGGACCTATTTTTATTTTTTCATTTATATTAAAAACAAATAGTTTATTAAAGAGGTCCCTGTTATCTATGCAAGATCAGGTTTTTAAATATTCCCCTTCTTAAAATACAGTATACACTTTTAAAAAAATTTAGGGGGGAGGGGATAGATAATATATGTACCTCATCTCTGGCTACAGTGATGCAGTGGGTGATGTCATGCCAAAAAGAAACAGGGCAACAGTGAACACTACAATGGGAATGTCTTCCCAGCTAGATTTGGAGTACTCTACATTCCAAAGATCTTGCCAGAAGAGTGTTAAGGCCCACATATCAGAAAATGGGAAAAGGATAAGTATACTATCTAACTTCCCCTATATAGGTTTTTTTTTTATATTTGTATGCTGCATTTCTAAAAAGTAGGAGAGGGGCCCACTAAAAAAAGCAGACTTTGCATTTTAGCTGTAAGGTCCACTTTAATGCCCTGTACACACGGTCAAATTTTCCGACGGAAAATGTGTGATAGGACCTTGTTGTCGGAAATTTCGAACATGTGTAGGCTCCATCACACATTTTCCATCTGAATTTCTGACACACAAAGTTTGAGAGCTTGCTATAAAATTTTCCGACAGCAAAATCCGTTGTCGGAAATTCTGATCGTGTGTACACAAATCCGATGCACAAAAAGTGCCACGCATGTTCATAATAAATTAAGAGACGAAAGCTATTGGCTACTGCCCCATTTATAGTCCTGACATACGCGTTTTACATCACCGCATTCAGAACGATCAGATTTTCTAACAACTTTGTGTGACCATGTGTATGCAAGACAAGTTTGAGCCAACATCCGTCGGAAAAAAAATCCATGGATTTTGTTGTCGGAATGTCCGATCAAGTGTACAGGGCATACGTATGTGTAAACTTCAGTCCATGCAGTCTTTCATGTGAGTCTTTTCGTTAATGGTACTGCTTTAATCTTATCACTTTATTAGGGGCTACATTATTAAAAGGTACCTTTATACTCCAAAATACAACTTGTATTTTTTAAATCAGAAACAGGTGCATGTATATCTAAAACAAAACTTTAGTGTGTCAAAAACTATGATGGTCACCAGGACAGAAAAGTGCTGGGAAATCCAAAATTTTAAAGTTGTTACAAAACGTATTGTTAAAAGAGACAGGTAACTAAAATAGGTGTGGGCAGCTTATTGCAATAATGTGTGCATCCCAAAGTTCTAACACACATGCGTGTATATATATATCTATATATATATAGATATAGATATATATAGATATAGATATATATATATATATATATATATATCTATATATATATAGATATATATGTATGTGTGTGTGTGTAAATATATATAATATATATATATATATATACACACAGTGGGGACGGAAAGTATTCAGACCACCTTAAATTTTTCACTCTTTGTTATATTGCAGCCATTTGCTAAAATCATTTACCGTATATACTCGAGTATAAGTCGTTCCGAGTATAAGTCGAAGCCCTAATTTACCACAAAAAAAATGGCAAAAACTTATTGACCCGAGTATAAGACGAGGGTGAGAAATGCACAGCTACTGTAAGTGGAAAAGAGGGTCAACAATGCCAATTTGCAGCATCACTGTTCCCATTTGCATGCCTCACTGTGCCCATTTGCAGCCATAGGTCCCCTGAACTTCAAACTCGGTAGTTAAGGGTTCCTAGATGCCCCCTAGCTGCAGCCAAAATTTGGGGTCTCTGAACCCAAAGGGTCCCGAAATGACATTGCTGCAGATGGACACAGTTGACCGAATTTGGGGCCCTGTATTTCGGGGCCACTTAGTGCTAAGAACCCCAAATTTGGTGTGCAAACCCAGTGGAACTAACACCATAAAATTTCCAAAGCTGGGGTTTCTAGCACCAAGTGGCTTCGAGATACAGGGCCCCAAAATTCAGTTCAGAAAATGTCAAGCACTTTTTTGCAGCAGAGTCACGGAGTTCTTCTGAAGCCACTCTTTCGTTATTTTAGCTGTGTGCTTAGGGTCATTGTCTTGTTGGAAGGTAAACCTTCAGCCCAGTCTGAGGTCCTGAGCACTCTGGAGAAGGTTTTCGTCCAGGATTCATCTTTCCCTCAATTGCAACCATAACATATCCAAAGCTGAAGTTCCTAGCACTAAGTGGCCCCGAGATACGGGGCCCCAAAATCGGTTCGGAAAATGTCATTCTCTGCTGCAGAAGTGCTTGACATTTTCTGAACCGAATTCGGGGCCCCATATCTCAGGGTCACTTGGTGCTAGGAACCCCAAATTTGGTGTGAAAACCCAGTGGAACAGGTACCATAACATATCCAAAGCTGGGGTTCCTAGCACCAAGTGGCCCTGAGATACTGGGCCCCAAATCTGGTTCGGAAAATGTCATTCTCTGCTGCAAAAAAGTGCTTGACAATTTTATGGTGTTAGTTCCACTGGGTTTGCACACCAAATTTGGGGTTCCTAGCGCTAAGTGGCCCTGAGATACGGGGCCCCAAAGTCGGTTCGGAAAATGAATTTTTTTGCTGCAGAAAAGTGCTTGACTGGAGTATAAGTCGAGGGGGGCACTTTCAGCACAAAAAAATGTGCTGAAAAATTCGACTTATACTCGAGTATATACGGTAAGTTCATTTTTTTCCTTATTAATGTACACACAGCACCCCATATTGACAGAAAAACACAGAATTGTTGATATTTTTGCAGATTTATTAAAAAAGAAAAACTGAAATATCACATGGTCCTAAGTTTTCAGACCCTTTTCTCAGTATTTAATAGAAGCACACTTTTGATCTAATACAGCCATGAGTCTTTTTGGGAAAGATGCAAGAAGTTTTTCACACCTGGATTTTGGGATCCTCTGCCATTTCTCCTTGCAGATCCTCTCCAGTTCTGTCAGGTTGGATGGTAAACGTTGGTGGACAGCCATTTTTAGGTCTCTCCAGAGATACTCAATTGGGTTTAAGTCAGGGCTCTGGCTGGCCCATTCAAGAACAGTCACGGAGTTGTTGTGAAGCTACTCTTTCGTTATTTTAGCTGTGTGCTTAGGGTCATTGTCTTGTTGGAAGGTAAACCTTCAGCCCAGTCTGAGGTCCTGAGCACTCTGGAGAAGGTTTTCGTCTAGGATTAATCTTTCCCTCAATTGCAACCAGTCTTTCTGTCCCTGCAGCTGAAAAACACCCCCGCAGTATGATGCTGCCACCAAGGGGATCACCTTTTCTAAGTGACAGTCAGCAGACAGGCACTTTCTTAAAATCTGGTGGATGCCAGGTTTACTTACAGGAGGTTTGCAAAATAAAAATAAACAAAACAGTAAAGTAAATCCTTGCTGTCCTACGCTAACTAAACAAACAGTCTCCTCTCCAGACAGTGCGGGGCTGGTCCCCGTCACCCACAAAACATGCAGTAAAGCAAACATTTTAGCCCAACAGCCAGAGCTCCTCTCACTCATGTTCCTTCCTGAGTCTCAACACCAGAGCCCCATTGAGCTCTCTTCCTGGTTATTTAAAGTCCACCTGAGTGTGGGCTCAAGTGGACCAGAACATCCGGACTGGAACCTAGCCTGCCACAGAGGCTGGAAAAACCTGGGCCAGATTCCGGTTCAATCCCTTACAACAGAACGAATGCGAGGTGAAATGTAGCGATTATCCACTATATCACCTCGCATACAGTCACATATCCTCCCCCTCTGCTCAAGCCCCTGCGGCTGAGCAATTGACCCAAGCATACAGTGCATGCAGGAGAGGGCATCTGCATTGTTTTGGAGCTTGCCCGGCCTATGCTCTACTGTAAACTTTAAGGGCTGTAGAGCCAGGAACCATCTTGTCACGCAGGCATTTTTCTTCCTGTTGTCACACATCCCCTTTAGGGGAGCATGGTTGGTGACCAGCCTAAATGACCTACCCAACAAGTAATACTTCAGGGACTCCAAGGCCCATTTAATAGTGAGACACTCCTTCTCGACAATAGCGTAGTTTTTTCATGCTTATTCAGTTTTCGGCTCAAGTATACAACCGGGTGCTCCTCACCATCTCTGTTCTGGGATAGTACAACACCTAGGCCCACCTCAGAGGCGTCTGTCTGTCCCACAAACCCCTTTGTGAAGTCCGGGGTCGCCAGCACCGGTAGTACACAAAGGGCCTGCTTTAGTAGATCTTCCAACGATGGGTACCTATTTAGGAAAGACTGCACCACCAAATTGAGGACAACTTTCCCTGTCTAAGGGCGGACAGGAGGTTTGTGCCATTGTCACACACCACCATTCCTGGCTCCAGCTGTGTAGAGTGAACCATCTCTGTGCCTGTCCCTGCAGAGCTGCAAGAATCTCTGCTTCGGTGTGGTTCCTGTCTCCTAGATACACCAGCTGAAGCACTGCATGGCAACTTTTAGCCTGACTCATTGAATAGCCCTTGAGGTTCATAGGACAATTCAGCAGAGGAGGGCATGGAGGAGGAGGAGGAAGGGGTAAAGATGAGAAATCTTGCATCATCACCAGCTGTATGGAGACATGGGGGCACAACAAGCTGCATTCTCTCTCTCACGTTGCAAGCAATGTTATCCAGCCTGCTGTGAACAAAATATATCATCCCTGCCCATGTTTAATGGACCACATGTCAGCAGTAATGTGGACTTTGTGACTGACTGCCTTGTCCAACGATGCCACAACATTGCCTTCCACGTGATGGTAGAGAGCTGTCAGTGGAGGCTGCTAAGAGTTCATGAGGTATAGCAGGGACAAACTGAGGTGAGTGAGGAGGAGGGACAGATTTGTGCCCCTTTTGTGTGGCTTTTAGGTGCTCTTGCCAACGGGCTGAGAGGTGGGAGGTTGAATGCCTTGTCAAGCATGTGGTGCCCAAATCGTTTGTGTTTTTGCCACGTTTGATGTGCTTGAGACAAAGTTTGCAAATAGCAACAGTGCGATCAGCAGCACATATATTAAAAAAGGCCCAGACAGCTGAGCTGTGGGAAGTGGGCCGGGAGATAACAGCTCTACAATGTGATGAAATAGGGTGGCTACTCTCTACTCTTCCATGATGGCTGCCTCGTTGGGGTTGTGCCTCACCCTCACTTTCCTCCTCTGCTCTATCTACCAGACAACTTGTTAATATGCTAAGGGTGGGAGAACATGAATGCCAGTTTGTGTACCAGTGTTCTCTCATCTCTGTAGGCTCATGTTCCTGCCTTCCTCAACCTCAGAACCAACATCTGAATCGAGTGATTCGTCAAGGAGCAAGTGACTGATGCTGTATTCAAATACCTCTGCTGACTCCTCCATGCCTGATGTTGGGGCTATGGCAGGAATAGCTGTGGACAAGGAGGCATGTTTTTCCACTCTGGCAGCTGCAGGGAACTGCGCACCAATCTCTGCTTCGGAGACAGATGATGATGATGAGGAGGATGAGGACGGTTTAGTAAGCCAGTCCACCACATCTTCTGCATGCTGTGGCTCAATAGCAGGGCAACATCACTAAACAGAGGAAATTATGCCCTGCCTGAAGACTGACCACGTCCACCTTTGCCTATGGACACATACGCTGCTGGCTCCCTTACAGTGCCATGGAAACATCTGCCTCTCCTTGCTATCCTCCCAGACAAGATGGGGGGAGTGTTGAGTGGGGGGTGCTTATTAACAAAATGGAATAAAGATGTGTGAAATTGTATGTGGATGCACTTTCATCAGTGGAAAGTGGTGTCTGGTGCACTTTAATTTGAGTATTCACTACGTAGACACACTCAACAGATACAATATAATATACTGCAATATACTGCGTCAAACATGCAGTAACGCACAGAACTATATGGTGGTAAACTTGCAGTAATGCAATGAAATATATGGCATTAAACTTGCAGTAACACAATTAAATATATGGCATTAAATTTGCAGTAATGCAATTAAATATATGGTGTTAAACTTGCAGTAACACAATGAAAAATATACAGGGTTAAACTTGCAGTAACACAATGAAATATACGGCAGTAAACTTGCAGTAACGCACTGAACTATATGGCGTTAAACTTGCAGTAACGCACAGAACTATATGGCGTTAAACTTGCAGTAACGCAATGAAATATACAGTGTTAAACTTGCAGTAACGCACACAACTATATGGCATTAATCTTGCAGTAGAGAAATTAAATACATGGCATTAAACTTGCAGCAATGCACAGAACTATATGGCATTAAACTTGCAGTACCGCAATGAAATATAAAGTGTTAATCTTGCAGTAATGCACAGAACTATATGGCATTAAACTTGCAGTAATGCAATTAAATATACAGCATTAAACTTACAGTAACGCACTGAACTGTATGGCATTTAACTTGCAGTAACGCAACTGAAATATACTGCGTTAAGCATGCACTAACACACAGAAATGTACTGCGTTAAATGGCACATAAGGCACTGAAATATACTGCATTAAACTTGCAGTAACTAAATAAAATATACTGTGTTAAACAGTCACTACATTCACACTGACTGAACTATCCTTCCATTCACATTAATGTAAATATGAATGGTCACACTATACTCACACTGAACTATCCCTAGATACACGCTAAACTGATATTCTACACTGACAATAGAATCAGAATAAAAAACATATACAGTGGGTACGGAAAGTATTCAGACCCCCTTAAATATTTCACTCTTTGTTATATTGCAGCCATTTGCTAAAATCATTTAAGTTCATTTTTTTCCTCATTAATGTACACACAGCACCCCATATTGACAGAAAAACACAGAATTGTTGACATTTTTGCAGATTTATTAAAAAAGAAAAACTGAAATATCACATGGTCCTAAGTATTCAGACCCTTTGCTGTGACACTCATATATTTAACTCAGGTGCTGTCCATTTCTTCTTATCATCCTTGAGATGGTTCTACACCTTCATTTGAGTCTGTGTTTGATTATACTGATTGGACTTGATTAGGAAAGACACACACCTGTCTATATAAGACCTTACAGCTCACAGTGCATGTAAGAGCAAATGAGAATCATGAGGTCAAAGGAACTGCCTGAAGAGCACAGAGACAGAATTGTGGCAAGGCACAGATCTGGCCAAGGTTACAAAAACATTTCTGCTGCACCTAAGGTTCCTAAGAGCACAGTGGCCTCCATAATCCTTAAATGGAAGACGTTTGGGATGACCAGAACCCTTCCTAGAGCTGGCCATCCAGCCAAACTGAGCTATCGGGGGAGAAGAGCCTTGGTGAGAGAGGTAAAGAAGAACCCAAAGATCACTGTGGCTGATCTCCAGAGATGCAGTCGGGAGATGGGAGAAAGTTGTAGAAAGTCAACCATCACTGCAGCGCTCCACCAGTCGGGGCTTTATGGCAGAGTGGCCAGACAGAAGCCTCTCCTCAATGCAAGACACATGAAAGCCCGCACGGAGTTTGCTAAAAAAGACATGAAGGACTCCAAGATGGTGAGAAATATGATTCTCTGGTCTGATGAGACCAAGATAGAACATTTTGACCTTAATTCTAAGCGGTATGTGTGGAGAAAACAAGGCACTGCTCATCACCTGTCCAATACAGTCCCAACAGTGAAGTATGGTGGTGGCAGCATCATGCTGTGGGGGTGTTTTTCAGCTGCAGGGACAGGACGACTGGTTGCAATCAAGGGAAAGATGAATACGGCCAAGTACAGGGATATCCTGGACGAAAACCTTCTCCAGAGTGCTCAGGACCTCAGACTGGGCCGAAGGTTTACCTTCCAACAAGACAATGACCCTAAGCACACAGCTAAAATAATGAAGGAGTGGCTTCACAACAACTGCATGACTGTTCTTGAATGGCCCAGCCAGAGCCCTGACTTAAACCCAATTGAGCATCTCTGGAGAGACCTAAAAATGGCTGTCCACCAATGTTTATCATCCAACCTGACAGAACTGGGAGGATCTGGTGCTTCTACTAAATACTGAGCAGAGGGTCTGAATACTAATGCCTCGTACACACGGTCGGATTTTCCGACGGAAAATGTGTGATAGGACCTTGTTGTCAGAAATTCCGACCATGTGTAGTCTCCATCACACATTTTCCATCGGATTTTCCAACACACAAAGTTTGAGAGCAGGATATAAAATTTTCCGACAACAAAATCCGTTGTCGGGAATTCCGATCGTATGTACACAAATCCGACGCACAAAGTGCCAAGCATGCTCAGAATAAATAAAGAGATGAAAGCTATTACCCACTGCCCCATTTATAGTCCCGGCGTACATGTTTTACGTCACCGCGTTCAGAACGATTGGATTTTCCGACAACTTTGTGTGACCATGTGTATGCAAGACAAGTTTGAGCCAACATCCATCGGAAAAAATCCTAGGATTTTGTTGTCAGAATGTCCGAACAAAGTCCGGCTGTGTGTACGGGGCATTAGGACCATGTGATATTTCAGTTTTTCTTTTTTAATAAATCTGCAAAAATGTCAACAATTCTGTGTTTTTCTGTCAATATGGTGTGCTGTGTGTACATTAATGAGGAAAAAAATTAACTTAATTGATTTTAGCAAATGGCTGCAATATAACAAAGAGTGAAAAATTTAAGGGGGTCGGAATACTTTCCATCCCCACTGTATATATTACAGCGCTCGCAATAATAAACAATAACCTAAATAATCATATAATACAATTCATTAGTAAGTGAATGTCCATAAATTAGTGAACAATGTGTTCCAATCCATAAAGTGCAGAGTGCTCCAAAAATTTGAGGTGAGCAACACCCCCTTCTGTGTCCCCACTCACTGGATGGAATGGACCCCCAGCTTTTCAGTCTAGGGGTCATTTCAGGCTTAAAATGGTGGCCAAGGGATGGCAACTTTACAACAATTCACCAGGCAGCTCTCACATGCTCATGATAATCATCCATAGATATTAGTACCCAAAATGACATAAAAGGAGAGAACTATAGTGAAGTACCATCTATCAACATCCGGAGGGGGAAGAGAGTTGTGCAATGATGTGCTATTAGGACCCCGCACTTAAATGATGCAGAGGCAGTATATACTTGGGGGAAGGAGTAACCAAAAATTTGGAAGAAGAGTGGGTTGTGAAATGTGTCTATCGTAAACAGACTACATGTGCCTTATCTGAAGCGATAGATAGGAAAGTTTTAATGTGTTTGTTAGGGGAGTTGAGCCCCTGAAAGTTAAGGGTTAGAACATTCAAGGGGGCCATTGGGATAGAGGGTGCCAGCTCCTGGAACAACGCTGTTACTGTTGATTGAAATTCTGTGATGGAATAGGGAGACCGCTATTGCTGAGGTTAGAGGGGCAGACGCTATTCTCATAATCCTTAAGGTGGGATTGTAGAGTGAGGTTTTCTTCCTACAAGGCTTTTAGCTCCTCAGAGTAATTAGCTATTAGGGCATCAAGGTTATCCACTCTTTGTTCCAGATACACCATGCGCTGCCCTAATTTGTGGATTTCCCGGGACAGCCTGTCAGTGATATGGTCAGAGGTCTGTTTTAAGGCTTTGTTGAGCATCCACTCAAAATGGTGAAGCAGGTCTGGCTGTGTGGAATCAGGTTAGAAAGCTAACGGAGCAATCCCCAAGTCTGTGTCTGACTCACCATCTGCCGTTGTCAACTGCTAGGTCTGCCTGTGTGAGTATGGTGCACTCAACAAGGAAAATAGAGGCACCACCATCTTGGATAAGGCTTGGGCAAGGATATCACAGATACATTTTGACTTTGTTTTCTGTTTAAAGCTGACGCATACCATCGTGCCTGCCTCCGTGTGTGTCCTGGTGTTAGAGGATATGATGGGTGTAGAAAAGGCTACCGGGTCAGAGCTGTAAGCAGCCATGGGATCCCGCGAGGAGCAGAGCCCTAATCATGCCTGTCCTGCTTGGTCGACTTTGTGCATGCGCCCCCCGCACTAACCTGTGTTTTGATTTTTATATTTATGTGATACACAATTTGTTGATAGTTTTATATATGTGGTACACTTTGTTATGTATTTTTGCATTTGGTGATATATAGTAGGTTCATGGGTATGCACTAGATACAGCTCATTTATTTGCATTTTGCACAAAATATTTTATGAACACAAACCATTACAGTTCAAGCTTCATTAATCCTAGGTCAATCAATACATCAATACACTTTTCACTGCTTTATTGAGTAGAGTTCAGAAAAAATTTTAATGGGAAAAAAATTTAGACTACACAGGAATACCTCATCCCAGTCTAAATGTATGCAGTGTCAAGTTGGTAATGAAATCATGGTCCTAATTTTCCCTATTTTAATACCTTGTCCTACAGTATATGCTTTTTTCCTGACTAACTTGAATCTTTGAGATTATGCAGTATGTATGCTTTTGTGACGCAAGAAGTATAACTGCTATGTTATTAGACTATGTCTTTTGATTTGTTTCCAAGTAACACATTCTAGTGTCATATTTATAGGGGAAAACTGGCATGCAAACAACCTTCCTCCAACCTCCCTAACTTTAATTGTTATAGGGACCTCATCATGTTGTTGAAAGGAACTGAATTTGCAGATATGCTGTGAAACATAGCAGAATGCAGCATGTCCCTACCTCCTACCACAACAATTATAAATGCTCCATGAAGTGTATCTGATTTCTTTTATAAACTCTTAGCTCTGCCCTGAGAAGCGTAACTTCTGTAATGGGAATTAAGCTTTGATAGCTGATATGTGGCTTAATTAAAAGTCAAGCAAAGCATAACCGAGATCTCTACTTTGGAAGGAGACCTAAGGTTCATAATTAGAATGTGCCTTACTTTTATTTAAACAGTCATGTCATACTAAAATATATTTTTTTCTACAAAAATGTAAGTTGTTTATTGCCAAAACATATCAACATAGTTACATAGTTTAATAAGTATGTTTCTAGTGATATGCTATTGATATTGCTAGTGTGTAGGAAAGTAGTGAAAACCAATCAGTTATCTGTTCAGGTTAGAAAAAGAACATCAGTATCAGAGAGAAAAATCCATAACCCACACATCGATGGTAGACCCGTGTGTAGAGTGAAAGGCAGCCTCAACCCAGGCTCTGACCAGGTCATGCCCCAATGCGTTCTGCTCTGCCCCTTGGAGCTTAGGTATGACAGAGCAGAATGCATTGGGGGCATGGCCTGGTTGGAGTCCAGGCTGAGGCTGTCATTCAATTTTTACAGGGGCCTGCCATTGATGTGCGGCTTATGCATTTTTATATTTGATCCCACTGCAGTTTGGAGCCGGGACAAGCTCCTTTTCCAGACGTCACTAACATATGTCTATCATGGACTTTACCTCTGACCTGAGGGGCACCACAATATTTTTCATAGAAAAAGAACATGTTATGTTGTTTCAGGAAACACCATGTATGTAAACTTTTAAAGAGGTAATAGAGACATGATCCATTCCATGTATCCAATTCTTTTCTACAAGCCCAGTTTGGTAACACAGCCTTGCAGACATGTTCCAGAAAAGTGTTATCTCTGATGATGTTGTTAATTACATGCTAACACAACAAAATAACTCCACAATATAAAATCAACAGCCATGATAATGCTCTAATATTACTGTACATCTTAAAAATATTGGTTTTATCAACATGCATTTTTTGTATGACAGGCTGCTTTTAAGCCTTGGTCTGGAAGAGTGTCATGTTGCTAGAATGACACCCAACTGTAATGGCCTGTTATTCCTGTTGTTGGAATGTTCCTGTTACAATAATATTAAGTTTAAAGTCAGTGAAAAGGGAGCTGAATGCATGTTCCTGATTTTACTTTGACTGGAATTTGGATTGGAGGATTTTAGAGACAAGTAGATTGGTGGGTGTAATTTACAAACTAAGCTCCTTTCTACTTACAAGAACAAGTTTACCATACTAGCATAGGGTGGATTTGTCTGTTCAAATATATCTGCTACCATAATGCATATTGCTGAATGAGCGTGACTAAAACAGGACACATGCAGTAACATAGGAGCACATAAACAATTTTTTATAACCTATCTTGACTGCTGGGAGTTACCTAGATTGACGGGTATAGCAACCGATACAAGTCTTATTAGATTTCTGTATGCAAATATCATTTAACCAGTAAGGTTTTCTAATTCTATAGGTACCTAAGAACACATTTTAAGCAGATTTCTAATGTTATTATAACATACATTAGTAACAGTATGCACAAGTTTTCTGATCATTAACTATTTGCAAGTTTTTTTACATCAGTAATCTCTGATCAGGGTTCAAATGTTCCCCCGGGCAAGTACAGCAGGCACAGATATAGGACACAAAGCACAGTTACTTGCCCTATGGAAAAATATGTACTTGCACTTCTTTCTTCTGTGATAAACTGGTGAAGGCTCAAATGTGTATCGTTCACACAAAAAATCTATTCCCTTGCAAACCCTTGTGATAAATCCTGCATTTATCGTTTATTACGGCTTTAGAAGGAACATCAAATAAAAGATGGATTTAAGCATATCCATGTTTATCAAGCTCTAGAACTTACTTTGCTGTCTCCCAGTTTCTCAATTCAGATCCATTACAGTCATCATATACACATAAATCCATTGAGGAAAAAGCAATATCAGATAATGTAGCACATAGAAAAAAAACAAAACAAAACAAAAAAGTTCTTATGAAACAATCCTTCATTTTACGATACTGAATTGTGTGAAGTGTCCAGCAAACAATTTTATTATTAAAATATTTCCCTTTTGTTTAGAGTTATAACCAAAGAATTTTTGGTTGAACAAAATACTTTGTAATGATTATAGCATAAACTGCAGCTAATATGGTGCTATTTTCTCTGCAGCAAATACAAGGTGTGGATGACCGGCCATTTGGCAGGTTAGTGATGGAACCAGAGGTGGATCTAGAAAGTTATCAGTCAGCATTGGAAAGAGTGCTTTCTTGGCTTCTTTCTGCTGAGGATGCTTTACAGAGTCAAGGAGCAATTTCTGACAATGTTGAAGACGTCAAAGAACAGTTCCATACTCATGAGGTAAGTCAAAGGTCTACCAGGAATTTCTGTATGCCTATTACATTTTTTTACATTCCATACTTTGAGAGTTGAAATAGTTTAGTGCTTCTACATATAAGCTTATGGTTACTTGAATGGAGATTTTATTTCAAAGTAATATAATTTTATTCCTACTTAATTTATTCTCTATTTTCTCTTTTATATTCTTAGAATTGATATAGTAAATTTTTGATAATTTTAGATAATTAAACTCCCCATTAAGAGGACAACATCACCAAGAAAGGTCCCACCCACCTAGCAAGCAATAAGCATTAAAAAAATGCAGAGAGCACCTACTACCCCCAAGGTCTGAGCATTTCCTTATGCACAATAGAAACAATAGGTTGTCTATGGATATTACTTTCCTTCCTTTTCACCTCAGCTGTGTTCAGGTAAAATTGTCTCTAGAGTAGGGATGATCAATTTTGCCAATTTTCAGGGCTTGTAGGCAAGGATTGTCAAAAAAGGACATGGGAAGCTGGTAATTGGCATGGGACACATGCAATCCCCCCAATAAATTTAATTGCCGTACAGTAAGGAAAGGTTTGGCAAGCAGCATTAATTATGATTGATGTGAATACGCATTGCTACACCACTTGATGATTGATGTACATTGTGGGACATTTTATGGGGTTTCTTATTTTTTATTAACCCTTTAACTGCCACAGCAGCAAAAACAGTGAACAGAGACAGCTTCCAGCTGTCCAGATTAGTAACCCCCAGAAGCCTTTTAGTACAAGATTTGTACACTCTGCATTTAGTGTAGCCTATATATTCAGTCAATGCAGGCAGTGTAGTTTATTTAACACAGTGTATTGAAGTAGTTAAGGGGAACCCTGCACAAAAAAAAGATGTGCCCCCCCTCCAAAATCCATACCAGGCCCTTCAGGTCTTTTATGGATTTTAAGGGGAATCCAGCGCCAAATTAAAAAAAATGGCATGGTGGTCCCCCAAAATCTATACTAGACCCTTATCCGAGCATGTAACCTGGCAGGCTGCCGTAAAAGGGGTGTCACGAATTCGCACCCCAACGGCGACTAACTAACCGCGACGTGCGTTCCGTGACCGGGGAATATGAGTAACTAAGGGAATAAGGGGGAACTTATACTGCGCATGTAAGACTGGCTGTGGTACTTTCACAGCCTACACTACCTTTGGCCACCACTAGAGGGAGACTCCACTTCAATCCAGCTAGCTGACCACACACAGGCAGATACAAATCTTACATACAATCTGGTGCATTCTAAGGGTTGGGGAGCAGTCTAGCAATTACTATACACTTCTAGGATTCCTCCAGCTATCCTGCAAGCTTGAACCCCGGTGTTAATCACTCTTCCCACTGTCCCAGTGCCGGACTGGCCGACCGGGATACCGGGAAATCCCCCGGTGGGCCGGCTGTCTGGCTGCCCCTGGTGCCGCTGTGAGGGCAGCGGCGCCTGAAAGAAACATGGCCGCGGGGCCGCCAGGCTTACATGCAACTGCGCATGCGCCAGCACTACTGTCGAAAGTGTGTACGGGCTTTCCCGAGCTAGCCGTGCTCGGGAAAGTCCGTACACACTCGGCAATTCTCGGAAGTGCGGGCGCATGCGCAGTGATGATGGCGCCGCTCGGCGCCATTTTTAAAAGTACCGCCGTGAGTACTCGTCTGCTCGCCTCTTCTTCGGCTGGTGGCCTCTTCCTCCCGCCCCCCCCTGCAGCCTCTGACCTCCTGCCCCCCCTGCAGCCTCTGACCTCCTGCCCCCACTGCAGCCTCTGACCTCCTGCCCCCACTGCAGCCTCTGACCTCCTGACCCCCCTGCAGCCTCTGACCTCCTGCAGCCTCTGACCTCCTGCCCCCCCTGCAGCCTCTGACCTCCTGCCCCCACTGCAGCCTCTGACCTCCTGCCCCCACTGCAGCCTCTGACCTCCTGCCCCCACTGCAGCCTCTGACCTCCTGCCCCCACTGCAGCCTCTGACCTCCTGCAGCCTCTGACCTCCTGACCCCCTGCAGCCTCTGACCTCCTGCCCCCACTGCAGCCTCTGACCTCCTGCCCCCACTGCAGCCTCTGACCTCTGCCCCCACTGCAGCCTCTGACCTCCTGCAGCCTCTGACCTCCTGCCCCCCCTGCAGCCTCTGACCTCCTGCCCCCACTGCAGCCTCTGACCTCCTGCCCCCACTGCAGCCTCTGACCTCCTGCAGCCTCTGACCTCCTGCCCCCACTGCAGCCTCTGACCTCCTGCCCCCACTGCAGCCTCTGACCTCCTGCCCCCACTGCAGCCTCTGACCTCCTGCAGCCTCTTGACCTCCTGCCCCCCCTGCAGCCTCTGACCTCCTGCCCCCACTGCAGCCTCTGACCACCTGCCCCCCCCACAGCCTCTGACCTCCTGCCCCCCTCCGCAGCCTCTGACCTCCTGCCCCCCCTCCGCAGCCTCTGACCTCCTGCCCCCCCCTGCAGCCTCTGACCTCCTGTCCCCCCCTGCAGCCTCTGACCTCCTTTCCCCCCCCTCCCTCTGACCTCCTTTTCCCCCCCCTCCCTCTGACCTCCTGTCCCCCCCTGCAGCCTCTGACCTCCTGCCCCCCCCCCTGCAGCCTCTGACCTCCTGTCCCCCCCCTGCAGCCTCTGACCTCCTGCCCCCCCTGCAGCCTCTGACCTCCTGTCCCCCCCCTGCAGCCTCTGACCTCCTGTCCCCCCCTGCAGCCTCTGACCTCCTGTCCCCCCCTGCAGCCTCTGACCTCCTGCCCCCACTGCAGCCTCTGACCTCCTGCCCCCACTGCAGCCTCTGACCTCCTGCCCCCACTGCAGCCTCTGACCTCCTGCCCCCCCTGCAGCCTCTGACCTCCTGCCCCCACTGCAGCCTCTGACCTCCTGCCCCCACTGCAGCCTCTGACCTCCTGCCCCCCCTGCAGCCTCTGACACCTGCCCCCCCCCACAGCCTCTGACCTCCTGCCCCCCCTGCAGCCTCTGACCTCCTGCCCCCCCTGCAGCCTCTGACCTCCTGCCCCCCCCTCCGCAGGCCTCTGACCTCCTGCCCCCCCCTGCAGCCTCTGACCTCCTGTCCCCCCCTGCAGCCTCTGACCTCCTTTCCCCCCCCCTCCCTCTGACCTCCTTCCCCCCCCTCCCTCTGACCTCCTGTCCCCCCCCTGCAGCCTCTGACCTCCTGTCCCCACCCCTGCAGCCTCTGACCTCCTGTCCCCCCCCTGCAGCCTCTGACCTCCTGTCCCCCCCTGCAGCCTCTGACCTCCTGTCCCCCCCCTGCAGCCTCTGACCTCCTGTCCCCCCCCTGCAGCCTCTGACCTCCTGTCCCCCCCTGCAGCCTCTGACCTCCTGTCCCCCCTGCAGCCTCTGACCTCCTGTCCCCCCCTGCAGCCTCTGACCTCCTGCCCCCCCTGCAGCCTCCGACCTCCTGCCCCCCCTGCAGCCTCCGACCTCCCTGTCCCCCCCTGCAGCCCTCCGACCTCCTGTCCCCCCCCTGCAGCCTCTGACCTCCTGTCCCCCCCTGCAGCCTCTGACCTCCTGTCCCCCCCCTGCAGCCTCTGACCTCCTGTCCCCCCCCTGCAGCCTCTGACCTCCTGTCCCCCCCTGCAGCCTCTGACCTCCTGTCCCCCCCTGCAGCCTCTGACCTCCTGTCCCCCCCCTGCAGCCTCTGACCTCCTGTCCCCCCCCTGCAGCCTCTGACCTCCTGCCCCCCCCCCTGCAGCCTCTGACCTCCTGTCCCCCCCTGCAGCCTCTGACCTCCTGCCCCCCCTGCAGCCTCTGACCTCCTGTCCCCCCCCTGCAGCCTCTGACCTCCTGTCCCCCCCCTGCAGCCTCTGACCTCCTGTCCCCCCCTGCAGCCTCTGACCTCCTGCCCCCACTGCAGCCTCTGACCTCCTGCCCCCACTGCAGCCTCTGACCTCCTGCCCCCACTGCAGCCTCTGACCTCCGCCCCCACTGCAGCCTCTGACCTCCTGCCCCCCCTGCAGCCTCTGACCTCCTGCCCCCACTGCAGCCTCTGACCTCCTGCCCCCACTGCAGCCTCTGACCTCCTGCCCCCCCTGCAGCCTCTGACCACCTGCCCCCCCCCACAGCCTCTGACCTCCTGCCCCCTGCAGCCTCTGACCTCCTGCCCCCCCTGCAGCCTCTGACCTCCTGCCCCCCCTCCGCAGCCTCTGACCTCCTGCCCCCCCCCTGCAGCCTCTGACCTCCTGTCCCCCCCCTGCAGCCTCTGACCTCCTTCCCCCCCCCTCCCTCTGACCTCCTTCCCCCCCCTCCCTCTGACCTCCTGTCCCCCCCTGCAGCCTCTGACCTCCTGCCCCCACTGCAGCCTCTGACATCCTGCCCCCACTGCAGCCTCTGACCTCCTGCCCCCACTGCAGCCTCTGACCTCCTGCCCCCACTGCAGCCTCTGACCTCCTGCCCCCCCCTGCAGCCTCTGACCTCCTGCCCCCACTGCAGCCTCTGACCCTCCTGCCCCCACTGCAGCCTCTGACCTCCTGCCCCCCCTGCAGCCTCTGACCACCTGCCCCCCCCACAGCCTCTGACCTCCTGCCCCCCCCCGCAGCCTCTGACCTCCTGCCCCCCCCGCAGCCTCTGACCTCCTGCCCCCTGCAGCCTCTGACCTCCTGCCCCCCCTCCGCAGCCTCTGACTCCCTGCCCCCCCTGCAGCTCTGACCTCCTGTCCCCCCCCTGCAGCCTCTGACCTCCTTTCCCCCCCCCCCCCTCCCTCTGACCTCCTGTCCCCCCCTGCAGCCTCTGACCTCCTGTCCCCCCCTGCAGCCTCTGACCTCCTGTCCCCCCCCTGCAGCCTCTGACCTCCTGTCCCCCCCTCAGCCTCTGACCTCCTGTCCCCCCCCTGCAGCCTCTGACCTCCTGTCCCCCCCCTGCAGCCTCTGACCTCCTGTCCCCCCCCTGCAGCCTCTGACCTCCTGTCCCCCCCCTGCAGCCTCTGACCTCCTGTCCCCCCCTGCAGCCTCTGACCTCCTGTCCCCCCTGCAGCCTCTGACCTCCTTCCCCCCCCCCTGCAGCCTCCGACCTCCTGTCCCCCCCCTGCAGCCTCTGACCTCCTGTCCCCCCCTGCAGCCTCTGACCTCCTGTCCCCCCCTGCAGCCTCTGACCTCCTGTCCCCCCCCCTGCAGCCTCTGACCTCCTGTCCCCCCCTGCAGCCTCTGACCTCCTGTCCCCCCCCTGCAGCCTCTGACCACCTGTCCCCCCCCTGCAGCCTCTGACCTCCTGCCCCCCCCCTGCAGCCTCTGACCTCCTGTCCCCCCCTGCAGCCTCTGACCTCCTGCCCCCCCCTGCAGCCTCTGACCTCCTGTCCCCCCCTGCAGCCTCTGACCTCCTGTCCCCCCCTGCAGCCTCTGACCTCCTGTCCCCCCCTGCAGCCTCTGACCTCCTGTCCCCCCCCTGCAGCCTCTGACCTCCTGCCCCCACTGCAGCCTCTGACCTCCTGCCCCCACTGCAGCCTCTGACCTCCTGCCCCCCCTGCAGCCTCTGACCTCCTGCCCCCACTGCAGCCTCTGACCTCCTGCCCCCACTGCAGCCTCTGACCTCCTGCCCCCCCCCCGCAGCCTCTGACCACCTGCCCCCCCCCACAGCCTCTGACCTCCTGCCCCCCCTGCGCCTCTGACCTCCTGCCCCCCCTGCAGCCTCTGACCTCCTGTCCCCCCCCTGCAGCCTCTGACCTCCTGTCCCCCCCTGCAGCCTCTGACCTCCTGTCCCCCCCCTGCAGCCTCTGACCTCCTGTCCCCCCTGCAGCCTCTGACCTCCTGTCACCCCCCCTCCGCAGCCTCTGACCTCCCCTGTACCATCGGCAGCCTCTGACCTCCCCTGTACCATCGGCAGCCTCTGACCTCCCCTGTACCATCGGCAGCCTCTGACCTCCTGTCCCCCCCCTGCAGCCTCTGACTCCTGTCCCCCCCCCTGCAGCCTCTGACCTCCTGTCCCCCACCCTGCAGCCTCTGACCTCCCTGTACCATCGGCAGCCTCTGACCTCCTGTCCCCCCCCCTGCAGCCTCTGACCTCCTGTCCCCACCCTGCAGCCTCTGACCTCCTGTCCCCCACCCTGCAGCCTCTGACCTCCCCTGTACCATCGGCAGCCTCTGACCTCCTGTCCCCCCCCCTGCAGCCTGTGACCTCCCCTGTACCATCGGCAGCCTCTGACCATCTATTGTCTTATATCACGTCTGCAGTCTGGAGTGGAGTCAACAGTGGGAGTGCCTCAGGGATAGGGGTCATGGGAGAAGTCAGACGTGTATGGACTGTGGAGAGGAAACTATGGGATAAACCAGAGCCACCGAGCTGGAGCCGACTGACTGAGCCCTGTACGGTGCACCTGAGAGAAGGTCAGTGACAGCGCCGCCAGGCCTACCTGAGAGGGGGGGGTCAATACAATATTGTAAGGGGGCACTGATAAAAAGGTTTACCCCTTATATCAGTAAACCCCCTTACTTTAGTGTTTTCTTTCTGCAGAAGGTGGTCTCTGGTCACCAGAGTCCTCCCCACATTCCCAGAGTTCTCCTTTACATCATAGTCTGCAGGATTCCACCTTACAGTGCAAGTGAGAACTCTGATGTAAAGAGGAATGCAGAGGACTCTGATATAAGTGGGTCTCTGGTCACCAGTGCCCCCCTTTTATATCAGAGTTCCCGCTTAGATCATGATCTGCAATGTTCCCCTTTATATCAGAGTTCCCTTGCACTGTAAAGGGGAATCCTCCTGATATATGGGGGAACTCTGTGTTGGGTTATATTAATCTGACTTTCATGTAAATGGAGAAATATGGTGTTTGAGTTTATAGCTTAAATATTGATATTTGCACTGAAACCTGCCATTTACGGCACCTTTTTTTTGCAGTGTCAATAAAAAATGTGCCATTAAATGCCATGATTTTTGCCTTGAAAAAAATTGCTGCTGTTTGTAAATTCCATGTCTCTCTTATCTATATATAATACACTCTTTCAAATGTGCTTTAAAATGCATGGTTTTCCCTTTTGTGAACAAGAAAATAACGACGTTATGCGGTTGGGCTGGTATAATAATGCTATGGGGCTGGTATAAAATTATTTCCAGGGCTGGTTTTATTCCCAGTCCGGCCCTGCACTGTCCCCACACCCACACACCAGACATACAATAAATGATAGCCTGCCACCACCCAACAGTTTGTCCGCAGGCTGGTCTGCTGAGCCACCACACACACAGATCTCTGTCTGGAAGATCTGTTAGCTTACAATCTGCATGCAATCTGCCAACACACAGTGCAATTGCATACCGATTGGTACATAACTTAAACCGAGTACTTAGGCACTAAAATACAACAACCTCTCCAGAGATATGAGTCCTAGCTTAGTACTCAGAAGTCACTTATTAATTTTATCATTTAATATCCCGAAAGTGGGCAGTGCATATAAGATATACAAAGAAAAAGGATTTACCAAAAAAGATACAAAAAATGCAGAAAGACACACCAATTGGCAATTTGCTATGAAAATAAAAAGGGATAAAAACAGAAATAAACTTTACCAAGAAAATCTATCCGTTAGTAGAAGCACACTGGAACATGTGGGAACTCCCCAGTTTCGAACTGGCTTCATGGAAGAACAATGTCCATATCTCAGGCTACCCAATTTATTGAAATATGGATGCGGGCTGGACTTTAGCCCTTGGCCAATCAACCCTGGGAGGGTGTTCCTGTCTCAGCCCACAAATGTTTTGTGTTCTGAAATGACCAGAGTCAAATTGGCCCAGAACGGCGCTGATTGCTGGGTCATGGATAGGATTTCCGATACCAGCGCATCAGTCCGATCGCAACAGTACCAATCACTGCCTGCCTGCCGCAATCAGGCGCCATATAACGGTTTTGTGTGGTTCTTTAGGATTCCACACCTGCTAAACATACAGAGTTACATGTACACGTAACCCATCAGGTGTACGATCAAAAGGAATTATTTTCATCTCTCTGCCGGTAATATTTTAGCTTTTATGAGAGATAAAAATGGTTCCTTAGATCTCTTGATATTAATCAAAGCTTACAGACTGTCCGGAGCCTTGTGAATGCCCCCTGCAGATCCGTGTGGCCAAGATGACTAGCAGATTTCTTTGAGCCTCAGGAAGGTGGCAATCTATGTTTACTCTAATGGGAACTTTTATTGGCATCTAGGTGTCACTACGATCCTAGAAAAAAAACTGTCTATGTCCTTTTCAAATGCTAATGAAAGAACATATGTGCATGACTGACATAGAATACTATATTTTTATTAACCAAGAATTAAACTACATCTACAATTACACTACATCTAGTTAGGCAAAACTATCCTACGCTTATATTTTCGTCACAGGGGGGACAAGAGAACGCCCCCCTCCTGAACCATACCAGGCCACATGCCCTCAACATGGGGAGGGTGCTTCGGGGTGGGGGCATGGTCCCCTTAATATCCATATCAGACCCAAAGTGCCTGGTAATGGACAAGGGTGGGAACCCAAGCCAGTGCTTCCGATAAAAACGTCCGTTCTTAAAACTTCTTTTTGCATTGATACATGTCCCCAAATACTTTTTTAGGACAATAACTTGCATATAAGCCTTTAAAATGAGCACTTTTGATTATTCATGTTTGTGTCCTATAGACTTTAACGGTGTTCGTGTGTTCAAACAAATTTTTTGCCTGTTCGCAAGTTCTGCTGTGAACCGAACCAGGTGGTGTTCGGCTCATCCCTATCCAGGAGTCTAAGCCTTACTTTTTCCATGCTCTTTGAACTGTAACCCCTTCAATACAATATAGCAGAAAGTCCCTGGCCTGGGTGGCTCCACAGTGGGAAAAAATCCTAGATACAATTTTATTTTTTTTTTGTTTTTGTTTTTAAGGGTTTTTAGCTTTTGTTTTTTTTTTAAATTTGTGTTTCTATACTTATTTTGTATACTGGTTGGTATGGATAGGTGACAGTGTCAAACAGGAGGGCCCCACCATCTCTGAATAATATGTATAGACAGGAGAATCATTTAGTGGGATTTTATGGGTGCCAGGCAAATAGAGTTACTCATACAACAAACTATATAAAATTATCACAATTTATTGAACATAGAAAAAGTTTAAAAGTTATATTGGCTACACATTAAATCACATAGACATCAGTACACACCAAATTAGATGAAAAAAGGTCACTCAGCAATAGTATCCTGACATGTTTTGCCCGCTAGGGCTTCCTCAGGGGAAGTTTGTTGAGAGACAAAGGTAGATGTGTCACTGCATGAAACAAAATACAATTAAAAACCATATAAAGCCGGATACAACAAAAATATATGCTCAGAATAAATGCCATTGGCTGTCCAAAACCAAAAAGAAAGAATTGGCAGAGAAGAGCCCAGGGATGGGGCCATGAGACCAATCTCTGCCCAGTGAAGAAAGAAATGTAAGTGTAATGGCCAAAAAATAATTAAAACACAGACATGGGAATAAATTGGGGGGATCGGGGGTGAAGGGAGGGAAAAAAGGAATGAGGGGAAGGAGGGTTTAAAGGGGGAGTTGAAGAGTGGGGGGAAGGGGGGAAAGGGGAGTAGAAGGGGAAGGGGAGGAGAAAGAGAGGGAAAATGGGGATGGGAAAAAGGAGGGGAGAAGAGACGAGAAGAAGAAGGGGGGAGGGAGAGAGGGAGTAAAGGAGAGGAGGAGGAATAGTGGGATGGGGGAAGAAAAGGGAAAGGGAGAAAAATAAACGTGAAAGAAGGGGGTAGGGGGAGGTGAGGATGTGAGGGAGGGGATGGTGTAATAATACTTGAATGTATACATCCCACCAGGGATAGATGAGAAAAATCAAGGTGTGAGGAAAGACATGGGGCGGTGAAGTGAGGAGGTGGAACTGAAATTATTAGATGATTGTGAGGTGTACTTACAAACCACCCGGCTGGGTCTAAGGAAAGGCCAGGGCTGCCAAGCAAAGATGTTATCTAATTGAAAAGGTATAAGCCATAATAAGTGTCTGTTTCATTAATAATGAGTATAAGGGGAAACATAAGAGAAGTATATGCTACTATGGTAGGATTAGTTCAGTAATGCCCTGTACACACGGTTGGATTTTCCAATGGAAAAAGTGCAATCGGATTGTGTTGTCAGAAATTCCAATCGTGTGTGGGCTCATTCTGACTTTTTTCGTCGGAATTTCTGACACACAAAGTTTGAGAGCAGGATATAAAATTTTCCGACAACAAAATCTGATCATTTAAATTCCGATCGTGTGTACACAAATCCGACGCACAAAGTGCCACGCATGCTCAGGATAAATTAAAAGATGAAAGCTATTGGCTACTGCCCCATTTATAGTCCCGAAGTACATTATTATTATTATTATTATACAGTATTTATATAGCGCCAACAGTTTACGTAGCGCTTTACAACTTGAGGGTAAACAGTACAAATACAATACAATTTGATACAGTAGGAATCAGAGGGCCCTGCTCCTTAGAGCTTACAATCTAAGAGGGAAGGTCAAGAGATGCAAGAGGTAATAACTATGGGTGATGTGCTGATTGAGAAGATAAATGTACAGTTGTTAGGTGGGGGCCAGATAGGCTTCTCTGAAGAGATGAGTTTTCAGGGATCGTCTGAAAGTGGATAAAGTAGTAGAAAAACGGACGGATTGGGGTAGAGCATTCCAGAGGATGGAGGAGGCTCTGGAGAAGTCTTGAAGGCGAGCATGGGATGGGGTGACAAGGGAGTTTGAGAGCAGTAGGTCTTGGGAGGAGCGAAGAGAACTATTAGGTTGGTATTTTGTGACTAGGTTAGAGATGTAGCTGGGGGCCAGGTTGTGGATGGCTTTGTAAGTTATAGTTAGTATCTTGAATTTAATTTGGTGACTGAGTGGCAGCCAATGGAGAGATTGGCAGAGGGGTGTGGCAGACGCTGAGCGGTTTGTGTGGTGGATGAGCCTGGCAGCAGCGTTCATGATGGACTGAAGTGGGGATAGCCTATTTAGAGGTAAACCAATGAGGAGGGAGTTGCAGTAATCGAGGCGGGAGATGACCAGGGAGTGGATTAGAAGCTTTGTGGTGTCATTGGTTAGGAAGGGGTGTATCTTGGAGATGTTGCGAAGACTGAGGCGGCAAGCTTTGGATAGTGATAGAATGTGGGGTCGAAAGGTTAGTTCAGAGTCCAGGATTACACCTAGGACCTTGGCGTGGGGAGATGGGTTGATAGTTGAGCCGTTGATCTTGACAGGGAAATCAGGGGAAGTGGCACCTGAGGGAGGAAATATCATGAGCTCAGTTTTGGATAGGTTGAGTTTGAGAAAGTGATGTGACATCCAGGCTGATATGTCTGCTAGTAGGTTGGTAATGCGTGAGGAGACAGATGGAGAGAGCTGGGGGGTGGAGAGATAGATTTGGGTGTCATCAGCATAGAGATGATATTTAAAGCCGTGGGAGGCAATAAACTGACCCAAGGAGGTGGTGTAGATTGAGAAAAGGAGAGGTCCAAGAACAGAACCTTGGGGGACCCCAACGGAAAAAGGAAGAGGAGAGGAGGAAGTACATGTTTTATGTCACCTCGTTCAGAACGATCGGATTTTCTGACAACTTTGTGCGACCGTGTGTATGCAAGACGAGTTTGAGTCAACATCCGTCGGAAAAAATCCATGGATTTTGTTGTCGGAATGTCCGATCAATGTCCGATCATGTGTACAGGGCATATGAGTTAGATTTGTAAAAAATATAAGGGATCATATATGTTGGTCATCTATGTATTAGAAGACCATGGTCCTGTATACAGATCGTCTATCCCCACTTTAATAGCAAGAAGTGGGGAGAGTTGCAGACTTTAGCAGGTAATTACAATGAGTGAATGATCAACATACTGGGCATGGCTAATCAAAAGCAGCAAGGCTTCAATAAGGAGCAGAAAACAAAGGAGTTGAAAAGGGATCACGTCCCAGGGAATGATAGAAACATATTAGGTTCAGTTAATTTACCTTGTAGGGGAGACGTGTCAGCGTGGCAGCCCATCCAGTGTCTGACATAGTTTGTGAAAGAGAAGCTTTTTATCCCCATGTCTGTGTTTTGATTAATTTTTTTGCCATTACACTTACATTCCTTTCTTCACTGGCCCCATCCCTGGGCTCTTCTCGGCCAATTCTTTCATATGCAGCGCAGTGTCCGTTTTTCTAGTTCAGCTCAACATTAATTGCAGGTAATTATCCATTGGGTGGCAGATTAACTTTTTGGTTTTGGATGGCCAATGGCATTTATTCTGAGCATATATTTTTGTTGTATCTGGCTTTATATGTTTTTAATTGTATTTTGTTTCATGCAGTGACACATATACTTTTGTCTCTCAACAAACATCCCCTAAGGAAGCCCTAACGGGCAAAACATGTGGGATTCTATTGCTGAGTGACCTTTTTTTCATCTAATTTGACGTGTACTGATGTCTATGTGATTTATTGTGTAGCAAATACAACTTTTAAACTTTTTCTATGTTCAATAAATTGTGATCATTTTATTTACTTTGTTGTATGAGTAACTCTATTTGCCTGGCACCCATAAAATCCCACTTATTTTGTATGTTTTTATTTAATTTTTATTTTTTTTGCACTGCAACACCTCGTATATATAATACTCCTTTATCCTTGTTCTCAAGCATCCAAAACAGTTATATTTATTTTGCATAGAACGCTATCCCTTCCCTTTAGCAGCATGTGAAATGTCACGAGGCAGCAGAAGGAAGAAGAGAAATACCAGAAGAAAGAGTTTTGGGTTGCTGGCAGTTAGGAGTAGAAAATTTGTTGGGAGGCTTCAAGGAGGGATATTTCACCCCTCCCTGATAAAAGGGGAAACATTGGAAATGTAGTTCCACCATCCCAGAAGAAGTCAAAATTGCCCCACTTTGAGGAGACACAGAATACCTTAAGAAAGTCCACTACATTAGAATCCAGAGGTTTTCAAATAAGATTCTGCAAGAAAATACACTCACCCTTGACCATCATATCTAATATGCATTTTACTATATCACAAATATGTTCATCGGAGTTATTACAACTATCGCTGTCTCTGCTTTGTTATGTGATCATTATGGCAGTATGAGTACATGTTATACTTTTCAGCAGAATCTTAACATACTAGACTGTGTTATTACTGCCACTTAGTAAAAGGTAATATGCTGTGCAACATTTTAATGTATAGCCAAATCATGCCATTTTGAAATAAACTATACCTATTTGGATTACTCGAGGATTTTGAAAAGTGATGATCTACTTTAGTGCTGGTCTAACATAATGTATACAACACATTTTAATTTAATTAAATTGTTCAAATTCAGAATTGTGGTATGAAACGCATGGCTTAATTTCAACAATCTTCACATTATCCCATAAAGCACACCCTGTTGTTATCCTACCTAAAACCTATAGGTATACTACCATCAATGGCAGAGAAAAAAATAACAATAATCTGAGATATACATTTATTACTAATTTATTATTAAGTTTATTACTGCGTACAGCAGATTTTATACAGCCACACATATACTACATTTTAATAAAAGCAAATTGAAGATGCATTTAGTTTTCTTGTGTGCATGCATGCATTGTAATAGTGACATGATTCTGTGTAACAGAAAATGTCTAAAACATATGTTGTAGAAAGAAATCACTACTTTTTTTCTAGAAGTAATGTCACAAAAACACGTTTTATGCAGCAAAAACAAATATAAATGCAGAACAGATTCACCATTGTCTTGTTTAGTCCTGGTAATTTTACCACCTACATTAGGTTGAAAATCAGCTTTATATCCCTGCATATAATTATACTGTTATAAAATTTAACTATTCTCCACTCCTGCTATAAAATTTTTCTTTATTTCTAGGGCTTTATGATGGAATTAACATCTCACCAGGGAAATGTTGGAGAAGTTTTGCAAGCTGGAAGTCAACTGTTAGCTATTCAGAAACTTTCTGATGATGAAGAGAATGAAATCCAGGAACAGCTGAATCTCCTCAATTCCCGATGGGAAAGTCTCAGGTTGGCAAGTATGGACAGGCAAAGCAAGTAAGTTATGATCATTTCATTTAACGTCTTTTCTTTTTTTTGTGTTATCACATAGTGCTTAAAGTTTGTCTCTAACCAGTGACATGTCATCAGAACAGAAAAAGCAAAGAAATCTCCAACAACAACAAAGACAGCAATAAAAACACATCAGAGTAGGATAAAGCTGGAACACAATGTTATTTTTTTATTTTATTGTTCTTTGTGTCCCTGTCGAAGATACTCTCTCACTTCCTATCCTCCCTTCCCCACATAGCGTCAGAAAACAAAGAAACCTGATGGTAGAGAGTCAATAAAAAAAAAGTTTTAGAGTTACGTTTTTTAAACGGTTGCCAGTTTTTTTGTGAGTGAAATTATTCTTCAGGATACAGATTTCCACTGAACCAGGCTGTTCCACAGTAGCTGCATGTTTGCTTCAGATCAGTAATCCCCAAATTAACCTAATATTTTTCCATTATATATCTTGCAGCAGGCTCTTTATTTTACCTAAAATAATAAATAAAATAACTAAAAATTTTTAATGAAATACAAAATTTAATGTGGATTCATAAATATAAGTAGTGTTTGTCTACTGGCTTATTTACTGTCATGGATGGGTGCACGTTGGACTAGTAATGGTCTAGTAAGATAATGAAAAGACTCAATGACAGATTCACTGGGTTGCTGGAGAACAGAATATGTTTATCATTAAATTTATCAAATACATATTTTAATGCTCTTATACGGTGCCTTTAAATAGTATTCATAGCCCTTGAACTTTTCCACATTTTGTCATGTTACATCCAAAAATGTAAATGTATTTTATTGGGATTTTCTTTGATAGACCAACACAAAGTGGCACATAATTGCGAAGTGGAAGGAAAATGATAAATGGTTTTCAAAAGTTTTTACAAATAAATATGTGTGGCATGCATTTGTATTCAGCCCCCCTGAGTCAATACTTAGTAGAACCACCTTTCACTGCAATTACAGCTGCAAGTCTTTTTGGGGATGACTCTACCAGCTTTGCACATCTAGAGAGTGCCCATTCTTCTTTGCAAAATACCTCAAGCTCTGTCAGATTGGATGGAGAGCATCTATGAACAGCAATTTCTAAGTATTGCCACAGATTCTCAATTGGATTTAGGTCTAGACTTTGACTCGGCCATGCTAACACATGAATATGCTTTGATTTAAACCATTCCATTGTAGCTCTGGCTGTATGTTTAGGGTTGTTGTCCTACTGGAAGATGAACCTCCGCCCCAGTCTCAAGTCTTTTGCAGACTCTAACAGTTTTTCTTCTAAGATTGCCCTGTATTTGGTTCCATTCATCTTCCCTTCAACTCTGACCAGCTTCCCTGTCCCTGTTGAAGAAAATCATCCCCACAACATGATGCTGCCACCACCATGTTTCACGGTGGGGGTGGTGTGTTCAGGGTGATGTGCAGTATTATTTTCCCACCACACATAGCGTTTTGTTTTTAATCCAAAAAGTTCAATTTTGGTCTCATCTGACCAGAGCACCTTCTTCCACATGTTTGCTGTGTCCCCCACATGGCTTCTCACAAACTGCAAACGGAACAACTTATAGCTTTCTTTCAACAATGGCTTTCTTCTTGCCACTCTTCCATAAAGGTCAGATTTGTGGAGTGCATGACTAATAGTAGTCCTGTGGACAGATTCTCCCACCTGAGCTGTGGATCTCTGCAGCTTCTCCAGAGTTACCATGGGCCTTTTGGCTGCTTCTCTGAATATTGCTCTCCTTGCCCAGCTTGTCAGTTTAGGTGGATGGCCAGGTCTTGATAGGTTTGCAGTTGTGCCATACTCTTTCTATTTTCGGATTATGGATTGAACAATGCTCCATGAGATGTTCAAAGCTTGGGATATTGTTTTATAACTTAACCTTGCTTTAAACTTCTTTACAACTTTATCCCTGACCTGTCTGGTGTGTTCCTTGGCCTTCATGATGCTGCATGTTCACTCTCTAACAAACCCCCAAGGACTTCACAGAACAACTGTATTTACACTGAGATTAAATTACACACATATGGACTCTATTTACTAATTAGGTGACTTCTGAAGGCAATTGGTTCCACTAGATTTTAGTTAGGGGTATCAAAGTAAAGGGGGCTGAATACAAATGCACGCCACATTTTTCACATATTTGTTTGTAAAAAAATATTGCCTGTGTAGCCCCATGGTAAAGGAAGTCTTAAGGAAGTTACAGTTTACAATACATGTGTTGGATTTTCCTGGCATGTCGGATGAAGACTGTATTTCTGTTATGTTTTCTGTGTGTATAAAAGTAATAAGGTTTGTTCTGGAAAGTAGTATTAGGTCTAGTATTATAGGACTGCTAAATGTTTTTTTGTCTTTTTTTCCCGCATCACTGAGTAGACTAGAATCAACTCCGATCTCTTGGGATTGATTGCAAGTTTTGTAAGAAATAGCATTGAATCTAACTTGTAGAATGGGGCTTAGAGACCAATGAAATAGTTGCTGAACTGCAATAATAGGACTGTCAATGTATCAAGTACCCTATAATATACTGTAATAATTATTCTTTCCAAGTAGTTTTGTCTACTGATAAGAAAAACACTTTGAAGTTTTCAAGAGTTTTAGTCACTTATTGTTTCTCTACTCAGGAAAAGATTACAGTAAAAACTAACTGACCCAATGCATTAAAGAGCACACAGCACCCACTGTATAAATTAAAGATGAACTCTAGGCAGATATAAAAGAAACAGATTACTGCAGCTCTCTATTTAATGTATTCATAATTTAAGCTTTTTTAAATGCAAGCAGCGTCAGGAGTTCATGGGTATCAGCCTTTTGCAGTCCCTGGAGAGGAGCGCTTAGGAAGACACAGTGCAAAGAGCCAATCCGTTCAAGTACTGACAAGGAGCAGGCTGATAAAAGAATAAAAAGGAGTGACAGAGAAATGAGTACATCATTGTGTTGCTTCTCCTTCACTGTTCAGTCACAGGCTGAGGGCAGGTCAATCATAGCCTTGGCTCAAAGAAATTGGTTTGAATGATGCTGGCTTTCATTTACCCCAGAAATCTAGTGCTGGAAAAGAATTGTTATGAAGGACAGCTCCATGATAAACCTGAGTATTGCAGCAATGTAAATTGTTTATCCACAAAAGAAAAACAATGCTAATATGTTCAGATCTAACTATATATATATATATATATATATATATATATATATATATATATATATATATATATATGTATATATATATATATATATATATATATATATGTCAATTTCAAACAAGAGGATACATCTTGTACCCAGACTCTACAAAAATAGCAATTGTTGCTTGCCAAAATTCAGCCACATTGTTTCTCTTTGCAGAACAATGTGCCCTGGCTTTTCAAAAGTTCAAAAGTTCATGAACCTTTAATGAACCATGTGAAGGCAGATATATACTCTATAAAGTGCTATTTCAGCAGTGGCATTATTATCTTTGATTATGCCAGCCCTATGTGGATTACACAACACTTTCTCTTAGCCAGATTGGATTTTCCAGTATTTCTCTCATACATGCTGCTACTTGGATGGTGGGTGGAGCAAGGTTTCTGTGAATTAGATCTTCCCATACCAGTGTCCTGGGAGTTTAGACAAACCTTATTGATACTTGATTTTGCCAGAATGATTTTGCTCAACAGATGAAATAAAGCTGACCTCTAAGCAGATATAAAAAAAACTGATTAACACAACTTTGTAATTATTAAGTACGCGCATTTCAACTGTTATCAAACTCCTGCAGTTCCTGTATGAAAGGGTTGGTGTGTGAAAAAAACAAGCAGCACAAGGAGCCAGTCAGTTTATATGCTGACATGAATCATCCTGACTGAAAGAGAAAGCAGAATAACATAGAGAGAAACACATCACTATGCTGCTTCTCTTTTCACTGTTCAGTAATTTACAGTATCTGTTAATGAGCTATCCTTTTTTTTAAGAGACATCTAGTGGTTGTTTATGATATTGCTCTAAGTTGCACTTTATGTTGTTAAATAGTAGTAGGGAGCGCGGTTTATCACATATTAAAGGTATTACTCTTACAACGAGCAGCCCCTATAATTGAATTAAACTAATAACCTTTGCACAGGTAAGGGGATCACATATAGTATAATTTCCCCCTTTTAACTGAGTTCTTTAAGGAATCTTGGGTGTAAGCCATCAGGTCCTCGTGATTTATTTATGTTAAGCTTCTCTAATCCTTTTCAGACTCCGGCCTCTGTTAGCCACAAGGGTGGATCTTGTGGCATGTCGCTAACAACACTGTTGTGGTTGTTATATCCCTCCTTTTGCTGTATGTGAAATGAGGAGCAGAAAGCATTTAGCACAGCTGCCTTTTCCTTTTCACCTGTAACCACCTTTCCTTCCTTGTCCTTTATGGGGCTTATTTGTTCAGTCCTCGCCTTTTTACTGTTAATACATTTAAAAAACTTCTTCAGATTATTTTTACTCTCCTCCGCTATGTGTCTCTGCTAAATACATTTTTAACTGCTATATCTAAGTAAAAGTTGATGATAAGAGGCCCAGTGATAAATTTAGTACTTTCTTTTTTTACATTCATTCATTCAACCTTGCTGGTAGGTAGTTATTAGTAAGGTAACACATGCCAGATAACTGCATTTGAATAAAATGTATGGTGCTCATTCTATTCTCTGGAGCATGGCTAAAAGTAATGTTTTAAAAATTAAGTTGGTTTGGTCCTTTCTCCTCTCTATTTGATCTCAGGAACAGTATTCTATGAAACTAAATGAAAGGACCATCAGAAAAACATCAGAAAATGACAGAAACTAGATACCCCAGACTTCCTTTTTTCATTTTGTTTGGGGGATTTTCAAAACGAACTCTACGAAATTAGACAGTATATGTTGCATTATGTTATGAGTTCACTTTGGAGCCTTTTTTCATTTGATCATTTTGAGCAAGCTCCTTTGAGATTTACTGTATAGCGTGAAGTCAAACTACCACAAGAGAACTAGGACAAATAATCTGTATCCTGTGATTGTTTACATGTTCCTAAATGATTTATACAGTATTCTATGAGAATTATGTCTTTCATTTTGTACCCTATACATGGATTGAAATGTTTGGCAAACCTTGATACTGGTACATCTCTACAAAGATATAATAACATTTCTAACGCTGTTCAAAGTTTCCATTAAGTCTCAGAGATAAATGCTCATGAAAATGTTCTTAAAAAATGTTCTTATAAGTGAAACTGTTGTTTCTGAAAAAAATATTAAATAGCATAGGAGCTAAAGGATTAAAGATACCATGTGTCCCTCAATTGTAAATAGAATTACAGCTTTTCTGTTCCTGAGATGTCAAGAACAGCTCTTGGGAAGATGAGAATCGATGTATTTCTATACAACTAATCTTTACCAATATCTTTTCTAATAGCCTACCAACTGTTATATTTCCTAGCCTGTTATTCGTACACACAGGTAGCAGTTTACAGGCATTGTACAGCATTAATATGAGTCAAAGTGGATAACATTTTTGCTTTTACAGATGGGTATTTTGTTCAGTAGAGAAAAAAAATCTCTCCCTTTCCTTGTATACAATATATACTGTAAGGAGAGAGGGAGAGAAGAGGGAGAAGAGAGAAAGGAGAGAGAGAGAGAGAAGAGAGAAAGGAGAGAAAGGAGAGAGAGAGAGAGAGAGAGAGAGAGAGAGAGAGAGAGAGAGAGAGAGGGAGAGAGAGAGAGAGAGAGAGAGAGAAGAGAGAAAGGAGAGAGAGAGAGAGAGAGAGAGAGAAATGAGCTAACAAACTCCAAAAAACTAACTGTTTACCAGTCACTGCAGAGAGACTACAAACTGGCCTCGTACCTGGAGGTGCTACAAGACCCCAAAGACAGACAGACCCTGAACAGACTGAGCGCCCACAGCCTGCAAATCGAATTAGGATGGCAACAACAGAACTACAAGCCCAGGGAGAGTAGACTGTGCCAGCAATGTGAGCAGAAGGTCCTGGAGGATAAGGACCACTTCCTGCTACATTGCCCAAAGTACTTATCAGTGAGGGACACTCACTTCCAAAGACTCCCCACTCTCATCCCAGACTTCAGTTCTATAGAAGAGAAAATGAAATGCCAATTTCTACTGGAAGAAGAGGAGTCAATGGTAAAAATAGCTGCCCAATATGTGACAAGGTGTCATAGACTGAGAGGGACATGAAAAACTGAGGACTTAAAGATCTTTTACACAGACTTATGCCCATTCCCCTTTATATTACACATTACCCCCTCCTTTTTCCTATAGAAACTCAACTGCTTTGGCAATGCTAACATGTATTTGGTCCTGCCAATAAAGCTTATTTGAATTTAATTGAAAGGAGAGAGGGGAGAGAGAGAGAGGAGGGAGAGAGAGAGAAAGGAGAGAGAGAGAGAGAGAGAGAGAGAGAGAGAGAGAGAGAGGAGAGAGAGAAATGAAATAACAAACTCCAAAAAACGAACTCTTTACCAATCACTACAAATTGGCCCTGTACCTGCACTCTCCACTCTCATCCCAGACTTCAATTCTATAGAAGAGAAGGAAACTCCAATTTCTACTGAGAGAAGAGGATCCAATGGTAAAAATAGCTGCCCAATATGTGACAGCATGTCACAGACTGAGGGGGGCATGAAAATCTGAGGACTTAAACATCCTTTACATAGACTTATGCCCATTCCCCTTCATATCACCCATTACCCCCTTCCCTTTCTATACAAACTCAACTGCTTTGGCAATGCTAACATGTATTTGGTCCTGCCATTAAAGCTTATTTGAATGAGAGAGAGAGAGAGGGAGAGAGAGAGAGAGAGAGAGAGAGAGAGAGAGAGAGAGAGAGAGAGAGAGAGAAAAATAGCTTCAACTTGCACTTCAGGCCCTTGTCTATCTCCTACAGACAATCTTTGTAACTATGGCTCCCACCTGTCTCCTGGACAGAGACCTCCTCTTTCTGCTGGGGTAGAGCCCAGAACCATAGTCAGGTCTCTACTAAAACCTGTTTTCTGTAAAATCTGGTCCCAGTATTAAAGACTTCATCCCATCCAAGTCTCTACAAAGTCTCTAGACTCCAGGTCCCAAACCAGGTCTTACTAACCACTGAGGAAAGCCAGTTTCCTCTGATGGACACAAGTCAGAGCTCCTCAACTTGCCTGGATGACAATTCTGGGTGAAATAAAACCCTTTGCACATAATGAAAGGGCAAAGCACTGTCATAATATACATACAAACATACTGTATATATATATATATATATATATATATATATATATATATATATATATATATATATATATATATATATATAATGTGTCATTGTGTAAAAAATCTGTTAAAAGGGTCCCTGAAATTAGAGACAGGTGAGTGTAGCCCTCAAAAAAGATTTTTTTCCAGTTAGGTAATCATCCCTCTTGTGGGGATAGATCTGCTGCAGGAGCAAACTGTCATGTGAAAAAACATATTGTTTTTTGTATTGTTTGCTACATTTTCAAGTGATACTACATTTATCTAAAAAGATACGTGCATAAACATTTAAACATTAATTGTCCTGGTACCCTTGCTATTATAGACAAATATGTAAATGGGTAGGATAAGATAGTTAGTTATTCTTTGTAGGGAATTGTTTCTGTACCAAACATGTGGCTAAAATCTTAAGCATTTGATTATATGATCTATGCTGAAAGAAAGGGCTGAGATGATATGCCCTAAAGTGTTTATTACCCTAAAAATAAATGGATCATGTTCCCTTAAAGCATTGTTATACAGCACAGTGCCTGTGTAATTTGGTGCCCTGTAAAATCTAAAATACCTGGCTGATCCTGCTTGGTTCTGCTCTCCCCTTGTAAACTGATCACAGTTTATCATGGCTGCTGAGCCCTGACACCGTGGTCAGTTTACATGCCTCTGTATTCCGCAGCTCTTCTGTCCTCCTCTTCCCTCCCCTCTCCCTGTCTGTCAGCTCGTGACAGTGCCAATCACTCCCCTCCTGCTGCAATAATAACTATAGTATATTCATGCTATCTCCTCTGTTAAATAACGATATGTGCCCCAGTGTCCGTGCTATATTAAAAAAGATGCAGATTTCTACTCCCAGTGCTCACGTGACTGCTCACCTCTCTCCTCCCCCCCTCCTCCTGACTGATGTCAGCGAGAGTTCTCAGCCCCTCCCACTGTATCTGTAAGCCTGGGTGAAGAGAGAGGCTAGGAGTCACGTGAATTCCGGGAGACGCTCTGATATAAGGTAGAAATCTGCATTTTTTTTATATAGCACAGACACTGGGAGACATATCATTATTTAACAGAGGGGATGGCATTAATATATTATAGTGGCTTAACAACCACTTTAAGCAAGTGTTATTTTGTTAGTGCAATTTTACTTTGAGTTTATTCATTTAATAAAGGTTACTGCACCATGGAGAATGTGCGCTCTCCCTTCTTTGGTTGTTTTTCAGTTTTCAGTGTTCCGCTGGTATAGACAACAGCAAGGCTTCCCAGGATATAGTCACCTAATCTTCTCAACTGTTATTGCAATTATTATCAATTTACTTGACGTAACATTATATTTCACGATATAGAAAAAAATTGGGCTAACTTTACTGTTGTCTTATTTTTTTATTCAAAAAAGTGCGCTTATAAGACCGCTGCGCAAATGTGGTGCAAAAAAAAGTATTGCAATGACCGACATTTTATTCTCTAGGGTGTTAGAAAAAAAACAATATATAATGTTTGGGGGTTCTAAGTAATTTTCTAGCAAAAAAACCTGTTTTAAACATGTAAATACCTAAAATCCAAAACGAGGCTAGTCCTTAAGTGGTTAAAGTGGCGAGCAACATTGGTGGAATGATTTTTCTCAATACTGGATAAGTGCTCAATGAATCTATCCCTGAGACGTCTGATTGTGCATCCAATGTACTGTACAATACAGAGTTTGCATGTGATGATATATACAACATGTTTGGTATTGCAATTATAGAATGACCACAGTTTCTGTTCTTTCACAGTAGAATAAGAACGCACAACCTCCCCTTTGATAATATGCCTACAACAAGGACATTTTTATACACCACAGCTGAAATTGCCTCTGAGGTGTAACCATGTTGTAGACTGTGTTTTGTTGGTGGTAAATAAACTGGGTGATAAGGAATTACCTAGGGACGGAGCTCTCCTTGAAACCATATTGACACCATCCTTCAATAGATCAGCACAAGTCTGATCCTTGGAAAGGATGGGAAGATACCGGTATACAATCCTTCTTATACCCTCAAACTCCAAGCTGAAAGGTGTACTGAGTGTAAGTTGCTCTTTACTAAATTCCTTCTTGTTGCTCCTAGCATCATTGTGTTTATTTCCACTGAGGAAATCGTTTCTAACTTTGGATCTCGCAATGAACAGGGCTCTATCTAGCATCCATCTCGGATAACCCCTCTGTATAAAACATAAGTAAAGAGCCTCAGCTTCCTCCTCAAAAACCCGTTGGTCACTACATATATGGCGAACCCTCAAAAATGTACCTACTGGAATGCCTTTGATTATATGGTGAGGGTGTCCTGATCCTGCCATCAGCAACATATTACCTGAGAGGGGTTTTCTATACATGGAAGATCTGCACACCAGAATCATGGCCACATGGATGGACATCTAAAAAATAGCTGTCCGTGTTGTTTAACTGGCCTAACATGAGTTATCCGTGTGAAACCAGTCTACCGATATTCCTGTAACATCCTGTCTACGTCCTTTGGCACGTTGACAATAAAGTAACTATTCTACAGAAGTTCTTCCTTCCATGGTGTGCAACCAATCTTCTTTTTCTTCAATCACACCTTTAACGACTTCAGCCCCAGAAGGATTTGCCCCCTTAATGACCAGGCCATTTTTGTGATACAGCACTGTGTCTCTTTAACTGACACAAAATAGAGCTTTCTTTTGGTGGTATTTATTTTTTGTGAGATTTTTAGTGGGACTGCGACATTGCTGTGGACAAATCTGACCCAAAATTACACTTTTGGGGGACCAGTGACATTATTACATTGATTAGTGCTATAAAATGCACTGATCAATGTAAAAATGACACTGGAAGGGAAGGGTTTAACACTAGGGTGCGATCAAGGGGTTAAGTGTGTTCCCTTGGTGTGTTCTAACTGTAGGGGAGATGGGCTGCCAGTGACATGATAGAGATCACTGTTCACGATCACAGGGAACAGCAGATCTCTGTCAAGTCACAAGGCAGAACGGGGAATCACCTTGTTTACTTAGGCAGTTCCCTGTTCTGCCTCTTCTCACCGCAATTGCGGGTCGCCAGGTTGCACGGACCGACATACAAGTACGTTGATTCATGCAGGAGAGCCACAGTATATCTGCGTGAGCTGGTCGGCTAGTGGCTAAATGATGCATTTATAGGTCACAAATGAGGGTCAGACCACGGCCCTTTCACCAACTTGTGACAAATGACTGGTCAACCTGATACCGCTCTGTCACTGATATGCAACAATGACACCCTCACCCTGCACAAATAATTTCCACCTATCTGGACCACAATCTAAGTGCAAACAGACTGAAAGCGATTGCCACTAGGTTTAGTTAAATAAGAAATTAACTCTTTAAAGTGCCAATAACTACTTTTATCAAAAAATAGTAAACCTTTGCAATATTGGCAATAGCAGTTATGCTTTTAAATGAACATCAGTACATACACTGTCACCACAGACAGGTATATCCAGAGATTTAACATGTAGTGGCACTCTTCAAGAAATAGGGATGCTTTGAGTTTTGTGTTACAAATAAAATATTTACAGAAAAAAAGTTATTATAAAGGCAACAGGGAGACAACAATGCAACAGCAAAACAAAAGGGTTGAAAAATTAAAATGCTTATCAAGTCTTTTTTTTAGCAGAGCCCAAATCAATGAGCAAGAAGGTACGGTGGCTCTTATAAAACTTTACAGATCTTCCTTCTTTTGATGGTACACGAGAGCTGTCAACTGCAGGACAGCCTCTCCTTTGCTGTCCCTGAGGGGTGGTTTATCTTTGAATACCTACATGTTACAGCCTGCTAACTTGCATATTATTTTCTAGCACTAAATTACCTTTTGAATGGATATACAGTAAATATGTGAGGGGTCAGATGTCTACTTCACCTAGAAGGGTTAATGTGTCCAGTTGGCTCCCATATTGTCTAATTAAGGGGTGTTTGGACTTATAATATTTCTCGTTAACAGATACAAGTAAAAATGTCCTTATTCTGACATTACACTAAATACACTAAATTTCTGCATTCTACCAGTGAAGAGAGATGGCAATCATTGTGTATTGCTAAAGACTCCAGCTAAGGTATTTATGATGGGGTGATCTGGCAGGATGTCTTGTTGCTTTTCTGATTGCTCAAGCTTTCAAATTTGACAGATTTACAAGGGCATCTAGACTGAAGTGTGTATTCAGTTAATAGGCATGAGAGGGTCTACATATGTCCTTTCAAGCTGTCGATTGTATATACTGGAGGAGGAGGGATAGGGAGGGTCGCTGCAGCTATGTCTCTTCTTTTGACAGAATGGCAGGGGTGACTTGGGACCTGAACAACATGGTTGCCTGTTTGGATTGCTCAGTCCGTTTTGTGGACACATTATAAACCTACCATTCTGACAGTCTTATGTTTCTCTGCTTCCCAGATGCTGCAAGTATTCTTCCAGGTGTGTAGAAATCTTGATCCCCCTCTGTTAACTGTGGCTTTCTCTGCTGGCTCGTATGCCATAGGATATAAAAGATGACAGGACCAACCACAGTGGTCAGTAAGGGTAGTATGTATTCAACTCATCTAATGGTTGAATACTTGCAGTAGTTGGGAAGGGAAGTTTCGGCATCCCTTCATTACAAAATGTTAACAAGATCATTTAAGCTTGAATTAGACCTAAAGTAGACCTAAAAAAACCTTTTATATGAGAAATATAGGAGCTGACATTCCTACTCTAATCCAATCCTACTCTAATCCAATCTGGAACAGGATTGCAGGTTCTGAATCAGTGATTTAAAAGACATGCATTAAAAGACATGTAGCAATTTGCCACTCAACTGCCACCAGCAGGTTTTAACTTTTTATACAAAAAGAAAGCTTCAAACATTGCAGGTCATTCTCTCACAATACATTCTTTTCTTACCAGACTCACAATACATACAATACAACAAAGCCAAAGTGCATTTCGGTACCTCTTTAGGCTCCATTCACATTGCTGCGATGCGGGAATCCTGCAAATCCACTGTAGGTTCCCGCAATGCACCTGACTCGCAGGCAGTTCACACTGCCCTATGCAAACCACTGGGAGTGTTAATACAAAGTTAATGATACCCCCAGATCGGTTTGAATATCGCAGTGCGAACTGTCAATTCACACCCATGCAATCCAATTCTGGAGGGGACCAAAAAAAGAGCCCTGCAAAAGTTTAGTCTGAATGTGATGCAAATTCAGCCCTTCTGTCTGTAGGGCTGAATTTGCAGCGCACAGACATCGCCTGTGATTTGCACAGCAGTGCAGTGTGAATTACATGCAATGTCTGACATTGCAGCAGTGGGAACCGGCCCTTAGTCCCCTTCAGGCCTTCTGTGTAATTTATTTTCCTACCTGAGGTGTGCTTGCACATTCCACTGTCTCTACTAAATGACTAAAATGATGCCTTAGAAACTGACGACATTTTTCCTGATTGTGGTCACATCAATCAGAGAACTAAACCTCTGATGCTAGAAAGTAGGACTAATGCCGCGCACACATGACCGGACTTTACGGCATACTTGGTTCGGTGGACCGAAGTACGTTGGACAATTTGATCGTGTGTGGGCTCCAGCGGACTTTTTTTCCCCAAAAGTTCGACGGACCTGGAAATTAAACATGTTTCAAATCTTTTCGAAGGACTCGAGTCCGGGCGAAAAGTCCACTCGTCTGTATGCTAGTCCGGACAAAGACCGACGCTAGGGCAGCTATTGGCTACTGGCTATGAACTTCCTTGTTTTAGTCCGGTCGTACGTCATCATGTACGAATCCGTCGGACTTTGGTTGATCGTGTGTAGGCAAGTCTGTTCATTCGGAAATTCTGTTGTAAAGTCCATTGAAAAGTCTGCAGGACAAAGTCTGCCGTAAAGTCCGCTCGTGTGTACGTGGCATAAGTCACCTAAAGACTTTGTAACACCTCCTTATAAGCATTGAAACTAGCATTTATCATAATGGCCAGGCACTTGGCATTTTTTTAAATGATTTCAGCAAAGGCAGTCTCTGTTTTTCTCTTTACAGATTTACTTTAAGGTCAGAGGTTTTGAAAAAGGTTTCCACTAAAAATTAGAACACTGTTACTGCTGCTATTGTTGTTATTACTGCTAAAACAAAACAATCGGGTCCAGAGTACACATCATTTTAAAAGGAACTAATGATACACTTGTTTATTAATTTACATTAAAAATGCTTGGTCCTTTCAGTACATCATTACTTTAGAAGACTTTTTTTTAAATAATAAGTGTACGAAAAAGCATGTTATAATAGTTGAAAATTCAATAATTTCAATATAAGCTTTCTGTTAAATTCCAACCATGCAATGAATGCAAATCAGATGACAAATCACACAGCTTGTTAACAGTGCTGCTTGATCTGCATCTATGAAACGTTGCAGTAAATCCTGTGATGACAATTACAAATAAAATAATCATTTTCTGTAATTTTATTTCTGAGATAATTACTGCCAGTGGGAAGCTGTCTGATTTATAGAAACTGATAAACTAATGTTCTAAATTTTGACATAAAATGAATGGCAGATAAGCACGGCAAATATTTCTATGCTTGTTTTAGTGGGTAAGAAAATGCATTTAGAACATAATACTTTAGCTTTAATAGGCTGACATGTTTTAGTGTGCTGATGAGAAAAGGAATTTGTTGATTATCTGTAATTGTATATACCATGTTTAATCCTGTTCTACCAAACTAAAGCATATGTCATTTTAGCCAACATTGCTTTTTTATCAATAATATACTAGTATGAAACATGGTATAGGTCAAAGCTACAACCAAAAAAGTGTCAACAGGCAAGTTGGTAAAATTAAAGGAATATCATTTTAGTACAATCAACTGTAAAAGCAGGAGTAGTAGAAAAGTAAAATGATAAAATAGTCTATTTCATAATAGTGCTCCTCACTACAATATCCGCTCAGTATGTCTGCGTGGCACCCTTTCATTTTTAGCAGCATATTGTATAGCACAGTCTTATTACTAGTAGGCAAGGTATCACAGTATCATACCTTTGCTAAAGAACACTTCCTGAGAAAAGACATACACTTAAAGTGTTACTAAACCCACAACAGTAAAATCAGTCTGTATATGCAGCATAGCATGCTTGTTATACTCACTGTGGAACTTAAAGTGGGGTTCCACCCAAAAAAACAAACATATGTAAAAAATTCTAAAAAAAAAAACAAAAAAACATTTGGATATTTTTTTTTTTTTTACTTACCTCTAAATGCCTGTTGCTAGGTGGTCCCTCGTAGTCTGCCCCTTCGTCTGCCTGGGCTGGTGACATCACTTCCCCCTGGCAAAGGAAGGGCTCGGCTCTTCTCCCTCCCTCCTGTCAATCATCTGGGACCCTGTGCAGGTCCCAGGTGATTGAGCGGCCAATCACGGCGCTCGGCGCCGCTCGCGCATGCGCAGTGGGTGCCAGGCTGTGAAGCCACAGCCCGGCGCCCACAGTTGAAATGCCGGCGCCGACGAGCGGAGGGGGGGGACGAGCGGGGCTTCGATCCCCCGCACCGCTGGACCCAGGGACAGGTGAGTGTCCAATTAAAAGTCAGCAGCTGCAGTATTTGTAGCTGCTGACTTTTATTTTTTTTTTTTTTAATGGCCCCACTGGGTGGAACTCCTCTTTAAGAGGTTAATCTGCATTGTGTGAAAAGCTATTTTATCCCTTTTGCACAGATCCTTCCCTCCTGCACTGTCTATCTGGGGAAGGTCAGCTAACACAGGGAAAGTAACCAACCTGCACATGCCCAGTTGTGTCTCTTATGTTGGAGAGAACCGTTTCATGTTCTGATATAACCAGGTCACATGATATTGGCATCACACATGTGGGTGTGTATACAGGCTGCTGTGAAAATCTCCACCTTCCTGAACTCTCAGCACTGAAGAAACTGTGCAGTTTATGATGTGACCGTGATATACAGATCATTCAAAAAGGTATATAGTGGTAGCATTTTAAAATGATTTATAAGTTGTGAACACTGTGGGGGGGGGGGGAGTAAACGATTTTCACCGGGTTTAGTAACACTTTAAGTTACTGTACAATCTTCCTTCTGTGTAACACAAATGTACAGTATTAGTATTAGTACAGTATTATTATGGTAATAGCAAGTGGAAATAGACTGTACATTATATGTCAATATGATGTGTGTGGATACATAAGAGATATCTGTGGCATATAAATACTGAATCACTTATTACACTAGGGGGGTGTCCACATGTTTACATCACAACATGTTTTGTCTGTGACTGGTGGAACAAAGTACAGTATATATATATATATATATATGAACAGATGTTAGTGACTGGTAGATCTGTTCTAGCTTCCAGGTTCCTTAAGTTTCATGTCATTATTAGCAAACTTCCCAACATTGAGAGGGAAATATCTTAGCACAAATTTTGTAAGGAAATTACTTATTCCTCAAGTTAAAGAAGTTGTATATAAAGTTTAAACCCAAGTAACATATTTGAAAGTTAAACAATACATGTATGTGCTAGCAGACAGAATGTAAACAAAAACATTACAGAAAACAATGGTATGTCAGGATTTATTAATATTTACTGAAAATGTCTGACTTGAGCCTACTTTTCAGAAACAGTCAGATTGGTGAGTTTAGTTCTATTTTAGGTAAAAGTATAGTAGTATAGCTGTAGCAGAGTTCACATTTACTCACCCTGTTCAGATACAGGCATGGACCATTCTTACTGCCTTCCCACAACTCCCTAGGTTCCTGGACATGCTCAGCAGTTCAGAAAGGCCACATCTGAGGAAGAGACATACAGTAGGTAGCTGGGCAAGTGATCTGCAGTGGGGTGAGCAGTTATTTACTGTCATATCTGGCATACAGGTTTCTCCAGAAGACCCAGCTTCTGTGTGTGTTTGTGTGAGTGTGTGTTTGTGTTGGGGGACACCTGCTCGATTGCCTCCAAAGTACTTTATCCCTGGGTCTTGGCTCTCTCCAGTTGTTCACCTGTGTTACCAGCATTACCCTGGGCTTCACAGAGAGGGTAGATGTTTATAAGGATTGCTGTTCGTGTTCTGAACTGTTCTACTAAGTAGTGATTCTCAGATAAAGACTTATAAAGACTATGCTATGCAGCCATATGTTACCCTATTTGAGCCACAGAAATGTTGCTGCTATGTCTGTGTGGCTTTCATAATCTGTTTTTTTATTATTTTGTAGTGTACGCATAGTTTTTGCCTTCTTAAACATTGCATTATTACTATCAACTTTGCACCCATTCAGTTACCTGTCCGCTCATTCAGATGATTACCTATTATATTAAGTAACTAATATACAGTATATATCTTATACTCTGTATATTTTGTTTATTCCATTGAGCATGTTATTTTTTTATAATACATTCTTGTGACCCTGACTGTTTTGTATTATTATCTTTATCCCTAATAAAAGATATACAGATTACCAAAAGCAAATCACAAGTAATAATTGTACTCTTCTTCACTATAGACTTTTATCCTCTGCATTTTTAGTAAGTGTTCCGTCATTCCAAAACCCAGATACATGTACATACAGTATATGCATTTCGGTTCCTCTTTTCATAGTGAGTAGTGACTTGATTTTTTCACTTTGAAAGATGTGTTTGGACCTTTTGAATGTAAGTGTGATAGTGTTACATGAAACTATGCTTGACTGCTAAGATAAGATTGCTACATACAAAAAACACTGGACCACTAAATGAAGTAATGTATTGCAGCTTGCCATTTATTAAATGCAGTAGCTGCATTTGTTTTCTTTTTAAAGGGGTTGTAAAGGTAAAAGGTTTTTTACCTTAACCACATGCCGACCAGTGCATGACGATGTACATCGGCACAATGGCATGGCTTTGCAAATGGGCTTACAGGTACATCTCTTTTAAATCGCGGCATTTTGACTGTGTGCGCACTGCCGGCGGGGCATGCACACCCACCACGTACTCCATAACCATGCCTGTGTGTCCCGTGAACTCAATGTCCGCCAGGGGCCCGCGATTGTGTCACGGAGAGGCAGAACGGGGAGATGCTTATGTAAACAAGGCATTTCCCTGTTCTGCCTAGTGACATGACAGAGATCTACTGCTCCCTGTCATTGGAAGCAGTGATCGCTGTCATGTTAGTGGTAGCCCATCCCCCCCACAGTTAGAATCACTCCCTAGGGCACACTTAACCCCTTGATCGCCCCCTAGTGTTTAACCCCCTCCCTGCCAGTGTAATTTACACAGTAATCAGTGCATTTTTATAGCACTGATCTCTGTATAAATGACAATGGTCCTAAAATAGTGTCAAAAGTGTCCAATGTGTCCGCTATAATGTCACAGTCATGATAAAAATCGCAAATCGCTGCCATTACTAATAAAAAAAATTATAATAAAAATGCCATAAATCTATCCCCTATTTTGTAGACGCTTTAACTTTTGTGCAAACCAATCAATATACGCTTATTGAATTTTTTATAACCAAGAATATGTAGAAGAATACATATCAGCCTAAACTGAGAAATACATTTTTTTTTTTTATATATTTTTTTGGGATATTTATTATAGCAAAATGTAAAAAAGTTTGCTTTTTTTCAAAATTGTCACTCTTTTTTTGTTTATAGTGCAAAAAATTCTCCCTCCTAATTGGCTGAGACACAGCAGCAGTGCTATTGGCTGCCACTGCTGTCAATCAAAATCAGATAGCCAATCAGGGGAGAGAGGGGTGGGACCGGGTTGGGGCTTTGTGGCTGAATGGTCACAAGGAGCTGTGACTTAGCTTGGGTGCCCCCATAGTAAACTGCTTGCTGTGGGGGTACTGAACAGGAGGAAGGGGCCAGGATCACAAGGAGGGACGCAAGAAGAGGAGGATCCGGTCTGCTCTGTGAAAATCCAGTGCAACAGAGCAGGTAAGTATAATATGTTTGTTATTTTTATAGGGAAAAAAACAAGACTTTACAATCACTTTCAATAAGTTTATTGATGTTTTTTTAAGATGGAGAGCATGATCCATACAAATGCTTAAATGCAACCAACGTATGAAAAAAATTCAGAGTCCATATCCATAAGTCATAGAAAACAATAATAATGTAATAGCAAGGATCAGTAACTATGGCAACCACATGGGGGAGGGGGGGCGCTCTGCGGCCCCCCTCCCCCAAAGCACCTTGTCCCCATGTTGATGAGGACAAGGGCCTCTTCCCAACAACCCTGGCCGTTGGCCCGGATAAGGGTCTGGTATGGATTTGGGGGGCCCCCCATGCCGTTTTTTGCTGCGTAGGGGTTTCCCCTTAAAATCCATACCAGACCTAAGGGCCTGGTATGCCCCCAGAGGGGAATTCCCTCTCGCGCTGACCCAAATAGGAAAATGTGTTTTTCCTATTGCAGCCAGCATGAGATGTACAGTACCCTGTTGCCGAGAACCAGCACGATGGGTTCGCGCTGGAAACATTCTTGCGGCCGCGTACTGTAGTTTGTACAAAAGTCCAATGCTTTTGTGTACATACGATCGGACTTTGCTCAATCAGAGTTTTGTTGCCGGAAAGTTTGTCTGTTCGCACAGCCAATAAAAGTCCGATGGAAACAGAAAAAGTTTGTCCGATGGAGCGTACACACGGTCGGATGTTGCTCCAAAACAGCTAATTTGCATGTCTGTTGTCAAAAAGTCCGATCGTGTGTACGGGCCTTCACACTGCTCTCTACATGATGACAATGCTGCTGTCCATGGATGGTTCTGTTGCTCCTCCATAGAGTGGAGCCACCCTAAGGTAGGGAATGTGTTGCTGACCAGATCACCAGCTGTAAATAAAGGAAAAAAGACTCAAAAAGTAAACTAATACAGCCATCACATGTAAGGTTTGGTAAACTGTAATATATTCAATTTTTTGTGGGTTTGGATTTTGTTATTTTAACTACTGGAGAAACATCATCCTGCCGGCACAATAGCAGATGTTAATATTTTGCATGCATTTATGTAGCCATAATATTGTTTTCCATGTATGGCTTGCATGTTTCACTCATTGATCCTGCATCTTAGTAGATACATAAAACATCTATCTTTATTTTCACATATGGTCCTGTTTAAATTCTTTTCATCAAATGGAGATGTGCTATGTTTTTATGTGTATCATTTTGTTTTACAAGTATCTATTATCCAGCTGAAAGATGCAATCAGACATTTAATTTTCTATTGGTATACTTTGAAAACAGATGGTTTATAAATTGTATGAATGTTAAAGGCGCAAGACAAAAAAACCCCTTACAGACATTTTTGTTAAGAAAAAGCAACATCTCTAAAGATAAAGTGTATCTATGGAGAAAATGTAAAATCATATATTTATTTCCACATTGTATTTCAATTATTCCTAGCCTACTCCTATTAATTTGAATGATCTTGGCATTTGTGAACTTACTTTGTGCAGATCATCACACATTTACTTCCTTGAATTCTGTGACATGTATTTACTATGCCCTGTGATCAGCCGCTGCTCTGATAAAGAATTCAATGAGCCTGCTGCTTTAACTACTGGAGGCACAAAGTGGAGTCGTTTTAGGATGCATAGTCAGTAAAGGAATAGCCACTTTGAGGTAGCATCGTACTATAGTCCCGACGTACATGTTTTACGTCACCGCGTTCAGAATGATCGGATTTTCCGACAACTTTGCGTGACCGTGTGTATGCAAGACAAGTTTGAGCCAACATCCGTCGGAAAAAATCCTAGGATTTTGTTGCCGGAATGTCCGATCAATGTGCGACCGTGTGTACGGGGCATAAGTCTGTAGGCTTAAATATCGAGTTGGCCCACCCTTTGCAGCTATAACATTTTATTACATCTTTTTATGTGAACAAATGACACTTTGCTACAATGTAAAGTAGTGAGTAGGGATGAGCCGAACACCCCCCTGTTCGGTTCGCACCAGAACATGCGAACAGGAAAAAAGTTCGCTCGAACACGCGAACACCGTTAAAGTCTAAGGGACACGAACATGAATAATCAAAAGTGCTAATTTTAAAGGCTTATATGCAAGTTATTGCCATAAAAAGTGTTTGGGGACCCGGGTCCTGCCCCAGGGGACATGGATCAATGCAAAAAAAAGTTTTAAAAACGGCCGTTTTTTCAGGAGCAGTGATTTTAATAATGCTTAAAGTCAAACAATAAAAGTGTAATATCCCTTTAAATTTCGTACCTGGGGGTGTCTATAGTATGCCTGTAAAGGGGCGCATTTTTCCCGTGTTTAGAACAGTCTGACAGCAAAATGACATTTCGAAGGAAAAATTTCATTTAAAACTACCCGCGGCTATTGCATTGCCGACAATACACATAGAAGTTCATTGATAAAAACGGCATGGGAATTCAACACAGGGAAACCCCGAACCAAAATTTAAAAAAAAAATGACGTGGGAGTCCCCCTAAATTCCATACCAGGCCCTTCAGGTCTGGTAGGGATATTAAGGGGAACCCCGGCCAATATTTTAAAAAAAAATGACGTGGGGTTCCCCCTAAATTCCATACCAGACCCTTCAGGTCTGGTATGGATTTTAAGGGGAACCCCGCGCCAAAAAAAAAAAAACCGAGTGGGGTCCCCCCAAAAATCCATACCAGACCCTTATCCGAGCACGCAACCTGGCAGGCCGCAGGAAAAGAGGGGGGGACGAGATGGCGCCCCCCCTCCTGAACCGTACCAGGCCACATGCCCTCAACATTGGGAGGGTGCTTTGGGGTAGCCCCCCAAAACACCTTGTCCCCATGTTGATGAGGACAAGGGCCTCATCCCCACAACCCTGGCCGGTGGTTGTGGGGGTCTGCGGGCGGGGGGCTTATCGGAATCCGGAAGCCCCCTTTAACAAGGGGACCCCCAGATGCCGCCCCCCCTGTGTGAAATGGTAAGGGGTTACTTACCCCTACCATTTCACTAAAAAACTGTCAAAAATGTTAAAAATGACAAGAGACAGTTTTTGACAATTCCTTTATTTAAATGCTTCTTCTTTCTTCTATCTTCCTTCATCTTCTTCTTCTTCTGGTTCTTCTGGCTCTTCTGGTTCTTTCTCCGGCGTTCTCGTCCAGCATCTCCTCCGCGGCATCTTCTATCTTCTTCTCCTCGGGCCGCTCCGCACCCATGGCATGGGGGGAGGCTCCCGCTCTTCTCTTCATCTTCTTCTTCATCCTCTTCTCTTCTTCCTTCTTCTCTTCTTCATTTTCTTCTCCGGGCCGCTCCGCACCCATGCTGGCATGGAGGGAGGCTCCCGTTGTGTGATGGAGTCTCCTCGTCTGACGGTTCTTAAATAACGGGGGGCAGGGCCACTCGGTGACCCCGCCCCCCTCTGACGCACGGTGACTTGACGGGACTTCCCTGTGACGTCACGGGGAATGCCACAGGGAAGTCCCGTCATGTCCCGTGCATCAGAGGGGCGGGGTCACCGGGTGGCCCCGCCCCCCATTATTTAAGAACCGTCAGACGAGGAGACGCCATCACACAGCGGGAGCCTCCCTCCATGCCAGCATGGATGCGGAGCGGCCCGGAGAAGAAAATGAAGAAGAGAAGAAGAGAAGAAGGAAGAAGAGAAGAGGATGAAGAAGAAGATAAAGAGAAGAGCGGGAGCCTCCCCCCATGCCATGGGTGCGGAGCGGCCCGAGGAGAAGAAGATAGAAGACGCCACGAAGGAGATGCTGGACGAGAACGCCGGAGGAACAACCAGAAGAGCCAGAAGAACCAGAAGAAGATGAAGGAAGATAGAAGAAAGAAGAAGCATTTAAATAAAGGAATTGTCAAAAACTGTCTCTTGTCATTTTTAACATTTTTGACAGTTTTTTAGTGAAATGGTAGGGGTAAGTACCCCCTTACCATTTCACACAGGGGGGGCCGGGATCTGGGGGTTCCCTTGTTAAAGGGGGCTTCCAGATTCCGATAAGCCCCCCACCAGCAGACCCCCACAACCACCGGCCAGGGTTGTGGGGATGAGGCCCTTGTCCTCATCAACATGGGGACAAGGTGTTTTGGGGGGCTACCCCAAAGCACTCTCCCAATGTTGAGGGCATGTGGCCTGGTACGGTTCAGGAGGGGGGGCGCATTCTCGTCCCCCCCTCTTTTCCTGCGGCCTGCCAGGTTGCTCGGATAAGGGTCTGGTATGGATTTTTGGGGGGACCCCACGCCTTTTTTTTTTGGCGCGGGGTTCCCCTTAAAATCCATACCAGACCTGAAGAGTCTGGTATGGAATTTAGGGGGAACCCCACGTCATTTTTTTTTAAATTTTGGTCGGGGTTCCCCTTAATATCCATACCAGACCTGAAGGTCCTGGTATTGAATTTAGGGGGACTCCCACGTCATTTTTTTTTTTAAATTTTGGTTCAGGGTTTCCCTGTGTTAAATTCCCATGCCGTTTTTATCAATGAACTTCTATGTGTATTGTCAGCAATGCAATAGCCATGGGTAGTTTTAAATGGAATTTTCCCTTCGAAATGTCATTTTGCTGTCAGACTGTTCTAAACACGGGAAACATGCGCCCCTTTACAGGCATACTATAGACACCCCCCAGGTATGAAATTTAAAGGGATATTACACTTTTATTGTTTGACTTTAAGCATTATTAAAATCACTGCTCCTGAAAAAACTGCCGTTTTTAAAACTTTTTTTTGCATTGTTCCATGTCCCCTGGGGCAGGACCCGGGTCCCCAAACACTTTTTATGACAATAACTTGCATATAAGCCTTTAAAATTAGCACTTTTGATTTCTCCCATAGACTTTTAAAGGGTGTTCTGCAGCATTCGAATTTGCCGCGAACACCACAAATTGTTCGCTGTTCGGCGAACTTGCGAACAGCCAATGTTTGAGTCGAACATGAGTCAATTCGAACTCGAAGCTCATCCCTAGTAGTGAGTGTACAGCTTGTATAACAGTGTAAATTTGCTGTCCGTTCAAAATAACTCCACACACATCTAAACCGCTGGCAAAAAAAGTGAGTACACCCCTAAGTGAAAATGTCCAAATTTGGCCCATTGTCAATATTTTGTGTGGCCACCATTATTTTCCAAAACTGCCTTAACCCTCTTGGGTGTGGAGTTCACCAGAGCTTCACAGGTTGCCACTGGAGTCCTATGTCCTATGTGCCATCTATGTCTCAGACGGAGAGACAGCTCCTCAGGCATCTGCGGCTTTGATACTATCCAAAGACACTTCCTATATCTTCCCACTCTACAGATCACACAGTCCCCTTTCCCCAGGGACGTGTGCAGGCTACAGCTCTCCCCTGTACACCTTTGGAAACAGGCATATCCAACAATCCTGCATCGCTGCAAAAGAAATACATATGACTTTTCAACTATACCATTGCAAGTAGAACGTTTTGGACGTGGACTATTATGGAGCTCAGAATAAGTGACTTTGCATCACAGGATATACCCTCCTACTAACCACTCCTTCCCATGTACACATATCGGCCTACTGGCTCACACAGACTGTGTTCCCGTTCTCTCAGGCTCTGATGAAGAGGTCACCCTCGAAACGCGTCAGCCTTTTTAAAACATCTGCCTCTACATGGGCATATCCCCATTTTAAACCCTTCAGTGTATATTTTGTTACCTGTCTATATGAAAGTATTATTTGTATTATTCAGATGGTTTTATCTATTTGTTTGTTTGTATTCCACTATACATGATTAAACAAAATATTTTTTGATGTAAGCAGTTGATCACGCGCCCTCCATCCACCTCTTTTCACAATGCCACTGGAGTCCTCTTTCACTCCTCCATGATGACATCACGGAGCTGGTGGATGACTCTTGCACTCCTCCACCTTCAGTTTGAAGATGCCCCACAGAGGCTCAATAGGGTTTAGGTCTGGAGACATGCTTGGCCAGTCCATCACCTTTACCCTCAGCTTCTTTAGCAAGGCAGTGGTCATCTTGGAGGTGTGTTTGGGGTCATTATCATGTTGGAATTCTGCCCTGTGGCCCAGTCTCCGAAGGGAGGGGATCATGCTCTGCTTCAGTATGTCACAGCTCATGTTGGGATTCATGGTTCCCTCAATGAACTGTAGCTCCCCAGTGCCAGCAGCACTCATGCAGCCCCAGACCATGACATTCCCACCACCATGCTTGACTGTAGGCAAGACACACTTGTCTTTGTACTCCTCACCTGGTTGCCGCCACACACACTTGACACCATCTGAACCAAATAAGTTTATCTTGATCTCATCAGACCACAGGACATGGTTCCAGTAATCCATGTCCTTAGTCTGCTTGTCTTCAGAAAACTGTTTGCAGGCTTTCTTGTGCATCTTCTTTAAAAGAGGCTTCCTTCTGGGACAACAGCCATGCAGACCAATTTGATGCAGTGTGCGGCATATGGTCTGAGCACTGACAGGCTGACCCACAACCCTTCAACCTCTGCAGCAATGCTGGCAGCACTCATATGTCTATTTACCAAAGAGTACAAGGTCTCTAACATTCACCAGCTCTGTGATGTCATCATGGAAGAGTGATGGAGGACTCCAGTGGAAACTTGTGAAGCTCTGGTGAACTCCATGCCCAAGAGAGTTACGGCAGTGCTGGAAAATAATGGTGGTCACACAAAATATTGACACTTTGGGCCCAATTTGGACATTTTCACGTAGGGGTGTACTCAATTTTGTTGCCAGCGGTTTAGACACTAATGGCTGTGTGTTTAGTTATTCTGAGGGGACAACAAAATTACACTGTTATACAAGCTGTACACTCACTACTTTGTAGCAAAGTGACATTTCTACAGTGTTGTCACATGAAAAGATATAATAAAATATTTACAAAAATGTGAGGGGTGTACACACTTTTGTTAGATACAGTATATAGATAGACTTATAGATAGATAGATAGATAGATAGATAGATAGATAGATAGATAGATAGATAGATAGATAGATAGATAGATAGATAGATAGATAGATAGATAATATTTATTTATATATTTCTTGACGAGTAAGAGGTATAGCATTGAGCATTGAACAAACAAGCATTAAGCATAAGATTTACTGATTTCAGTGCTATAGGCCTGACCAGGGCTTTTTTTCTGCCGGAACCTGCGGGAACTGCGTTCCGGCACCTCTGCCAGCTCCTATAGTTGCGGCTGCGGCCTTAACAGAGGGGAGAGTGATATCAGCTGCACTCCACCTCTCCCTGTAGCAGAGCGGATGTTCCTTTTGTTAGGAAGAGTTGCCGTGTGGTGTGGTGTCCTGTCCTGAGACTCCTGTCTGCCAGACCAAGTCTGCTTTTGGTAATTGTTTAACTGTCATTGTTATCTTGCTTTTTAGATATGTGTCCATTAATGCTGCTGCCATGATATATATATGTGGGCTGTCTCTTGCTGTGTATATATGTGTAGGCTGTCTCTTGCTGTGTATATATATATATATATATATATATGTGGTGGGCTGTCTCTTGCTGTGGATATATATATATATGTGGGCTGTCCCTTGCTGGAGATACATATGTGGGCTGTCTCTTGCATGATATATATGTGGGCTGTCTCTTGCTGAATATGGGGATATCTGAAAGTGCCTCTGAGATTATTGTGGTTACTGGATATTTCTGTTTTGTACATTTTACTTCTTTGCTTTTTATTAACAAATTCCATACAACAATCTGTTATATATCCCCCTAAAAATACTTGGTTTCCTGTGTGTAGGGGTGGAGACAAGGAGTGGTTCTAGGGGGTGGAGACAGGTGTCACCTAGGGGAGGTGGGTGAATTCCTGCACCTTTTCTCTGAGAAAAAAAGCCCTTGGTCTGACTCAGCAGAGGATGTGTTGAACCTCTTCAAAGAGACCACTGCTTTCACATAGAGATCAAAGGTGCCTCTCTGCAGCATGCTGGCAGGGAATGGGTTTTATATTCAGACTTTGGCAGCTTTCTATAGAAAACAAACTGTAATGCCGCGTACACACGACCGTTTTTTATGTCAGAATAAACTCTGACGGTTTTTCTGACGGAGTTCCGCTGAAACAGACTTAAGTACACACGATCACACCAAAGTCGGATCGTTTAGAATGCGGTGACGTACAACACGTACGACGGGACTAGAAAAAGAAAGTTAAATAGCCAGTAGCCAATAGCTGCTCTTGCGTCGTTTTTGGTCTGTCGGAATAGCATACAGACGAACGGTTTTCCCGATAGGAGTTGATTCCGGCGGAAAGATTTAAAACATGTTCTATTTCTAGGTCCGTCAGAATATTCAAAAGAAAAAGTCAGATGAAGCCCACACGAGATTGGAATATCTGATAAAATGATTCCATCGGACCTTTTCTGCCGGAAAGTCCGCTAGACAACGTCTTATGCCGCGTGTGTACGCGGCATAAGACGTTGTACTCTAGTTCTGATGCACAACAAGTATTTTAAGCTAAATTAAACTGAAAGTTCATTTAGACTTTAACGTTATGAGGTAACTACTATATTGGCTATAGTAGCTAGGATATCGTTTACATTTTTGTAATGTCATAATTCTTCTTCTTCTTTTTATTATTATACAGAATTTATATAGCACCAACAGTTTGTGCAGTGCTTTACAAAATGAGGGCAGACAATACAGTTACAATTCCATTTAACACAAGAGGAATCAGAGGACCGTGTTCAATAGAGTTTACAATCTAAGAGATTATAATTCACTGTTAACTTTAAACCGATGAATTAAAGGCTTTTAGAGCATCAACTGGGAACTATTTGGGGTACTGTAATTTTTTGCAATTTCACTGGCACAAGCAATTTTTAGATTTGACATATTTAATGCCTTTTTACTTAACCTCCCTGGCGGTATGATTATTTCAGATTTTAGGTGCTAAAAGCGGTACAATTATTTTGCATGGAAATTTGGCGTTTTATATTGTAGGTCTGTAATTCTTAACAATAACACACTTAAATCTGTCCAAACAAGAGTCTAGTAGATATCCCGGGTATGATAAAGTTTGAAACACAAAAACATAAATTTTAATATAAAAAATAAAAATAAATAATTAAAAAAAAAATAAAATAAATAATAATAAAATAAATTTCCCCACGATTCACTATCGCTCAATTCTGCAAGTGTTCTAATTTACTATCGCTGTTTTCTAGCTAGTCTAAAGCCACTTTTAACGTAAAGGGAAACTTTTTGATTGCTATGGACAATCTCCAGTTTCCAGGCAGAAAGAACAGTATATGTAATAAAAAATGGGCCAAAGCACTGGGGACAAAAGGGATGTGAGATCATTTCATACAGTACTGTAATCTGTAAGATTACAGTACTGTATGTGTTATGATTTTTACATCTTTTTGAATTTGCCGCCAGGCTCTGCCCCCGTGCGTCGCGACGCTCGCAGGGAACGGAGCCTGGCACAGAGAGGCTTCAGGAGGAGGACGGAGCCCACGGACACTGCGGGGGACATCGCAGGAACCCGGGGACAAGGTAAGTGTACCGCTCCAGGATCCTGCAATGTAATCCTGAGTGTGGCTCGGGGTTACCGCTAATGGTGCTGAATTTTAACCCCGAGCCACACTCAGGAAAACCGCCAGGGAGGTTAAAGTAACCTCTTCCTTTATATTTGACCAAGCAGTTAGACCATTCACACTTTTATGACTACAAAATTGTGCTGACTTTGGCGTGCAACTTGTATGCCACTTTGGATGGGTGCAACTTGGATGCGACTTTGGCTTTGATCAGTGATAATGGACAACTGTTGCAAACAAGTTGCATTCTATAACATTCAGGCACAACTTTTTATCCAACTTCTGAGGGTTACCATTGAAGTATATGGCCCTCAAGTTATATGAAAGTCGGGCCAAAGTAGTGCATGTAGAAAAAAGCAAAGGAAGAGGTGCCTTCTAAGTGCAGACAGTGTAGAATTTAATAGTACAAAGAATAAAAATGCTCACATTGAGGTAAGTTTGTGTCAGCATGTGGAAGTATTCCTGCAGGGCCATCCTCCCTAGACCTATGATTACACACAGAGCTGGTGGAATACTCCTATGGGGAAACGAATGGCACAGTCTGCCAGACCAGCATGCTAAGAGACACACCACTGCAGGACTACTTCCACATGCCGACATAAACTTACCTCAATGTGAGTGTTTTCATTTGTTGTACTATTAAATTCTACACTGTCTGCATTTAGAATTTGCCTCTTCCTTTGCTTTTTTCTACATGTTTTTGAGTGTGCTTCCACTTCCTTCAAGAGGTCTGCCCTGAGTTGTGGACTGTAGTCTCATTCTGCTGGATATTCTCATCCATCCTACCCAGTTCTTGAACTATCCCCTCCCTGCCCCATGCCAGTGTATCCCTACACAGACTTATAGTTTCTGGCATCCTTTATTGCAGTCTGCGCCATTACCATTCCCTCCTTCAAAGTAGTGCATGAACTACTTTGAAGTTGCTGCAACTTTAAGTTGCGTATATATGAATGGGTATCATTGGAAAACATGGGGAACGACTTGTCATGAAACTTTGATGTCCAAAGTTGCAGGACAAGTCGCACAAGTGTAAATGGAGCTTTAGACATTAGATTGTGTTTATGTACAGCATAAATATATATAAATATAGATTTGCACAAATATGATGTGATATATAAATTGCAACTACAGAAAATATATAAAATTTTGGGGGTTTTAAGTACGCTTAGTGCCTAAAATGTGCATTTTAACATGTGCGCAAAAAAAAAAAAAAAAAAAAAAGATCCAGCTGCTAAAGGGTAAACATCTCACAAGACTTGAAAAACTATGCTAAACAAGCTTGTTTTTTATGCATTAATGCTGAAGCTCTAAAATGTGACATACAGTCACAGAGAACACAGTTTATATAATATGCAAAAAACTATACTAGCTTTTAAAAGAAAATCCAAACATGGGGCATATGTAAGTGGAATACCTCACAACAGGCATATGCAACAGGTCCGGAATTATGTCCTTCTGGCCCAGCATGCACCAAAAGTTCTGCTTATATCAATCTGTCAGCAAGTGGATAATTTGGCAGGTTTATATATTCTCTGTTACCAGTTTGAAGTGTACTGATCCCAGATGAACAAGGCATGTCAGATAGGCTCACGGTTGATTGAGCAGGATGTGGCAGTTTAGCATTAGTTCTTTTCTATGCTGTAGCTGAAGGCAAAGTGATTTTGTGTTGTAATTTTATACACTCTCTGGCATCTGCAGTGAACAACTAGCAAAGTATCTGGGAGGCTACTGGGAACAAATAATAACACTGTGTATATTATGATATGTTTTTCACTTTATGCATAGCACACATAATGGTGTGATCATAAATAGATGGAGAAGTGGTAAAATATAGTGACAGAAAAGTGTGCATTAAATATGGTTTTTTGAAAGGTAAGGTGAAAGGTAAATGGTTTTTTTTTGGTTAAATTGGCCAATAACAAAAACAAAACTTTTTTTTTCTCCTAAACTTGTACTTTAATTATATATCCTGATTTTAAATATACTTACAGTAAATATACTTTACTAACTTTGCCCTATCAGTCATTTCTGTGACACCTTTTTGAATGAGACAGTGGGCAAAAAATTATTAGATTAGAATACACTTTCCTAACTGACCCTAATTTCTCCATATGCATTTTCTCAGCTTTCCCTATACATTCTCTACAACAGCTTCAAATTCACTGACACTATGGCTGCTCTGTTCACTTTTAAAGTCTTAACAAAAATTCCCTTTATCGTCCCTTCTAAACCTGTTGGCCACAGTTCAAAATGCATATGAACTATGCATATGCACATTCATAATGCAATGAAATGCATTTTGATTTAAAGAAAAAAATCCCTCAGGTGAATCTCTGTTGGTGGATTCCCTTTACTCTCTGTAATGGAACGTTACATGTCATCTTCATACCTTTATTTTGTTACTATAATTTAAAAAAAAATAAACTTTCCCAACTTCAGGGCTTTTTCAGCGGGGACATGGGGGGACGCACCTCCAGCATTGAATGTATGTAATGGCAAGGGGTGGTTGGTGTGCTGGAGGGTCTATTGTTTCTGGCTGCTTAGGGATCTATGGTCACTGGGGGCGGGGGTGGAGGACTATATTCGTGGGGAGATCTATTGTTGCTGGGGAGGTTTATTGTTGTTTTGTTGATGGTGGGATATCTATTGTTGCTGGGTGGGATCTACTGTTGAGGGAAGGGTCTATTGTTGCTGTCTACAATAGGTAGGTAGAGACAGAGACAAGGAGTGGGTAGGGGCAGAGACATGGAGGTACTTGGAAGGAGGGAGTACCTGCACTAATTCTCTGAGAAAAAATCCCTGTCCAACTTACCCGGTAGGTAATTTTATACACACTAATCTCCTATGTGCTAATCTAGGCACATTACATTACAATACAAATCAAGACAAAACTTTTATTTTAGTTTTGGACAAAGCAAGACAGGGAGAGTCAGTGTTGCCATTGAAAAGATTTTCCCTTAATTCCTGTAGGGGAAAGATGTGATGGGAATTTTCTCCAGTTGGGGTACAAACTGAAGCAGAACAATTTTCTTTCAGTAAAATGGGGAAATGGAAGGACCTCTGTCAGATTATTGTAATTGTATGTGTCATATAGTTGCAGTGACAATCCCTCCCCTCATTTTTTGTACAGCTGTCATAGGAACATAAATTGAGATTAAATCTTACCAGCTGGGTTAAAGATAGCAGTAAAAACATGACAGAAGTATTTTGAACTTCCAAAGTCTATTCATAAATAAAAAAAAAAAACATTTGCAGGAGTGATGAGCTTTAAGCTTTGGTCACACAATCAGCAATTTTGTGTATTAATATCTTTGTGTATATGATCATCTTCAAGGATGACACTGCATTGATATACACTTGAAATTGATTTTAAAATAATATACAGTCCTCCAAAGAGTATGAAATAGCCCATACTTCATTTATATAATATAGAACTAAAAAAACGTTTGAGGTATACCCATGCAGATGTACAAACCCATGAGGCGGTATCCTAATTCACTTCTGAGTTAAAACCTAAATGTTGATTTTCTTTTCGCTGTGTAGCATATGTTTCTGGAAGATCATAATCATAACCTAAAGTCGCAAGTATCATTTGTCCTAAGCTCAGAAAAATAAATGTAAAAAACATTTTCATTGAACAGACTTGAACATAACATTAACACTATAATTTTTGTAAAAATTGCTCACTTAAAGAGATGACAAACAACTATAGTTCAAGTTAACCTAAAATAGGATGGTAACCTTCAGGAAAGAAAACAATTATTCTTGTACAAAGAGTTTTATTAGTAATCAGTTCAACAGAACAGCTCATCACATCTCATGGTCCCATAGGAGATAAACATAAAATACCGCTAGCAAAAGGAAGACAAATAAAAAAGAGTGCGTTGATATGTTCAGGTCCATAGGGTAGAACGATTGGGGGATAAGTATCCCCTCCTAGAGCTACAGTATCTTGGAACACGCTGCTTAGAGTGTAGATAGAAAACGCCTTCATGGGTTTTTAAATGCAGCGTATTCTAAAGATATAATATTGAGGGTATACAATACAACAATGCTGAAAATTAACCAGGTGACCATGTCAGCCAGGCTCAAGCCTGGTGGTCTGATGAGATAGAAGGATATGTAAAAAGAGTAAGGGAAAAAAAGGAGAAAGAAAGGGAAGAATAGTGGTCACAGACCATGAGAACTAATGAGGGTAGGAGTAAGAAGGAAAGGGGTCTGTGGGGTGGGGGGCAAGCAGATGTTAGATCTATAGGAGCGTAGAATCAAATCTGGTAGGTCATATGAAGGCGACCCAAGGCTGCCAAATCCTAAAGAATTCATCACGAGTGTCTGAAAGTATGGCCGTCAGCTTTTTCGTTTACCATAATGTCGTTCATACGATGTTTAACCACTTCAGCCCTGGGCCATTTGGCTGGCCAAAGACCAGAGCGTTTTTTGCAATTCGGCACTGCATCGCTTTAACTGACAATTGCATGGTCGTGCGACGTGGCTCCCAAACAAAATTGATGTTCTTTTTTTCCCCACAAATAGAGCTTTCTTTTGGTGGTATTTGATCACCTCTGCAGTTTTTATTTTTTGCGCTATAAACAAAAAAGTGCGACAATTTTGAAAAAAACGCAATATTTTTTACTTTTTGCTATAATAAATATCCCCAAAAAATATATAAAAAAAACATTTTTTCTTCAGTTTAGGCATATTCTTCTACAGGCGTATACGTATTCTTCTACATATTTTTGGTAAAAAAAATCGCAATAAGCGTTTATTGATTGGTTTGCGCAAAAGTTATAGCGTCTACAAAATATAGGATAGTTTTATTATTTTTTTTTTACTAGTAATGGCGGTGATCTGGGATTTTTATCATGACTGCGGCATTATGGCGGACAGATTGGACACTTTTGTCGCTATTTTGGGACCACTCACATTTATACAGTGATCAGTGCAATTAAAAATGCACTGATTACTGTGTAAATGTGACTGGCAGGGAAGGGGTTAACCAGTAGGGGGCACTGCATGGGTTAAGTGTGTCCTAGGTAGTGATTCTAACTGTGGGGGGGATGGGCTACGCGTGACACGACACTGATCACCACTCCCAATCACAGGGAGCTGTGATCAGTGTCCTGTCACTAGGAAGAATTGGGAAATGCCTGTTTACATCAGCATTTTCCCATTCTTCCTCACTGTGAGACGATCACGGGTATCCCCGCGATCACACTCATGGAGCTTGCGGCGCACGCGTTGATGCTGAGTCTTAAAGGGCAATGTACAGGTACGTTAATATGCCTGTACATGCCCCCTTCTGTATATCGATGTGAGCCGGTCGGCAAGGGGTTAACAGCATTGAAGCTAAGTATGGGTGTCTTCCAGGCTCTTGCTATAGTCAGTTTAGTTGCAGTAATCCAATGTAGCGCCAGCTGGTGATCTAGACAAAGTAGTCCTATAATTGGTTTACATAGGAGAGCCTCATAAGGGTCCCTTTTCAGATTGGTATTATATAAGGTGTGGAGAAGAGCATAGACTCTGACCCATAATCTGCATGCTCTTGGACATGTTCACCAGATGTGTGACATGGTACCCTCTTGAGAGTATCCCCGGGAGCAAAGAGGGGAATAAGTTGGAATGAAACGTGCCAGTCTAGCGGGGTATAGTACCATCTGTATAGTACTTTATATACATTCTCAGAAATGGGAACATTTTTGGAGCATTTGGACAGAGCAATAGTCATGATCTGCCAGTCTCCCCCCCGGATCCAGCTGCCTCCCCAGTTCAGCCTCCCACTTTTGGTGGTAAGGTTTGATTGATTTTTAGAGGAGATGATTGCTGCATAGCCTAAAGGTATTAAGCCCAAAGATTGAGGCCAGGATCTACAAAGGCTTTCAAAAGGGGTCAAGATGTATGGAGTAGGTGAGCTGTTGTAGAAAGTTGCGAAGCTGTAGGTAACTATAATGTTCACGGAGTGGAATATCATGTGAGGACCGTAGTGCGTCAAATGCAATTATCCTAGTGAGAGTGAATAAAAAACAGAAAAAATTACTCCTGCGCACTGGTGGATCACCACATAGCTAATACATCAACACAGGCCTTGCTGCCCTCAAGGATGGGGAATCCTAGTAGACACCAAAAGAGAAGAGAAACAGGGGCGCACCAGTCTTGTGCATTATCTTCTAAAGCTATGCATAGCTCTGATGAAGAGGGGACGTTCCCTTCGAAACGCGTTAGCTAATTGTGATGCCTGTGCGTTCCTCCACGATCCCTGGAAGGTTTCGCTCAACCTAAGTCGCATGCTGTTTGTCGGTGCACTTTAATGTTGTGCCTCCTCTACCAATTGCTTGTGAGTTGTTTCTTTTTACTAATTGTATTCAATAAATGTTTTAGAAGATAATGCACAAGTCTGGTGCGACCCTGTTTCTCTTCTCTTTTGAGAGTGAATAAAGAATGGTTATCAACAAAATCGTTATTAGTCCACAAAGAAAACTGTTGTGGGTTATCAATGGAGGAGGCGAAGTAAGGGAAGATGAAGAGAAATCAGGCCCACCAAGTATTTAATCGAGTCCCACAAGCAGAGGGAATGTGCCAGGCAAGGCCCAAGCATGTCAGAACAGTGTTTGTGAGGAAGCCAGGACAGGGGGGCAACCGGAATCGGATAAGAGTCAACTAAATCCATTGTGACCCATAACGGCATTTGATGTTGCTCATGGAGGTGAGATAATGGGGCTATGTTCACTGCTGTATAGTAGGCTTTGAGATTGGGAACCGAGAGGCCGCCATTGATCTTACGGCTTATAGAACTGTTGTTGACTCTGGGTCTGGTGGAACCCCAGACAAATTTTAGGATTTTACATTAATGAATGAGCAGAATATGTGTAGGAACCCAGACCGGCAGGACGCGAAAATGGTACAGCAGTTTTGGGATATAAGTCATGCGGACTGCCACAATCCTGCCGAACCAGGATAACGGGAGATGGGACCAGGAAGACAGCATATCTAATAGCTTCCTTAACAGAGGGGGGGAAATTGACCTGGTAGAGTCTCTCGTACGTCGGAGTGAGCCTAATCATCAGGTAAGGAAGAGAAGTGACAACAAAAAGTGCAGCGCGAGAAATATTTAACATGTGATAATAAACATGGAAATATGAAAAAAACACCCTTTCAAATGCAAAAATATGGACAACAAATTATAATCAGATGTCCTTATGTGAAATATTGAACAGCAAATTGTAAAAGTCCATATATGAAATAGTGAAGGGATATCTCCTCAAGCTGGAAGACAACAGTGAACATCAGAAGACGTGTGGATATTCAATGTAAATGAATGGGTACCCTTACCGGATCGGTAGGACGCACATACCCTATAGCAGTGCGTCAGAAAGGCATAGGGAGGATCTCCTGTGAGGTCCAAACCAGACGGTGTCTTGTGGGACACGAGCCCCGATAGATGGTGGTAGGCACAGCCGGGAGTTGAGCGGCTGCCCCTCACATTCCCCGTTTCGGGGGGGTGATCCGGAGATGGTAATTCAGCATAGAAACATGGAAAAAGTGAAAGGGGAGCTCCACATGGTGTAGGTCAAACAAATGGGGTTTATTGTAGTAAACACCATACATAAATAAAAAGTGATCACATTAAGGTTAAAAATGGCAATGTGGGAAGCTGGAGATGCTAGCTCTACATGTTTCGACTAAACAGTCTCCAACAGGGGCATGAATCAGCCTCCCCACATTGCTCTTACTTCTAGACTGTACAAAAATTAAAATTGAGCGGATCCGCCCCCATCATGGCAGAACCGGAAGTAAAACTAGAAATATATGATATAAAGATATAAGACATCCACAATCCTAACACCCCAGAGTATAAAGGGTTAAAAATTGATAAGGCAGACAGTGTTGTCTAAAACCCAAAACTAAAAGTAAACTGGGACTACGTACATCAAAGTAATGTGGGGCAATGGCATCGTGCAAACGGTTTACGTTCCGAGCCTTGTGTGGGTGGAGAAAACCACCAGAACGAGATGACGCATCATCTCCAATCAGCAGCCGGTAACCTTATCCACTCCCATACAGGAGGCTTGCGTTCCAAGCCTCATGTGCGTAGAGAGGACAGTCCGGCCAAGATGCGATGTCATCTTCGCTTGGCATCTGGTGATTGGTCTTTTACTCAGAAACCAACGACCAGACCCTGCCCATCTGCGTCCAGCGCCGGCACAGTAAAAACGGCGCGAGACACCAGGTGCATAGCTGGAACAAATTAACAAAATAATGTATAATGTACTGGGCATAACAATCTGGGCATGTGGAAAATAAAATATAACAACGGCCAAAAGCAATGGTGAATGTAAATAAATACTTGAACTCCATTGGCTAAAATACACAGAATCTATAGGACAAAACCCTTAAAGGAAAAGTAATACGTGCCCAAGCACTTATAACAAGCACAAGGCCACGCCACAATGCTGTCCTAAAGAGTGCGTCCTAATTTTTGTACAGTCTATAAGTAAGAGCAATGTGGGGAGGCTGATTCATGCCCCTGTTGAAGACTGTTTAGTCGAAACGCGTAGGGATAGCATCCCCAGCTTCCCACATAGCCATTTTTAACCTTATTTATGGTGTTTACTACAATAAATCCTATTTGTTTAATCTACACCATGTGGAGCTCCCCTTTCTCTTTTTCCACATTTCTATGCTGAATTACCATCTCCAGATCATCCCCCCTAGAAACGGAGAATGTGAGGGGCAGCCGCTCAACTCCCGCCTGCGCCTACCATCATCCATCGGGGCTTGTGGCCCACAAGACACCGTCTGATTTGGACATCACGGGAGATCCTCCCTATGCCTTTCTGACCCACTGCTATAGGGTATGTGTGTCCTACAGATCCGGAAAGGGTACCCATTCATTTACATTGTTTACATTGAATATCCACACATCTTCTGGTGTTGACTGTTGTCTTCCAACTTGAGGAGATATCCCTTCACTATTTCATATATGGACTTTTACATTTTGCTGTTCCATATTTCACATAAGGACATCTGATTATAATTTGTTGTTCATATTTTTGCATTTGAAAAGGTGTTTTTTTCATATTTCCATATTTATTATCACGTTAGATATTTCTAGCGCTGCACTTTTTGTTGTTATTTCTCAGTGGACTTGTTTGTGTGTCAGCCGCTTTTGTTTTTTGTTTTTCACATTTTGGGTTTAGCGCAGCATTTTCATTTCCTACACTTAAGGCAGAGAAGTGAGCCATTAAAATGAAAAAGCATTTTTTGGGGTTGCCAGCTCCAAGGGTGGAAGATTAAGAGACATAGCTTTCGATTTGGTAGGGATAATCCTGAACATAATGCAAAGGTATCCCGGAGGGAGAACAGACTAGACAAGGCGATGCGGGGGTTAGTTAGGGACATCAGGATATCATTTGCAAATAATGATATCTTATGAGAAGTATGTGTATGTCTACTCCATGAGTTCGACTCGAACCCGAAGCTCATCCCTAGCCTCCGCTAAGGGTTCTAATGCTAGGATAAATAGAAGTGGGGAGAGTGGACAGCCTTGTCTGGTCCCCCTCCTGATGGAAAAATGAGGCGATTGGAAACCGTAGTATTTGACCTTGGCCTGGGGAGAGTCATATAATGCCGAGATCCAGCTCAAATAGGAGGTGCTGTCAGTACTGTCATCAAGTAAGGCCAAAACAAGGTGTCAAAGGCTTTAGTCACGTTAATGAATAAGAACATCTTCGCCAAGGATCTGCTATGTACTATATTTTGGATTTGAAGCAGCCGTCTAATGGCGTCTCCTGTCTGTCTTCTCGGGACGAAGCCCACCTGATCCTTTTTAATCAGACGTGGTAAAAAGGGGTTCAAGCGGTTGGCCAGAATTTTTGTTAAAATTTTCATATCTATATTTTTAAGGGAGATCGCCCTAAAATTGGCCCAAGAGGAATGGCTCCAGTCAAGACCACTATATTGGCGGTCAGGAGGGTAGAAGTAAAGGTTTGACCATCTTTTACAGAGTTAAACATGGTCATTAAGTGGGGGGCTACAACGCCAGCTATTTTCCTATAGAAAAGTGCCGTAAAGCCATCCGGGCCGGTCTCTTGCCCCCTTTCAGTTCTTTAAGAAATTGTAAAACTTTGGAGACCTGTATGTCTCAGCCCATTAACGACCTGTGGGTTTCAGAGAAGGAGGGTAGTGTCAGGCCATCTAGAAAGGCGTGCAAGCCCTGGATGGAGGACTGGCTAGGGACGAGTATAGAGTGGTAAGGCGATGTCGAAATTTGTCCAGGACCAGCATGGGGATGCCTATGAGGATATTATGGTGAGTGGTAAGGTAATGGGGTTTTGGCCTGGGGAGAAGACACGCTACCTATTGGCCAACTGTTTGTTTGGTTCATTCGCCTTGGCGTACCACTTCTGATGAGCCCAATGAAGTGTGCGTTCCGCCTCATCCGTCAAACATAAGTCCAATTCCGTACGGCTTGGTCTAAAAGTTTGCGATTAGCAGAAGTAGGGGATTGTTTAAAAGTCATCAATAATGATTCTAAGCATGTCTCCAGGGTTCGCAGAGTCAATAAGCATGCCCTCTTGCGCTTTGACGCCAATTGAATAACATGTCCCCTAAGGACCGCTTTGTATGCCTCCTATAGGGTCACAGGGGAAGAAACAGAACCGACATTAAGACGAAAGTATTCAACAGAAGATTGGTGAATATCTGCTAGTATCTCCTTGAAATACAGAAGGGAGTCATTCATGACCCAACGGGAATGTTGAGGTTTGCAGAGCGAACAGTGGCAAACAACCAGAACAGGGTCGAGGTCCAACCATGGAGCCGCTAATATATAGGCGGATACAATTACGGGAAGGTGTTTCCTGGACACAAACATATGATCAATTTGGGAATGGGAATGATGGGGATGAGAGTAATTAGTGTAGTCCCTGCCCAGGGGATGGAGCTCTCTGCAGACGTCCACCAGGTCATGACTTCGCAGTGAGTGTAAAAACTTTTTAGCATCCAGAGAAGGCACTTTGCGTTCCGAGGGATAATTGTCAAGCGCAGGGTTCAGAGTCACATTGGAGTCTCCTTCCAGAAGGAGAGTACCCTTCTGGTGGGCTTTCAACAAAGAGAAAACATGGGTCAGAAAGGGCCCTGGATTTATATTTGGGGCATAGTATGTCAGGATGGTAACTTTCATGTCCTGAATAGTACCCTGTAACAGGAGGTATATGCTGTTTGGGTCTGCTATCTGTCAACTGCAACTGAAGGGAACCAATTTGCGAAGAGCAATAAGTACGCCTCTTTGCTTAGTTGGGCCATTAGCCCGGTAGACTTGAGGGTATAGAGCGTGAAAATATTTGGTGCAAGAGGAGGAGGAGAAGTGGGTTTCCTGCAGCCACGCAATGTCTACTTTTTGTTTTTGGAGGTATTTAAAAACCTTCACTCTCTTGTGGGGAGAGTTCATATTCTGAACATTCAGGGACAGCCAGTTCAGAGCCATTACATCAGGGAGAAGTACCAAAAGACCACACTGCCCAGACACCCCGCGGAATTAAGGAGGGGGAGGAGATAAGAAGAGAAGAGATAAGTGAAAAGGAAAAGAAAAGAAGCAAACCATGTAATTTCGGGCCGAGGAATACTCGGAGCACAATGAACAAGTAAAGCATAAGCGCTTAAGACAAAAGGTCCACAAGGAGGCCGGAATTTGGCCATGACTACCGTCATAGGGGGAGCAGTGGCCCGTCAGAGCCACTCAGCATCCTAAAATTGAGAGATTATCACAAATAAAATAAGCACAATATCTAACGTACTATATAAGGCACTAAGAGTATTCAAGTAAAATAAGACCTATACATATGGGTACAAGGAGGTCCTTCATTCTCCCAGGGCTGCCATCAACAAGCCGTGCCTCCCAGGGAGAGCAAGTAACCTAAGAAACCAGCACAACAAATGCAGGCCGTTAAAGCAATAATTGCAAGGTGTAAAACAAACATGAGCAAAAAGGCTCTATAACAGATTAAACTGGGATGGAAGACGTCTATTCGATCACATACATCATCGGTTGAAGACTTGGGGTCACGGTCATCCAACCCTTATATAAAAAGAAAGAAAAACAATTGTGGGCCACCCATAACAGGCAGCCAATCTATATTAAGTGAACAGTCTCATCCAAGAACCTTCCCTTACCCACCACACAGTAGTCAAGAAACTTCTGAAGCGACTAGGGCAACAGGTGACTAGGTGATAGAAAAAAATCAACAATAATACCCAAAACTAGGAACCTCAGGGCATTAAGTATCATAGGTCACCATTCCCAAGGCCGCCATCTCACAGGTAGGGCAGCCCTTAATTGGGCAGCAACCCACAGTCCCAAATACAGGTTTGGAGTAAGGGGTCATATGGGTAGGGGACAAACACCCGATAGCTCAGTTCAATTCCATGAAAGTACAGGAATGTTGGGGTGAATTGCGTCAGGCTCCACTCATATGAGCGCAGCAAAGGACAGTGTCGAATGCGACCATCCAGCCCCAGGAGATCACCGGGGTAGTAGTAATGTATGGAAGTCAGGAAGATTAGGCCACCACTGTCAGCCCACAAGGACCTCATAAAACGCTGGGCCTGGAGATCTCACAGGGCTTGAGAGTTGTGATGAGACTTTGTAAAGGTTGAGAGAGTGGGCGAGAAGGCTGAGAAGATTTTGACCAGGAGGATGTAGACACTGTGTCCTCTTAGGATGAAGGCAGGTCGAACTGTGGTTCCTGAAAATGGCGTCGCAGATCAGATGGAGAGGAGGTGTTGAACTGCTGGCCCTGATGGTAGAGCGAGAGTTTGAAGGGGAATCCCCATCTGTATTTGATCCCTTGTGTCTGCAGGACTCAGATATAGGGTTTAAAGCTCCGGCGCCTTGCGATGATGACTGGTGAGAGGTCCACAAACAGCTGGAGAGAGTTGCCTTGGAAGGAGAGGTCTTGTTGTTCCCTAGCAAACTGCAAGAGTCCGTCTCTCCTTAGTGCGGTAGTAGTGAAATTTGATAATTATGTCATGAGGAGGGCCCTCTGATGCTTAGGGGGTGAGGGAACAGTGAATACGGTCAAATTCCAACTTTTCTAGAGAAATCTCGGGCACCAATTCCTGGACAGTGACAGCTTCAGGGATACTCCGGATGCAAAGGTTATCCCTTTCGGCCCTATTCTCTACATCTTCAAGTTTATCTTGCATGACTTCCAGTTCTGCCAACAATTTATCTACTTCCTCCTCATCTCCCTCTTGCACAGTAGTAGCCAGATCCATGCTGTGTTCTAACTGATTTGTGCAGTGGCCTATCTCTTTAAGGCCCTTCACTAAATCAGAGGAGAGCTTGCGGGAGGCAGTGGTAATTTCATCCCACGCAATAGAACTGAACTTGGCCAGCATAGAGTCAGAGTCAGTTTGTATTGGGCTTACCAAGTCTAAAGGGAACTGATGGAGGCTATCAGTAGGCAAAGCTGGAGCTGCTGCAGAGAGCTGTGTGGAGTCCTCAGACTCCGCAGGTTCGGGCGCCATCTTGCCTTTGCCCTTGTGTGCGGCTGGGGAGGCCTTAGAGCTCTTGCGGTCCTTCCGTTGCTGCTTGGACATAACCGCCGGGTGCCCGGGGTGTTCCAGAGCTGTGGGAGATAGGAGAGAAGTGCAAAGATGCAGGCTGCGCTTTGCTGTGCGAGTGCGCATGTGCCCCCCGGAAAAAAATTATTCTAGGTTTTCTACTTTCAACCAGCTACCATAAAACCTTTTTTTTTTTGCTGAAATGCTTTCCTTTTAAAAAAATGGGTATTTCTTTCAGTGGTGGAATTTGGTGGTTTTCATTTCTTTAGTGTGTGTGTGTGTTTTTTATTACTTAATAAAAAAACACAGGAAATAAAAAAGCCCATCACCGGCTCATCTGCAAGGGACATCGGTCCAGAAGAGGAAGAGGCAATTATGCCTCATCTGTGCCATATGCCATTGCCATCTCACAGTGCCCACCAGTGCCACCTATCAATGCCCATGAGTGCCACCTATCAATGCCCACAAGTGCCACCTATCAATGCCCACAAGTGACACCTATCAATGCCCACCAGTGGTGCCAATCAGTGCCACCTAGCAGTGCTGCCTATCAGTGTAACCGATCAGTGCCCATTATTGCCACCCATCAATGCCCATCACTGCCACCCATCAGTGCCCATCACTGCCACCTATCGATGGCCATCAGTGCCGCCTCATCAATGAAGGAGAAAAATTACCTGTTTTTAAATTTTTATAACAAAATATAAAAAAATGTTTTTTAAAAAATTTGGTCTTTTTACATTTTTTTAATAAAAAATATAAACCGCAGAGGTGATCAAATACCACCAAAAGAAAGCTCTATTTGTGGGGAAAAAAATGATAAAACTTTTATTTGAATACAGTGTTGTATGACCACGCAATTGTCATTCAAAATGTGTCAGCGTTGAAAGCTGAAAATTGGTCTAGACAAGAGGGGGGTTTAAGTGCCCAGTAAGCAGGTGGTTAAAGTACAGGGCATTCAAAATTCGAGCATTCATTTGTTGGATCCATCTATTCCTTAATAACTTCACCCAAAATCACATACCTGTACGTCATTTGCTTGAAGTGGTTATACCAGGGTAATGCCTGCAGTTGTAGGCAACACCCCGGTACTGTTTTTTAGAGCTAACAGTTGGCTGTTATCATGGTCTCATGATAACAACTGATGCGGCTAATGAGCTCCTCGGCTGTTATTACCGGGCGTGGGAGGAGATATCCCCTCCTCCCACCGCTCTGCTTTAGTCTCCTGTCCCACCGGGACACTGGAGTGAACATCCAGCACATCAGCCGGCTGTTTGGAGTCTCAAACAAAGCCAGAAATGGCTTTGATCGGGTCTCCTATGTACTCGGGTGCCAATTTAAAAAATGACAGTATTCCAAAACGCTGATTTTGGCGTTTTGAATACTTTCATGTTCAAAGGAGGGATTTGGGATTGTTTAGGCCACCGATCCATCCATAAAGAGAACCTGTCACTGCCTATTACTGTCACAAGGGATGTTTACATTCCTTGTGACAGCAATAAAAGTGATCAGATTTTTATTTTTATTTTTAAAGGGACAGTGTTAAAAAAAATATATAAAATAAATAAGAAAAAAAAATAAAGTGTCCCTGTCCCCGCAAGCTCGTGCACCAAAGAAAACGCATACATAAGTCGTGCCCGAAAATGAAAATGTAATTGTGTTCAAATCACACATGTGAGGTATCACCGCGATCATTAGAGTGAGAGCAATAATTTAAGCAAAAGACCTCCTCTGTAACTCTAAACAGGTAATGGTTAAAAAAATTTAAAGCGTTGCCTATGGAGATTTTTAAGTACTGTAGTTTGTTGCCATTCCACGAGTGCGTAACATATTAGGTATCTATTTACTTGGCATAACATCATCTTTCACAATATGCAAAAAAATTGGGAAAACTTTACTGTTTTCTTTTTTTTATAAAAAAAGTGTATTTTTTCCAAAAAAAAAATCGCATTTGAAAGTCCACTGCGCAAACACCGTGTGACATAAAATATTGCAACAACTGCCATATTATTCTATAGGGTTCTTGCTAAGAAAATATCTGTTATTTGTGGGGGTTCTAAGTAATTTTCTAGCAAAAAAATACAGATTTTAACTTGTAAGCAACATGTGCCAGAAATAGGCTTGGTCCAGAAGCGGTTAAGCTATATTTTGTTAACAACACGGGGCAGCATCATTAGAAAGAAAAAAACAAAATGTACAAACAATGTGTACCTAAAACATATCATATTATATCACTCACATTTGATGCACCCCTTACCCACAGATCTAAAAAAAAAAAAGTTAAGCAACATACACCAGTTAGGCCTATTATTCCTAATTAAAACTGTCCTGCTAAAACACCTACATGTACTCTGTCTCTAGTACATTTTGGCCTTTTATCTCTAGTTATAATTGTCCTGCTACTAGCCATTCACACTGCTGTATCATCTGTACTATGTTAATCATTTCATCTCCGGAAGGTTTTACCCACTAATGACCAGGCCATTTTTTGTGATACGGCACTACATTACTGACTATTGTGCAGTCGTGCGATGCTGTACCCAAGTAAAATTGATGTTATTTTTTCCCACAGAATAGAGCTTTCCTTTAGTGGTATTTTATCACCTTGCGGTTTTTATTTTTTGTACTATTAACAAAAAAGAGTGACAATTAAAAAAAAAAAAAAATATATATATATATATATATATATATATATATATATATATATATATATATATATATTTTACTTTCTGATATACAGTAAAACTCACCCAATAAAATAATGAAAAAAAACAAATTTCTTCATCAATTTAGACCAATATGTATTCTGCTACATATTTTTGGTAAGAAAAAATCCCAATAAACGTATATTGATTGGTTTGCGCAAAGATTATAGCGTCTACAAACTATGGCATATTTTTATGGCATTTTTATGTATTTATTTTTTTTACTAGTAATGAGAGCGATCAGTGATTTTTAGTGGGACTGCGACATTACGGCATACAAATCAGACACTTAACTGACGCTTTTGACACTTTTTTGTGAACCAGTGACATTATTACAGTGATCAGAGCTAAAAATATGCACTGTTACTGTACTTATGGCATTGGCAGGGATGGGTTAACACCAGGGGCAAACAAAGGGTTAAGTGTGTCCCTAGGAGGTTCTTGCTAACTGTGTGGGGGATGGACTGACTGGGTGAACACAGAGATCCTGTGTCCTCCCCTGTCAGAACAGCAATCTGCCTTGTTTACATAGGCAGATCACCATTCTGCAAAGCTCGTGAATCTGCCCATATTCTATCCCATATTCTGGAAGGTTGACCCCTTTCTGGAATTTTGTAAAGTCTTAATAAACTCTGGCAAACATTCTAACTCTTGTAACCCCTGCCTTTCAATCTCCAGGCCACTAAGGCCAGTTGTAATGGTTGCGGATGTAGGATATCTCCTTGTGATAGGGAGAGAGAGTCACTGGCAGAGTGATCGGTGGGCACACGATGAGCTCCATTGCTAGAGAGAACCATGGCCTGTGAGGTCAGTAGAGTAGTATTGCAATGACTGTCAGATTCTCTGCCAACAATTTCTTCAGGAATTTCAGAATTGGAGAAATTGGAGGGAAAGCATAGGCCAGCCGTGCAACCCAAAGATGGGTCAAGGCATAAGTCCCCTCCGATAATGGATGAGGGTAGCGTGAGAGGAGCCAGCTCACCTTGTGGTCGGTTGATGAGGCAAACAGATCCAGTTGTGGAAACCCCTACTCGTGGATGATCTGTTTGAACACTTCAGGGTGAAGGGACCATTCGTTTGGATCCTTGAATTGTCTGGATATACAATCCACTTCCAAATTCTGACAGCCTGGAAGATATATGGCCCTCAAATCTGGGAGATATTGCTGTGCCCATGTCTTGATCGGTTCCACCTCTCTCAAGAGGGATTGGCTGTGTGTCCCACCTTGTCACTGTGTTTAGGACACTGCTGCCATGTTGTCCAGCCTGAGCAGGACTGGGTGCTCCTGTATGTGAGGCAGCAAGGTGGCCAACGCCATGAATGCTCCTCGAAGGTCCTGAATATTGCAAACTAGGCCCTGAGTTGGAAATTCCCATCTGCCTTGGATCTTGAGTTGTTTATAGGTGGCGCCCCACCCTGCTGTGCTGGCATCTGTGGTAACAGTAAACCATGGCTGCGGACCTAATTGATGATGCTGCACTAGTGTTTCTTGTCTCATCCACCACCAGAGACTCTGGCGCATCCGGCTGCTGATCATGATTGGTTGGGCTAGACGAATCCTCTTCCACTGTACCAGAATCCTCTTCCACTGTAATCAGAGTTTTGCTAATGCCCTGTTGCAAAACTCTGAGTCTCCAGTGAGCCCAGGGGATCATCGGGAAGCACAAAGCCATCGTCCTGAGATGAATCATGCACTGGGATCCTGACATCACTGGCGCAGCCAATGCCTGTTGGAACTTTTCCCTGATTTTGGGGAGTTTCTGAAGAGGCAAAGAAACTGTGGCCGTCTGGGTATTGAGCTGGGCCCCTAGGTAGACCATATTCTGTGTAGGTTCCAGCTGGCTTTTTTGATAGTTGACTATCCAGTCGAATGACTGTAGGGTGGACAGCAGGAGCTCCTTCTGTGTCTGCAAAACGTCTTGGTCTTGGGCCAGGAGGATGATGTCATCCAAATAATAATGGACTCTGAGCTCTTTCTTCCTCAGAGGGGCCAAGACTACAATCAGAAACTTGGTGAAGGTTCGAGGAGAAGTGGGTAGACCGAAGGGAAGGCAAATAAATTGGTAATGGGTCTCCCCCACTGCGAACCTTAGCAAATGTTGGTGGGAGGGGCGTTCGGTTACCCGGCTAGAGAACTGCGGAGAGACGGAGAGAGCAAAGAGAATGGGCACAGTGTGATCCGGGGAGGACGGATCGGTGATTGGACAATGAGAGGCTGCAGTGTCGGTGTTCCCGGGATGTGACATTCTCCTCTGCTGTATCATCTGATTTCAAATTCAAGCACTCCATCACAGATTACGCTTGGAATTAGACAAAGGATTTCCCTTCTGTCTCTACCTGTGTACAAGGAATGAAATGGGATTAACTCCTCACTCGTCACAGCCATAAGCAGCAGGGATAGGATTTGACGCGCTGGAATCGTCCCCTATTGGAACGTTGTTCACATTGGCTGATCCCCACGCTATCATCCAGCTGTCCCTGCAGAGGGCTGTATCTGCATGCGTACATGACCTTGCTATCAGGGAGGTCCATCATTCCTGGTAAGGGTCCACCTGCAGTATCCCCCGGAGTCACTGTTTGTCTGGATATCCCCTCACACTATCCTCCTTTTCTTCTCCTACACTGGTGGTTTTCAAAGAACTGTGGATATGTGATCCTTCCTAACGGGACTGATGCATCTTAATTTTCCATGAATGATATATTTTTTCACTCTTATCACTCAGGACATTTGGACTTTTCTATGTTCATTCACATGTTCATTAATGTTTATTGTGCACTTAATTCATTTTTAAGCTCACTTTTTTATAAAGCTTTTTTTATTATGATATGTGATTCACTAAGCATGCACAGTATATATGCATTCAAATATTTATGTAAATAATATATGAATTCAGATTAGTGGTCATTTGATTGCAAGTGCACTTATATTTATTCCATTTTTGTTTACTACACAGATATTAGTGTATTTTTTGTTGCAGCTGCAGTCCAGTTTATTTCTATTTTATTGCTTTTTAGCGCAGGTTTCCGTTTATATTCAAATGTTGATATGACTGAAGAATCAGGACATGCAGGAAGGCATGCTGTAAGTCCACCAAAATCATCCAGTCTTTTGGTTGAATTATCTGAATTATAGTATCAAGAGACGCCATCTTGAATCGCTCTACCCGAATAAATTGCTTCAGCTTCTTGAGGTCGATCACTGGTCTGAAACCCCTCTTCTTTTCTGGACCTGGAAGAGTGGAGAGTAAAAGCCTGTAAACCTTTGACAGGAACTGGTATGATTGCCCCTTGAAGCAGCAAGCTGTTGATGTACTCCTGAAGAGCATCTAACTTCAGGGGTGACTGGGTTGTCTTGATGGGGTGAAGGAGTATTCTGGAGGCTGAAGTTTGAACCACCAATATTGGCCTTGTGCCACTGTGGACTGCACCCACTGATCTTGGCAGTGATCTTGCCAGACCTGGGCAAACTTGAGCAGCCTGGCTCCCACTGCCTCCCCCTGGGCAGGCGTGGTGTCAAAAAGGCTTCTGGGTACCTGAGGGAGCCGAAGGAGCCTTAGCTTTCTGTGATTTAAGAAAGGTTGATAGTGTACCCCTCCAACCTCTTCAGGAATCCTTGGAGGGATGAATATTTCCGCAGTCCCAGTACCTGTTTGATACCCCTCTGGTTAGTCGCCCCCTCTGGCATCTGGACCTCCGATCTTGGGGTAAAAGGCCCAATTTTCCTCCTGTAATCCTGGAGATGGCAGTTTCCAGCTTTTGGCCGAACAGTGCCTCTCCATCAAAAGGCAGCTTGCAACAGTTCTGTTTTTAGGATGGGTCAGCCGCCCAGGGTTTTAGCCACAGAACTCTTTTGGCTGTAAATGGGCTACCCTGTTTCCCCTAAAATAAGACCTAGCATGATTGTCTGTGATTACTGCAATATAAGCCCTACCCCCCAAATAAGTCCTAGTTAAAGTCCTTGTAGGTCTTATTTTCAGGGTAGGGCTTATTTTCGGGGAAACAGGGTAGGGATTATTTGTGGGGTAGGGCTTATATTGCAGCCATCACCGACAATCATGCTAGGTCTTATTTTCGGGGAAACAGGGTAAGCATGCCTCTGGAAGACCATCGAATGATATATATAGCTGTCTCTCCCACAAAATCCGCCAAAAGCTTTATGTCATCAAGAGCCTTGATGATTTTCTCTTTTGGCACACTCACATATCACTTGCAACTGACTTTAAAGCCACAGCGAGTTTACAGGCACCAGCTGCCACGAGGTAGGACTTCCTCAAGTCCAAGTCAATGTGTCTGTCCAAGACATCCTGAAAGGAGGAGGAGTCTTCCATTGGAAGTGGCACATTCTTGGCCAGTCTAGTAACTGCTGCATCCACCATTGCTGGGTTAGATAGAGACACTGCACCCTCTTCCGTGAGTGCAACCTGTTAATTGAAAACAATTTCCTCTCTCCTTTCTCCCATTCCTCTTGAAACAGGCCTCTTATTTCTGTCATAAGGGAAAAGGCAGCTACCTGTTTCTTTAGGTTGGGAATAATAAGTCTTCTCCTTCTTTGGAGGAGGTTCCGGGTCTTGCCATTCCAGTGCAGCTTTTACTGCCTTAATGAATGGCTGCACCATTGCAAATTCAAAACCTTAACTTTTAGGCTCCTCAGCCAATATATATATAATATATTATATATTATAATATCTTCTCCTTCTGCCTATAAGGTTAGCCGAAATACGGGATCTGGCAAATCAGTCCACCTGATCCGCTGGGCTGGAGTCACCCCTGAAGGGCCTGGTAACTCTCTAGTTAGAGAGGGTTAAATGGCCTGGTTTAGACCTGGTGCCGGGCCCACACTCTGCTCATCCGCTTCAGTCCCTGGTTATCTAAGCCGACCAGAAAATTCTGCCAAGGAGTTGCAGACTACTTTCTTGAACAAGGTTGACACCTGATGACTCTCATACTCCTGGTCACAGGCAAGCTGTCTGAAGCAGCTGCGGAAGATTAGCTTTCCTGGCATGGGGTCATCCACCTGACCAACATTTGCCTTTGGGGCACTGCGCCCTTGGAGGAGAAGCTTTCTTTTAAGTGTATATTTGCATCCCTTGTACTGGGGTCTGTCAGGACTGAAAGAGTCACTTTTTGCCCTGGAAAATTCCCCATGAACCGGATGGTCTCTGGACCTCCTAGAGCAGGCGCAGGAGCGGCCGGGGCTGCAATAGACAAGAAGGCACACTCATCAGGGCATAATACACTCTTTTCTCTCGCATATTCTTACTTACCCAAAAGGTGGCCCTTACCTGCGTGGTGGTCTTGGTTATGTAGACGGTAGGCTCATGCTAACTGAAGTACCGAAAGGTGCAAAGGGGACTGCATGGCAACAGAGAGGGAAATAAGAGAAAAAGAGAAGGGAAACACACATAATCACACATATATATACACAGATACCCACACACATATCTACCCATACTCATTTTAAAAAAAATCAAAAACAAATTTAGGTAAAAAATATGGGCAGAGAGCCTTCCATTCCCTAGTAATAAATCCATCCCCCTATCCCCTCCACTCACCTGACTCTGGTTGTTCCTCTGCAGCGATGTGGTCTGTCCTGCTGCCAGAGATCAAAAGACCATCAATTTTTTTTATATGTCCGCCCTTTAAATAGGGCACCTTACAAGTAGCTCCGCCCCCCCACCCTCATCCTAATATAAGGAGGTCCGTGCCATCCAAGGTAAGCCTTTTCCCTCTTTCAAAATGGCCACCGCAGCCTCAAGGCGCATCACGGATGCGCCTGCGTCTCTAGGGCCTGAAAACATGTCCGCCGGGACCCGGAGTCCATCGCACATGTGCAGAACAGCAGGAACGCTCGAGGCCAGCACGGTCGGTTCCAGAGGACAGGAGAGCAGTGCTCACAACCCCGGGAAGGCAAGGCACTGAAGGGGCATTCCCAGGCTAAAAACAGAGCCTACCACATAAAAATCCTAAATGAGAAGGGAGATTTACATGACGTAGGAAAAGTAAAAGTAAAAATGTCAGACCTGAGACAGATGTTCCACAGGTACAACGGCGTCATACTGCCCCAGCTGTTTGATCCAGACTCCAAAGCAGGCATTCCATTAGAGGATTGCCGTCTTTGATTAGAGAACACCTCAACCCCAGAAGACCACCAGAATGGGTTCCCCACCTTGTTGGTGCATTTAGCAGCCTAAGACGTGGGACTGCATGCTGGGAGAGGCTAAACCCAGGTGGACTCTGACATAGTCGGCAGGTAAGAGCTTATCCTGAATGTAACGGTCTGTAGGTGTTAATCTTTGAGGACAAAAAGGAGAATAGGGGAGGTAGCTCTCAGTCAGACTTTTATAGAGCTAAACAGGTCCTGTGGATGGATATAGGGGCAGAGCTATATATGTCTGCTGTCATGAAAAAAGATTTTTAGTTTGTTTGGTTTTATATGATTGAGAGAGCCATGAATAGTTAGAGGTGGAGAAAAAAAATCAAAGGAACAAGTAGCCGGAGACGTTGGCAGAAGGCAATTCTTACCAAACTGTGCATATTGTATTATATGTGACACTGTCTCCTGGATACAACTATACATGAATGAATAAAACATGTACTGATTTTTTTTCTATTATACTCTAAATCAGACTAAAGTTTGTTTTTATTTTATTTTCTTAGGGTTTTCGTTTTACCATTTTTCCCCAGTAGTAAACTTGTATTACTTTTCTCATATTTTTATTGCTTTCTGTCACTCCACTGAGGATATTTACATTTATTTTTGTCCCTGTGATAATTACAGACTTGCTCATATGTTTACATACTTCTAGCGGAATTTGTAAAAAGCAGGCTATTAATGAATACTACAATTATTAAACAATTATAGTAATAAAGGAAAATATTAAAAGTGTCCTGTGCATACTCTCAGTTCCTAATACTATGGGTTGTCTCCTTATCAATGCTAAACTGGCAGTCTTTTGTATGTTTTAAATGAGATCCTTTTATTTCTTAAATGGGGTAAAACTGCTCACTCTTTTTGGCAAGGTTTTTTTTTGTTGACAGCCCCTGAAAAACCTTCTGTGGTCAATAAAGGGTCAACTTTGCCCTTATGTGTAGGATTATTGTCATGTTGGAAAATTAATGTCCAATGTGTACCAATTTTCCTCCAACATTTTTTGGTAATGCACTGCATTTAGCTTGCCATCAATTATAGCTAAATTCCCTGGGCTGCTGTAGCTGGCACACTTCAAATCCACCTTCCTGATTTATGGAAGAGATAAAAAATAAAACATTGTTTTAGGGATTCTCTGGGTCTTGTTTAGCATATCGTAAGTGGACTGTTCTGTGGCATTAGTGCAGCAAAATGGCTAATGTTTTACAAACTATATAAGCTTAAAAGCATAACTGTAGGTAAAGGAAATATCCCAATATAGGACACAAACAGCAATAAATATCTGACAGACCTTCTAGCCCTTCATGAACAAAATGGCTGAAGTTGGGTTTTCACTAAAATGGAATTTGCTTTCAATATACAAATAACTGCTGATTTAAAGACTGGTGTTTCTAAGAAGTCCTCTTTGTCCCCTGTGACTGAAAGTCTTTTGAATTTGTTAATTCCCTTATCCAAAGATACATGAGAAAGGAAATAAAGGAATGTTTTATAAGTTGTTTTAAAATTCTTAGCATAACACTTAGGACCAGTTAGACCAGGGGTCAGCAACCTTTTTCCACTTAAGGGCCGGATTCAATGTATGTGAATGCGTGGAGGGCCACATTCTTCTGCTAATAAATTAAGATAATAATAATAGTAATATATTAATGATAACAGTACAGGTGTGCTTCACTAATACAAAGCCAGTTCCCCTTGAGGGAGCATGTGGCTGGGAATTCAGATTTTACTGCCCCTCCCCCATTCTGGCATCAATGGGTGGCTGATGCCAGCCCTGCCAGCCAGCATGGTCTGGAGATGGGGTTCCTGCCCCTAGGGAAAATGGGGTACCTGCCCTTAGGTGAGATGGGGTCCCCGTCCCTAGGGGAGATGGGGGCCCATCCTTAGGAGAAAAGGGGGCCCCATCGCCAGGGATGATGGGGGTCCCTGTCCCCAAGTGGGAAAGGGTCACTGTCCCCAGGGGAGAGGGGTCCCTGTCCCCAAGTGAGAAGGGGTCCCTGTCCCCAGGGGTGATGGGGTCCCTAATAGGGTCCCCCTATTGCAGTGTCCTCTGTACCCCTATAGCAGTGTCCTCTGTCCCCCTTCACATCACTTCCATAGTGTCCTCTGCCCCCTCCCCCAAAGCAAGTTTCCTGTGCCACCCCAAAGCAGTGTCCTGCACCCCCCTACTGTAGTTTCCTCTGTACCCCCTGCACCCCACCCCGTTCCCACACAAACACACACAGTGTAGGTAGAACTCTCTTACCTTACACAGGTGTACAGCGAGCAGAGCAGAGATCAGCATCACAGATCTGGATGGGGGCAGGAACTGCTGAAGTTAACTTTTAACATTAACAGGCTGGTGATTGGTTGCTAGGATCGCCTGGCAACCAATCACCTGCTGTTTAACATAAAAAGTTAACTCCAGCGCTTTCTGCCCCCATCCAGCCCTGTGATACCAGCCGCTCACCACTGTCCAATGAAGAGGAAAGCAGCGAAAATGTCCACAGGCCAAGTGCCCGTGAATTAATCAATTAATCACGGGCACTGACAGGCTCGACAATTAGTGGTGGTGGGCTGGGTGCAGCCAGTGGGCCACGGGTTGCCGACCCCTGAGTTAGACAGACAAATGGCAACATACATACACACCTAAAGCCCCATACACACTATCAGATTTTCTGCTGATTTTTTCCTTTCCAGATTTACCAAAACCATATAATATGAGGTCAAACCTTAGGAGTTTCAATTTGTATGCAATCAGGCAGGCCCTTGCACTACATGGTTTTGGTAACTCTGAAGACAAAAAAAAGCAGAAAATCTGATAGTGTGTATGGGGCTTTAGGATTAACTCACAAAATTTGGGTAACAAAAAAAGAGCATAGAACTGGCATTGTTGATCATAACAGTCAGATATCAGAATTAATGCTTTATGTTTCCATTAAATTAAAGATGAGGCCAGATTAATTTTTATTGGTCACAACAATCTTTGGGTATTTTTTTCTACTTTTTCAACCCCTTGTGGTCCAGGCCAATTTTCAGCTTTTAGTGCTGTCGCATTTTGAATGACAATTGCGCAGTCATGCAACACTGTACCCAAACAAAATTTTTAGCATTTTGTTCACACAACTAGAGATTTATTTTGGTGGTAGGAAATCACTACTGGGTTTTTTACTTTTTGCTAAATAAACAAAAAAGACTGAAAACAATTTTTTTTTTTCATTTCTGTTTTCTAAAATTTTGCAAATCAATAATTGTTCTTCATAACTTTAGGTCAAAATGTATTCTGCTACATTTCTTTCTAACCCAAATCAGTGTATATTTTTTTGGTCTGTGTGAAAGTATATGATGTACTGACAGCCATTCTCATTTCTTGAGGTCTGAAAGAGCCAGGACAGTACAAATACCCCCCAAATGACCCCTTTTTGGAAAATAGACAGTCTAAGTAAGAGTTTGCCTGGAGAGTTTTTTGAAGTTGTATTTTTTTTGTCATCATTTTTCACTGCACACCATGCAAAGCCATCTATTAGTAAGAACAAACGACATGTCTCCTCTCCCCTGACAGAACAGGGATTTGTGTGTTTACACACACAAATCCCCGTGCTGGATGTCATGCACGCAAACGCGCGTGACTGATGGCGATCGCGACCGCCGGCCACGTGCATTGGCTCCCCATCCGCTGCGCAGCGGGCGCATGTGCCTCTGGTGGCTCTTAAAGGGAAACCCGTACAGGTTTTGCGCAGGGGTGCCATTCTGCACCCCGTAAAAAAACGTGAGCCTGTTCGGATCCGGTAACTTGGATTGTTCGCTCAACACCTCCTCCATTCATAAAAAGCCGTACATTCTTTTCAATTAATTGAACGAAATGTGAATAAATGTCTTGATCTCCCCTCCACAGCAATGGGTAACACATCATGAGAGATAACTTATTTTTGCATATGACCAAAATTATTTTGGGCCATAACTGAGCTTTATTAAAACCCCCCCAAATGCATTTCTTCGGTGAGCAACAAGCGCAAAAATGATAATTGTGCCACACATATTAGGTATTTTTGCAAACACTGGAGTAAGAGCAATAATAACAGGCCATTATTTACTGTTAACTTTAAACCGATGACCTGTAAAGGAATTTAAAGCATTTTCTATGAACAATTTTGGGTACCATTGATTTTCATAATTTCTTTGGCATGTACAATTTTGAGAAATGCTTATTTAGTATCTGTTTACTCAACGCAACCTCATATTTTATATATTACTAGTGTATTTTTTTTACTAAAAATATAGATTTGATAAATAGTACCACAAACATCACTTGAGATACACATTTGCAATTGGCACTATATAATTCTACAGGGTCTCTGCTTTTAGAAAATGTATAATGTTTTGTTTTGTTTTTTCTTAATCTTATGTCTTAAAGTGTACATTTTAACATGTGTGCAAAAAAATGAAAAAAAAAAAAAAACCTCATGCCTTCCAAAACTCGAAAATCGACATTAAACACTGTGCATGTGTAAAGCCACTTTCACACAGGTTGTCTGATCAGGTCCGCTTGTCGGTTTTTCAGGCAGACCTGATCGGACCTTCCAGTCTCCTCTATGGACCGATGGATGACACCCGCCACCATCCGACCTAAACCAAAAACAGATGGATGGCGGTCCTATTCCCCATCCGTCTAGCATATCAGATGGCATTGGATGGAAATGGACAAGCAGTAAGTTTCCGTCTGATTGCTCCATAGAGGAGCGCAGAACTGTGTCCGTGTCTGCTCTGCATATCGGAGTGGACACGGAGAGATCCCCCAGTGATCAACTGGATTCCACTTAGCAGGGGTGCCAATGTGAAAGGGACGTTAGAGTAAAATCAAAGTTGTTAAATGTGACATTTATTTCCAGATACAACAGTTATCTGTAAACAATACAGTTATAGTTTTGCTGGCTTTGTCAGCAAAAGGACCTAATTTCATCTAAAACTCAATGTTCTATGCACAGGGTGCTACGGTAACTTCAGTGCAGAACGAACAGTGCTGTCATCCTATTACAGAATGTGGAAAATAAAAGTATCGATTGGCAGGATCATTAGGTTAAAAAAATATGTTATGAGCTGGACTCAAGAAAACTGCTGTGTTAATGCTAATGACTGACTGTAGCAAAGACAGTATGTAATTTTTGTTTTTGTCCCAATTTCATTTCTTTTCCTACAAGGTGTTACACAACAGTTTGAAACCAGAACAGTTTTGCATGTGTGTGTTTAGAGGCTTGTGCAAAAGTTGTGTTAATATAAAAATGTTTTTTTTTCTAATTTCAGTTTACATAAAACGCTGATGGACCTGCAAAATCAACAGCTTCAACAGTTAAGCGACTGGCTTTCGCAAACAGAAAATCGGATTAAGAAAATGGATTTGGAAATTTTGGGTCCTGACTTGGAAGATATAAAGCACCAAATAGAAGAACATAAGGTTTGGTTTCTTGTATACTAACCACTTTACATTTTCTAAAATTTCCTGACTGGGTCTGCGCACCTGCTGCAGTAGGGCCCCTACTCTCTCTTTTGAATTTTTAATCCATATCATTTACTGGAGAATCCACCAGAAAGAGCTGGAATAATATATGTAAGCAGGAACTCTCCTGGAGTTCAGCATGTAAGCAGAAAAATTCCATATGTCAGTATAAGACATAAAGAATGTTATGGGCACTGACTTACTCCATCAGTTTTAACCAATATCTAAAATATTAATCTTGGGTCAGCTCACCCTTTGATATCAACCTTTTATGAAAAATATAAACATAACTTGATATACATTCAGCTTTTTAAAATTTATTTTACCTGTTCTTTAAAACAACTAGGCCATATAATATACGTAGTAAATAGGAACGTATATAATCTAAATATATAAACTCGCACTGATGGTGTGAAAAAAATGGGTGATAAAAAAATGAATGAAGCTGCTATACACAAAGTGCTAAACACCTGAATATAGTGATAAAATATAAATACAGCGCTCACAAACAAAAACCCATAATAAGTGATAACAAAAATATAAATTCCATATGAAACTGTGAAGGTGCTTCACAAATAAAATCAGGCATTGAAATGATCAGAGGATGCAGCAAATACCCTTATTAGCGTTCCCACGAGACCGGAAATTAGGTCAGTACCGGAAGTGCGTTGCGTCAATGCATTTCGTTCTCCCACAGGGCGTCATCAAAGGACCATCCTTTGATGATGCCCTGTGGGTGTTTGCTGCATCCTCTGATCATTTCAAATGCCTGATTTTAACTTACTTTTGTAAGTATAACCTTTTATGCGCAATACATTTTCAATCTTAGCATACTTCACTATTGGTCCCCCCTTTTTTCTTCCTTTTTGGGTACCTGTTTTTGTATGGTTGAGTATTAACGTTGAAGGATCGTTTATCATCTCATCAGTGAACCTGCTATCCTGCAACATTCTCTGGATATCTCTATAAGCCTATATTGACTCCCAGACTGCAAAGCTGAGTGTCATTGTGATTTGGTGAGTGGGGACACATTTGAGGGTGTCTTGGTACACCTGAAACATTTTCTGCAACATTTTCTCTGCACTTTCTGCACACCAGATGTGAAGCATTCCTTGCAATTTTACACATTATTTGTGGAAGTACCTTCACAGTTTCATATGGACGTTATATTTTTGTTATCACTTATTATGGGTTTTGTTTGTGAGCGCTGTATTTATATTTTATCAATACTTAGTAAATAGCTAGTATAATAAACTTTCATACATTACTGACTGATTAAACTGTTGTATCAGATTGACCTCTCTTTTTCCTAGTGCATTACTATGTCTTTTTTTTTATTGACACTTTTAGTCAGTTTCAAAGATACTTTGGCTATAACAAAGCTGACCTTGATTTGTTTGTGCATCATAGAAACAACTGGTCCGTTACCATTATTCTAACTGAAAGATAACCTTCAGAAATACAGCTGAGTTCTGCTGTTTTGTAAATGCATCTTTATAATTTTATTTTTTTTAAAACAGTAGCCTTTTTGTTTTATTAAGTTTATGAAATATCAAAGTCGTCTTATTTGAAACAGTAAACTTTGAGTAAAAAATATTTTCCATAAAAGGAATGGTGAAGCCTGTTGGTTAATACCTATCTCCACTTTTGTGCTAATATTTTAGGCTTGTTTCACTGTACCACACTCACTGCCTTACCTGTATACTTCAGTTGTGTTTTGTTGGTGCACACTCATTCTCCTAATAAATGGTAAGGTATTGTTTGCTGGCACTTTTTGGTGCATTCCCAAATATTAAAATTGGCTTGACTTTTGTAGAATCTAATTCTTATATATTTCAGTAAAAAATCTTTAAATATATCTAAAACACAAAGTGTTTGATCTAGTTTTTATTTTTTTCTGTCTGTGTTCTTTTGTGAAGCGTTTCCTTCACTTTCTGTTCTGGAGACACAACAGGAGGTGAGATCAAAGGAAGAGGATGCAAACATATTGTTAATGGGATTATGCATAGAGAAAAAGGGCAGTGGTGTGTTCTGAAAGTGGTATCAGAATGAAAGTTAAGCCCCAAATGCATTGGCCGTTTCTATAGAAACTGCAGTCGGTCCAACAGAAGCCAGCCTTTTGGCCAGCCTCTGTCGAAGGGGCATGACCGTAAAAGGCCTGCCGACCGTCTCCAGGTCAATGCTTTAAGCCAATGGCTGAGAACACTAACTGGTGTGTTCTGGGGGGGCAGCAGAACAGCAGGGGAGATCCCTGTACTAACATCGGATGCTAGTACAGCAGCTCTGACCTGAGCTGCCAGTTTTTTTTTTTCGTTCAGCCCATTGAATTGAATGAAGAAAAAACTAGCAGTGTGTGCTATGTTTAAGCCTTCAGTAGCTGGGAAAAGGTGTTCCGTTCCGTGTGCCACAGACGACTTGAACACGACTGCAGTGGCGACTTGCAAAACGACTTCTATATAGAAGTCAATGCAAGTCGCCTCAAGTCACCCCCAATGTCGTACAGGAACCTTTTTCTAAGTCGGAGCAACTTGCGTTGCTCCAATTAGAACGGTTCCATTGTACAAAACAGGACGCGACTTGTCAGGCGGCTAAGTCGCCTGACAAGTCGTCCCAGTGTGAACCGGCTCTAGTGAACCTCTGTCCCAGTTTCAAATTCTGTATGTGCTGCATAGAAGCAGATAAGGTTATTCCTAGTTAGAAAAGTTTATTCCGTGCCCCTCTCTAATTTTAATTCACTTTGTTATTGGGACTTGATTTACCATAACTTCATGGCTAAACTCTACTAACTGTTTTACCCCTGATCAGTGAGATTGCTGTAGTGGCCAATAAGGGCTCTTTTACTGAACAGTAGGATGGTAGTTGGTGGGACTCAGCCTTGAAGTGAGAAAATATCAGTTCCCAGTAAGAAAGTGAAACTAAATCAATTTGGGGTACCAAATTACAGTTAAAGTGGTTGTAAAAGCTTATGATTTTTACCTTACTGCATTCTCTGCATTCAACTAAAAATGTGTGTTCAGCTCCCCCTCAGCCCGCCTAAATACTTACCTGCGCCAAATTTCTATCTAGTGCTGGGCCTGAGAGCATCAGCACTGCTCTCTCTCTCTCTCCCTCTCTCTCTCCTCAATAGACATGGAGGCAGCAGTGGGAAACATTGGCTCCTGCTGCTGTCAATGAAATCCAGCAAGGAGGGAGCCGGGGGCAGGGTTGAGCAGCACTGTGTGTGAATAGAAGTACACAACTCAGCTTGGAAATGAGCAGACACATGTGCCACCATAGGAATCAGCTTCCTATGGTGACTAATGAAAAAGTGGAGGAGCCAGCAGCACCAGAGGGGGACCAGAGAAGAGGAGGATTTGGGCCACTATGTCCAAAACCTGTGCACAAAGCAGGTAAGTATGACATGGTTGTTATTCCACAAAACAACAACTTTACGACCACTTTAATAGCATGCATCATGTGGTGTTAAACATTTTAAATATGGTAGAGGTTCAATATAATATAGCATGGCTCACCTACCCTGGGCTACAATTCAAAAATATTAGCCAGGGCTACATAGCATCTGCTTTCTCTGTGGAATAGTGTGATGGTAGAACTGCTATAATACATACTTTGGGATGGCTTTACTAAAGGAAAATAGACTGCTCGCTATGCAAGGTAAGTTGCACTGTGCAAGGGAATTTTCCCCAGAGCCTAATGAATGTGGTAAAATTTCACTGTGCAAAAAATACTCAATCATGTGCAAAGAAAATTAAAAAACTGCATTTTGTAGCTTGCTTAAATATATTGAATGATTGAGGTCAAAGGAGCATAACCTCATTTGCCTGGCTCTGGGAGTAATTCACTTGCAAAGTGGACACTCTATTTGCCTTTAATAAATTAACCCCTTAGTTGCTGGCAGGAAATTGAAAGAAGTTGCTGGAGATGATATCATTTCACTTTTATGCAGATCTTTCATCAGCTCACCAAAAAAGTTAACAAGATGTTGTGTTTTTAAAGCAGGCACGGGGAAGAAATGTGTGCAGGTAGGCTTGCATGCACAATTATTATCCTACTATTTTACAGGTATTGCATAAAAAGAAACATTTAGTTTTGTTTTAATCTCTTTTAATAATTTTTTCACAGTAGTTTTTCTTTAATCAAGAGGCATGTAATACTTGAAACCCCAGAGTGATGAGTTCAGTTAACAGCCTGTCTTGCAAAAAACATATCTCCTTTTGTAGACACTTATTTGCATAGAGTTAGAGAATATGTAGGTAGCAAATAAGGGCTGCATAGCAAAAAGAACGGCAGGTTAAGCAGCCATATAGCATAAAAGAACCTGACAGAAGAGAAAGGAGTTTAAGTACAGGAAGAAGATTCTTCAGTTCATTAGTAGTTATTGTAACTGCCTGGAAATCCTTTTTATCTTTCATGAATGGACTTCCTCCTTAATTTTTGAGTTTTATACTTCTTTTGTCCATTGCCACCTTTTACATAAATTGTGAGAGAGAGGAGGGAGATTGTATTTTGACAGAAAAGATAATTAGACAGTCTAGCATAGTTCTATTACTTTCATTTATTACAAAATGGAAAGATTGTGTTTAACACAAGCAGATAACTACTAAATTACTAAATGCAGTCATGCTGTTAATAAAGGGTTTGAATAGGATATTACTCATAGCAGCAAAAGCAAGAAACAGTTGTTTTCTGTGTGTTCCATGGCATAAGCTATTTATATAAAATGTGTCATGTTTCAAGTTCAGTCATTTTTCTTTTCCATCATTTGAAATATACTCTCTCATAATAAGGTAATATACACAGATATGTAAAGTCTACTATGTCACATTGATTTATTTATTAACCACTTGACCTCCAAAAGGTTTAACCTCTTTTAAAGTGGACGTCCACCCTGTAAAAAAAAATGCACCAAAAAATACCTAAAAAATTACGTGAAATGGCTGTTGCTAGGCAGTCTTCCTAATCTGCCTCTTCCTACACCGCAGTGATCTTCAGTCTTCTCCTCCCCACGTTGTCTTCTGGGGAATGGGGTGCGGTGTGTTATGGGAACTGTGTGTGTTCCCACAATACATTACGTCCCATTCACAAAGCGCCGTGCCGCTCACGCATGCGCAGTAGGAAACTGGCAGTGAAGCAGCAAGGCTCCACTGCCTGTTTCCCTTACCTAGGATGGCGGTGCCGGGACCCGAGACCTGAAGAACGGGTCGGCCTCGGGCGGCCGACATCGCGGGCACCCAGGACAGGTAAGTACTTATTTGAAGTCAGCAGCTACAGTGTTTGTAGCTGCTGACTTTTAAGTTTTTTTTTTTAATGACGGAATCCCGCTTTAATACCGGGGTATTTTTACTATTCACCAGTGTGCTATTTTAACTGGCAATTGTTTGGTCATGAAACACTGTACCCAAATGAAATTTATATAATGTTTTCACACAAATAGAGCTATGTTTTGGTGGCATTTAATAACCGCTGAGTTTTTTATTTTTTGCTATTTAAATTAAAAAATACCTACATTTATAAAAAAATATATTTTTTCTTAGCTTCTGTTATAAACATTTTCAAACAAATAATCTTTCTTTAAAAATTTAGGCCAAAATGTAGTCTGCTACATTTCTTTGGTAAATATAACCCTAATTAGTGTACATTATTTAGTATGTGTAAAAGTTATAGAGTCTACAAACTCTGGTATATATTCAGTATATTTCAAATAGGATCAATCCTGATGTACTGCCTTTCTCATTTCTTAAGGCCCTAAACTGCCAGGACAGTACAAATATCCTCGCATGAAACCTTTTTGAAAGTAGACAGTTCAAGGTATTAAGTAAGAGGCATGGCAAGTTTTTTGAAGTTGTAATTTTTTGGCACAATATTGGGAAAATTAAGAAATTAAATAAAATATTTTTTTTTTTTTTTTTTTACCAGGGTAGTACAGCGTCATCGTATTATTATTATTATTATTCAGGATTTATATAGCGCCAACAGTTTACGCAGCGCTTTACAATATAAAAGGGAGACAATACAGTTATAATACAATAAAATACAAGAGGATTAAGAAGGCCCTGCTCAGAAGAGCTTACAATCTAATAGGGTGGGGCAGGTGGTACAAAAGGTTGTAACTGTGGGGAATGAGCTGGTGGAAGTGGTAGGAGATTAGTTGGAGACGTGATAGGCTTTCCTTAAGAGATGAGTTTTCAGGGATCGCCTGAAGGTAGCAAGAGTAGGGGATAGCCGGATAGATGTAGGTAGCGAGTTCCAGAGGATGGGAGAGGCTCTGGAGAAATCCTGGAGACGAGCATGGGAGGAGGAGATGAGCGAGCTTGAAAGCAGGAGGTCTTGAGAGGAGCGGAGAGGTCAATTTGGGTGATATTAGGAGACAAGATTAGTGATGTAGCTCGGGGCAGAGTTGTGAATGGCTTTGTATGTTGTGGTTAGTATTTTGAATTTAATTCGCTGGGTGATTGGGAGTCAGTGTAGGGATTGGAGTAGAGGGTTGGCAGACACTGAGTGGTTGGTAAGGGGGATAAGTCTGGCAGCAGCATTCATGATAGATTGAAGAGGGGATAGCCTATGGAGAGGTAATAGTCAAGGAGTTGCAAGGGAAGGGAGTTGCAATAGTCAAGGTGAGAGATAACAAGGGAGTGAATGAGGAGCTGGTGGTTTCATTTGTTAAAAAGGGGTGAATTTTAAAGATATTACGGAGGTGAATTCTACAAACTTTTGACAACGATTGGATTTGAGGCTGAAATGACAAGTCAGAGTCTAGGATTACACCTAGTACCCTGGCGTGAGGGGAGGAACTGATGGTTGCAATGTTGATTTTGATGGAAAAGTCATGGAGGGGGGCACGGGCAGGGGGGAATATTAATCGCTCAGTTTTAGAGAGATTTAGTTTAAGGAAGTGGTGCGACATCCATGCTGATATGTTAGTTAGTAAGTTAGTAATGCGAGAGGAGACTGAAGGAGTGAGGTGAGGAGTAGACAGATAGATCTGGGTGTCATCAGCGTATAAGTGGTATTGGAAGACGTGGGCATTTATTAAGTGACCGAGGGAGGAGGTGTAGATAGAGAAGAGAAGGGGTCCAAGAACCGAGCCTTGGGGGATCCCCACAGAAAGGGGCAATGGAGAGGAGGAGACAGAGTTGTAGGTGACACTGAAGGAGCGCTGTGATAAATAGGCAGAGAACCAGGATAGAGCAGAATCTCGGAGGCCAAGGGAATGTAGTTTATTGAGAAGGAGCGGATGGTCAACAGTATCAAAGGCCTTAGAGAGGTCAAGTAGTAGGAGTATGGAGTACTGGCTTTTGGTTTTAGCAGTTAGTAAATTGTTAATGAGTTTTAGTAAGGCAGTTTCTGTGGAGTGCTGCGAGCGAAAGCCAGACTGTAAGGGGTCAAGAAGGTTATTTTCATTGAGGTAGGAGCTAAGACGGCTGTAGACTAAGCGTTCTAGAAGTTTAGAGGTGAATGGGAGCAATGAGATGGGTCTTAAGTTAGTCAGGTTGGTAGGGTCCAGTGAGCGCTTTTTAAGAATGGGAGTGATCTGCGCATGTTTTAGAGGGGTGGGGAAGATGCCACTAGAGAGGGAGAGATTGAAGATGTGGGTGAGAGAGCATAGGATAGAAGAAGAGGTTGACAGTAGTAGTTGTGAGGGAACAGGATCCAAGGGACAATTGGTTAGATGGGCATCTGAGAAAATTTTTGTAACCTCTTCCGTAGTAGCCAATTCAAAAGAGGAGAGTGTTGAATGTGCTGCTAGGCAAGGTATGTTGGGTGGGGAAGACGTACGCACAGTGGAGATGTCCTCACGAATTGCATCGATCTTGTCTTTGAAGTGATTGGCAATCTCTTGGGCAGTGAGTGAGTTAGTGGGTAGAGGGGGTGGTGGACGAAGCAGAGAGTTAAAGGTTGAGAAGAGCCGACGGGGACTGGATGACAAGGAATTAATAAGAGAGACAAAGTAGGCTTGTTTGGCAGCATGGAGGCATAAATTGTATTTTAAAAGGGCAGATTTATATAGGGTGAAGTGTTACAGGCATTTGGTTTTATGCCACAGTCGTTCAAGAGCACGGCAATGTCTCTTGAGATTTCTAGTGTTGTCAGTGTGCCAGGGTTGTAACGGTTGGGGCCTGATTTTGCGTGTGGTTAGAGGAGCAAGTGCATCTAGTGATGATGAGAGTGAACTGTTGTAGACAGAAGTGGCCAGGTCAGGACAAGACAGGGAAGAGATTATGTCATATAGGTGGTCAGTAGCAGAATAGAGGAGAGAAGGGTTAAAGTGGCGAAGGTTTCTACAAGTAATTGTTTGCTGCTTGGAGGGATGGGTGGTTGGAGGCAAGGATACAGTGAAAGTAATGAGGTTCTGATCAGATAGAGGAAAGGGGGTGTTGGTGAGGTTGCCAGGGTTGCAGAGATGGGAGAATACAAGGTCAAGGGTATTACCATTGGAGTGAGTGGAAGTATGTGTCCATTGGGTTAGGTCAAAAGATGAGGTTAAGTCGAGAAGTTTAGCTGTAGTTGGGCTGTTAACATTGACAGGAATGTTAAAGTCACCAAGAATAATGGTGGGTATTTCAGAGGAGAGAAAGTAGGGTAGCCAGGCAGCAAAGTCATCAAGAAAGCGCAATACCGGTCCTCGAGGCCTAAAACTGCTGCAATCCTCAGAGAAATGGGAGAAAACAGACGAATACAGTGCATCTCGAAAGAAGAGAGGGATAGAGAGGGAGGGACAGGAAGGACTTGGAAGGTGCTTTGTGGGGATAGAAGGAAGCCAACTCCACCTCCTTTCTGTCTGTTGGGTCTGGGGGAGTGAGTCCAATGGAGACCACCATGGGAGAGGACAGCAGGAGAAGCTGAGTCAAAATTTTGAAGCCAGGTTTCTGTTATAGCGAGTATGTTCAAGCCATGAGAGATGAAGAGGTCATGTACAGATGTTAGCTTGTTACAGATGGAGCGGGCGTTCCAAAGGGCGCATGAGATTGGTGGGGTGCTTTGAGGAAGCAGGGGATAGAAATTAAACTGAGTGGATTGCGGTGGTTGCCAGAGGGGGAGGGGTATTGGATATGTGGCTTGCATTTGGAAAATGGCGGACCAGGATTAAGAGAAATGTCACCTGAGACTAGGAGAAGGAGGAGGGCGAGGAAGGCAAGGTGGGAGTGGGATGTGCATGAGCACACGTGTCTAGTGGCCCTGGTGTTTATGTCAGCATGTGGGTGCAGCAAATGCAGGAGATGATGGGTGCCATAGTAGGGAGATGGTAGAAGTGAGGGTGATATGTACATGCTGCAGGGAAGAGAGGAGTGGTAGAGTAAAGATAATTTGAGAATAGAAGACACCAATGTGAGAAGGAAGAGAATAAGGAGCATGTTAGTGGATAGAGAGTGGGAAACTAACCTAATATAAAGTAAATGTCAAAGCTGGTTTGCTTGTCGTCTTGCAGAGTGGAGCAGAGTTCTTGTTGTTGTTCATGCAGCTTTAGTTATTCTGCTTTTGTTAAACTGCATCGGTGAAACTGCGCATCACTTGTGACAGAGCCACTCAGGACAGAGCCATGCACCTTGCCCCTGTCTGCGCCAACCCATAAGCTGCCATACATTTATGGGGAGACTAAGCTGGGCTGCATTTCTCAGTTGGTCATTATTGGGTCTGATGTGAGACACCTGAATATGGGGAGGAGATGGCCAGTGCCAGACCAGCTACAGGCACAGGCTAAGGTCGTAAAACGAATTACCTCTCTTGATCACTCAAGCCACATGGAGTTGAGAATCAATCACCAGTAATATTGCTATTGCAGTGTGTTTGTTATAGAGCTAGCAGTAAATATGGAAGTTGAAAGATATGGCAGCAGGAGACAATTACCAAAAATATGTAACAGCAAAGTCAGTTCAGTAGGGAAGTACAGATTGATAGGAGACAATTACCAAAAATATGTAACAGCAAAGTCAGTTCAGTAGGGATGTACAGATGGATAGGAGACAATTACCAAAAATATGTAACAGCAAAGTCAGTTCAGTAGGGATGTACAGATGTATAGGAGACAATTACCAAAAACATGTAACAGCAAAGTCAGTTCAGTAGGGATGTACAGATGGATAGGAGACAATTATCTGTAAAAGAGCAGAGAAGACATGATCAGAATTGATAACTGCGTCGGTGAAACTGCGCACCACTCGTGACAGAGCCACTCAGGACAGAGCCATGATGTCTGCGCCTTGCCCCATATGCCTGGTATGGCAGTGATCAGGGATACTGACTGGTGACAGTATTTAAAAAATAAATAAATAACTTTTTATTCAATTGTTTTAACTTTTTTTACACTGTGATTGTACAATGATGATCACTATAACAGCAATTATTTGAACATGGCTTTCATTCATGACTCTTTGGCATCTATTTACCAAAGGCAAATCCACTATGCACTACAAGTTCGCTTGGAAGTGCAGTCCCTGTAGATCTGAGGGGAACATGCAAGGAAAATAAAAAACAGCATTTTTGCTTGCACATAATTGGATGATAGAAATCAGCAGAGCTTCTCCTCTTTTCGATCTTCCCCTCAGATCTGCAGCGACTGTACTTCCAATCTATCACATTAGTACAGGGTAATGTGATTGGCCCAGGTACCATGTGATCACTGGTAACCTATCACAAATCACACAGTAGTAAACAATGATGACATGAATGGATTCCATTAATGACTGTTGTTTACTAGGTGACATGTGATTGCATGTGAATCACATTGGCCTGATACCAAGCACCGCAATCCACTGTGTTTGGTGGAAACAGCGGTCGCATATCGCACCACTGTGTGCCCCAGGGGAGCTACACAGTGTGCATGAGTGGAGCAACGTACAGGTACGTTGCAGTGCCTGCACAGGCCGCCAGCTAAGGGCAAAAACAAAACTGTTGGCCGATCAGCAAGTAGTTAATATTATTAGCAATATTGGTATTACTATTGGAATGCATATAAAGTGCTATTGACCTTCAGTAATTATTTATCTTCAGCTGACCAACAGCTACACAGAATGTCCTAAACACCCTTATGCCCTGTACACACAATTGGAATTTCCAACAACAAGTTTTGTTGTCGGAAAATTTGAGAACCTGCTTTCAAACATTTGTTGGTGGAAATTCTGGCAACAAATGTTCTATGGAGCATACACATGGCTGGACTTTCCAACAACAAGCTCACATCCAACATTTGTTGTCGGAAAATCCTATCGTGTGCACAGGGCATTACATATCGATAAAAAAATCCAAAACACATTTAATCTCAGTTGTTTCAATGAGCTTAAACAGGCATTACATTATTGCACATTCCAATATGAGAAGAAGGGCGAGGGGCAGATCAGGAAATCCCCGAAACATGCATGATCTTACAGAACAGACTAGACTCTAATTTCTTCTTTGGTGTTTGACAAAGTCTTCCTGCATCTTCTGAACACAGACAATGATGGCTGGATACTTAAAAGCATATGGCTCTTTGAAGATTAACCCTTTTGCTGTCAGCTCCATATGTCATATGGATGTAACAACATGAAGTTGACTGCTGGCTGTCAGATGAAAGCAATCTGGTGGCTGTACAGCCTCCAGATTGCTTCCAAACACCCTTGGTAACATAATTCACCCTGTTCGCGTGCCCCCACCATGTATCCTGAACTCCGCATCTGACTGGCAGAGCGGGTGCTTCCATGTAGAGGAAAGGGAGTTGAAAGAATGTCCCTCCACTCTACTTCCCTTCTTCTTGCTGCAAATAATCTAATGGGGATACCTGTTAAGGTGATAAATGTCTAAAATCTCACTTTGTGAGATTACTTCTCACTTCCTGTTATGACTCTGAAAAGGGGAAATTCCCAATTGCACACAGACAGAAAAGAAAAAAATCTGATGAGGGTTTCAACCAATCCCCACTCATTAAAACAGAGCTTTGGCATTAGATATGCTTTATTTTAAGTCATATTCCTTTCTAATGTTTTATTTGTCTTTTTCGCTTTATGTAGATTTTGCAGGATGACTTAGAACAAGAGCAAGTCAGAGTAAATTCTCTTACTCACATGGTGGTAGTGGTGGATGAAGCAAGTGGAGATAAAACTACAGCTGCCTTAGAAGAACAGTTACAGGCAAGTACAAAAGTGATGCAAATATACTGTATGTTCGCATATGTAAAATAGTATATCATGCTTTTAAGGCAAACAGTTATGGGATTTTTATTAAGTAATACAAAATATTTTGTTCCTGTTATTTTCACTTTCCCCTAAGATGATAACATTGCTGCATTAATAAAGTGGTTATACAAAGTTTTTTACCAAGGAAGTTTGAAATGCAGTTTCTGTCAAAAAGTGTAATAACCAATTTGGGTTTATCTTTGTCTAACTTAACAATAGCATGTGTTAATGCACACATTTCCTAATAGATTTTAATTAGTATTTGGGCATATATGAATTGGGGGGGGGGGGGTATTTGGGTATGAAATGCTCCAAAAATTTTTGATGGCCTATTAGTAAGGGCAATTTTTTTTTTTTTCGCTGACATCAAATTTCACTAATGTATAATTAGATTTTTAGTGAACATAATTGTTACTTGATGTCCTTTACGTCTAGATAATGGTTTAAAACACTATGCAGCTGATTTACTAGAACTACAGAAAAAAGTGTACACGAACACATAGTTTTTGCCCATAGTGACAATCAGAAATCTTGTTTAATTCATACATAAAATGAGAGACAAAACTATATTTGTTGCTTTTGGCAGCAACTTGGATTGTGTGCTCATTTTCTTTTCTCAGCTTTGAATCAGCATCTTTGTATTTCCAAAAAGTAAATTGATTTTTCACAGCCTTTACAAAGTGTTGAAGAGCAAAAAATGCATGAATTGAATGAATGAATGAAAAATGTTGCTCTGCAGCAGATAACTTTAATCTCAATTTACCGTATTTATCGGCGTATAACACGCACTTTTTTCCCCTTAAAATCAGGGGAAAATCGCAGGTGCGTGTTATACGCCTATCCCCTGCGATCCCGAGCTGTCAGATCTAAAAAATCACCGACCGCGATTTGAAAATGGCACCACCGGCGCCGAAAACACAGTGCCGGTCCTCGGCTCTTCTCGGCCACTTTCGGCTTCACTCGAGCGCCGCCTGAACCTAGCCGAATGTACTCGACTAGGTTCGGATAGCTCTGCTCACAGTCACGCCCATCCCGAGTGGAGCCGAAAGTGAACGAGAACCGCCGAGAAGAGCCGAGGACCGGCTCTGTGTATTTCGGCGCCAGCAGCGCCATTTTCAAATCGCGGTCGGCGATTTTGAAGCTCAGCGAGCTGCAAGGCTGCACTGGGGCAAGGCTGCAATGGACACTGGGGAAAGCTGCACTGACAAGACTGCACTGACATGGCTGCACTGACATGGCTGCACTGGCAAGGCTGCACTGGGGCAAGGCTGCACTGAGAAGGCTGCAATGATGGGCATTTAAATGTAAGTTTTTTTCCCTTCAACTTCCCTCCTAAAAGTTTTTTTTCCTTAAAATTCCCTCCTAAATTGGGGTGCGTGTTATACACCGGTGCGTGTTATACGCCGATAAATACGGTATTAGTCATATTACTAATACTGCTTTAATGCAGTAAAAATAATTTTATGCCCACCAGTATGACATTCTTCATCCACGTCGTCTTACTTATTGCCACATGTTGGTATCGTGGATATACTGTATATTTCATTGTTTGGTTATAGAGGGATTCTTATGTGTCTTTAAAAATGCTGGTATGTGCTAACTGAACCATCTCCACCCAAAAACTGAAACACTGCTATCTGCTTTTCTTATGTGTCTTTAAAAATGCTGGTATGTTATTTTTACTTAACCGTCTGTAGACCTGTCCACATTACAATGCTTTATTACCTCCCTTGTCTTACCCAAAATTATGGCCCGTTTAACTTCAGTGCCCTCTTGCTAGTCTGTTCCGGAAGTAAGAATTTTGTCCTGTTAACCAGCCAAGCTTTATTACCTCCTGAGTGGTAATTGAAATCCACCCACACCCCACCCATATCAGTATAAATATAAGCTTCTTTTGGGGGAAGCATTTGCAGGGGGCACACATTTGCAACTGGGCTCTTTCTCAAAGTGGGCGATTTCTATAAGTGGGAGCACTTCTGACTCTGCACTTCAGTGAATGCACAAAGCGCAGGGACACAAGAAAAAACTTTGAAAAACACCACACAGACATCAGGTGACTTTGTTTACCCCTTTACTCTTTCTCCTTGGAACATGCATTCTCTACCACTCCTTTTGACAGCTCTGTCCTCTATCCTAAAACTATCTCTCCTTCACCCCTCTTCTCCCTCTTACAGCACATATATATCACCCTCACTTCTGTCCTCTCCCTATTACTGCACCACCAACTCCTGCTAATTCTAAATCCACACACACTAAAATTCTCCAAGACCCTGGGGCATGTCCCTTCATATAAATCCCACTTCCATATTACCTCCCTCACCCTCCTGCTTCTCCTAACCTCTGGAGATATATCCCCAAACCCTGGGCCTCCATAATTTAACTGTACCCCATGCACCCATCACCCTGCACCCTCTGCCAGCAGCCGCAATCAACACAATTTAGTTCCCGTTTCTATTCTTCACAAGACCAGACTCCCTTTCTCTTGTGCCCTCTGGAACTCCCGCTCTGTCTGCAACAAACTCATCTCTCTCCATGACCTCTTTATCGCCAACTCATTTAACCTACTCGCCATTACCGAAACCTGGCTCAACGAATCTGACACTGCGTATTCTGCTGCCCTATCCCATGGTGGTCTTCTCTGGACTCACTCCCCCAGATCCAGTGGATGTAGGGGAGGAGGGGTCGGAATCCTTCTAGCCCCACATAGCACCTTTCAGGTACTTCAGCCACCTCCCTCTCTGTCACAATCCTCTTTTGAAGCACACTGCATTCGTCTTTTCACTCCAATTTCTCTAAGGATAGCCATGATCTAAAGGCCCCCTGGACCAGTATCAACCTTTCTTGATGACTTCTCTGCCTGGCTACCCTATTTTCTTTCCTCTGAAATACCCACAATCATTCACGGGGATTTCAACATCCCTATTAATACTAACACTCCTGCTCCTTCCAAACTTCTCAGCCTAACCTCCTCTTTTGACTTAAAGCAGTGGATACACGCTCCTACTCAATCCGAAGGCAATACTTTTGACCTAATTTTCTCTTACCTTTGCACTCCATGCAACCTAACTATCCACTCCCTCTCTCTGATCACCACCTTATTAGTTTCACTCTCTCACTCTCCTCCACCTCCTCTCCCTCCAACTGCCTAAAAGTTACCTGCAGAAACCTACCTCATCTCAACCCTTCTCTTCTCTACTCTGCTATTGACAACCTCTATGACAAAATCTCCCCCCTATCCTGCACCAACCTAGCCACATCTGTCTACAATGCTTCACTTCTAACCTCACTGGACTCACTGGCCCCCCTCACTACACACAGAATCAGGCCCCGACCCCTTCAACCTTGGCAAACAGATGATACTAGAAGTCTGAAAAAACGTAGTCATGCTCATGAGTGCCTGTGGCGTAAGACTAAGTCTCAGAGGGATTTCAACCTATATAAATCTGCTCTCCAAAAATACAATTCCAGTCTCCTCTCTGCCAAGCAGACCTATTTTATCACTCTCATTAGCAACTTATCATCCCGTCCCCGTCAACTCTTCTCTACCTTCAACTCTCTACTTTGTTCTCCACCCCCTCCACCCTGCCCAGGAGATCGCCAATCACTTCAAACAGAAGATTGATACAATTTGCGTGGAGATCTCTACTGTTCCAATGCCCTCCATGCTTTACACTTCATGCCCACAGGCACAATCATTACTTCCCTCTTTCAACCCCACCACTATAGACGAGATTGCTAAGCTACTTGATAATGTCCACCTTACCACCTGCCCTCTGGATCCTGTTCCCTCACAAATGCTACGTTCACCCTCTGGCTCTATGCTACACTCTCTAATCCACCTCTTCAATCTCTCCCTCTCTTCTGGCATCTTCCCCAACTCTCTAAAAGATGCACTTGTCAGACCCATACTTAAAAAGCCCTCACTGGACCCATCCAATCTTAACCACCTACGCCCCATCTCCTTGCTCCCCTTCTTATCCAAACTCTTCGAATGTCTGGTCTACAACCGACTAAGTGTCTTGATCCCCTTCAGTCTGGATTTTGTCCTCAACACTCCACAGAAACTGTTCTCCTAAAATGAACAAATGATCTACTAACGGCCAAAACCAATCGACACTATTCTGTACTCCTACTCCTGGACCTCTCTACTGCCTTTGATATGATTGACCACCCCCTCCTCCTCAAAAAACTCCACGCCTTTGGTCTCCATGACTGTACTCTTCGCTGGTTCTCTTCCTACTTATCTAACCGCACCTTTAGCGTTTCTTACAACTCTACTTCCTCCTCTCCTTTCTCTGCTGGGGCCCCCCAAGGTTCTGTTCTTGGACCTCTCCTATTTTCAATCTACACCTCCTCCCTGGGTCAACTAATAGCATCCTATGGCTTCCAATACCACCTCTATGCTGATGACACCCAAATCTGTTTCTCTACCCCTCAGCTCACTCCCTCTATCTCCTCACGTATCACTAATTTACTATCAGATATATCAGTCTGGATGTCACACAACTTCCTCAAACTCCAATCTATCCAAAACCAAACTTATAATTTTTCCTCCCACATATGCCCCTTCCCTTGATCTCTCTGTCAAAATCGATGGCATAACTATAAGCCCATCCCCACATGCCAAGCTTCTAGGTGTAGTCCTGGACTCTGAACTCTCCTTTAAGCAACACATCCAATCACTGTCCAAATCCTGCCACCTCAACCTCCGCAACATCTCCAAAATACGCCCCTTTCTAACCAATGACACAACAAAGCTCTTAATTCACTCGCTGGTCATCTCTCGCCTCAACTACTGCAACTCCCTTCTCATTGGCTTACCTCTACATAGTCTAGCACCTCTTCAATCCATCATGAATGCTGCTGCTAGACTCATCCACCTTACCAATCGCTCTGTGTCTGCCACTCCTCTCTGTCAATTCCTCCACTGGCTCCCGCTCGGCCAAAGAATTAAATTCAAAATACTAACAACTACGTACAAAGCCATCCACAATTTAGCCCCCAGCTACATCACTAGCCTAGTCTCTAAATACCAACCTAGTCATTCTCTTCATTCCTCTCAAGACCTCCTGCTCTTTAGCTCCCTCGTCACCTCCTCCCATGCTCACCTCCAGGACTTTTCCAAAGTCTCTCCAATCCTATGGAATACCCTACCCCAATCTGTCCGCTTATCTCCTACTTTATTAGCTTTTAGATGATCCCTGAAAACCCTTCTCTTCAGAGAAGCCTACCCACACCTAACAACTGTATTTTCAATTTCTCCATCAGCTCATCCCCCACAGTTATTACCTTTTGTTTCCACTTGGCCCTCCCTTCTAGATTGTAAGCTCTAATAAGCAGGGCCCTCTGATCCCTCCTGTATTGATTTGTATTGTAAGTGTACTGTCTGCCCTCATGTTGTAAAGTGCTGCGCAAACTATTGACGCTATATAAATCCTGTATAATAATAATAATAATAATACATTAACCCTTCTCTATATCATTCAAACTGTAAAAAAACTGTTAGCTCTGCATATACTATAATGACAGCCATGTGCTCTTGGTGCAGTTGTATGTGCATTTGAAAATTCAGCCAGTGATTAGAGCCTATTTGTACACTTGTCCATTTTGATGCACAAAAAAAATACATTTTACTGTTTGAAACTGCATTTCAAGTAGAAATCCTATTATTTTCTATGAGATTGTTTCACATCTATGCACAGCAGTTTAAAGGAAAAAAAAATATGAGCCCATCATACCTAGGTGTGTGCATTACCATGAATGCTGCATGCACTTGAAAAGGCCCAGAGTATTTAAATTGTTCTTAGAGCCAATTACCTTTCATCAATTAATATATACCGGTACTTCAGTACCATATACTGCAGGTCAACCAAAACAGAATGAGGTGCACATAGGTCCCATATTATATTCGTCCCAATGTGAATTTTCATCAAATCTGTGAGTGTTAGCAAAATGCCAAATTTTGAATTTACAATTTACAAAATGTGGCAAACAATAATAGACATTTAAGTCTCTAAATACTAATTAGTAACATAACACTCCCCTAGTTAGTAATTTAATATGTTCTGCAATAAGCAATATATCAGCCCCTACAAGAGAACAATACCAACCTTATATATGTTCTAATTCATCTCCACTCTATCTAAAAAAAAAAAGTATTGCCTTTAGTTACAGTATACTTTAACCACTTCCTGCCCGGCCTGTAGCAGAATGATGGGTGGGCGGTGGTTTTGTTATCCTGACTGGGAGTTATATGATGTCCAGTAGGGTAACATCCTGGCGCGCACCCGTGGAGGCATGCAGCACGTCGTTCGCGAGTGCGGCGTGTCAGTCTGACACGCCGTATCTCCGATCGTGGTAAGGAACCTCTAACAGAGGCTTCTTACCAAGTGATCAGCTGTGACCAATCACAGCTGATCGATCATCGCGTGAATCAGGAAGTGACGGTAAACGTCATTCCTTGGTTCGTGCTAACAGGGAGAGATGATCAGCAGCTCTCTCTGTCAGAGGGGGGGGTCTGTGCACATTGATTATCAGCACAGCCCCATCAGATGTGGCCATCACCTGCCAATCACCTGCCAATCAGTGCCCAACAGCTGCCAGTAGGGATGAGCCGAACAACCCCCCCGGTTTGGTTCACACCAGAACATACCGAACAGGCAAAAAATTCGGACACACGAACACCGTTAAATTCTATGGGACACGAACATGAAAAATCAAAAGTGCTCATTTTAAAGGCTTATATGCAAGTTATTGTCATAAAAAGTGTTTGGGGACCTGGGTCCTGCCCCAGGGGACATGTATCAATGCAAATTTTTTTTTAAAAAAGGAAGTTTTTTCGGGAGCAGTGATATTTTTAATGCTTAAAGTGAAACAATAAAAATAAAATATTCCTTTAAATATTGTGCCTGGGAGTGTCTATAGTATGCCTGTAAAGTGGCGCATTATTCCCATGTTTAGAACAGTACCACAGCAAAATGACATTTCTAAAGAAAAAATTGTCATTTAAAACTGATTGTGGCTGTAATGAATTGTTGGGTCTCGGCAATATAGATAACATTCATTGAAAAAAAGAGCATGGGTCCCCTACAGTCCATTACCAGGCTCTTTGGGTCTGGTATGAATATTAGGGGAACCTTGAACCAAAAAAAAAAATTGCGTGGGGGTCCCCCTAAAATCCATACCAGGCCCTTCAGATCTGATATAAAAATTAAGAGGAACCCTGCGCCAAATTTAAAAAAAAAGGCATAGGGGTCCCCCCAAAATCCATACCAGACCCTTCAGGTCTGGTATAGATATTAAGGGGAACCCTGCACCAAAATTAAAATCCATACTAAACCGTTATCCGAGCATGCAACCTGGCAGGCTGCAGGAAAAGAGGGGGGCAAGCCCCCAAAGCACCCTCCCCATGTTGAGGGCATGTGGCCTGGTATGATTCAGGAGGGGGGCACTCTCTCATCCCCCCTCTTTTCCTGCGGCCTGTCAGGTTGCGTGCTTGGATAAGGGTCTGGTATGGATTTTGGGGAGCCCTATGCCATTTTTTTAAAAATTTTGGAGCAGGGATCCATTTAAAATTCAGGTCTAGTATGGATTTTCGGGGGGCCCCTACGCCATTTTTTTTAAAATTTGGCACAGGATTCCCCTTAATTTCCATTCCATACCTGAAGGGCCTGGTATGGATTTTGGGGGGACCCCCATGCAATTTTTTTTACATTTTTGGTTTGGGTTTCGCCTTAATATTCATACCAGAGGACTGGGAGGGGAACTTATGCCCTTTTTTTCAATAAGTTTTATCTATATTGCCGAAACCCGACAATTCATTACAGCCGCGATCAGTTTTAAATGACAATTTTTCCTTTAGAAATGTAATTTTGCTGCGGTACTGTTCTAAACACGGGAAAAATGTGCCACTTTACAGGCACACTAGAGACACCCCCCAGGCATGATATTTAAAGGAATATTTCATTTTTTTTTGTTTCACTTTAAGCATTAAAAAAATCCCTGCTCCCAAAAAAACGGCTGGTTTAAAAAAAAATGTTTGCATTGATATATGTCCCCTGGGGCAGGACCCATGTCCCCAAACACTTTTTATGACAATAACTTGCATATAAGCCTTTAAAATGACCACTTTTGATTTTTCATGTTCATGTCCCATAGACTTTAACGGTGTTCTGATGGCTTTTGAATTTGCCCCGAACACCATATATTATTTGGCAGAACATCCAAACAACCAACGTTTGGCCTGAACTTATGCTCGGGTCAAACCGTTCACCCATCCCAAGCTGCCAGTCAGTGCCCCCTCACAAAAATCTCTCAGTGCCCACCACAGTGGCAATCAGTGCCCATCACAGTGCCAATCAGTGCCCAGCAGCAACACCTGTCAGTACCTCATCATCAGTGCTGCCCATCAGTGCTATCCATTAGTGTCCATCAGTGCCATCTGTCAGCGCCAATCAGTGCCAATCAGTGCCACCTATCAGTGCTGCTGGTCAGTGCCCCCTGTCAGTTCCCCCATCAGTGCTACCTGTCAGTACCCATCAGTGCTGCACATCAGTGCCGCCTATCAGTGCCCATCAGTGCTGCATATCAGTGCCACCTATCAGTGCCCATGAGTGCTGCATATCAGTGCCGCCTATCAGTGCCCATCAATTCTACATATCAGTGCCTCCTCATCAGTGCCACCTTATTAGTGCCAACTCATCATTGCCCATCAGTTCCGCCTCATCAGTGCCCATCAGTGCTGCCTCATCAGCACCAGTCAGTGAAGAAGAAAACTAAATTTTATGACAGAAACTAAGAAACACTTTTTTTTTCAAAAGGGGGTGATCAAATACCACCAACAGAAAGCTCTATTTGTGGGAAGAAAATCATAAAAATGTAGTTTGGGTACAGTGTTACCCCGCAATTGTCATTCAATGTGCGACAGCGCTGGGCAGGAAGGGGCGAAAGTGCCTGGTATTGCAGTGGTTAGGCTAAATCAAGACTTTGGGTCTTATTTCCATGGTTTATTACTTTACAGCTGTTACCAGCAGATAAACTCTGATGTATTAGGGTGTATTTAGTAAAGGACTTGAGAATAACCACAAAATAAATTGTGTAAAAATTCAATTATCCAATTGTGTTATGTACACAGGGATTTTTCCACTGGATAATGGAAGTGAATATGCCCACATTTTATTGTGTAAACATTCTCAAATCCTTTAGGGCTTGATCACATTGCTCTGCTAAGTTTTAGCATGCAGGCAACTTTCAGTTTTCATTTGCAGTGAGCTGCGATGAGGGATTGGTTTGATGCATGCTTTAGCTAATCACACTGTTTACTTTTTTAAAACTTTATTTGAAAGGACATTTCATGTATTTCTCTGCACAGCAATATGTTGCATTGCTGTGTGGTGACATTCAGTTCCTTCCTGTGCGCTGAAGCAAAATGTGGGAAAACGTTTTTTCTACACTATTGCCTCATTTCCACTGAGCAGATTGGTTCGGGTCGGTGCAGTTTGAATGGCCTAGAATGGTCCGGTCTATTCTGATGAGCATTTCCACTGCAAGTGGGACCACTAGGGGCCATACAGGGTTTAGAAAAAATGCCTCAGCATAGCACAGCAGAGGGTATTTCTGTCAGCCAATCAGTGGAATGTATCGTAGCTCCGCCCTAACCGAACCGTTCCATTTTCTATGGCCCCACATCTGAAGCAGGACCCTGTATGGAGCAGGACTGTTCGGTTGTATGGGCTGCTTTCATAATGGAAACACCCAAAATAGCATACCGTACCGAACCGAACCAAACTGATCTGCTCAGTGGAAACGAGGCATATGTGAACCATCCCCCTAGTAAATCAGCGTCCATGCATGTATTACTTAATCATTTGTAAATAAGGGAATATTTTTGGAGAAAGTGAATAGAAAACCATTTTTTTGTTTTGGATAGAGCAGAGAAGGTTTAAAACCCCTACTTGGTTCTCACTGCTCTCCATGGTTCCATCAAGGAAGTTTAGCCCCATTTCCTTTGTTGACAAAAGTTTTACCAAACAGAAGGTGATGGAAAATCCACAGGGGCATGTCCAAAAAAAGGAAAAAAAATCTGACAGAGGTTCTAGCCTTCTCATACTCTTCTGAAGAAAATAATTTTTATTTCTGTATTTGTTGCTGTTGGACAGTTTCAATCACTCTCGGTCTGGAAAAATGTTCATCAGCAGGATGGGAAATGAGGAGGGACAGTCTTGAAGCCCTGCATCCTTCCCCAATTTATCCAAAATTTAAAAAAAGTGGTTTTGACTGGAGGTGCACTTTCAGAAATTATTATTTCAACTGTTTTTTATTTTATTTTAATGTAGCATGGTGTAATAACTATTCTGCTCTAGAATTACTATACAATTATCTATATTTAGCTATATTAATGGATAACTTATGGCAACAACAACAGAAAAAAATATGATATAGAATATAACAGTAAGGCTTTAATTACTCTGCAATGAAATAAGCACTACACCAGCCTCTTGGGTTAATTTGTCTGTAATTTAACTCAGAAAACATAAATTAATCATGAGCACCACTGGGCAATTATGAATAGACACATCAGTAGTACCTTATTATAAATTATACCATTGTTAATGTGATAAAATATTATGTGTATGGTCTGCGGTCTTACATAAAAAAACTGAATACAAATGGGAGGCAAAAGAGAGTAATATATTTGGCCTCAGTTTTGAAATATGGCCAACCATAACAAATCAGTATGCTAACATTTTTAAGAATAACATGAATCAGTGCTCCAAGCACAGGTGTCTAAAAGGCTCTAATTAACTTCCCACAATCCCTGATTAGACCTCAACTCATTATTATACCCAGAGGGTTGGAATTGTGTTCAACTGTCTTTTATATTCTGGAGAACATTGCACCTTATTGTATCTCCATAATATTTGAATTGCTTCCTTTGTATTTTGGGTGATTCAAGCACAATTCAAAATCATGTAAAAACATATATATTAAAAAGTCAGTAGGTGTTAAAGCTATTGTGAACAACAAAACACTGCATCTTGTTAGACATATTTTTATTTTCTACTTTCTCATTACTGTTAGAGGAGAACTGTGCAAAACCCCAGTCATTAAGATTACGGTTCTCCAAAAGATATTTCACAAAGGATTTACTGCATGTATAAGCTGAACTCACAATAAAAAAAACATTATGGCTCGCTGTATCAAAATTAGCTTTCATGTTTGCATCTATCAGTAATGCACCTGGTAAGTATATATTATTAGCAATTGTCTCTGGTTATAGGTGTCAAACATGTCCTAAATACTATCACAACATTTAAAAGGGTGTTGCAAGTAATATAAATAGTCCCTACTGAAAGAGACTGTATTCCCACAACAGCTGAAAAAGAAACTATTCCCCATAATTGTATGGTTTCCTGATCTCTGCAGTACTGCCGCCCTACAGATTAAAATGTAAACTCTAAAAATGAACTTCTCCTATTTGCTTAGGTATGGTAAAAAAAAAATCATCAACAGCCTTTTTATTATATCTGTTTAATAAGTGCAGTGTTGATCCTGCCAGAAATCCAGTGCCATTCTGTTTTCTGTACACTCTGCAATTTTATCTCAGCCAGTCCTATTTTTATGCCTAGCTGACCTACAGTATATGAACTACAGAACACCACCCCCAAGGTATAGAGATGCGAGGGATAGGCATTTTTTTTTCCTAACAAACTTCTTGTTTTAGGATGGCAAAGCTGCTTCCCCATAGGTACAGTACAGTCATTAAACATTCTTGGATTCAGAATAGATAAACTTTAACTCCTGAAGTCATACTGGTTCTGTTTTTATTTTTTAAAACTGCTTTTTAATGCCTGTGCTTAGCCGTACTTGTTCATTTTACAACAATTCAACTGATGCGTACACTTAGATTTTCATCGCTACTCTCGACTAGTTTTTTGCATTTGCCCAGTGGGACGAACTAATGCTGGTCATCTCAATAGGTGACTGGAAACTGGAAAACTCTGAAGGGCATTTACTAAAACCTGTATGTCGCAGAGTCTACTGAAGCAAATATCTTACTGTTGTATACCTGTACACAGTATATACAGTAGTGTTCTTTATCTTCCAACCCATTACATTATTTAAATCAGTTTTAGTAAATTATTTGATAATCTGGATATTATTTGAAGGTTCATGTTGGACTAAACAATTGTGATCAATTTATTAAAGGCAAGTAGGCTGTTCACTATGCTAGGGTATCCTCTTTTATAATTAAATTTTAGCTTAGTAAATGAGGTAAAGGTCTGCTAAGTTGCATCGTCCAATCATGTGCAAGCAAACTTTTTTCTTTTGCATGTGTTTGGGTAATCTTTGCAAAATGACATTTTACCACATTCACTGCGATAAGGGAAAGTTCCCTGTGTGCTTTTACTGAATCAACCTCTTGCAGACATTGTGCAATGAAATGATTTTTGTTTGAGATGCTATTGTCAGCCCTCAAAAGGGTTTTTGCTGTCCATGCTTCTCTCAACTGTACGCTACTATTATATATAAAACAACATGTTACACTGTTGTAAAGCAACTGCCTCGTACATTCATTTTAAAGGAAATACTCTATTAAAAACTTGGCAAGCTCTTATTACTGATTGCAGGTTTCCTTGATTCTGTCATTCAGATCTATAATGAATACTGTTATTTATTTCAATTCATTATGTCATGCAAATTAGTGCAGTCAATACTTTGAGACAGTGCAATTCATGTCTTTCCAACTGTGATGATGTCATTTTTTTTCTTATGTTTTAAACCAGACAACAAAGAGTCACATAGACATAGTGTGACCTTTTAGTTTTTCAGTTGGCATGAGATAATGTATCACGTAAAATATTCCTAAAAATAGAAGCCAGCAGGTGTGTAGCTGCCATCTAACCAGAATAATTATGAACATTTTCAGCAGAAAGCCATTTGAAAACCACTGAGTAAAATTCATCACCCCTGTACTGATCGGCTTTCAATCATCATCACCTTTACTGGTCTCATGCACTAAAATGTTGACCTTGGTTTTTCACTAAATCTCTAAGATATGTGTTATCCATTATATTACAGATTACAGTATGTTCTGTATTATCCTTTATTGTCTTGTTTAGCAATCAAAATGCCTAATGTGTATTGATGATGACATGGTGTTAAGAGAAGCACTGCCAATAGTTTCTGGCAACATATTGGTGCACCTCTGCTATGTGTTTTGGTGATATCATGTGCCATAGTATTGGTTTACGAGGGATTTTGGTGGGAAAAAATGCTGGTCAATAAAATGAAAACATAACTCCTGTGCTACCCACAAAAAAACTGAAAAAAAAATCACAAAAAAATTAAAATGAATAAAATACATTGAAACAGAATAAGAAGTGTGGTAACTGCTATCATCAATTGTGCTCCCACAATTATTTCCTGAATCATCAACTGAGAGGTGACATAAGGCAGATACCAGTGTGTAAGGGTTATATATAAAGATATGTTAACCTCAAACAATAATTCAGAGAGAGAGAGCATACAGAGCCTGAAACACAATAAAGGATGATCCACTGTTGTGAGGTAAAATGCTACAATCAAGTGCCCAGTGCCTTAGGCCACAATAGGCTCATGACAGCTTCTGAAGGTTCACTTAGAATGCAAGAGTACATAGATCAGTTGTGATACTCCCTGAAACAAGGGAGTGATGTGTAGTCAAAATAGCTTTAATGCAGGGCATAGATGTCAAAAGACATAAATCGGAATTTATTATCACATATACAGGCTTACACACACCTATAGACATGGGAGATTTGGTTATACCAGAAGCTGTATACTGCTATGAACTGAAGAGCACTCTCTGACTACCTGACACAGTACATACAGGCTTGGAGAGCTCAGTGCTCAAATGCCAAAACAGGCTGTCATCATGAGCTGGAATGACCAACAGGGTCACTTCCACTGTGTTAGAGCTGTGGCACAATCTTTAAGTATGACTCTGCCCATGTATTTATTTATTCTTAAACTGGAATTTTGCAGCAAAATTAACTGTATGACATATTTAGCTTTGGGTTCCTTTTTCCCTCCATTTTTTACTGAGGTATTCGTTTAACCTGAGGTACACAGTACTGATGTCCTCCACTAGGAGCTGAGTCTATCACGCACACTCCTTCCTACCTTCCCAGCCTTCAATTCAGAAGGAAGTCTTTTCTTACTGCTTCCTGTATTTGGCACACTTGTGAATAATTTGAATCACCTGGCCTGGATTTTTCCACTGCCTACCTTTAGTGTTCTGGGCACCTCTAACTGATTACAGCCCTCGTCAGCTCTTGCTCCCTGAGTTTGTGAGTATGCATACCTTGCCCCGTTTGGGTCTGTTGCTTTCTACTATCTAGTGCAATATGTCTCTTAAAGGAATTTGAAGGGCAATCCCGCTGCAACTGGTAATTTTCTCTCATACTCCCATACTAAATTCAACTCAACAATTGCCTTTGAAGAATATGATACCTGTATTTTAGCTCCTTTGCCTCCTATTTGCATAGGATCCACCTCATTATAGCTTCTAAAGCTAAGTCTAATAAGCCTCTTATAGCCTGTTCTGACAGTTGCTACTTCTGTCCACAGAATTTCAAAGAGGGAATTTCAAATGAAGGGGGTGACCAGAGGAATGCGCAGCCTCCGACACCAGCAACAGCTGCACTGATTCCTCCCGGAGTCCGGGAGGAATCAGTGCAGCTGTTGCTGGTGTCGGAGGCTGTGGATTCCTCTGGTCACTCCCTTCATTTCATCCGTGATCAGAGATCCGGTGGCTGCCTGCCCCGACCTGCTCCACACTTCACCGCCCTCCAGGCCATTGGATAAGCTGCTTGGGGGTCATTTAAGACAAATAGGAGGACCTGATCTGGCGTTACATCCATCCCACTTTGAGACTGTGGCTGGGTTATAAGCCAAAAGGCGTATTTGATCTCCTGACCAGAGATCAAGGGAGCTGGTAAGAGGCAGTTGTTTTGAAGGTGAAGGACTGTCCTATCTCCAACACTATTTTCTACAGTGATTTTGAGTGTGATGTCACTTTTGCTGGGGATGAAGATTTGTGTCCTATGGTGATCTCCTACCGGATGACAATTGACACTGTTCTGATGTTTTTGATGGACTCATTAATTTGATGTACACTTACTTCCTTTTAATTTAATTTTATTTAGCGCGGTTTCTATTAGTATAATATTCTCACTCTAAAGTCTAGACCCTACAATTGGGCATCTTGTTCAGTTGCCCTTCCCTTCCTTTCTAGTATCACTGCACCTCAGTGTGCTTAGTCTTAAGTTGTTTATATTTCCTGTCACCCTGGGATCGTTGCTTCCCATGACCATAGGAACTTGTTTCAGGGAATTCCCCCCTCCCCTTTTTTTTAAAGGAGTTTATTGTTATCAAGGATGATTGCTCTTTAATTTATCTCTTTTGAGAGATCTCTTGGTCTATGAGATTGACCACACTAATTTATATTCCCTGACTATACTGAGTCATCAAGTAAATCTGGACTCTTCGATTATGTTCACCCTGCTGCTTCTTTTTATCTAGTTTAATCTATGACAAACTCCTTGCAGGGTTTCCATCAGGTCAGTCGGTTCTTAATTTTTTACGCTTCGTGCAGGATGAGGATTCTGTCTCTTATGCTCTTCATAAGAAGTACATTCTATCTACACTTGTTCCTCCTACAGCATGTATCCTTAGCCTCTTTCTTTGAGATAGATTTGGGAGTCTGGATTTCAAGCTCCATAAACATGGGTCCAATGTCTGGCATCGGCAGGTTCAAACAGGGGCATGACTGAAAAAAGTTCTACTAAAAGTGCCTAAGTACTGTGTATGAAACATTTTTCTGGCTTACTTTGGGGAAATTAAACACCGTGAAATGATGGCCTAGTAAAATTTGCTTACATATTCTTCATGTAATCAGTACAATATTTGTTGCTTTTTCTGCTATACTGTATAAATCACTTTAATTTTGATTTTCAAATCATAAACCTGCCTGCTGTCTCTCTGGGAAACTGTCAAGCCTAGTAAGAGCTGCTCACATACTGTGCATGCAGTTAGCACAATGTTTATGTTTATTGTCTCTGAAATAATATGCTGTAATTTTTTTGTGATAAAACATGCCTAGTCTCTCTATAAACCTGCAGCCCAAGGCCCCATTCATACTTCCAAATGGGGCTGTTTGTGATTACCTGTGGAAGACTCAAAGGGGGTGCATGCAAATAGGTGCAGGCGAAACAGCCCATTGAAAGCAATGTGAGTCTGACAATGCCTACTATTCATGGCTGTTTGCATGTAATCTCTCATGCAGCGATTATCTGCAGAAAATTGGCTGTACATGGATACTGCTGATCACTACTAAAAAAGCTGCTTATACTGTACACTGACTGCATAATATTTCCCAGCTATTCTTTATGAAATATTGCATTTTTAGTTCTTGATAAAACCTGCCTTGTCTACTTTCCTCTACTAAAACTTACTTACATAAAGGTGTATTTACTATAATTTGCATAGCAATTAAAATGTCAATGAAAGTGGAAAACAAAAAAACAAATGTCATTCTGTTCTGGTTGAATGTCTTTAAAACAGAAAATGCATTTTTTCACTCGACTAAGACCCCTTTCACACTGGGCCGTACCGCATTAGCGGTGAAGCGCAGCTAGTTTTAGCAGTGCTTTACCATCGTTTTAGCCTTTGCGGACACTAGCGGGGTACTTTTAACACCCGCTAGCAGCCGAACAAAGGGTTAAAAGCACCCGTGTTGTGGCGCTGCCAAAGCGCTTTGCAGGAGCTTCGGCATCGCTGTCCATTCATTTAAATTGGCAGGGCGTGGTGTATACACCGCTCCCAAACCACCCCAAAGATGCTGCTTGGAGGACTTTTTCTAATGTCCTGCAAGTGCACCGCCCCAGTGTGAAAGCACTCCGGCTTTCACACTGGGAAGACATGAGAGGCGCTTTTATTTCAGGCACTTTACAGGCGCTATTTTTAGCGCTAAAACGCCTGAAAAGCACCTTCAGTGTGAAACGGGTCTAATGCCCCGTACACACGGTCGGACTTTGTTCGGACATTCCGACAACAAAATCCTCGGATTTTTTCCGACGGATGTTGGCTCAAACTTGTTTTGCCTACACACGGTCGCACAAAGTTGTCGGAATTTCCGATCACCAAGAACGCGGTGACGTCAAGCACGTACGACGAGACTAGATAAGGCCGGTTCAGAACCAAGCGCAGCACCCTTTGGGCTCCTTTTACTAATCTCATGTTAGTAAAAGTTTGGTGAGAGACGATTCGCGCTTTTTCAGACTCGTGGCTTTCAGATCGTTTTCTTTCATTCAGTTTGTGCTTGTGGGTTTGTATCTGCTCTTCAGTGCGTGCAGTCAGTTCGTATTGGAGTTTTCTGTGCGATCTTGTCCGCTCGTTGCTGTTTTTCAGGTCGCTCTTCACAGGCCTTGCTGTTCTTCAGTGCGTTCTGTTACTTCGTTCTGAGCAGCCGACCATTTTCTAGCCATGTTTCGTATGCGTACTCCTCGTAGAGTTCGTGCTGTGCGGGGGCTTGGTGTTGGGGTCCAGACTTTGACACAAGTCCAGTCCATGAACAGGGTGGGGAGGAGTTCATGGACCAAGAATTGGTTGCTTCAGCGTGACCAGTTCTGTCATATGCCTTTGCTCCGTGAGATCCGTGAGAATAATCCTGATGATTTCAGGAACTTTCTCAGGATGACGGACCCCGTGTTTCACCGTTTGTTGGCTTCGCTGACCCCCTATATCAGCAGGCAGGATACCTGCATGAGGCAAGCCATCACTGCGGAGCAGAGGCTGGTCGCTACCTTGCGGTATTTGGCCACAGGGAGAAGCCTGCAGGACCTCAAGTTCTCGACAGGCATCTCCCCCCAGGCTCTGGGGATCATTATCCCAGAGACCTGTTCTGCCATCATACAGGTCCTGCAGAAGGAGTATATGAAGGTAAGATTTTTATCCTTTTATATCACATTTTATTGTATTGAATGTTTGATAATATATTGTATTTCTTTCCTCATTCCCTAATTACCATGATTGTATTATGCTGTGAATGTCCCCTTTGTCCTCATGCATGCTGGATTTTTATGTAATTATTATTTTAATTTTCAATAAATTTTTATTGGTAGTAGCAAGACAAATTTCTTACATAACCTTTGTAAAAGACATTACATGGTGCAAGGATATTAGGATTCAAAAGGAGACAAATAATGTGAGGAAAGACCTCTCAATGCAAGATGTAAACTGAAAAGTCTAAACAACAAAATTCTTAGTTACAGTTGAGCGTAAATTAAAATTAAAGACTAAAATAAACATATCTCTGGCATTAGGACAATGAATGAAGTGTAAACTGTCAGAGCAAAAACTTAAATGAGTCTGGTGTAACTCAGTAACTGGAATAGATGAGGAGAGGTTAACTTGGAGACGGGGGGCTTTATTGAATTAATTGTGAGGGATCCAAGATCAGGGGGAGGTCCACCACCCGCCCCTATGGGAACACACTGCGGGCGTAGGGCCATGCCCTTTTCCCGGATCCCCCACCTCAGTTGAATCTAATCTAAGTGAAGTAGCCCATTATCAGTGTCAAAGTGTGGTAAATAGACCTGACCTATCCCGCAGAGGACTATCTACAGATGGTCAGAGTAACCTAGGTCCATATATGTCCTCATAGAGGGGGCTATTTAAGCAGACAGGATAACTCTGGGGCTTTGGGGCCAGAGGGTGTTAGGGTTTTACCATGACCCACTGGAGGGGTAAAAAAAGAGGAAGTTATGCAAAAAAAAATAATTTTAAATAAATAAGTCTCAGGGTTGAATAATTTACATAGAGAACAATCGGAGAGTCTGAGGTACTAAAGGGAGAAGGTCTTCAGGGAGGCTGATGGGGTGGTAGGTAGAAGGGGAAAATACCATTGCTTTTGATGAGGATTGAGGTGGGAGTCTCTCAGAGAGCCCGTTATCCTGGGGGACTCATGCCGGGGTGCAAGGAGATGTGACAATAGTTGGCCCAGGGTTCCCAGATAAGCTCAAACTTACTAACTTTATCCTGGATAATGCTCACTATTTTTTCTTGCGCCATAATCCAGGATATTTTATGCTTCACCGCTGTGAATGGGACTCTGTGTTTTTTCCAGCAAGAGGCTATTGTTATTTTGGTGCCCAGTAGAACAAAAAAGATCAGTTGTTGGGTATATTTATCAACCCTATCCACTTTCAGATTCAATAAGGCTATCTCCGGAGTTTGGGGGATCTGGGCGGAGGATATCTTGCGGATCACTGAGAATACTTTGTTCCATAAGCCCCTTATCCGTGGACATGTCCACCAAACATGGAGCAGAGTCCCAATGTGGTTGCAACCACGAAAGCACAGCGGGGAAACATCAGGATATATCTTAGCCAAAAGACAGGGTACCCTATACCATCTCATGAGCACCTTAATGCTGCCCTCCATGAGAGAAACATTAAGGATTCCCTTAAAGGAGCGATGAAAGCAATAAAACCATTGGTCACTCTCCCATGAGATTTCGAGGTCTTTTTCCCAGGACAAGGCATACGGAGGCTTGGACACAGCGGAGGCAAGTGAAGCATAAATGATGGAGATCCCCCCTCTCTGATCCACCGCACCCGAACACCATGATTCATAATTAGTTATTGAAGGGGGTTCCGGTTTGTTTGGCCAAATAGAATGGAGGAAATGTTGGATCTGCCTAAAACGAAAACGTTCGGCAGGGGGCATTTCAAGCTTACTTGTACAGAGGGCTAGAGAGAGAGGGCCAGTGGAGGAGAAATAGTTCCCTATTCTAAGTAATCCTTTATTCAACCACCAGCTAAATGCTAAAATGTTCATCCCCGGTGGGAAGTCAGGGTTATGAAAAATGTGTGTTAGGGGTTTAAGGGGAGAAATCAGGGAGGGATTTTTATAAAGACGGTCGCATAGAGCCAGAGAGTGTGATAGTGTGGGGGCTAGAATGGGTGGTCTCAATTTGGGGGGAGACCAAAGTAAGAAGTCAATCGTGTGGTGAGGGACTGCAAGTCGTTCCATGGATACCCAATCAGGTTTCTGGCCCTTTGAGTAAACGATAGATATCTGGGCTAGCTGGGCAGCCTGATAATACCACCAAATGTTGGGGAGAGCTAGACCCCCTTGTGATTTGGAGCGGAATAGAATGTGTTGTGCGCAACGACTTCCCCTTGATCCCCAAATGAATTTTATAATTTTGGATTGAAGTGGTTGAACTTGTGATTTTTGGATAGGGATGGGCAAAGATCTGAATAGGTAAAGAATGCGGGGGAGAAGGGTCATTTTGATTGCATTGATACGGCCAAGCCAAGATAAGTTGTGGTTGTCCCATTTGGATAGGTCCGAAATTAATTTACGGAAGGTGGTGGGGTAGTTAGATGAGTAGAGAGAGGCTATATTTGCAGTGAGGTTGACCCCTAGGTATGGTAGAGTGACCTCGTTCCAGGAAAAAGGGAAGTGGTTTTGAAGGCTACTTAGAACATTAGGGGGGACCGAGATGTTCAGGGCAGAAGATTTGGCAACGTTAACTCGAAGGCCAGAAGCCTCCCCAAACTTATCCAGCAAAGCAAAGATATTGGGAGTAGAGACTAGGGGGGAAGTTACAAAGAGTAACAAATCGTCTGCAAAGAGGGCGCATTTGTGCTCGCTTTTACCACACAACACCCCTTTGATATCAGGGTGAGTTCTGATAGCGATAGCCAAGGATTCCATGGCTATGGCGAACAGAAGGGGGGAGAGCGGGCAACCCTGTCTTGTACCCTTATCTATAGTAAAAGGTTCAGAATAGTAGCCCTGCAATCTGACCTGAGCTGTAGGGCCGGAGTATAGTGCTCTAAGGATGTTCATGAAACGTTGACCAAAACCCCAGCGTTCTAATACATGGAATAGGTAGGGCCAGGTGACTGTGTCGAAAGCCTTTTGCAAGTCGATGGATAACAAATATCCATGTTGCGGGGGGCCTCCATCCCATTGGGATTTAAGAAGAGAGATAATGTTGATTGCTCTTCGGATCTGGTCAGGTCCTTGTCTCCCCGGGATAAAGCCCACCTGGTCTTTGTTAATATAGGCTGCTATGCAGGAAGCTAGCCGGTTGGAAAGTACTTTAGTTAATATTTTGAGATCATTGTTGATTAATGAAATAGGGCGGTAATTGGAGACCGTAGATGTGTCTTTGCCAGGTTTTGGAATTACCGAGATGAAGGCCAGATTGAGGGCTTTATCCAGGGGAGAACCAGATCTGAGCGAGTTAAAGAATTTGACCAAATGCGGAGTTAAGGTCGGACCAAATTTTTTGTAATAGCCTGCGGAAAAGCCGTCAGGTCCCGGGGCCGAGTTTAGTTTCAGGTGTTTAATTACCCCAAGCACTTCTGCTTCCGATATGGTGTCATCCATAAGGTCAGAGTGCTCAGACGATAATTTGGGAAGGGGTAAGCTAGTCAGGAAATCTGAGGTTGAATGGTCAAATGTTGTTCGTTCCTGTTTATATAAAGATGTATAAAACTTGTGGAATGTTTCCATTATATTTTTGGGGTTTTGGGAAAGTTCACCGGAGAGGGTGCGAATTTTGGGGAAAGCAGCCGAGCGAGGTTTTGGGGACAATTTGGTAGCTAATTTAGTTCCTATTTTGTCAGTCTGGTGGTAGAAACGTGTGCCTGACCACCGGAGCTGTTTCTCAGCCTCAGAGGTGAGGGCTAGATTTAAAGAGGTCCGTGCATTTTCCAACGCCTCTAGAGAATCCCCGGTGGGGTTCTTCTTATGGGCTCTAGAGAGGGATTGGTATCGTATTTTAAGGTTGTTAATGTCAGCCGTGCGTTCCTTTTTAAGGTTGGAGGAGATTTGGATAATCTTCCCTCTGAGTACTGCCTTATGGGCCGCCCACAGTGTGACTGGAGAAACTTCTCCCGTATCGTTAAGACGAAAGTATTCTTGAATCTCTTTATCTATAATCGAGCATTGAATCGGGTCACTGAGGAGCCCTTCATTAAGTCGCCATGTGAATTTATTTCCCGGGTTGGGAGATTGTTGTAGATATAAGAGAACCAGGGAGTGGTCCGAAATGGGGGAGTCCCTAATGACTGCTTTGTTAGCCTTGGGGATGTTATGTGATTGTATAAAAATATGGTCAATTCTAGAATAGAGGTGATGTGGGGCCGAGTAATGGGTAAAGTCTTTGGACCTAGGGTTCATTTCTCTCCATATGTCCACCAGGCCTAGAGAATGTAGAGTGGATGCTATTTTAGTACTATGTTTTGGGGGTTTTCTGGAGCGGGAAGACCCCGACCCTGATTTATCTAGAGAAGTATCGAAAGGTATATTCGTGTCTCCTCCCATTATTATTTTTCCCTCGAGTTTTGGGCCTAGAGTGGACAACATTGTGGAGAAAAAGGAAGCCTGGCCTTTGTTAGGGGCGTAGTAAGAGATAAATGAATATATTAAACCCTCAATCGTCCCTTTTACCAATATAAACCTGCCTGCCTGGTCTTTTATGACTTCGGAAGGGGAAAATTTCAGGTGTTTTGAAAAACAGATAGCTACCCCTTTAGATTTATTTTCGGCATTGGATAGAAAAAACTGTGTGTAGTTACCGTTTAAAAAGGAGGGGTTGTATGAGGCTGGGAAGTGAGTTTCTTGTAATAGGAGAACTGCTATTTTTTGTGATTTGTAGTGATTAAAAAGTTTGCGCCGTTTGACAGGAGAGTTCATGCCTTGTACATTATGCGTGGCTATACAAATTTGGGGAGGAGGAACGTGTGAGTCAGGTAGCATGGATCAGAGGGGGGGATGTGCTCATCACACAACCAAAGCCTACCTGAGACCTCAAATTTTGAGCTCGTGTCCAAGTCTCAGCCATCCGAAGGTCCTGGAATCCGGGATGTAGCGACATTGTTAGGCCCCTGAGAGACTCCGATGGTATTGGAGGTGGGGAGGGGAGGGCGGGAGAGAGGATCAACCCTGAGAGAGAAAAACAGGTCATGTCAAAAACAATGTAAAACAGATGATATAGACGATCTGATATATTAAGTGTAACTAAATAAAAAAAAAGTAAAAATCTAAGAACCCTAACAGGGGGGAGGGCCATCAGCCACCCCCTAAAAGAGAAAAAAGAAAAAGAAAGTTTTCCCAAAAAACGGGTACCCCGTACAGGGGTTATGAAGGTGTTTCTGAATGGGGGAAAATACCACTCAGAAACTCGTGGAGGCGAAGTGCAGCCACTCCGGCCAAACTGCCATAGAAAAAAAACCGAAAGGTAGAACCGTAAGAGTCAAAATTGTAGGAGCCCTGAGAGAAGTGAAACAAAGAAAAAATTTGAAAAATAATGCAAACGTCTCAGTGTCCCAACAGGTTAAACACCAGGTAAAGGATACCGGGTGTTTGGGGTGACAGCGTCCCACATCTTAAAGGGTGCTCCAGAGAGATCTGGAGAGTAGATGGAACTGTTAATAGCAGACTTTCCGTTAGGGAGGGCGTCCATCTTTGGATCTCTTGGCCTGTTGTTTATGCCATAAGGGTTGGATGGGGCTTGAGGGTGGTGGTCTCTTCGCAGACTGGGGTGTTCTGGAATCCGTAGCGGTAGGGGATGTTGGTGAGTGGGATATTAGGCCCAGTTGCAGCAGCAGGCGTTCCCTATCTCCGAAATTTGTGAAGCTGTAAGACTTGTTTAAGTAGGCAAAGTTAAGGCGAAAGGGAAACGACCATCTGTAAGTGATCGATTTTTGCGATAGGATGCTCAATAGAGGCTTTAATGATCTCCGTCTCTGGATCGTGAAGGGGGAAAGGTCCGCAAAAATTTGAATCGAGTGTCCCTGGAATGAGAGATTTTCAGATTCTCTCGCTCTATGCATGACTTCTTCTTTGACTCTGAAAAAGTGGGGTTTAACCACAATATCTCTGGGTAGGCCATCTTGGCGTGGTGGTTGCAAAGCCCTGTGAGCCCGATCTAGTTCCAGCCTGTAATCTGGTATATCCGGGATTAAATGCTTGATAAATGAACGAACAATTTTTTCCGTGTCCTTAAAGGTTTCTGGAAGGCCTCTTAGTCTGAAGTTGTATCTTCGAGACCTGTTCTCGAGGTCATCGAGCTTTGAGTATGCCATATCCAGTTGGTCATGTAATTCTTGAATCCTGTCAGTGTTCTGGTTGGCCACTGCAGCAATTTGATCGGTCTTTGATTCGATTGCTTCAATGCGTGCACCTAATTGCTGCAGATCAGCCTGTATAGTTGTGGTAATTTGTGAGGCATTGTGTGCCAAACCCCTTGTAAGCATATTGGAGAAAGTGTTCATTAGGGCTGTAAAGTCAGTGGGGATAGGGGCAGAGAAATCATCCTGAGGGCTGGGTGGGGGGCAGCTCTCCTCCATCTGGGATAGGGGGGGAGATTCCATAGGGTTGCAGTCTAAGGAGTTCATTTGGGATCCTGTAAATAGCCCATCCTGGGGATTACTCACAGTTTGTGTTTTCGTTATGGAGCTGGGGGAGGGCAGGGGAGGAAAGTCTTCCAAGGATGCCTCCAGATTCCCTGAGGGGCCTCGTGTGGCGCCGGCCGCCGCCATTTTTGTGGAGGCCGCGATCCGCGGGCCTGAGTATAAAAACCGGGATAAGTACCGTCTTACCGAGCCCCCGGTCATGCGAGGGGGTCCTTCCGGACTTCAGGGAGTGAGGAGGGGGTCCGATGGTCCGGTTCAGCTGCTAGTTGTAGCTGTGGCAGGGCTCGTAGGCTGGAGTGGAGCGGAGCTCTCAGAACGAGCGACCGTTCATGGAGCTGCCGCGCATGCGCCTTTCGTAATTATTATTTTAGGTCCTTCATACATATTTGCCCTTCAATAACCTCTCCAGCATGGTGTCTCCTGCCCCTATATTCACCTCATGTAGTCACTTAACAATGTATTTTATCAGCTCCATAGTAGTGCTTTACCCCAAACACCCCCTAAAATGTTTGGAAATGTTATTTTTGATTTAAATTCAGGCAGAGGGCCAGAGGCTTTTTTTTGTGGTGTCCCCAAATTTTTTGTAACCCTCCCTCCCCCAACTGCTAAGTCAGCTGATCCCAATTCTCTATCCTCAATCATCTATCTGCTGACTTTGCCAAACCCATACACACTATACCCACCTCTTTAGTGCTCAGATTTATGGATGAATTCCCCCAAGCATGTAGTGCAATGGCCTGCCTGTATACTTTCCAATGGTACTGTTTAAAGTTCTTGTATCCTATTATGATCTTGATAGGTAATAGCAGAATGTCCAAATGTGCTCAAATGTGTACAGTGTGTATTTATATCTTTGTATTATGACACTTCTTACCTGTCCAGTGGGCTGCCAATAGTGTAACTAAGGAGGGGCTGTTCCAAGTAATACACATTATTTAGGCATTCATCTCTCAATGAAGTGAAGAGGGTTACCTGTCCAAGATTTCCACACACCCCCTATAATGTTAGAAATGGCCCATGAGAGGGGGGGGGAATATGATAGGTGTACCTTATACTTTGTTGTTGTTAAATTCCCCTTAATAAATGCTATCTGGAGGTTGACCCATAATGTTTGTGTCTAATCTGCTTGCCAGGTTTCTGTGAAAAAATAGTAATGTTTATTGTTTTTTCCTCAACAGTTTCCTTCCACGCCACAGGAATGGCAGACTGTGGCCTCCCACTTTGCCCAGCGGTGGGACTTTCCTAACTGCGGAGGGGCAATTGATGGGAAACACGTCCACATCGTCCCACCACCCAACTCGGGGTTGTACTATTATAATTACAAGGGGTTTAATAGTATAGTGATGTTGGCGGTGGTGTCGGCTAATTACGACTTCCTGTATGTGGACGTGGGGAAGAATGGCCGGATGTCCAATGGTGGAGTAATCGCCCAGACGGAGTTCTACAGGCGTCTCCAGAATGGCAGCTTGGACTTGCCACCTCCAGAGGACAATGTTGAAGGTCTCCCATTTGTGTTCGTTGCTGATGAAGCATTTGCGCTGGGGGACCACCTGCTGCGGCCATTCCCGATGAGGACCCTCACCCCGGAACAGAGGGTTTTTAATTACCGGCTGGCCAGAGCCCCGAAGAGTGGTGGAGAACACATTTGGAATCCTGGCCAGCCGGTTCCGATTATTTATGACACCCATCAATATGGCGGAGTATAAACTGAACCATATAATACTTGCCTGCTGTGTTCTCCATAATTTTCTACGAAAACATTCAGCCAACTATGCTGGCTCAGTTGGGCCTGAGGCCGGAATCCCAAATACATCAACAATGACGGCACTTGAAAGCGGCCGTCCTGGCTTGCCCTCCCTGAATGCCCGTGATGTCCGGTTACGATACCTGGAGTTCTTTGCGGGTAGGGGGGCTATCAATATGCCAGACAATATGTGACACCTTTTTCAAATAAAAAACAATCAAAAGCAATTCTTGGTGGACATTTACTGCTTGTGTTTGTTTGAGCTGACCCTGACAGAAATGTGTTGAGTGCAGAAAATGTCGTGATTGGGTAACCTTATAAAGAATAATGTTGGCTGGTACTTCCTAAATGCAAAAACACATTTCACTACAAGTGCACTTGCAACTGCACTGAACCTGCACTTGTAGTGCAAAGTGTATTTGCCCTTAGGAAATAACCCCCATTTTTGCATAAAACAGCAATTACATCACTCCAAAAGTGTTGTAGCGTTGAGACAATAATCCACACATTCTTGAGTAAGGCACTTTTTTATACCTGCACAATCACATGTGCATTTACCAAAGGTTTTTAAAACAAAACAACATGTTTGTTGTATAACAATTTTTTTGGGGGGGCATTATCAAAAATCGAAATATCCATTTCAGATAAAACAGGCCTGTGTAAAACCAACAAGAAAGCCAAAAAACTTGAACTTACAAAGTTCACATTAGGTAAAACCTGAAGGCAGGTATCAGACATCAGTATTTAGGAACTGGGTTTGATATTGCGTTCAGATGGGGGGAAATCACCCCTGGAAAAGCCAAATTTGGAAGATGCACACCAATTTACAAATGTCCACATGTGCTATCTGCCATCAGGGGGGATCAAGGGACGTGTTTTGGGGGAGCAAGCCCTTCCTCAACGCTACTTTATAATTGAAGAAGCGGTTGCACCCCCAAAACGCGTCCATTGATCTCCTGTGATGGCAGATAGCACATGTTGGCACACTGTGTGCATCCTCCAAATTTGGCTTTTCTAAACATTGTAAAAATTTTAGTAACATAAAACTGGTGATTTTGTGGGGTTTAAATTCGCCCCAAAACATCAATGATGTTATTATTTTTTTTAATAACATCAGTGATTTGTTGCTGGATGTTTTGCAATTGGAGATTACATCCCATGATCTCCCCAATCAGTATCTGGGCACTTTCTGATGTGAAACGTTCTGGATCCCGATCACCTAAAAAGAGATAAAGAACAAAAAAAACAGGTCTCAAAAATCTGCCAACATCCATCTCTTTTACCTGAGCCTGTGGTTGCAGACACTCACCTGTTGTGGTGCCAATCTCCACCACGTCTTCTTCTTCCTCCTGCTCTTCTTCTTGGGTAGGTATTTCCCTTCTTCCAGAGGGGGGGGGTCTGTGTTCTCCTGGGATGAGGAGTGACCTCCGAGTCTTTTCTCCCCTATGTAAAACAAAAATGGTATACTTAGCACACAGATATTTGATGGCAGAACTAGAAATAGGAAACATTGCTTGGAAGTGGGGTACAGTTTTCTATGTTAGCCGAGTTCAAAGATGTATATTTTTTATTGTCCTTTGTCAAGCTGCAATACTTTACCTGTTTGGTACAAGCTTCACAGATGGAGACCCCCCTATAGTATACACTGGAGCATCAGTGTGCCCCCCCTAATAAAAATGGTGTTCTTGTGTCCCACACTAGTGCTCCAGTGTCCAGATGTGAAAACAGCTGCTCAGTGTCCTCTCCTTACACACAATCTAGTTGGCATTTCATTCTAGTAACAAACCCATCTACACAAACAAATATTTTGCATCTAAGTAGGGCCAAAAAAAATGTGGGAAAATGCATATGGCCTAAACAATGGTGTTCTAGAGGCCGAAAGAAAAAATGTTTGATACGAACGAATAATGGGCCCATGAACATTAAAGTTGCCCTTTTAAACGTTACAATTACTAAAAGCATATGGAGCAGAACGAACGGAATAAAGACAGAAAGAATATGAACACAGCACAACTACTTACTTTTTTGCAGCACTCTCTTTCGGTACTGCTCCGGCTCTCTCAACTTCAGGTCCGACCACCGCTTCCTGAGCTGATCTTTAGATCTTCGTACCCCGAAATTCCGCTCAAGACTCCTGACCACTTTACCAATGATTTTGGCCTTTCTGATGTTGGGGTGGGGGTATGGCCCATATTTTCTGTCATAGTCGGACTTCTTCATGATGTCGACCATCTCCAACATCTCCCCAAACGACATATTTGTGGCCTTAAAACGTCTCCTTCTGGATCGGGACGTTCCTGGATCCGGGCTTTCCTCCTCCTCGTTGTTAGAATTAGCACGCACCTGTTGTAACTCCGCCATCATGCTCTTCCCCCACTGCGCCAAACGAAAAGGGGCGGGGAATAGAATAGAAAGAACGTCAGGGGCGGGCGGAGTTACACACATGCGCAGTGTGTATAAAGCGTAACACGCGTGCGTATTACGTACGATCTGTGAGCGGAGGAAGGAGCATTGGACGCGCCGATCGTAAGAACGAAGGTAAGAGACAAACTTGGGCCTATACTGCTTCTAGATTGAGGCCTATATTGTAACAAGATTAGGAGAGTTTGGTGTGACATTTTAGGCTTTGTCTTGTGTTGTGTCTTGCAGTGAACATGGATATCTTAATGAGAGATACTGACTTCATGTCACTATTCATTGATATGCTAAGTGAGCTGCCCTGTCTGTGGGAGATTACCCACCCCCATTTCAAAAACCAAACAAAGAGGAAGGCAGCACTGGAGCAATTGTGTGAAATTGTGAAGCAGGTGATCCCCACGGCAGACATCACTTATTTAAAGATATTAATTGGTTGCCTGAGGAGCACATATCTGAGGGAGCGCAATAAAGTCCTGGATTCACAGAGACCAGGAGCAGCAGATGACATCTATGTCCCCAGGATGTTGTACTACGACAGTCTGCACTTTCTGGCAGGCCAGACTGAACCCAGGCCATCCCTCTCCAGTCTTCCTTCCACGCTTCCTTCCCCCCCCGGCTGAGGCTTCTGATGCCCAACCTGGGCCTTCCAGGCGACATGTGGAGGAGCCCAGATTGAGCCAGGTATAGCATTCCTCTAAATATTTCTGCTTGTCCAATCAATGATGTTACCTAGATGTTAGTTGGGAGTACTAATTTAGGATTGTGATTGATGATGCAAAAACCACAACCATGTCCCTTTTTCATACACAGGGAAGTCTCAGCCAGGAGGTGGCTGATCTGCAGGTCCCTCCATCCCCCCTGAAAAAAGAAAGTGGCAGTAGGAGGAGTACCCTAGAGGAGGCTGCTATCAGATTTTTTTGGAGGGCTACAGAGGTCCTGGGAGCACCACACACCAGGCAGGAGAACCTTGCTGCATTCATTGCCTATAAAACGCAGAGGATGGAGGAGGGCCAAAAAGCCATGTGTGAGGCCCTCATATCAGAGGCTCTGGCGAAAGGTGTGAGGGGCCAACTTACACCTCAAACACAGCTTTGGGATGGTCCTCCTCCTCCTCCTGCAGGTCCTCCTCCTCCTCCTCCCTCTCCTCCAGGGCCTCCCAGTCCTCCTCCAGGTCCTCCCAGTCCTCCTCCTCCTCCAGGTCCTACTCCTCCTCCTGCCACATCTCCTACTGCACAGCCACAGCCCGGAAGGAAGTGTGAAAGGAAGACCAGAGAGTGAGGACCCTGGATCCAGTCTTGTCGGCCAAAAGATGCAGCCTCTTGTGGTACCACAGCCTGGGGACACTGATGTCATCTGCTGCTATCCGGATCTCTGTGAATCCCGGACCAGACTGCCCTCCCTTACATATGGACTCCTCAGGCCACCAATTTTGAGGTTTAAGAATTGATGTCTGCCGTGGGGGTCCCAGGCTTCACTAATTTCTCCTGTTGATCCAGTGTTGCCTTCCTCTTTGTTTGGTTCTGATCCCTTAATAAAGGATTTTTGTTTTGAATTATACTCTCCTATGTGTTTTACTTCAAAAATGATGGTTTGTTTGTGAGGATTCAGGTACATTTCTAATATACAATGTGAAATGAACAAGGGTCACCAACACCAAACAATCTCCTGGAGATTAAATAATAAAAGATATCAATGGTGTTGGGGTAACTTGCCACACAAAACACACACAAAAATATTCTGGAGTAAAAATAAAAATAACATTGAGCAAAGATCAGCCTTGGAAAAAATCCAAACATTAAAGAAAAAAAAAGGCTTAAAAACAAAAAAAAAAACCTAAAAAATATAAAACTGTCAGATGTGACAACTAATAACAATATATTGAGGGAATCCCACTAAAAAAACACAAATAAAAGTTTGTGAGAAGTGTGTGTGAATATGAGCAGCAAAACGACTTAATTCTTGTCACATTATAAAGAAGAAGAGAGTGCGCTGTATTAAACCATTTTTTACATTGCAGCGTGACGAAAGTGCTTTATCCATTACGAACGCTAAGTTTACCAGAACAAGCTGTCCCGTGTCGGAATTTCTTCTGAGCATGCGTGGCACTTTGTGCGTCGGAACAGGCCACACACGGTCGGAATTGACGCGATCGGATTTTATTGTTGGAAAATTTTATCTCCTGCTGTCCAACTTTGTGTGTCGGAAAATCCGATGGAAAATGTCCGATGGAGCCCACACACGGTCGGAATTTCCGACAACACGCTGCGATCGGACATTGTCCATCGGAAAATCCGACCGTGTGTACGGGGCATTAGTGTTATAGGAAATAGCTATGATAACTAGCACCATCTAGTGGCCCAATGAAATATATTCCACCAGGATAGGAAATAGTGTAAAAACATTTGATACTTCAGTGAGACTTCCAACACCTTTAAAATGTTAGTGTACACCTTTTCCATTCTGCTATTAACAACCTCCACATTATCAGAAGAACCCAGGGATGCAGCTGTCACCACATCAAAAATCTGTTTTACATCAAAGAACCATGTGGATTTAACAAGAGAACTCCTTGTCATCATCCATACCGCTGCATAGTCACTTTCACAACTGGCAGCCTTATCCTTCAAGGAACCCTAATAACAACAAATGCAAAATAAATATTCAAATATAATTAAAATAAAGAATCTAAAGAAGGTGTTTTGGAGCCCACATCTGTTTCAGAGAAGTGTGCAGTGCTGTGCTACATACAAAAAACAGCTTTTCCTGTTTCAGCAACAGTTATGAAATTAAGGCTACCTCTGTGGAGGATGGTCAGCTTGTTCATATTAGTTGTTCTCCCTTCACCTGTGCCTACTTAACACTAAAGGTTATTTGCCACACTTACTTTACTTCAGAGTGGGCTACTTTGTGTTCCCTCTTGGATGGTGGAATAGATTCTATGATGCCTCCAGCACTACAATCATGCTCCTCATTGCCAGAACCCCAGCCCTCCTCTTCCTCATCAACAATACCCCTCCACTCCTTCACACCTTTACTGCCAGCACACTAACCCTCTTTCTCATACTATTCCTACACCTCCTGCTGCCTCAGCCTCACAGAGATAGAGGCAGTAAGCAAAGGGCCAGCAGGACATGCTCTGCTTCCTCCTGTTATTGTGCCTCCAGTTTCTGGTCTAGAAACACCATGCAGTGTGTGATCCAGCAGAAACAGTACAAGGATTATAATGCTAATCAATACCTCTTCTGGTCACCTCTTTAAATGATAAGATGTTTTGCCCTGAATCAGGAGCTATTGATGTAATAAAAAGAACCCCAGCTCCCAAGAACCTGTCCTCATCCTGTACTCACACAGATACTCATGTAATGACCTACTGCTGCTGGTGAATACACCACATCATGGGTAAAGTTAAGTTCTAGTGCATGGATGTATCACATATCAGGCGCTTGGCAGGTAACTTGTGTTGTCACTGCATTTTGGTCAGGATAACACTTTCTGGGTGTAAAATGGCTTCACATTCTTCTGGCTTGCCACAGGATATCCTGGAAGCCAGGGTACTTTACCAAAGAACCACTGCACCAACAGGTTCAGGCCATGTGCCAGCTGAGGTTTGTGTGTAAACTTTTCCTTCCTGAAGTGTGGCCAGTATGATGTTGTCACACATGATTGGCCTGGCACAAGCTATTGTGGGGTCAGCCATCTCTAGGCCTACTGCTGAAGAGCTGCCAGACTCTATAGTCCAGTGTGTCCCCTGCCCCACAGGCATACTAACAGCAAAACGGCATTGCAACATTTTGCCTGGGCCATTGCAAAGGCTTTGGGGAACTTTGGGGCCACTTGGAACTGGTGGTTCTAAGGAGTCACAGAATGAGGTTATTTAGAAGAAGTGTGAGGAGGCTGTGCTGACACCATCATCAAGGTGCAGGGCATGAAGTGGCGCCAACAGCTCAGGTGATGAGCCCTGTCTTTCTTCCTTCTCAGCTGCCTGAAAATGTGCCGAGTTGACTTGACTGTGAAGGAGATGTAATGTCCTTGCTTATGCCTGCTGGACCATGTGTCTGTGGTCATGTGGAGCCTACAGCTGACCACATAGTCCAGCAAGACATTACCTTGTACTTGTTGGTAGAGGGCATACTGGGCAAAAAATGACCAGTGGGTACCTGGCAGTGTGCACTGTGCTACAGTACATGCCTTAAATTTGTGAAAGGGGGGTACTCCCCTAAGAGAAAGGAGGGTGGGACTTTAAATGAATTGCGTGAATGCTCAGAAACAAAAATCGATGAACAACTGGGAAAATTGTATTCAATTCATAAAAATAACATGCACAAAATATATATATCAATCATAAATGGAAAGAAATATTGGCAATAATAGCAGCAATTATACATGATTATATGAATACAAAAATTCTCCATGGTACACAGCTATAAAGCCATACGTTTTGCCAATCTGACATTGAGAAGCTGAGTATGGGGGTGATTAAGGGAATTTCTTCTGCTCTAGAAGCTGTGGAAGTGACACCTGCCTAGTCAATGATGCTGCTTTAGATGACAGGGTGGAGTTAAGAGATTTATGGCAAGGCTGAAGCCTACACTTGATCCCACTCAGTGTGGTGCGATGCTGACCCTCTTTTCCTGCTTGATGTGCATTCTCTCAAACTCCTTGTCAAATTTGGCTCCCCCTATCACTCAAGGGCACAGATGTTGCAGTGCATGCAGATGGAGAATCTTGTGTGTGTGTGTGGGGGGGGGGGGGGATGTGGAGGCATTTTGCTTCTCTTACTAAGTTATTTGGTGCATAGCCATGTGTTTCTTTAAGCATGGGATAACTAAATGACTGGTACTTTTACCAAGAATGACTATCATAACACTAGCCAAACACATACTGTAAAGTCTATATTTTGAATACTTTGGGAGCAATCGGGGTATGGAGATAAGAGGGAGTTTGGGGAATTTGTGTTTGAGGTTTTGACATGTTTTTGTGACACTCTGTTTTGACATTTCATTAAACTTCAAGACAATGCAGTGTACTACTACAAAACAGAAGCTCACAAACTATACCATCAAACTGTTGTTCCACTTTCTAATTTGTATAAAGTTGAGGGCTTAAGCTTTATTTTTTAAGAATATAATTTCCTATCGCTTCTAGATCTGTTATGGCTGCTATTCCCACCATTCAATTCAAATCAGGACGGTTACTTCTGAACAAAAAAAATCAGGTGCCACGTCAGAAACTACCTAAAAAATATATCCTTTCAAATGAATTAGAATATGGTGCTACTTGTGCTGTTTTTCAGCTTAGCAATAATGCCAAAGTAAAAAAAAAATATTACACCAGCTAGATATGTGATGTTAGAATACTGTGACACTGTCTTTGAGAACCATTCTGTATTGTAACATCACACACAGATTTAAGGCATCACCAAGCACTTATTTAGACAGATTGTTTTTTTTTCAATGTGGCCCTCAAAGTAGCATAAAAAGAAGGACCTCTCCCTGATAAATAGTTATTTTTCAAATATATTTTTCCATTGGTGCATGTCTCTCATAGCAATTCCCTGTGTCCTTTGTTTGACATGCTCTTGCCTATAAGCTTTGAAAATGGCCATAATTCATCTACAAATTCAGCCACCCCCATAGACTTCATTTTTAATCAAGGTAACTGTTATCAATTTTGTTTAAAAATATCTGTATGCAATTACAGGGACCTTTCTTTACATTTTTTTGTTTATTTTTATACACTTTTCCTTATTATAACAATGTTCAAATTACATTGCTTATCAAAAGAGTTCTGTCATAAATGCCCTAACTTCTTGTCATAATATATATTTTTTTCATATAATTTAAAGATGTTATTTTCAGTGTTTGCAATGTTTCCAATAACTGTAATTTAAAACAAACAAGGTCTCTGAATATTTGCTATTCATCAAATAATCAAAGGTGAACAGGCCCATGACAGACATTTAGAACCTCAACTCTTGGGAACTAAATAAATAGATATTTAATTTGTTTTTTTCACTCTTTTTAATAAATTCACAATGGGAACGATCTGTGACCTAATTTTAATAATATTGTGTGATTATAAACTTTTATTCAATCCCACATGCCCAGTACCTTGGTAATAGCAAACATCATAAAAGTTCTTTTCACCCTTGAGCCTCTTATAAAACAAAGTAAAAACAACTAAATTTTAACTTTCGTCATTTATTATTCGGTATTGTTTTAGCATTATGGTATTTTGCTATGGCTCAAAGTATTGGAAACTTTAGATGATAAATACAAAGAATTATATATTTTCCATTAAAATTATAAGGAATATTGTAACAACATTTTGCATTTGACAATAATAATGCAAATTGATGTATAATAGCAGCAAACTTGAGGGTAAACTGTTTCTGCTTCAAAGTAAAAGAATGTATAAGAAAAATAAGACATTTATTGTTGGAACTACATAGCAAAGGTCGTTGAAATGTAAAATTTACATGATGAAGTGGATAAGTGAATGGTACATTTTATATCCAAAACTGTCTATTTATTGTGTTATTGCTATTATTGTTTTTCATAATACATACAAAATGTAGTCTCGTATTTGAATATTAGACTGATTCCTGAATTCCAATTAACCAAGTTAAAGTTGTACCACTGTTAGTGGTTTATTGATACACCACCCATTCAAGTTAAAAACAAACCTTTATTTTTTGATAATGGTGTATCTTTTCTATCATTTGCAAAGATCTTTTGATAAAATACTCCCTTTTTCACAGCCAGTTAGGCCCTAATTTTCACACATTACTTTGAAGTTTGTCGGGGCTCAAAATGGCAGCCTCCTCCTATACCTTAACCTATGTGAGCTAGAAACAAAGTGGCACAGAGAAATACCAAGAGCAATACAGTTTTTTTTTCTGTAGAAAATGCAGATGACAAAGAAATTTATGAGACCTTATTTTGAGATCTTCAAAGATTAATGTCAACTGAGACCTGCCTACATTGGAATGTTACTTCCTTGGAGGAATATCTAAAAAAAAAAAAAAAAAGTCTAAGGTTAATAAAGTTCCTATCATTTGAAATAGAGGATAAGGATTGCAGAAAACAAAGGACAAACGTACTGGATGAAGCACCTAACAGTCTTAGTAGACTGATTAATAATTATAAAAAGATACACTTGCAGGCTCTGAATAATAGCACTCAAATCCTACATGACCTGGATAAATTCCAGAATTGGTCAGATTTCTTATCAAGAGAAGAAAAACTTACAACAAAAGGGGGACACAAGCGTTCATCAAGAATAAGAGAATAAAGCAAGGGAAGATGTTTCATGGATCCAAGATAATTTGTCTTTATGTTATTGTTGTTAAGTTATTTTCGAAGGGCCTAAACTTTGCAACAACGCAAAGTTTTGGTTTGTTCTCCACAATTATAGATGTTGACATGTTGTTTAACAATAAAAAGCATGATTTATATATTTCTATTCTAGTTCAATATACCTTCTGATAATATGAGTTCCTCCTCTGAAGGAATTGAACTCTCATGATTTTTGCCTTATTCAATACATGGGTTCATTACATTTTCATTTGTTTTTTGGTATATTGGTTTCAGATAAGACTAAGGTCCCAGACCATCTTCACATCTCTTCCACACAAAAATCTGATTTTATTCCCACCCAGTGGCAAGGTGACAAGCTGGATTGGTTTCAGAAACCTGTCGATCAGAACCTTACCACCTTAATGCGAGAAATAGATACATATTTTACATATTCCCATTCCAACGTGACAAAATTTTAAAGCTATATTTTTAAGTCTTTAGAAGAAGATTCAAACATCACAATCTGAGAAGTGAATAAAGGTGGAGCAGTCATAGTTCTCAACATCTTTGAGTATCACGAAGAGACATTTCATCAACTTGTAGATGTTCAAGCTTATTTTTTCTATTCCTCCCCCCTTCCCCTTCTCCCCTCCCTCCCCTTACCCATCTTCCCTTTCTGATTCATTTTCCATTTATATTTTATACAAGGAGCACTATTACATGGATACACACATAATAAGATTGCTTGTATTCCTTTTTTTTTCAGTTTGACAATTTCTCATATGCCTGCTTGTATACTCCCTCCAATCCCTGTTTTTCTCCTTTAAACAGGATGACATGAAATTCTTCATTTTTTCATGGTCACTTCTCAGTATTCTTTAATATGACATCTTAATGTTTCTTTTATCATAATTTTTTTCATTCTTATTATTCATCTTTTTTCTTTATTATTCATCTTTGGATTATCTCTTTTTTACCCTTTTTGTTCCCATCAATAGTATTTATTTCATAATTTCACTTTTTCTTTTTTGCTTTTTCATTGTGGTTTATAACAACACTTTCTTATATTTGTCATTTACACGCTGTTCATACATTTTTTTCCCACTGCAGTTTTAACTCTGATTGCTCTTAGCTAGTTGGCACCTGTTTTTCATCCTTCATCTCTAGTCTCTCCCTGTGGCTAATAATGCATAAAAGCTTTCTTCCTGATCATTGCTTTCACCCTTTGACTAAGCCCTGGTGGGCAGGGTGAAATGCATCAGTGTGTGGTGTGGTGGAGACATGTAGGTTGAGGCTGCTCCTGATCATCCCCTGTCCTTCTGTTACATAATACAAGTATACAACTGAGAAAGTGAATCTGTTTTGTTTTGCATACAATTTGTGTGCAACCCAAGGGATTTAAAATAAACATGTCTTCAGAGTAACATGGAGCTTGCCTTGCTGACCTCACTTCCAAAAAATTCTGGTTGCCTGGCTGTCACTGAGTCCCTGATCCCGAACAAGCATGCAGAAAATAGCTTTATACCTTTCTTCAACTTTTCTGATATGCATATTTGTTTCAGGTTGTCGATTCAGAAAGTACTGAGGCTGGTGGGTCAACATACTAGACATCTAGATTTATACTGTGGAAGAAAGTCAACAGTTACAATTACTGTATGATAGACTTTTTCTTAAACATACCACTAAAGTCCCGGAGAAATATATAATATCATTTGGAAATAAAACTCTTCTTCATATATCAAAATCTGAAATAATTTTTTTCAGTTGGAGTGACAATTTTGAACTCACTTTTTGTGGAATAGAAGACAGTTTGGTGGAAGTTTCAGAGGGGAAGAATTTGATAACGTATTAGTATAAAAAGTTTTTAGCCCCACTTAGAAACCTAAAGATAACATTTCACATGAGAGACAGAATGGTGGAGCTGCAGAGGAGTTTAAAACAAAAAATAAATTAGATTTTTTTTTCCATTTATATTGCCACTGGAGAGTCATAGCTGCATGAAGCTGCACAGATTTGTAATATTTGACTCGTCAGAAAGAAATAAAAGCACATGCTCTGAAAACTAACACTTATGCCCTGTACACACGATAGGATTTTCCGTGGGAAAATGTGTGATAGGACCTTGTTGTCAGAAATTCCAATCGTGTGTAGGCACCATCACACATTTTCCATAGGAATTTCCGACACACAATGTTTGAGCGCTTGCTATAAAATTTTCCGACAACAAAATCCGTTGTCGGAAATTCCGATCGCACAAAGTGCCACGCATGCTCAGAATAAATTAAGAGACGAAAGCTATTGGCTACTGCCCCGTTTATAGTCCCGACGTACGTGTTTTTACGTCACCGCGTTCAAAACGATCAGATTTTCTGATAACTTTGTGTGACCGTGTGTATGCAAGACAAGTTTGAGCCAACATCCGTCAGAAAAAATCCATGGATTTTGTTGTCGAAATGTTCGATCAATGTCCGACCGTGTGTACAGGGCATAACAAAAAAAAAACTAATAAAAACAATGAACTATGAGAGGTTCATCATACGATTTATGATGTCATAAGATAATGTGTCCTATGGTTTATTATTACTAATGATACAATTTTCATTTTCAGCACTTAGGAGACCGTTGGGCTGCAATATGCAGATGGACAGAAGACAGATGGATTCTTTTGCAGGAAATTCTTCTGAAATGGCAACATTTTGCTGAAGAACAGGTTAGTATTATTAATCAGGGCTGTATTTAGACATCATTGGAAGCTGGAAACACCTGCATGATTTTACCCCCTTTGTCATGTCATTATTGTAGTAAAGCTAGAACACATTTTAGAGGTAGGATGTTGTCTGCTTTATATGCAGAACTACTGCAAGTGTATGTATTAAAAGAACACAAATTAACTTTATTTTCTATTGTTCATTTTTTAAAGTGAACATGCACTTTTCAAACTAAACATTTACTTTGTTAAGTTAACAGCTTCTACTCCATTAATGAATTATCGATTATCGTCAGAGTTTCCTATTTCCCAAACAATAAAGAGCCTTCAACTAAATACCCCTACACCTCTTTCTTACAGCAGTTCATTTACTGAATTTAGCCACAAATGTCCAGAAATAGACAGAAGAGGGAACAATTATTTTGGAAAATGTTAGTATTTTGTAAATTGTGAAGCTTCATACTAACACTCGAATCTTGCTGCCATAGGCCAGTTATGGTGCTATTATGGTGAATACATTCCTGAATTATGTAATTCTTGCTTACATTTGACCTTGTATCAAAATGCATTTGATACAATTGTAGTAAAATATGTGACTATCGCCTAAATTTGACTTTGTATCAAAATGCATTAGGAACCCACCACACCTTTCATACCAACCCACCTAAACAGAAAATTTAAAAAAATATACTTACTTAACAAACTGATTTCCACCCATGGGACATAAGTGAATCTGAAATGTGTATTCCAGTGAGCTTGGGGAACAATCAAATTATGACAAGGAGATGCTCCTGTCCTGTGCTGAACTATATTCTTGTGAGATTTGGAATCCTCAGCATTTTGGTACAAACTCTGTTTTAACCACTTCAATACCAGACACTTTCACCCCTTTTCTGCCCAGGCTAATTTTCAGCTCCCAGCTCTATCACATTTTAATGTTGATTACTCATCAACATGCAACACTGTATCCAAATTAAATTTCCTTTATTTTTTTGAGACAGATAGAGATTTCTTTTGGTGGCATCTAATCTTCACTAGGTTTTTTAATTTTTGCTATATAAACAAACAAGTACTGACATTTTTGAAAAAAAAATAAAACCTTCTTCAGCCAAAATATATTCTGCTACATTTCTTTTGGTAAAAATAACCCAAATCAGTGTATATTATTTACTCTGTGTGAAATACATGGAATACATATTTGAAAATTGATCAATGCTGATGTACTGACTGCCTATCTCATTTCTTGAGGTTCTAAAATGGCGTGTGTACATATACCCCCAAAAATGGGTAAAATGATAAATGATTCTGCCTAGTTACATTAATTTAGGATAGAATAAGAGAAGGGTTATAATCTATATCAGGTGTTTAATGCTATTGCGGACTTTGATAAAGAGATTAACCCTCACTTCCTATGCCACTGACATTGTTTTAAAAGACAGGGGAACTACAAAATAAGCACATACAGAAATTAAAAAAAAAAGCTTCTTTGGTACAGCAGGGGAGGGTTAGAACCCTCAATTTCTGCCTGATGAAACTTCACCACTACTTCTGTCAGTTAGATAGAAAATAATGGGAAATCTGTCTACTGGAACCCTGTATAGCAGTGCTAACCAAACAGGAGGTCTAATCCTTCTCCACTGTAAAACTAGCAAAAAAAAAAAAATTGGGGTATCAGTATACAGTACATTAAAGCGGAGCTCCTCCCAAAAGGGGAAGTCCTGCTTTAAGCACTCCTCCCCCGCAAATATGCCACATTTGGCATGTCATTTTTGGGAGGGGGGAACAGGTACTTAGTTTTCACAGGTACCTGCTCCCACTTCCGTTTGAGCCCCCTAGGCAGCTTGAGCAGAAGATCTCCTCTCCTCCTCCCTCCTTGTAATCTTCTGGGACACGTCACAGGTCCCAGAAGACTGCGTGACCAATGGGGAGACGCTGCACAACTCACACATGCATAGTGCACACTCAGCTGTCCCAGCCAGGGGGCCCACACTTGCAATGCTGGTGCCGCAGAGAGGCGAGGGAGAGAAGCGAGACTTTGAGCAGCGCATTGCTGGACCATTGGACACGTGAGTGTGTGTTTATTAAAAGTCAGCAGCTACACTTTTTGTAGCTGCTGACTTTTAATAAACACAAAAATGAGTGGAACTCTGCTTTACGAAGTAAACTGGCATAAGGAGAAACAAAAGGGCTGCCATTGCTGTTCTCAAATTCTAAAAATACTATTTGCCTGGAAGTTCAGCAAACACACAGTAGTTTCCCTTACAGGGGTATTCAGCATTTCAATCTTGCATCAAAATAAATGACATTCAACCATTCTGGCTTGTAAATGCAGCATTCCTGATCTGGTCTTTCCCTTTAAGCCTTGGTATGTCTCCCACTGACTGAACACTCAGCAACTCGGTGCATACAGCAAGCAACCTCGTGCTGCATTGGCTCCCACCTCTCTTCCTCCTGATTCCTGGGCCTGATCTCCTGTCAGCTGGGGTGGAGCCCAGAATCATAGTTTGGTCATTGACCAGAGCACAGCTGACCAATAGTGTACTGGCTGCTCACTAGACCTGGACCCTGACAGGGTATCACCCTGCTACATAATATATACATATGCTGTACATCCCAATAGATACAGACACAAACATTAGTAGACATTTTAATCAGTCTAAATAAATTGTGGTAAAAACTACAGACTCCTTGTTCCTTGTAATCAGTTGACATATAATTTTAGCAATACTTAAACTTTAAATGCTTTCCAGGTATACATATTCATTATGTTTATATCTTCTGATTTACACTGTATTGTTTTTTTATAAAAACTGTACAACTTTAGCTTTGTTTGCATCAGTACCATACTCTTTTTGTTTAATTGTATTTCAGTGCCGATTTGATGCTTGGCTTATGGAAAAGGAGGAAATGATTAACACTGTTCAGAATACAGAGGTTAAGGATCAGAATGAAAAGCTTTCTAACCTAAGAAAATTAGCGGTATGTATACTTAAAGTAATCCTTTTATTTTATGTCATATATTAAGGGCTTGTTCACACCAGAACACACTATCCTGCAAAGCATGCATTGTGGTATGTTGACACTGCATTAAATAGCCTTGTTAAATAAATAGACTGAAATGCATCTCAACAAACAAATATCTGGGGTAGACTGCATTTTTTTTCTCACATACAGGATACAAAATGCCAGCAATAGTTTTGGACTATAATGTACAATATAATAAAGTAGAAAATATTATTACAAAGAATTGGTCCAGTTTAGGAAGGGTAAGCACCTTGGACCAGTACCATCAATCCTGAAATTTATATATAGAAGGGCACCCACCCTGAGAACTAAATTGGTGAAGAATGTATTTGATCCACCCAAGGCACCATCCTTTACATTTTTTTTAATCAAGTAGGTTATTATTCATGTGGTAGGTACTGTGGGTGTACCACCTCAAAAATAAATATGAGAAGAAGTTAACTGCTAATACAATGGGCAATTTATTTCAAATTAAATATTTAATTTCCTGTTCCACACAAAGGGTGATTTATTTGCTTGAATGCCTTTGTGGGTTCCAATATATTAGACATACCTCAAGATCACCCTTTGTACATATCAGCAAGCATTTCTATAACATCAGGAGGGGGTACACTAAACATAGTGTATGTATTTAAAGGTTGTCATGATAGGGATCCAAGTTTATTAAAATGTTTGTGGTATAGAAAAAAAATCATAAGCATTTAACAGGGGATACCTGTATCAGAAGGGGAGGTTGTGCCAAAGAGAATCCTGATAGATTTACACATGCCTGGTGTTAACACTATAAGGTCTAAATGTCAATTTTAAAATGAATTGCTTTATTAGGAATGATTATTTTATGGTTTTAATGGGTGCATTGGGATGATGAGGTTCACATCCCCCTATGAGCAAGTCCATATGTTAAAGGATCCATTATCCTTTAGATTCATGTTTTTTATTATTATTTTTATTTTACTAAAAATGTTTATAATTACATCTATTGTTGTTAATTAATGTATTATTATTATTATTATTATTATTATTATTATGGTAATTTTATTTTTTAATCTAAGTAAATGTATGTGGTGAATGATGCATATGGATCCTTCATGTTGTTTTCAAAGAATATTATTTTATAAGATTATTATTGTAAGTGCAGATACATTTTCCTAAATGTCACAGTGGCCACAGAACAGCACATAATTAGGATGAAATAGCGTATTTATATGTTGCAGCAGCTGTGGTAGCTAAACTGCTGTATATAGATACCAGTGTAGGTTAAGAGGAGGTACATAGGGCTAGAGATGGTACAGCGCTCCCCTCTGACCTAAATATTACAATACCACACTGTATAAACACTGTATGTGAAATCTTTATAGTAAGCAACAACAGCTATATAAACCAAAATTTAAAAAGGCAATATATAACAAAATAAATAAATTCACAGAGTAAGTGTCACCTCAAAGTAAAAAAATAATGTTTTCTTTTTTTAAACATCAAAAGGTTTATTAGAAATCATATGAACTGTTTACAGAACAAGCTCAAGTTGAATACATGAGTACAAAAGTGTAATTTAAGGTTTCCGGAGAAAATTAGGATAGTAAGTTTCCAATGTCCATGGCATTATGATTCATAACAAAACACTTATTCATTGGGACCTCTGTGTCATTACATGAACTTTCTATTGGGTTTATGTCAATCAATCATAAGTACAAGCCCATCCGTCCTATCTCATCTGGTGACATTATTATCACTTTTGTTGTCAAACAACTATTCAGTGAATTCTAATAGCAGGTAATAATATTCAAAGAATAGAGTAGAGAGAAAGTAAGAAAAACCCGAAAGGAAAGAGAAGAGTAGGCAGTATTACGTTGCCCTTTGTTATTCTGGAAAGAAGTGGTACCATATCCCTTTTATGTGATGATCTAGAAATTCTTCAACTCCTCAAATGTTTTTGAGTAGCAGAATACAACCCATGGGGACCATGTTTTGTGGAATTTATCAATTCTGTCGGAAGATTGGGCCAGCGTCTCCTCCATTGCATACATTTTGGAGACTCTGTCTAGCCATTCTCCCACAGTTGGAGTTCGGGAGGATCGCCAATAAGTCGGTATCAGTGCTTTGGCAGCATTGAGTAAATGTTTGGTCAATGAATTCTTATATGTTTTGAGTGGGAAATTGGAAATATACAATAGGCAGCATGCTGCATTGAGCTTGGGACTGGTGTCTGTTATTTGTACAATTAATGCCTTTACCTCATCCCAAAATGAAGTCAGTGGTGGGCAACTCCACCATATATGTATAAGGGTGCCCACATCTCCCCGGCACCTCCAGCAGGTGTCGGGTATCTGCGGGCTCCACCTATGCAGCCTAGAAGGTGTAAGATACCTTTTTGTTAACAATTTATAGGCAATTTCCTGCATTTTTGTGCTAAGAGAACACTTATGAGACAATATGCATGCATTTCTCCATTGGGTCTCCGATATATTCATCTGAAGCTCGTGTAACCAACTCCTCCTGAAACCCTCTTTCCTAGTGTGTTCTGAATTTTGTAGCCATTTGTAGGAAACGGAGGTAGCCCTTTCAAAATGCTCACCAGATACACAGACTGATTCTAGGTCCGTTAGTTGTCCGATAAAGTCTTTTTTATGTGTTTTATTATTATTATAACTTCTGATTTGGAAATAGGACCATAGTCGGAGGTGTGAAAGTCCGCAATCACTTTTAAGGGAGGAAAGATCTTTAACCACTTCTGGACCAGCTGCCACAGTTTTACTGCGGCAGGTTGGCTCCCCTGCGCAAAACCACATAACTATACATTGGCTCGCGGGGTCCAGATAGCAGGAGCTGCACAGCGGAGGTGGCGATGCTCGTAGCCAACGGTCGCAATGACCGCTGGCCATGAGCGATCATGAGCAGGAGACACAGAACAGGGATGAGTGTGTGTAAAAACATACTTCCCTGTTCTGTTCTGACAGGAGTGACAGATCGTGTGTTCCTATTAGCTAGGAACCACGATCCGTCACTTCCTATAGTTAGTCCCCTCCGCCTTCAGTTAGAATCACCTCCCAGGGAACACAGTTAACCCCTTCACCGCCCCCTAGTGTTAACCCCTTCACTGCCAGTGACATTTTTACAGTAATCAATGCATTTTTAATCACACTGATCGCTGTATTAATGCCAATGGTTCCACAAATGTGTCAAAATTGTCTGATGTGTCTGCCATAATGTCGCAGTCACGATAAAAATCGCAGATCGCCGCCATTACTAGTAAAAAATTAAATAAAAATGCTATAAATCTATCCCCTATTTTGTAGACGCTATAACTTTTGTGCAAACCAATCAATATATACTTTTTTTTACCAAAAATATGTAGAAGAATACATATCGGCCTAAACTGAGGAAAAAAATGTTTTTTTTATATATTTTTGGGATATTTATTATAGTAAAGTAAAAAATAATGTGTTTATTTCAAAATGGTCGCTCTTTTTGTGTTTATAGCGCAAAAAATAAAAAAGCAGAGGCAATCTGGCCACCAGACTGAGGGCTCAGTCTGGTGGCCAGAATTTTTTCAAAATTTTTAAATCTAGGTTCAGGAGTAAAATCGGCCTATAGTTGGTCCTTATTAGGCTTGGGTATCACTGTGATGTAAGCCACTAGGAAATCAGGCGTGACCATTCTTTGTTTAGACAGGGAGTTTAGAGCCTCCCCCACAGGTCCGTCAGGGTGTTCATAAAAGTTTTGAAATAAATGGATGTGTAACCATCTGGCCTGGGCTCTCACCCAGTTGTAGACCTTTAATGGCCTGTTTAATTTCCACAGCCATGATCTGTTCTTCGAGAGGGACTATATCGGTGTCTTTTAGTGTAGGTAGACCACTATCGCGTAAGAAGTCTTGGATTATGTGTGCCCTATCTCCACTTAAGTCTGGAGGTTTGGGTTGGGCTGGTAGACTATATAATTTAGTATAAAAGCTGTGGAAATGTGTAGCAATGGCTTCTGTAGTTATGTCTAATGTGCCATCCGGTCTCTTTATGCCAGCAATATGGTGAGTCAAATTAAGATCCCTCAGAGCTCTGGCCAGCAACCTGCCCATTTTATTTCCCACTTCATAGTAATATTTCTTTTTGAAAAAGTGAACCCTTTTAGTTTTAGTTGTCAGTATTTGTTGTAATGCTTTCCTGGTTTCTTGTAATTCTCTGGCTGACTGCTTGTTTAAAGAGTGTTTGTGCATAGATTCTAATCTGAATATCTTTTCCGACAGGTTTTTGAGTTCTTTTTCCTGTTCTTTCTTGTGGCGAGAGCCTAAGTTAATCAATTCTCCTCTGATGGAGCATTTATGCGCCTCCCAGAGCACCAGGGGATCCACATTGGGGGGGTATCATTGAGTTGAAAAAATTCTGTGAAAGAAGCATCGGTTTTGGGTAATAATGTGGGGTCAGTCAGAAGGGACGAATCTAGTCTCCAAGTGTTAGATTTGGGTCTGGGTGTGAGTAAGTCCATGGTCAGTGCTATTGGAGCATGATCTGAAATCAATTGTATTCCAATTTTGGCCTCTCTGATTGTCAGCAAGTTCTGCTGGGATGTAAAAAGATAATCGATGCGGGAATGTTTGTTATGCGGGGTTACTATAGAATGGAACGTGAAGTCCTTATCTTCTGGGTGAAGAAATCGCCTGGAATCTTTAAGTTGTAGTTAGTGAAGAAGGCTTTTAATTCTCTTGAGTATTTTGTATGTGACACACAACTTTCCAGATGAGCTATCTACTAATGGATTTAGGGGGATATTAAAGTCCCCACCCAGGATAAGACATCCCAAGGCAAACCCCTGTAACTCTCGGACTATTTTTTGTCAGAACTGTATATGCTTTGTGTATCAAGGGGGGTTGTGACCTCTCCACACTGTTTTTACCGAAAGCACCAACATGCCTTTCATCCCAATGAATACAAAGAAATAGGAGGATAGAAGCGGGACTTTGCATGAGGCAAGTTGGTGAGTATATTGTACTGAATGGTATATGTTGAGGTGTAGATAATAAAGATGGGTGCTATATAACATAATATCCACAGATAGTGTTGTAAAATAATCATGGTATAAAGGTTTAATAGCATGGGTACTTGAGCCAGATACAATCATAAAAGTACACATCTTAGACCATAGTTAAACATGTTAATGACAGTATATTAACAAGCAAAGTTCCAATACTGATTGTACAGTTGCAAGAAAATATACATTGTACAGTAAATAGGTGCATCAATAGTTATTAACTAAACGCGTTTCTTGGCTTGAAACCAATCATCAGGAGTCCGATGCAATTTGACTGTATTGAGACAATGAGATATCTATTAATGTATGGACAGATGTTTGTGAGGGAGATACACTAAAAATGTAAATTTCTAAATACTCACAAGTAATGCATTAATTAATGATGATCTATGTGTTAAAATACAATGGTGGTCTGGGTCCATGGAGCCTCCCCCGGGGTTGAGGCAGAAAGCACACCCCATCGAACCGTCAGCCAAGGCAGCCCAAGTGACACAAGCACCCCCGAAAGCCGGCAGGCAGAGACATCTGGCGAGGCTGGAGAGTGTGGAAAAAGCTGTGAAAAAAGTGAAGGTGTGTGAGCTAATATCTAAATGTGATAGGGATGGGATGAGTGAGAATGGCATTGCTGAGCTAGGAGTGTGTGGAGAGGAGCTAAGAGATATAAAAAGTGTGGGAGTATGTAGGTAGGATAGAGTGTATATGCAGTTGTGAAGCCATTGCTAATGTGGATGAGCTGGAGTGACAGAATGTAAGGGAATTACCTGTGTGGTGAGTGCCAGGCCGAACCAGACGTCTCTAATGCATGACGAGATCACAAGGTGCCCGGCCAGAGACCGCCTTTTGTTGCTGCGGGTCAGGGGCACGCTCACGCCAACGTCATGCGCGGGCGTGATGACGCGGTGAGGGGAGGGAAGGCACAGCCAATCAGTGCAGCCGCCCACCATCCCACACAGCGCCCGAGCCCGGAGATGGAAAATCACAGAGCGTCCCGTATGCGGTGGCATTGATGCCGCAGACGGGACGTAGGGGAGCATGACGCCGATGCGCCAAGGCCGGGGCCCACCCACATCATAGACAGGAATGTGATGGGTCCTGGACTGGGCACGTCGCAACCCCGGGGAGTGGACAAGATGGATCCCAGCTTCGAATGTGTGTAGGAAATAAATAGATGACAGATGTATGAGCTGGGGAAGAGAAAGAGAGAACCAGAGCAACTCAAAAATGAGTACGAAAACGAAAGCAAAAACAGGCATTTCTTTGCCTTGAATAAAATCAATATAGCAAAGAAAACAACAAAATAACATACTCACTCTTTGCACTGAATACGATCACTGTGCAAAGAAGTGTGGGATATAAACAACTTTAGCCCTGAATTAAATCAGTATTTGTCTGACTAAAGAAAAGCAACAAAATAATAATAAATAACTACAAATAAAAATAAAAACTTTAGCCCTGAATTGAATCAGTTATTTGTCTGACTAAAGGAAAACGACAAAATAACAAAAACTTTAGCCCTGAATTGAATCAGTAATTTTTTGACTGAAGGAAAACAAAACAAACAAATAAAAATTGAGAAGTTTTAGCCCTGAATTGAATCAGTGTAAGTTTGACTAAAGGAAAAATAACGAAAAACGAGACAAGAGGAAAATTGTTACATAGGGTAAAAATATATGTATCAATTATAGGAATTCCTTTATGACGTAAGGAACAAAACAAAAGCAGAATTTTGTTGTACTGTGTTGAAACAGTGTATGATAGGGGAAAAAAGGGGAAAATGTAGGAAGATAGATAGAACAAAAGATGTTTCTAATGATTTGTACTCAATAAGATCAATGTACAAATGCAATTATAAAATTGTAATATACAGAGGACTCTATATGCGACTCTTGCATTGAAATCGGTCAATGAACAAGAGGGGGACCATGGGTCTCTATCAAATGATTTGTAATGCAACAAGAAAAAGAAAAGAAAAGAAACAGAAAATGTCAATGTAAAGAAAGGCAGTAAAATGAAAATAAAAAATGGGACAAGATAACAGAGAGTAAATGAAGGGTGAATTGTAGTGAGTATATGTGGGCGTGGATAGGTGGATTGATCAGGTCACAAAAAGTGGGTGTCTACCACCCTGGTTATCATGTATCAAAGGGGGTTGTGACCTCTCCACACTGTTTTTACCGAAAGCACCAACATGCCTCCATCCCAATGAATACAAAGAAATAGGAGGATAGAAGCGGGACTTTGCATGAGGCAAGTTGGTGAGTATATTGTACTGAATGGTATATGTTGAGGTGTAGATAATAAAGATGGGTGCTATATAACATAATATCCACAGATAGTGTTGTAAAATAATCATGGTATAAAGGTTTAATAGCATGGGTACTTGAGCCAGATACAATCATAAAAGTACACATCTTAGACCATAGTTATACATGTTAATGACAGTATATTAACAAGCAAAGTTCCAATACTGATTGTACAGTTGCAAGAAAAGATACATTGTACAGTAAATAGGTGCATCAATAGTTATTAACTCAACGTGTTTCTTGGCTTGAAACCAATCATCAGGAGTCCGATGCATTTTGACTGTATTGAGACAATGAGATATCTATTAATGTATGGACAGATGTTTGTGAGGGAGATACACTAAAAATGTAAATTTCTAAATTCTCACAAGTAATGCATTATTTAATGATGATCTATGTGTAAAATCCTTTAGTCAAAAAATTACTGATTCAATTCAGGGCTAAAGTTTTTGTTATTTTGACATTTTCCTTTAGTCAGACAAATAACTGATTCAATTCAGGGCTAAAGTTTTTATTTTTATTTGTAGTTATTTATTATTATTTTTGTTGCTTTTCTTTAGTCAGACAAATACTGATTTAATTCAGGGCTAAAGTTGTTTATATCCTACACTTCTTTGCACAGTGATCGTATTCAGTGCAAAGAGTGAGTATGTTATTTTGTTGTTTTCTTTGCTATATTGATTTTATTCAAGGCAAAGAAATGCCTGTTTTTGCTTTCGTTTTCGTACTCATTTTTGAGTTGCTCTGGTTCTCTCTTTCTCTTCCCCAGCTCATACATCTGTCATCTATTTATTTCCTACACACATTCAAAGCTGGGATCCATCTTGTCCACTCCCCAGGGTTGCGACGTGCCCAGTCCAGGACCCATCACATTCCTGTCTATGATGTGGGCGGGCCCTGGCCTTGGCGCATCGGCGTCATGCTCCCCTACGTCCCGTCTGCGGCATCTATGCCGCCGCATACAGGACGCTCTGTGATTTTCCATCTCCGGGCTCGGGCGCTGTGTGGGATGGTGGGCGGCTGCACTGATTGGCTGTCCCTTCCCTCCCCTCACCGCGTCATCACGCCCGCGCATGACGTTGGCGTGAGCGTGCCCCTGACCCGCAGCAACAAAAGGCGGTCTCTGGCCGGGCACCTTGTGATCTCGTCATGCACTAGAGACGTCTGGTTTGGCCTGGCACTTACCACACAGGTAATTCCCTTACATTCTGTCACTCCAGCTCATCCACATTAGCAATGGCTTCACAACTGCATATACACTCTATCCTACCTACATACTCCCACACTTTTTATATCTCTTAGCTCCTCTCCACACATTCCTAGCTCAGCAATGCCGTTCTCACTCATCCCAATCCTTATCACATTTAGATATTAGCTCACACACCTTCCCTTTTTTCACAGCTTTTTCCACACTCTCCAGCCTCGCCAGATCTCTCTGCCTGCCGGCTTTCGTGGGTGCTTGTGTCACTTGGGCTGCCGTGGCTGACGGTTCGATGGGGGTGTGCTTTCTGCCTCAACCCCGGGGGAGACTCTATGGACCCAGACCACCATTGTATTTTAACACATAGATCATCATTAATTAATGCATTACTTGTGAGTATTTAGAAATTTACATTTTTAGTGTATCTCCCTCACAAACATCTGTCCATACATTAATAGATATCTCATTGTCTCAATACAGTCAAATTGCATCGGACTCCTGATGATTGGTTTCAAGCCAAGAAACGCGTTGAGTTAATAACTATTGATGCACCTATTTACTGTACAATGTATCTTTTCTTGCAACTGTACAATCAGTATTGGAACTTTGCTTGTTAATATACTGTCATTAACATGTTTAACTATGGTCTAAGATGTGTACTTTTATGATTGTATCTGGCTCAAGTACCCATGCTATTAAACCTTTATACCATGATTATTTTACAACACTATCTGTGGATATTATGTTATATAGCTCCCATCTTTATTATCTACACCTCAACATATACCATTCAGTACAATATACTCACCAACTTGCCTCATGCAAAGTCCCGCTTCTATCCTCCTATTTCTTTGTATATGCTTTGTATTGGGAAAGTAAACGTTCGCCAGTGTAATGGGCGAGCCACCGTATGTGCCTTTTAAAAAGCGTCCATCTGTGTCTGTCATGTGGTCTGAAATGACAAAGGGAGCTTCTTTGCTCAGTAGGATCGAAACCCCCTTTGTTTTGGCTGTATCGTTAGTGGCATGGTAGGCAGGGGTGAGATATGCGTCTATCAGTCTGGGTATCTGGTGAGTTCTGAAATGTGTCTCCTGCAGGAATACAAAGTGCGGCTTACCCTTCTTTAGTTCCCGCAGCAGAGTGGTTTTCTTTTCTGGGACATTCAAGCCCTTCACCTTATATGAAATTACAGTAGGCGACTTCCCTAATGAGGAGTACGCCATCTGGAGGTCTCAGGAGGAGTCGGCCCACACCTAGAGCTGAGAGAGAAAAAGGGGAGGAGCTCTAGAATGATATAATGACAAAAAATAAATTTTGTTAGAAGGAAGAGATAATATCTTGTTAGGTAATATCTGTGATTGAATAGATAGAGGAATTAGAGTGAATGGATAGAGATAGAAAAGAGAAGAGCAGAAACGACAGATAATAGTCTGAAAAATTTATAGAGATCTCGTTAGTATAAATTTAGTAATTGAGCCCAGTTACTAAAGTACCAATGTAGCGTTACTCAAGGCCAGGTAATCGACCTAGGCTCAAGGTTGCTTTGTGGAGACGTGGGTTGGCTATAGCCCCAGTAGGTATGTTCCCGATATGCGGCCAGGAAATACTATAGGAAATAACAATAGTCTAATCGAGTTCAACTAGGCTAAGGTGGGAGAAAGAAACAAGCTGCCTATAAAATGCTATAACTGAAAGCAATCATTTAAGCTAAATCAACCCTGTGGTGGAACTACAACAAATTTCCTCAATAAACTTAAACTCTGCAGCCATCTGTGTACAAATGCACAGTTCTCCCTTGAAAGTGGCATCTCTCCCGACCTCTCCCGACCTCACTGTAGGTCCAGGAATCCTTAGGGTGGTAAGGTGTAAGCGGTCAGTGAGAGTCAAAGTCTCCTAATATTGGGTGTGTGACCATTAATAGAATCCGTCCAGACTCCAAGGATAAGTTCTGACCCCATTCACACAAAGGTTTAAGCCACTGTTGGTTAGTCTCATTTCCAGTGAGTGAGATGTCTGCAGTAAGCCAAGTGACTGGGTTCAGCAAATGTTTCTGAGACCAGTGTGGTCGGTTCAGCCATTGGTAGCCTTTCTAGAAACTTAGGAGATAGTGACTAAGGCCGCATCATCGAGATGTGTGAGCAAACATGAAAAAGCGGTTCCTCCATTATGCATGCAAAAGGACAAACATGCCGCGTGGGGGTGGTGTGGAAAAGAGGGATGGGGAATTTTTGCACCCCTAACCATCATACTGGGACCTAGATGGGGTCAGTCTCGGATTGGGTGTTCCCATGTTGGAGCGTCCTCCCCAGTTGCTTTTCATTCTTTTTGGAAAGCGTTTCTCTCGTGAAGAAAGTGGGGATCTTGGCGGGTTTCTGTCTCCCAGTTGCAAAGCAAATTCTTGATACCATTCTGGGAAAGCAATCAAATCTAAATTCACTGCTTTGCAGAAATCTGGGAGATCTGCTGGTGTTCGCAGGATATGTTGCTTGCCCCTGTGTGTAACAACCAGTGCAAAAGGAAAGTGCCAAGTATCTCAACTCTTTTTCTCTTAGCAATTCCAGCAAGGGGCACAAGGCTCTGCGATTTCTCAGGGTAATTTGCGAAAGGTCCTGGAAAAGCATGATGGATTCCCCATTGAAAATGATACGTTTGTCCCTTCTGGCCTTACGCATTATGTCCTCCTTAAGAGGGAAGCTTTGGAGACAGCAGATTATGTCTCTAGGGGGAGCGGTGTCCGGGACTCTTGCCCTGAGAGCTCTGTGTGCAAGTACAAAGTATATTCCTGTGTCCTCCTGCCTTTACAGCAGACTATTAAAAACTCTCTGTAGCGCTGGGATGATTTGTTCTGTGTCCACAGATTCAGGAATCCCCCTCACCCTGATGTTGTTTCGCCTCCCCCTATTATCCAAATCTTCTAAATGTCTATTAATTTCTATGAAATGAGAGGAGTGTGCCACAGCAACTCTCTCCAGCTTGTGAAATGCTCTGTCTCTGAGCTTTCCTGTCATCTCTACTGCTGCCAGATTCTCTGTGAGAACCAGCAAGTTTGACTTGAGGTCGATAATAGCTGCAGAGAAGGTTGACTTTATGTCTGCTGCAAAGCCAGACATGTCTGTATAGGTAAGGGGCTGTGTAGAGTGTGAGTAACCCCTACCTGCATCCTTCACTGTGGACTGGGAGTCCTCACTGAAGTCTTCCTCATCTCCCTGAGCCCGTGCCATCTTGTTCCCGGCCACGCTGCTCCTTTTCACAGATTGTGCTCTGAAAATATCTGAGATATTCCTGGCCAAAGTGATTGCTGTGCCAGGGTGGGTTCTCCAGTGCGGTGTCTGTGCAGTCGTTTGCCCATTTCAGACTCCATCCGAGCAGGGTATTAGGCTGTAGGCTGTTTTTCTCCCCGGAGCTCAGCTAGTGTGCTGCCATCTCTGCTGTACACCCCCCCATAGTAGTTTCTATGAAAATCGAAATAGTAACATAAACAAGAGAGTGAGATGAACAACAGGAAATGATTTACTGGTTACCAAAGCAGCAGAAGAGAGGGTATAAGAATAACATGAATACAGACAGTCCCCAATCTCTGAAGATGTCCTTAGTTAGGATGTAATATGCAAGACCGGATATGTAGGTCTGGAGAATTGTCACCCTATACATCAGTCTATTATTAGCAGCCATTGGGAAGCATGAAGAGGTGAGAAGTCAGAGCACTGAGCAGAGCTTAGGCGAGCCTGTTTACCACAGAGGGCATATGTGAGCTAAAGCTAGTAGACTCACACAGATCAAGGTATTTCAGGAGAGATGTTAGCAGGCTGGGAATCACGTTTACAAACTGTGACATGGGGGATTCATTAGTGCCTGGCTGCTACTAACCTAATATGAATGTTCTTAATCTTTGTGATTTGTGATTTTAATAAATGATTTGGCAGAGAACACTATGTGGCTATTTATTATCCTATTGAAGATATAAGGACATTAGGGAAGAGGCAAAAGTGAAGAGAAGTTGAAACAAAGATTATCTTGACAGCACCTGGGATATCCTTGATTGAGCTGTACATGATTTTTTAAAATTTAGTGATCCAACCTTAAAGTGGTTATTAAAGTGGATGTAAACCTTCACATATACCCAGTGAAGTGAACAGCCTCAGATGATACACAGAGATTAAACAAATCTCCCTACATAAGCTTTACATGTATATCTGCTGTCTTCAGCTTTATATGTTCTTTTTTTTATCATTCAACTTTTATTGAGAGAGATAGAGAGTGCACAATACGCAGGTTGCAGATACAACTGCATACATTTTCAATACAGCTTAACAAGTCTTGCTGTAATCTTGAAGTGAGATCTGGTAATGCATAAATGTGGTGGTGAACATAAGAGGACAGATCCTTTTAATTACTGATAAGCTTTCTTAACTAGAGTAATAAGACTATGGTTTTGACTCTATCATTAACTAAACAATATAAAGAAAAGAAAAGAACTTTGTTAACCTTATTCTAGTTATGTTTCTTGTCGTACTCTGCCCTTGTTGTTGTATGGAAAAAAGGGGGTGGGAAAAAGAAGGAAGAGGAAAAGAAAGGAGGTAGTATGTTAGCTGTTAGCTTTCAAATCTACTCAAGTGGAGTGACTTAGTCATTTGGTTCTGTGAGGTCACTTAGTTGTTTGGGCTTTATGAGGTATGAGGGACTTGGCGTCCTTAAATTCCTGGGAGTATCTAATAAACCAGGGTTGCCAGGTTTTTTGGAATCTCTCTACAACGCCTCTGTCCTGTGCCAGGGTATCTTCCATTTCACATATGTCTTTGACCTTGTTTAGCCAGTCTGAGATGGATGGGACCCGGGAAGAGTTTCAATGTAGTGGAATCAATGATTTGGCTGCATTGAGGAGGTGTTTGGTTAAGGAGTGTTTGTATCTTTTAAGAGTGAAATTTGTCACATTTAGCAAGCAGCATGCTGCATTTAGATTTAGTTTGGTCCCTGTATTTTTTTAATCAGTTCTCTAACTTTATTCCAATAGGGTGTGATTAAAGAGCACTGCCACCAAATGTGGATCAGCGTGCCTGTCTTTGTTTGACATCGCCAGCATGAATACAATTTTTGTGGGTCCCATCTGTGAAGCTTGTCAGGGGAGTTGTACCAGTGTGTTAACAACTTATAACTTGTTTCCTGCATTTTTGTGCTTATGGAACACTTATGTGCTAGTATGCAAGCGTACCCCTGTTGTTTGTCTGTAAACTCTTCTTATAGCTCCTCCGACCACCTCCTTCTGTGCTTATCCGTCCTGGCGTTCTTAGCATGTTGTAGCCACGAATAGGCCATTGATGTAGCTTTGGTTAGATAGCTTCTTAGATGGAAGTAGGACCATAACCGCATATGTGGGAGGTTGTTTTCTAATTTTAGCGTGGACCATTCTTTCATTTTGCCCCCAGTGTAGCAATCACCTGCCAGTAGTGAGGTGTTTCGCTGTAATGGCTGAAATATAGCATTGTGGGTACTTGGAGGGAAAGCAGGGTTGTCTTTTAGTGGTGTCAGAGGACTAAGAGATGTGGTGATGGTCTTGCATCTAGCAATGGAGTGTAGAATCTCCAAAGTGTTACTTGTAATGGGGTGTTTGGGTAGGCTGATGGGGTAGCTAGACCGTGGGATCCATGGGGAGAATTTCAACGGGATAGGGTTTAGGGTCACCTCAAGTGAAACCCAGTCCATCATATGGCCATGGCAATGCCAGTCTATTATTCTAGCCAAGTGTGAGGCGTAATAGTAATGTTTGAAGTCCAGTATGCCCGTGTGTGCCCTGTCACCCTCCATGCCCTGTTGTCTGGGTTGTGGCGGTAGGCTATATAGCTTTGTGTAAAACTTGTGAAAGAGAGCAGCTATCGCCTCGGCGGTCACATCCATGTTACCATTCGGCCTTTTGATGCTGGCAATATTGTTAGTACAGGTGCGGTCTCTCAAAGCCCTGGCCAGAAATCTGCCTGTCTTGTTCCCCTCATAATAAAGTTTTTTCTTAAAAAACAGCATGCGTTTGGTTCTGGAGTCAAATATGTGTTGCAGGTCTTTCCTGGCTTCTAGTAGTTTCTGTGCTGACTGTACTGAGAGTGACTGTTTGTGGAAGGTTTCTAAAGAACTGATTTGTGTTATTACATTTCTAATGTTGTTTTCTCTTTCTTTTTTACGTTTAGAACCCATCCTAATCAGTTCCCCCCTAATTGTACATTTATGAGCCTCCTAGACTATGAGTGGGTCTGCATCCGGCGTTGAGTTATGTCTAAAGAATTCCGTCAGGGTGAGGGTGATTGAGGGAAGGAGTGATGGGTCTCTCAGTAATAAGGCGTTAAGTCTCCATATTGGTTGTCTATGTGGGGAGGTCATGAGGTCCAGTGTTAGGGAGATGGGGCAGTGATTTGAAATTGATTGAATGCCTATATGGGCCACCTTCACAGAGGGGAGGACTCTTTGTGAAATAAACAGGTAGTATAGACGGGCGTATCTGGAGTGTGGGGTAGAGTAATATGTAAAGTCTCGGCCTTCAGGATTGAGAAAGCGCCAAGTGTCTGTCAGGTGGAGAGACTGTAATAAAGATTAGATTTTTTTGAGTATTCTGTAGGTGATACAAGTTTTACAATTGGAGGTATCAGTCAGTGGATTTAGTGGAACATTAAAGTCCCCACCCAGTATCAGGCAACCTGAAGAAAACCCCTGAAGTTCCCTAGTAATTTGTTGATAAAACGCCATGTGTGCTCTGTTGGGGAAGTATACATTTGCCAATGTCACTGGCGTGCCCCTATATGTCCCCTTAAGGAATATGAATCTGCCTCCTGGGTCCACTAGTTGTTCCATTAATTCAAACATTGCTTCTTTACTCACCAGGATTGAGACCCCTTTGTACCTGGAATCGTTGTTTGTGGCGCTGTTTACATCCGGCATCCACCATACGTCATCACGTACGAATTCAACGGACTTTGGTGGATTGTGTGTAGGCAAGTCCGTTCATTCAGAAAGTCCGTCGTAAAGTCCGTCGAAAAGTCCGCCGGGCAAAGTCTGCCGTAAAGTCAGACGGTGTGTACGCGGCATAAGTCATGAAATGCTCGTAGCTTCTTAGGCCATAGAGATGTTTGGAGCCATTCTGGTCTCTAATCAGCTCAATGATCAGCTGGCTGAATCACGGCTGCATTCTCAGGTTCCCTGTTGGGACAGGAGAGCCAGAGAAAAACATGGAAGACGGTGGGGGGGCATTCCCTCCCACTGCTTGTAAAAGCAGTCTAGAAGCTAATTAGCCCCTAGGATTGCTTTTACATGAAAGCCGACCGCTGGCTGAAATGATACCAAGATGATACCTAAACCTGCAGGCATCATTCTGGTATAACCACTCAAAGTCCAGCAACATATCAGTACGTTGCTGGTCTTGTTGGGCATACAGTATATTGTAAACTTTTTTTTCATGCAGCCTGTGGGCTGAATGAAAAAAATAGATTGATCGGTGGGTATGCCCACCATTAGAATACCTGCCTTCATCCACCCACTTCTAATGATGAGCATACATGCACCGTTTATATATGCCGAAGCATGGGGGCATCCTCCCGCAAAAGGTAGGAGCAAATCGCTCCTCCGCCCACTGCTGCCCCCACGCTTCGGCATATATGCTGAAGTATGTAACTGTGGTGGTGAAATCACCTCCGACAGCGCTGGAGTCATGGCTTTATGTATCGTGGGAGCAAACGCTGTTGCTGTCAAGATAAATAAATCCGCGCTGCAACTGAATGGTGTACCTGCTAAACAAATGATGGTTAACAATAAAACAAAGTAACATTACAGTATAACAGTAAGACTTACCATACCTGCAAAGCAAATACAAAAAAAACATAGTAAAAAATAAAACATTTAACGCAACCTGTACCTAAAATATATATATGCCAAAGCATGAGGGCATCCTCCCGCAAAAGGTAGGAGCAAATCGCTCCTCCGCACACTGCTGCCCCCACACTTTGGCATATATGCTGAAGTATGTAACTGTGGTGGTGAAATCACCTCTGATAGCGCTGGAGTCATGGCTTTATGTATCGTTGGAGCCAACGCTGTTGCTGTCAAGATAAATAAATCCGCTCTGCAGCTGAATGGCGTACCTTAAAACAAAAAAATGGTTAATAATAAAACACAGTAAACCATAAAGTATAAAAAAATTGCATACCTATAAAGCAAACATGATAAAAACATAATAACAATAACACATTGCAGAATAGAATACAGTAAAAAAGAGCAGAACAATAGAGAGAATAGAGAAAGAACAATAAAACAACTATTTTTGTTTTTTTTTATTTTATATTTTTTTGTGTTTTTTTTTTTACTTTTTTGGGGGTTTTTTTTACACTTTTTTTTGTAACTTTTATAACTCTAACCGTTTCCAGGTTCGGGTCTCTCAAAATGCGATGGCATCTTGATAGACCCTGTGAAAGTGTGTCCTAGTCTGTGCAGTGCTGTACCCTATGCTAAAACTCAACTAGTGTATGGTAGCATTCAAAACATTCACCAATGCAAAGACCAAGATTGTCAGGACAGGAGGGACAATAATACCGGGTGTCACGCCTATATCTGCGCTTTCTGCAGACACAACATTTTCTTTGGGGGGCTCGCTGGGTAGGAGTACGCGGGAGGACATAAGAAAAATGCCTCTCATGCTGCATTTGGTTGGGGAAGGTGAGGTGGAGCACCGTCTGGAAACAGAAGGGCTCTGACGATCTCTTCCTGGAATTTAAGGAAGGATCCAGTCCGTCCTGAAGCTCTGTATAGCACATGAGCGTTCAGCAAAGCCAATTGAAATAAGTATACAGACACTTTTTTATACCAGCGTCTGGCCTTACGGGCAACTAGGTACGGCGCCAACAACTGGTCGTTGAGGTCCACCCCTCCCATATTGAGGTTATATTCGTGGACACAGAGGGGTTTCTGCACAACACCAGTCGCCGTAGTAATTTGGACCGTTGTGTCTGCATGAAGGGAGGTAAGAACGAAAACATTCTTATTATCCCTCAACTTCATAGCGAGCAAATTAATACACTGCAAGCAGGCTCTCTCCCCCAGTCTAAGACGGGAATCTACAAGCTGCTGGGGAAAGCCACGGCGATTAGGTCGCACGGTGCCATGTGCTCCAATCTGCTGATCAAAAAGGTGACTAAAAAGTGGCACGCTCGTGTAATAATTGTCCACATATAAGTGGTACCCCTTTCCGAATAAGGGTGACACCAAGTCCCACACAATCTTGCCAGCGCTTCCTATGTAGTCAGGGCAGTTTATCGGCTCTACGTGATCTTTGCCCTCGTAAACCATAAAACTACATGTATAGCCTGTGGCCCTGTCACAGAGCTTATACATCTTGACCTCGTATCTGGCACGCTTGCTGGGAAGGTACTGTTTGAATGACAAGCGGCCAGAAAACTTAATCAGGGACTCATCAATGCAGACAACTTGATGGGGAGTAAACAAGTCTGCAAAACATTGGTTGAAGTGGTTTACGAGGGGCCGAATTTTGTAGAGCCAATCGTATTGAGGGTCTCCACGAGGACGACAGAGTTCATTGTTGTTGAAGTGCATGAACCGCAAAATCTGCTCTTATCGTGCCCTGGCCATGGAGGCAGAGAAGACGGGCATATGGTAAATTGGGTCAGTGGACCAATATGACCACAACTCACTCTTTTTATTTATGCCCATGTTGAGGGAAAGGCCCAGAAAGATCTTAAATTCAGAAACCGTAATTGGTTTCCAATCTCTAGCAAGGGAGGACTGGGAATAGTGGTGATGTGTTGACCAGCGTACAAATTGCTTTGGTCCACAATAGATCTATAGAGATCTTCAGTGAAAAACAGCGAATAAAAATCAAGTGGCGTAAAATCAACTGTTTCCACATGAATGCCGGGTTGGCCAGTGAATGAGGGAAGTACGGGTGCTGCAGAAGTGGTGGGTTCCCAATTCGGATTGGCGAATGCAGCAGGAAGGGCACTATGGGCACAATGGGCCTGTGTTCGTCTTCTTGGTGGCAGTGGGACACTACTTGTGCTTGCCACCTCACCAGCTTGAACTGCACTTATGGGACTCGCCACGTCACCAAGTGTTACTGCAGTACTGGATGTACGACCAGGGTGTACTAGGCCGCTGGTGCTTGCCAGTTCACCAGAAGGAATAGTGGCGCTAGTACTTCTCTGCTCCATACGAGGGATCTGCGGTTCTTGCACATCAAGGACAGAAGAAGAAGTTTGGGGTCTGGTATGCCTGACCTTGGCAGGGACCACAACTCCGTTGTCAGAGCTATCTGTCATGGAGCCGCTGCTGTCTACAGGTTCGTATTCTGAGCCTGAATCTGACAGATGAGTGACTTCCTCTTCACTATCTGTCATGCTCAGAAACGTGTAAGCCTCTTCACTAGTGTACCTTCGATTTGCCATTTTGGGCTCTAAATTTAGTGGTACACTAGTGAGACTCACAGGCAAAAAATCTCCTGACTGTTAGCGACTGATTCAAAACGCTACTAAAAAACTGTTAGCGATCGCAGGCATCAGGCCTGACTCTGCGAATGCTGCAGTTATGTGTTTAGTGTTTTGTAAGTGACAGTGATCGATCGATACTGCAATTGGGTGGGCTGGGCAGGGCTGGACCGAGGGGCAAAACGCAGGTGCTAGCAGGTATCTGGGCTGATCCCACTAACACTGCGTTTTTGGGGACCCTAAACTGCTGGGGGCGCTAGTATAGATCTGATCTGATCAGATATTGCTCCATTCAGATACTATACCACTAAGGGAGGTGTGTGATGCGTGCGTGGGTGTTAGCGGTACTGGCACTAACCTAACGCTGCCTGGGGCAACGCAGACCTTATCTGACCCTAAAAACGTAACTTATATCACCGCCGGGCAATTAGGGGGTTAAACCTTTATTAGGTAATAAACGGCAGGTGCCGTAAATCTATAATAAACAATCTAACCAGCGTCACCCGTAACACTTATACGGTGATCACTGGTGAAAGGGTTAACTAGTGGGCAATCAGGGGGTTAAAACCTTTATTAGGTAGTATATGGGGGTCCCTGTCGCTATAAAACACTGACGGCGAACCTATATACTTACCACCCTAACTAGCGTCATCAGTGACACTAATACAGTGATCAGAAAAACGATCGCTTAGTGACACTGGCAACGGGGGGTGATCAAGGGGTAACTTTTATTAGGGGGGGTTAGGGAAGTACCCTAGACCTAAAGGGGCTAACCCTAACTGCCCTAACACTTATAACTGTTACAAACTGACACCAATGCAAAAAAAAAACTGCTATTGGTGTCACTGTGACAGGGGGTACAGGGGGGTGATCGGGGGTAATCGGGGGGTGATCAAGAGTGACTGGGGGGGTGAAAAGTGTGCCTGCATGTTGTACTGTAAGTGTAGTGTTGTGCAAACTCACATTGATGTCTTCCCCTCCTCGGCGCCGGAACGAAAAGACCGGCTCCAGGAGAGATGACATCACTTCCTCCGCTTCTGTTTACATTACACCAGGAGCGATCATGAGGGGGTGGTCACGAATGAGTGGCCTCCCCCTCACCTCTGATCCCCCCTGACCTGAATCCGACCGCCGCAGGCACCGGGGGGTCCTATTGTTCCCCCCACCCGCGGGCAGGCAGGGACGTACAGGTAAGTCCTTATGCCTGCCTGTGCCATTGTGCTGACGTACATCGGCGTGCGGTGGTCGGCAACTGGTTAAAGAGCCTCTGTAACGCTGGTACAATCTGGTCAGTCTCCACTGATTCTGGGATCCCCCTCACTCTTATATTAAATCTTCTGCCTCTGTTATCCAAGTCTTCAATGTGCCTATTCATTTCTATGAAGTGCTGTGACTGTGTAGCAGATAAATTTTCAAGTCTGTGTATGGCCTTGTCTCTGTGCTTCCCTTCTGATTGTGCAGATATCAGCTGCTCATTAAGCACTAGCAGGTTTGTTTTTAGGTCTATGATCGCTGCAGAAAAGGTTGATTTGATGTCTGCTGCTATCACTGACATATCAGAGTAGGTTGGGGGAGATCTGAAATGGTTTTACCCCTACCTGAGTCCTCACTGTATTCCTCCTCATGGCGCATCAGCACCATCTTGGATCCTAGGCCGCCGCTGTGGGCTTTAGACTAGCTTTTAAAAAGGTATGAAATGTTCCTTGCAGGGTAGGCAGCTTATCCGCAGCATGGGCATGAGTGAGGGGTGGTGTAGTACTTTTTGCCCGGAATCTGAGAGCTGGTGGTCGGGTGCAAGGCTGAATACGGCTGTGTGTCCTGTGGAGCTCCTTCAGTGTGCCGCCATCCTCATCGCACGCCACACCACGTCCCCCGTTTTATATTTTCTTTAGAAAGTTCAGAATGTGTTAGATTTTCTCTTTCTGGTTAGCACTGCAGTGAAGCCTGGGCATACAGCCAAGACAGCTGATTGGCGGAAAGGCACACACCCCTTCTCCTCATAGGTAGAGACTTTCAGATCTGTTTGTTGAATCGATCAACTCTCTGCTAATCTATTTATAGCATCCTCCCCAACACAAAACTCAGGCTGCTCTCTGACCCATGTCAGAGAGCTTGTCAAAAGTTATCATACTGATAACAAAAGAACGAAGTAGGAGACAGCTACAGGACCTAGGGCTTTGGAGAGATATGAAAACACTGCAGATATATGTGCCCAGCTCAAATTTCATGAATCCGATTTAGATCCACTTTAAGCCACAACAACCTTGCTACAATCAGCTCTGCTATATGAAATAATGTCCCCAGTGCATGTGTACCTCATTTCAGAGCACGGATCCGCACTCACATGACTGGCCGCCTCTCTCTCTCCTCCCTCCATCTGACAGCAAAGCGGGCTGGGCTGGGAAACCCCCGCTGAGGTCAAGAAAGAGGAGCAGAGGAGAGGAGGAGAGAGGCAACCGGTCATGTGAGCGCTGATCGGTGCTCTGAAATGAGGTACACAGCTGCATTTAAAAAAAAAAAACACATGCACTGGGGACATTCTTTCATATAGCAGAGGGGATTGTAGCAAGGTTTTTGCATTATGATAGCAGCAGAAGGGGAGGGCTTGTGGAGTGGAAAAAACTGACTGGGAGAGAGGGGAGGGGTTAGAGGACGGAGGAGAGCAGAAGGGAGAGCTGTGGCTGATGGAGGCATGTAAACTGACCACAGTGTCAGGGCTCAGCAGCCATGATAAACTGTGGTCAGTTTACAGGTGGAAGGGCATAGCCAGGCAGGAACAGCAAGGTATTTTAGGTGATACAGGGGGCCAAATTACACAGCACAGGCACTGTGCTGTATTACATGCTTTAAGAGAACAGGATCCATTTTTTTTCTTTTTAGGGTAACAAACACTTTAACTACTTCCCTACTGGGCCAATCCTGCCATTTCTATCCTAAACATAAAAATATATTTTTTTTTGCCAGAAAATAGTTTAGAACCCCCAAACATTATATATTTTTTAGCAGAGGCCCTAGAGCAGGGATATGCAATTAGCGAACATCCAGCTGTTGCAAAACTACAAGTCCCATCATGCCTCTGCCTCTGGGTGTCATGCTTGGGGCTGTCAGAGTCTTGCTATGCCTCATGGGAGTTGTAGTTCTACAACAGCTGGGGGTCCGCTAATTGCATATCCCTGCCCTAGAGAATAGAATGGTGGGTGTGCAATTTTTAATGTCACATGGAATTATTGCAATGGTGTTTCAACGAATTTTAGTGCACACAAAACAATATAATACCTATTTTCTGACAAATTATAAAAGATAATGTTATGCCGAGTAAATAGATACCTAACATGTCATGCTTCAAAATTGCTTATGCCTGTAGAACAAAACAAAACTACGGTACCTAAAAATCTCTATAGGAAATGCTTTCAAAGTCTTTACGGGTTACCAATTTAGAGTTACACAGAAGGTCTGGTGCTGGAATTTTTACTCTTGATTTAACGTGCGAGTAGCGATACCTCACATGACCTATGTATGCGTTCGCCTTTGCTAGTGAGCATGAGGGGGTGGAGCAGGGGCACTTTAATTTTTTTAGTTTTTTTTAATTTGTATTTATTTTTGCGCTGTCTCTTTATTTTTATTTTTATTTCAGTTTTATTGCTATCGCAAGGAATGTAAACATCCTTTGTGATAGCAATAAGCAGTGACAGGTACTCTTTACTGAGAGCTCTGGGGTCTATTAAACCCCAGATCTCTCCTCGCCCTTAAAAGAATATGATCACACCAAGATCGGTATAATTGGATGCTTTCTCAAGCCAACATCTGGCAAAACCAGAAGTGACAAAATACTCGTTGCTTCCTGTTTCTTATAGCATAGAGATGATTGGGTATGTTCAGGTCCCCGTTCAGCTCTATGGTAAGCCGGTGAAAGTGTCGGCTTCAGAAGGCACCCCTCCCACTACTTGTAAAAGCAATCCAGTGGCTAATTAGCCACTGGGATTGCTTTAACATTACAGAGCATAGACGACTAAAAAATATATATATACTGGGATGATGCCTGTAGCTGCAGTCATCATCCCAATATCTCCACTCAAAGTCCTGGATGTCATATGACATCCTACGAGCAGGAGGTAGTTGTAAACCCCTACTTATACCCAGTGAAGAGACTTTTGAGGAACTGAAGTTACCTTCCGCAGAGCTCAGTTAGGAGAACAGAGAGCTGATTGGAGGGAAAGGGCACCCCCTCCCTCTTCACACAGCACACAAGAACAGAGCTGACGCTGTCAATCACAGGCTGTGTGCTGGAGATCCTTCTATATCACGTTTTTTATATTGGTGTCAGGAAAACTTGTCAAAAGTGACTCCGATGCAGATAGCAGAGGAACAAGGCATCAGACGTAAATGGCACTCAGTACTCTGGATTGAGACAAGTACACGCCAACCCTAAGGGTGAGAGTTTACAACACACAGGCCATAAAATGAGCACAAAATGGTGTGACAGCACTCAGAAAATGTTTGGAAAAGACATGTACTATAATAGAGGAAGTTGTAAAGATGGCTGTGTACTAGACATGTGCAGGATGAAAAAATTTGTTTAGTTTAGTTTCATTTCGATTCATTATTTTTGTTTAGTTAAATTTGTTACATTCATTACATTCGTTTTCGGGATTCATTTAGTTTCGTATTCAAATTCGAAAAATTTGCCCGTCTTCGAAAAAATTTGACCGTATTCGAAAGAAATTCGACCGCGTTCGAAAAAAACTATCATATTTGAAAAAATTCGACCGCATTCGAAAAAACTATCAAATTCGAAAAAAATTCTACCGCATTGGAAAAAATTTGACTGAATTTGAAAAAGTAAACTATATATAACCATTTTGCAAAATTTGAAATATGTATAGAATGAAAGTGGATTCGAATAGAATAGAAAATAATAGAAAATATTCTATTCTAATCTTTAAAATTTAAATTCATCCTGTGCCAAATTCCAATTTCGGAAGATGGTTTATATATAAACTATATATATAAAATATTTTTTTCTATTCTGTTCTATTGTTTTTTCTATTCTAGTCTTTTCTATTAGAATTTGATTCCATTCTATTTCTATATAACCATTTTCTGAAATTCGAATTTCGTATAAAATGAATTCACATTCAAATAGAAAAGACTAGAATAAAATAGAAAAAAATGGATAAGAATAGCATAGAAAAACAATAGACCAGAGAGTGGTGTTGAGATCAATATTGGTGGGGCTGATGGTATTGGGCTGGGATGGTGGGACTGATAGTATTGTTACTGACGGTGTAGTTTTTGGAGGCTTCGATATTGAAGTAGCGTTTGACAATGATGTTCCTGATGAATCTGTTCAGATCAAGGAATAAGGTGAAGGGATTGGGTGCTGCAGTGGGTGCAAATGTGAGGCCCCGTGCCAATAGTGACTGTTCGGAAGGGGACAACACATGATCTGACAGGTTGAAAATCTTTACATTCTGTGTATTTTCTTTCTTCTTGTTGTTTCTGTGTCTTCTCCCTCTTCTGCCTCTGACGTGAGCTTTCTTTTTGGGCAGGAGAGGGGGGAGCCACTAAAAAAGGAGGCCTGGGGGAATGGGATGGACTGGATTTGTCAATTTGAGGATCTGTGGAAGAGGATGGGTGTATGGTGGTATGTTCAATAGGAATAACAGAATCTCTGCAATGGTTGATGTTGCTGTTGTTGCCAGATGTTTCTGGAGAAAGAGGCGATGTGTTGATGGGGTAACTTGATCCAGACATAGGTGGAACAGAACCTGGTGGTATGTTAGTATCAACTATGTAGGTGTTGGGGGACAAGGTGGTGGCTGTGGTGGGTGTGGCAAGTGGATGTTTTATGGTAGTCTGAGTTCTGTGGTTGTGGTGGAGGACTGAAAATTTCTGTTTCGTCAGATGACTGGTAGAGAGTACAGGAATCTGTTGATGGGGAGGATTGGAATGGGCGTTGTGGGTTTTTGAGTTTTTATAGTTGTTCCTATTCTTGTGGTGATGAGTTGGGGTATGATGGGTAGGGGGTTCAGGAGTCTGCAGACAAGGAAGACGATGGGGAAACTCCCGTTGGGTGGGGTGTTCATGTGGAGAAAGGGATAGGGTAGGTCTGGGTTTTCATTCCATGAGGGGAATGGGGGTAGGCACTTTATGCATATGAATACCATGGTCGCCAGTATGGGTGCTGGTGTAGGGAGGTGAAATGTGTGGGAGGTTCCGTCTGGATGTTTTCCAGCAGAATACTCTATTGTAGTTATAGTCATCAAAGTCTCTGCGTATTTTTTGTAGTTTTGTTTTGATCATACAGTCTTCGTAAAATTTTGTATTCCATTTTATTTTCCTGAACCAAGAGAAGGGGAGGGAGGGGAGGTCTGATTTGAGAGCCTTAATAAGGTCTGTGATTTTTGAGAGTAAAGAATATATATAAGGTGTCACGCTGTTTGATGATAAGTTCTATCCATTTCTGCGTGCAAAACTCTGATATGGCAGACCACTCTTTGGACAAATCCGCACTAAGAAAGGGACAGACCTTCAAGTTTCTCAGACCTCTCGGTGTAATTTTATGTGTAAGGTATAAGTTGAGAAAGAACTTATCCCACCACTGTTGATTGGCTGCATTTATGTTGTCTTCAATCTTTATGAATTTGGCACATATAAGTCTATAGGAAGTTCTGAGCACAGATGTGGAGGGGTGAAAGAACCCATCTGGAAACAATGTGTACACGTGGTCCAGAATGGTATATTTGGCTGCTTTAATGTTGTGTATGATTTCCATGTTGACCAAGTGTATTGGGACTGAAGGTAGCGGAGAAAGGAGAAGGAGGGGTGAGTTTGGGGGTGAATTTATATAAGGCGGTACCGGGGTTAGTAATGGAAAGGGGAGAGGAGACTATATATGTACATACAGAGGGACACTGATATGTATGTATGAAATGGTGTGGGTTAGGAGGGGGGGGCCCGAGTGCCCGCAAGCATTAAAGGACCCTTGTGGAAAATGAAATGGAAGTAAATGTTATTCCAATAACTGGTATCAAAATTATATAATCACAGAAAAAATGGATAAAGAATAATCAGTGATAAGGATGATAAGATATGTAACCAGTGGCTGCACGTATGGAGAACATTTCTAGAACAAACACATACAAAAATAATGGAATAATACGGCGCTCTTAGGTTACAACAATCTTATGTAAAGTCAAGAAGACAGTAGTAATGTGACAGTAGTATATGGATAGTGTTTTGCCACTGTATGGAGAACAGAGACACTACACAATAGTTACAAATGATATAAAAACAATTGGAGTTAAAAGCAATTAGAATATCAAATGCAAATATAGTCCATCTGTCCACAGAGGGCTGCCAGTTCGGAGTAAGAATGAACAAGAACTCTGGATTGGAAAAATGAAAAAAGAACAGCGCCCTCTAAGTGCAGTATACAGGCTAGTTTAATCGATAAAAACATGGTATAAAAACACTCACTAAGGTGAAGAAACAAAAGGCATGATAGATCATCCGAAATAACCATAAAAGTTATTAAATAATATATTAATAATGTGATATATCCCTACCCGATTTGGTGAGATGAATAATTGAAAAGACAATCTAGATCGCTGTGATCACTAATAATGATACCTAAGACCAAATTATATTACATTGAAAAAACAAATACAAGACAAAAAGTTTCTCAATGAATTGTGAATAGTCCACCCGTGCAGAGGCAAAAATAGATATATATAGTCCTACTCCCCTGGACTCAGGGGTTAGTGGTTTATTCATCCGGCTAAAGAATCTAACAGTGTCTGAATTGCACACTCAATGGGACATCGCTTTCCTAGAAACATACATCAAAGAAGCTATGGTTCCCAGAAATTTAAGGGGGAAGGTTTGTCACCAAAAAGGAGACCTCGATTTAGAAGGGTGGTTCAAATATTTCAATGATTCTGGCATATCTCTCTTACGGTTCCTCATCCAGAGGAGAAGTGAGAAACTTGCCAGACTGGACTATCACCACTCTTATGACTCTGGCCAGACGGTAATTAAAAACCCTCTGGTCCGGGGTGAGGGTCCCCATCGGGAATGGCCGCATAAGGTGTTCCCCCAGCGCAAAGGGTTCACCTGCAACAAAGACGAATGGGAGTCCTTCCACATTCTCTTCTGGAGGTGGCAAGTCCAAGCTGCCATTCTGGAGACACCTGTAAAACTCCGTCTGGGCGATGACTCCACCATCGGACATCCGGCCATTCTTTCCCACGTCCACATACAGGAACTCATAATTAGCCGACACCACCACCAACATCACAATACTATTGAACCCCTTGTAATTATAATAGTATGACCCCGAGTTGGGTGGTGGGACGATGTGGACGTGTTTCCCATCAATTGTCCCTCCGCAGTTAGGAAAGTCCCACCGCTAGGCAAAGTGGGAGGCCATAGTGGCGTGGAAGGAAACTGTTGAGGAAAAAATACAAATTAGTCTTTTGCACATTAAAACATGGAAAGCAGATTAGACACAAACATTCTTGGCCAACATCCAGATAACATTTATTAAGGGGAATTTTACAACACCAAAGTGTAAGGTACACCTATCATATTCCCCCTCCCCCCTCTCATGGGCCATTTCTAACATTATGGGGGGGGACTCTTGGACAGGTAACTATCTCCACTTCATTGAGAGATGAATGCCTAAATAATGGGTATTACTTGGAACAGCCCCTCCTTAGTTACACTATTGGCAGCCCACTGGACAGGTAAGAAGTGTCATAATACAAAGATAGAAATACACATTGTACACATTTTAGCACATTTGGACATTCTGATTTTACCTATCAAGAGAATAATAGGATACAAAAACTTTAAACAGTACCATTTGAAAGTATACCAGCAGGCCCTTGCACTACATGCTTTGGGGAATTCATCCATAAATCTGACCACAAAAGAGATGGGTATAGTATGTATGGGTTTGGCAAAGTCAGCAGATAGATGATTGAGGATAGATAGAGAATTGGGATCAGCTGACTTAGCAGTTGGAGGGAGGGAGGGTTAAAAATGATTTGGGGACACCACAAAAAAATCCTATGGCACTCTGCCTGAATTTAAAATACAAATCAGATTTCAAAACATTTTAGGGGGTGTTTGGGGTAAAGCACTACTATGGAGTTGATAAAATACATTGTTAAGTGACTACATGAGGTGAATATAGGGGCAGGAGACCATGCTGGGGAGGTGTGTGAAGGCAAATATGAATGAAGGACATAATAATAATAATAATAATAATAATAATAATAATAATAATAATAATAATAATAATAATTAGATAAAAATCCAGCATGCATGAGGACAAAGGGGACATTCACAGCATATTCCAATCATGGTCATTAGGGAATGAGGAAAGAAATACTATATATTATCAAACATTATATACAATAAAATGTGATATTAAAGGATAAAAATCTTACCTTCATATACTCCTTATGCAGGACCTGGATGGTGGCAGAACAGGTCTCTGGGATAATGATACCCAGAGCCTGAGGGGAGATGTGCCTATCGAGAACTTCAAGTCCTGCAGGCTTCTCCCTGTCGCCAAGTATCGCAGGGTAGCGACAAGCCTCTGCTCCGGAGTGATGGCTTGCCTCATGCAGGTATCCTGCCTGTTGATATAGGGGGTCAGCAAAGCCAACAAACGGTGAAATACGGGGTCCGTCATCCGGAGAAAGTTCCTGAAATCATCAGGATTATTCTCACGAATCTCACGGAGCAAAGGCATATGAGAGAACTGGTCACGCTGAAGCAACCAATTCTTGGTCCATGAACTCCTCCCCACCCTGTTCATGGACTGGACTTGTGTCAAGGTCAGGACCCCAACACCAAGCCCCCGCACAGCACGAACTCTACGAGGAGTATGTATGCGCAACATGGCTAGAAAACGGACGGCTGCTCAGAACGAAGTAACAGAACGCACTGAAGAACAGCAAGGTCTGTGAAGAGCGACCTGAAAAACAGCAACGAACGAACAAGAACACAATGACAAGGTCACACGTAGCTTGCTTGCACGCACTGAAGAGCAGATACAAACCCACAAGCACAAACTGAACCGCAGAAAATGATCTGAAAGCCACGAGTCTGAAAAACTGCGAATCGTCTCTCACCAAACTTTTACTAACATGAGATTAGCAAAAGGAGCACAAAGGGTGCTGCGCTTGGTTCTGAACTGACTAGTCTCGTCATACGTGGTTGACGTCACCGCGTTCTTGGTGATCGGAAATTCCGACAACTTTGTGTGGCCGTGTGTATGCAAAACAAGTTTAAGCCAACATCCGTCTGAAAAAATCCGAGGATTTTGTTGTCGGAATGTCCGATCAATGTCCGACCGTGTGTACGGGGCATAAGACTAAAACTGGATCGAAATTTTCTGCCAAAATTAACACTGCAAACAGAGCAACATTTAAAAAATAAAGGTTATTTAATTACAAAATTCGCTTCCAAGATACTTGAGTTGTTGATTAGTAGCAGTAAATTGCCTCTCTTGGGTCATTATAATACTACACACTGTATTTGCTGTAAAGGGCCATCATAGTCATTTTAGCAGAAAAAAAGCTAAAACTATTAAAAATAGTAGAAAAACAGAGGATGGTAGAAGATATACCTCAAGAATAGGTACAGTTTTAAAATACTTTAGATCCATACAAATTGAACAGGTTTCCGAATAACACATTTTATCTTATACTTTACTACTGTGCTTTGATATCACTTCTGGAATCATCAAGGGTCCTGACGGTTTATAGTACTTTTGTATTTCCTGTTCATGTTATCAACTTCTCCCACATAGCATTATATGAAAGAAGGCAACCTTTGCCAAGAACAGGGGCTATGCATATTTGAAGGTATGCTGCAAACCCATAGAATACACAGGAAGGCAAATCTCACTCTTGTCCAGTCTCAATCTAGCAACTTCTGTCTACAATAGATCCCCGTCCTCCACCCTGGACCAATTCACCCCCCTCACTACACACAGAATCAGGGCCCAACCCCTACATTAGCCTTCTTGATCGTTTCAGTCTGGATTTCACCCTCAACACTCCACAGAAGCTCAAACTAAAAAACCTTTTGACCACCTTTCATACAGTTGACCACCCCTTCCTCCTCAAAACACTTTACTCCTTTGGTCTCGGTGACTGTACTTTTCTCATCCTACCTATCCCACCACACATTCAGTGTCACTTACAATTCTACTTCCTCCCCTCCTCTTCCTTTCTTTGTCTGGGTCCCCCCCCCCCACGTTTCTGTTCTTGGATCTCTCCTATTCTCCATCTACACCTCCTCTCTGGGTCAGCGTATAGCCTCCCATGGCTTTCAATATAATTTCTACACTGGTGACACCCACATCTATCTCTCTACCCCTCAGCTCACAACATCAGTTTTCTCACACATCATTAATTTCCTGACTGGCACATCTGTGTGGATATCATACCACTTACTCATACTCAATCTTTCCAAAACCAAGCTCATAATATTTCCTCCCCCACGTATCCCTTCCCCTGACTTCTCTGTAAAGATCAATGGCACAGCCATCAAGCTGCCCCCCCCCATGCCAGAGTTCTGGGTGTAATCCTGAACTCTGAACTCTCCCTTTGGTCCCACATTCAATCACTGTTCAAAGCTTGCTGCCTCAACCTCCACAACATCTCCAAAATAAAGCTTGTCATTCACTCTCTGGTCATCTCTAACCTTGACTACTGCAACTCCCTCCTCAATTGATTACCTTTACATAGGCTGCCCAACTTCAGTCCATCATGAATGCTGCTGCCAGACTTATCCACCTTACAAATCACTCAGCGTCTGGTACCCCTCTCTGCCAATCCCTCCATTGGCTGCCACTCACCCAATTAATTAAATTCAAACAAACCCGCTCAGATATGGGTCTGATATGGATTTTGGGAGGGACTCCCACACTGTTTTTTTTATTTTGGCATGGGATTCCATTTAACCACTTCTGGACCACCGCACGCTGATGTAGGTCCAAACTTTGCCGGTGGATATTGTTGTTATGGCAGCAGCTAGCTGCCATAACCCCAGTATCCCTGTTTTCGTGCAGTGGTCGTCTTTCTGATATAAGTGGTCCCTGCTGTGGATTCGCCTTAAGATCACTTTTATTGGTGGCGGGAGAGGGCCCCTCCCCCTCCCGCTGCGATCCGGTGCCCTCCGCCGCTTACCGGAGCCATCGGTAGCGGTGGAGGCGATCACGTCCATCTCCCCGTGTGCCTGGAGATGAGTGAGGCTAAGATGGCGCCCACTCGTCTCCATGACACTGCTGGGCGGAAGTGACGTCAAAACGTCACTTCCGCCCACGCCTCTTAAAGGCATATTTTTTTCAATGTCATTTTTTTAAATGACTTTTTTTTTTACTGCATTTTAGTGTAAATATGAGATCTGAGGTCTTTTTGACCCCAGATCTCATATTTAAGAGGTCCTGTCATGCTTTTTTCTATTACAAGGGATGTTTACATTCCTTGTAATAGGAATAAAAGTGACACAATTTTTTTTTAAAACAGTGTAAAAATAAATAAAATAATGTAAAATAAATAATAAGAATAAAAAACATTTTGTTAAAAACCCCCGTCCCGACGAGCTCACGTGCAGAAGCGAACGCAAACGCGAGTAGCGCCCGCATATGAAAACGGTGGTCAAACCACACATGTGAGGTATCGCCATGACCGGTAGAGTGAGAGCAATAATTCTAGCCCTAGATCTCCTCTGTAACACAAAACATGCAGCCTGTAGAATGTTTTAAACGTCGCCCATGGAGATTTTTGAGGGTAAAAGTTTGACGCCATTCCATGAGCGGGCGCAATTTTGAAGCATGACATGTTAGGTATCAATTTACTTGGCATAACATTATATTTCACAATATTAAAAAAATTGGGCTAACTTTACTGTTGTCTTATTTTTTTATTCAAAAAAATGAATTTTTTCCCAAAAAAGTGCGCTTATAAGACCGCTTCGCAAATACGGTGCAAAAAAAAGTATTGCAACAACCGCCATTTTATTCTCTAGAGTGTTAGAAAAAAAACATATATATAATGTTTGGGGGTTCTAAGTAATTTTCTAGCAAAAAAACAGTTTTAAACATGTAAACACCTAAAATTCAAAATGAGGCTAGTCCTTAAGTTGTTAAAATCCATAGCAAACCCGAGGGGCCTATTATGGATTGAGCCGGACCCCACGCCATTTTTGTTCTTACATTTTTCAATTACCGGCAATAGTACTGTATTGCCCACAATAGTATTGAATTGCTGGAAATTTAAATGTAATTTTTTTCTCCTTTAGAAATGTCAGTTTTTCTGCAGTACATACACGGTACAGATGCACCATTTTACAGTCAGACTAAGGGGATCCCCAGGCATAATATTTAAAGGATTTTTATTATTTTTATTGTTTCACTTTAAGCACTTGCTTACGGGGCACTTAAACCACCTCCTGTCCAAGCCAATTTTCAGCTTTCAGCGCTGTCACACTTTAAATGACAATTGCGCAGTCATGCAACATTGTACATAAATGTCATTTTTTTCACACAAACAGAGCTTTCTTTTGGTGGTGGGGTTTTTATTTTTTGCTAAACAAACAAAAAAATTCAAAAAATTTAGAAAAAAAAACATGTTTCATACAGTAGTTTGTTATAAAATTTTGCAAACAGGTAATTTCTCTCCCTCATTGATATGCGCTGATGAGGCTGCACTGATGGGCACTGATAGGCACAGATAAGGCGGCACAGATAAGATGGCACTGATGGGCATTGATAAAACAGCACTGATGAGGCAGCACTGATGGTCCCTGATAGGTGGCACTGATGGGTGGAACTGATGAGTGGCACTGGTGGGCACTGAAGGGCACTGGTTCAGTGTCATTGATAGGTAGCACTGATATATGACACTGATGGACACTGATAGGTGGCACTGATGGGCACTGATGGGTACTGGTAGGTGGCACAGATGGGCACTGGTAGGTGGCACTGATAGGCAGCACTGGTGATGAGGTACTGATTGGTGACATTGATAGGTGACACTGATAGATGGCACTGTGGGCACTTATGGGTGGCACTGTGGGTAATAGTATGTGGTATAGGTGGGTACTGGTAGGCGGCACTGTTGTGCACTGTTGTGCACTAGTAGGTGGAACAGATGACTCCACGGCTGCTTTCCTTGATCGGGAACGATGTCTGTCTGACAGCCACCGGTGATCGGCTTTTTTTTTCTCCTTGTGCTATCAGCGTGAGGAGAAAAAATACCGGCTCTGATTACATGACATGATTAGCTGTCATTGGCTGACAGTTGTTCACGTGGTAAGGGGTCTCATAGACTCGCTCATCACAGAGGGGGCCACGCGTGCCCTGCAGGGGGAGCACAGGCCGCTCGAGCATGGGAGGATGTCTATTGACGCCCTCCCATCATTCGGCTATAACGCAGACGGAAAGAGGTTAAGCATCATTAAAATCACTGCTCGTTAAAATCAATCTTTTTAAAAAGTTTTTTTTTGCATTGATACATGTCCCCCAGGGAAGTACCCAAGCTCCCATACCTATTTTATTGCCAATAACTTGCCTATACTATAAGTCTTCAAAATGCGTCTTTTAATTTTTTTACGTTTGGGTCCCATAGACTTCAATGGGTTCGGAGTTCGGATCCAAACTTTTGCTATGTTCAGGAGTTCTGGTGCAAGCCGAACAGAAGGGTGTTTGGCCTATCTCTACTCTCTTACACTTCTGACTCAGGGCCCCTGATAGTGTAAACAGGAGGTACAGGAGTACGAGGTGGCAAGAGTGCCTGTGGGTCTTGCTAGTAGTAGAGCAGGTGTCCACACTAGGCCGGGGTAGTTATCAGTGTTCTTCAGTGAAGCAGGCAAGCTGGATGACAGCTGGTGGGCAGCATACTGAAGTGAACTGGTACTGACGACAGCAGGCAGGAGAAGCATATACTGGCAGCAGACAGTAGACGAGCAGACACAGCTGGATGGTAGGCAGGTACCTATGTCAGCAAGAGGAATAGCAGAGTCAGGCAGGCTGAGTCATACACTGGAGGGACAGATCAGGTACAGAGGCACAGGCAAGAGTGTGGTCAGGGAACAAGCTGTGTCAGGAGCCAATCAGTGTAGCAGTAGCAAATGGAGCAGGCAGCAGCGGTGGTCAGAAGACAAGCCAAGGTCAATACAAATGGATTTCAGGGAGTAGTCAGGACTAGCTGGGTCAGCAAATTAATTCAGGAAACAGGAACCTAGGGTCTCAGGTCACACGGAAAGCTGAAGACAAAGCAGCACTGAACCTGAGTACTAGTTCAGCTTAAATAGTCCCTTTGGCACCACCACCATCTGTCACGAGTGTGAGTGAGCATGCAGAGGTTTACAACCACTTCAATGAACTCTGCCAGAACTCTTATATTGAACATGCAAAAACAAAATTTTATGTTATAATAAACATATTAACAAATTATGTTATTGCGATAACCTGGAATTATGTTTATGTGAGACACTTAACTAAAACTGCTTGTCTTTCAATAGATCTTGAAAGGAGAACTAGAAATTAAAAAGAAGACATTGGATACATTGAACTCTCTAAGCCAGGATCTGTTTTCCACACTGAAAAATAAGATGGTGTCTCAGAAAAATGATGCCAGATTGGAAAACTTTGCTCAGAGGTGGGATGATCTTGTGAAGAAGCTGGAAAGCAGTACCAAGAAGGTAGGTTGTAAGTTACTTAACAGTATGTACAGTATCTCACAAAAGTGAGTATACCCCTCACATTTTTGTAAATATTTTATTATATCCTTTCATGTGACAACACTAAAGAAATGACACGTTGCTACAATGTAAAAATTGGGCCCAATTAGCCATTTTCTCTCCCCGGTGTCATATGATTCGTTAGTGTTACAAGGTCTCAGGTGTGAATGGGGAGCAGGTGTGTTAAATTTGGTGTTAGCGCTCTCACTCTCTCATACTGGTCACTGGAAGTTCAACATGGCACCTCATAGCAAAGAACTTTATGAGGATCTGAAAAAAATAATGATTGCTCACATAAAGATGGCTTAGGCTATAAGAAGATTGGCAAGATCCTGAAACTGACCTGCAGCATTGTGGCCAAGACCATACAGCAGTTTAACAGGACAGGTTCCACTCAGAACAGGCCTCGCCATGGTCGACCAAAGGAGTTGAGTGCACATGCTCAGCGTCATATACAGAGGTTGTCTTTGAGAAATAGACCTATGAGTGCTGCCAGCATGGCTGTATGTCCTGTGATCTGATGAGACCAAGATAAAAATATATGGTTCAGATGGTGTCAAGCGTGTGTGGGGGCAACCAGGTGAGCTATACAAACACAAGTGTGTCTTGCCTACAGTCAAGCATGGTGGTGGGAGTGTCATGGTCTGGGGCTGCATGAGTGCTGACGGCACTGGGGAGCTACAGTTCATTGAGGAAACCATGAATGCCAACATGTACTGTGACATACTGAAGCAGAGCATGATCCCCTCCCTTTGGAGACTGGGCCCCAGGGCAGTATTCCAACATGATAATGACCCCAAACACACCTCCAAGACAACCACTGCCTTGCTAAAGAAGCTGAGGGTAAAGGTGATGTACTGGCCAACCATGTCTCCAAACCTAAACCCTATTGAGCTTCTGTGGGGCTTCCTCCAACAGAAGGTGGAGGAGTGCAAGGTCTCTAACATCCACCAGCTCCATGATGTCGTCATGGAGGAGTGGAAGAGGACTCTAGTGGCAACCTGTGAAGCTCTGGTGAACTCCATGCCCAAGAGGGTGAAGGCAGTGCTGGAAAATAGTGATGGCCATACAAAATATTGACACTTTGGGCCCAATTTGGACATTTTCACTTAGGGGTGTACTCACTTTTATTTCCAGTGGTTTAGACAATAATGGCTGTGTGTTGAGATATTTTGAGGGGGCAGCAAATTTACACTGTTATACAAGCTGTACACTCACTACTTTACATTGTAGCAAAGTGTCATTTCTTCAGTGTTGTCACATGAAAAGATATAATAAAATATTTACAAACATGTGAGGGGTGAACTCATTTTTGTGAGATACTGTAGGTACATAATATATATACATATACTCTTAGTTCTGTTTCAACTTGTGACTGGTGTTCTTCTGGTGTATAATTACCGGGCGTCTTCTGCCATTGTTTGGGGAAAAGAGTCAACACTGGGTTCTTTCTAAGGAGACAATCTCACCCTTTGAAACAATGGGGTTATTTACCCTGGCTTTCCTTTAATCAAAGGCTCTGCTATCTGGATCTCAAAACACTAGTTTGACCATTGTCAGTTGGTTTTGTGTCAAGTGGCACCATTGTTCAGGTTACTCTGCTTCAACATAATGTTTGTATATTGACCTCAACCCTCCACTGGAGAGGATAATTTAATCAACCTTTTCTGTTAGGGGGGGGGGGGGCGCTCTCCTGGAATGATGACTCCTTGGCTGAGTGTTTCATGAATTATGAAAATTTTAATGTATCCTGGCCATGACAAAATCCCCCTTTGCATCCCAGGTATGTAAGGGAAACGTGCATGGAATTCACTCCATAACATGGCATGATCAGAAGTTTGTTTTTTAGCCTCTACTGATAGGTGGCAACTTTGTAGAGATCCAGGGCCTTTTCTGTCAGTCGTTTCAGATGACTCCAGGTCTATTTTGGGGGATTAATATTTAGGGAGGAAGATCCTGGTCGGGCGATGAGACCGCCCTGACTTGGAAAGAACCCCCTTTTTAGTGCCTGGTCATTACCACTTCTGATCACTGGTTTGGATAGCGGCAGGGACCTCATTGTGCTCACGCATACTGCAAGGGAATAGACAGTTTGAGTATCACATAGCTATAGAAAGGTATTGGTATTCTGGTGAGGAAACCTTTTTAATTGATCTTTAATTTAGAGGTCCCCAATCATGACCTTTCGATCACCAAGGAGGAGTAGGAGAATTAGTCCTTCAACAACTGTAATTGGGACTTGAGATGGCAAGTACATAATTGATTGATGTGCACCCATCTCTTACTGATTTCACCATTCCGTGGAATACGCAATTTATATGCCACAGGGGACATCCTGTCAACAATGTTAAATGGACCTTTCCAGGATGGCAGGAATTTCTGTTACTTTACCTGGTTTGTCTCAAAATTGTAGAGATATACCTTGTCCTCAATTTCATACTCCTTCTTGGTGGCCTTAAGATCATAATATGTCTTAGCGCTAGTTGCGCCTCTGTCAATATTTCTCTGGGCGAAGGAGAATGCATTTTGTAAGTGTTCCCGTAAATCTTCTATGTATTGATGAGTTGTGGTGGCATAGGCCAAATTATGGTCAGTGGTTCGGTACAAGAGGTGTTGGGGCAAGACCATCAGCCTTCCGGTCATGAGTTCAAAGGGTGACATTTTCATGACCGTATTCGGGGTTGCCCTTAAGGCCATCAAGTATTCCTTGGGGTCTCCCTTTAGTAGACTCCATAAGCAGTCATTTATCAGGTCAATTTGGGTGGCAAAACGATGCAGTAAGTCGTTGCTGAGGTAAATTTGGGATTGGGAATTATCCAGCACTATGAACACGTGGGTGGTTGTCTTATTACCTATAGTGATAGTTAAAAGGCATCTAGCAATTGAGTTATGCTCCTCAGAGTCATCAAGGGTATCTGACATCCAATGTGACTGAGGAGTGGAGAAATGGATCATTTCCATTTTGGAAAGGTGGCTAACAAGCCCATGGCTCACAAAGCTATGCTCTTGCTTTAAATCGATTTTGGCATATTTTGACCTATTAAGACCATTTATCCGGATAGAGATAAATAGGTCATTGCTAACCCTTTCCACTTTTGTCAGGAACTGGGCATGATTTTCCCCTTTCTTAGTTTTATTTTCCTGGTGGAAGGATATGGTCAGTACATTATCCTGGAGGGAAATCTCTTTTATTTTATTACAGGGAATTTTAAAAATATGGTCCTCATGTCCTACTCCCAGGCCATGATTGTTAGGTTGGATAACCATAACATCGAGGAACTGACTATTCCTGATGTGGATTTCTAGGGAACCAGGCCTTTCTTCCACCAGGTGACAGTGTTGCCGGGAATGGGGAATTTTAAGTCGCTCATATTTAATCGGGGAGTTGACATGTGATCACATTACTAGATTCACGTAGTCAACAATTGTGTTGAGCCTCTTAAGGAGATCCATTCCAATTATCATGTGATGGTGTGAGAGATTTGCAATAATAATAGGGTGCCTAATTTCCTTATTACCTTATTTGAGTTTAAGACAGGCATTACCCATGAGTTGCAGTTGTTCTCCCCCCACCCCGATTAGTGAGCAATCAAAGCTCCTAAGTTTTGGTTTGTTGGACATTGAATGTATTACTTCATTAAAATGTTCCCTTGACAGGATGGTGGCTTAAGATCTGTGTCATTTAAACCTGAAATGGGGTGATCACCGGCCTCATGTACCTTTACTGTAGTAAAAAATCTTCCATCAGATTCAGTCAACTCACACATGAAATTAGCGTGGTTGAGAATCTGTGGGCTTTGCAATAATTTACAGTTGGTATTTATCTCACCGCATGTCACAGCTTCTTTGCGATTATGATTCCTGTGGGATGGCTTGCAGGGCCTTCTCGAGACGAAAGCACACAGAGTAGGAGGCATCCCGCCTGATTGGTCATTTACAATGACTCCCAGCGGCTCAGCTACATTAGAGGGGTTAGAAGGATACTGAAAAACAGCAGAATTAACAATCCAACACTTATCCCCCCTGTTTAGGTGCATGTCAGGGGTATGGTGTGTGTCTCCTGTCATTGCACCCCTGCTGAAGGACTGTCTGGGGTTTTACGCATTCTGTGACCCTGGGTTGGTCACAGGAGCAGCCGCTAAAAAAGATGAGTTAGCAGATTGGCAGTTAATCAGGTGTGTCATTTGTTTGCACATTCGATTAATTTGGATCTCTACCTGTTCAATTCGTCGGCCCATGGCACTTTAGCGATTTGCCCTATTTTGCCTGACCGTTGCATTCAGGAAGGGACTGCAGAGATGCATCAGACTCATCACCACTCCTCTGGTCTTGATGCTGTGGCCTTTCTTTCAGGGGTTCCTGTGGTTCCCTTTGATTTTGGGGAATTAGGGGAGCTACACCAACCCTGGGGTTACTGACGTGTTCCTGATTGGGAGGTGACCTGCGATTATCGGGATTTTAATAAAAATTAGGGTCTTTTATGAAGTTGGAGTCTCGGTTAAAGCTGGGGTTTCTGTAATAACCGGGGTGCCCATGGAAGTTGGGGTCTCTGTTAAAACGTGGGTACCCTTGGGAGTTGGGGGTCTCTGTTAAAATTAGGGTTTTTGTCAAAGTTAGGGTTCCTGTTAAAGTAGGGGTACCCAATAAAATTGGGATCTTGATTAAAATTTGAATGTTGGTTGTTCTGGGACCCCTACAGATATCCCCTCTGGCTATTTTTGTGCCCTTGTAACCTTTGTCTGTCGTCCATCGTCTGCTGTAGCTGGGGTGAAACTCCCATGGGTTTCCCATGTCGGACTGCCTCAGCATATGATTTTCTCTCTGTTTGCAGACCAAGGGGTTGAGGTGTCACAGTAGTGGCTGCTACAGTTTTAGGGTTGGGTTTGGCTTCTCTTTTCACCCCACCTTCGCTAGATTGCTGGATTGAGTATAGGTGATCACACTCTCTCTGACTAACCAATCCAGGGAACATCCCTTTTTAAAATCCCTTGCTCCAATTTTATATAAGTAGGTAATGCTTCATAAAATAGAGTCTTGAATTCTGGCTGATCCGGATTGGGGTCCTTTTCAGCCAGAAAGTAAGTGCTTCTCAATACGGCCAGAAATTCTGTGGGACACTGATTAGGGCCACATTTTAAATTGTAGGCCGCAGCTTTGGCAGCAGTGATAGTTTTGTAGGGTCCAAACTCCATTTGACACCTATGTTTAATCTCCCTCTATGACTGACCATACAGGGCCTGTAAAATAATTGTCTGTACTTTTCTTCAAATATCCATGGTAGTAACTCAATTTTGGTACAATCGTTCTGAATGTCCAAGACTTTTAAGGTACGTTTGTATGTTCCTAGATGGTCAATGATTATTATTATTATACGAGATTTATATAGCGCCAACAGTTTACTCAGCGCTTTACAATGTATAAGGGGGACAACACAATTACAGTACAGTTCAATACAAAAGGTACAGGAGGGCCCTGCTTGTAGAGCTTACATTCTAAAGGGAGGGGGTGGTGGTACAAAAGGTAATAGCTGCAAAGAATGATTTGATGGGGGTGGCTCAGGGACAGTTATGTGGGTGTGGGATAGGCTTCTCTGAATAAATGAGTTTTCAAGGATCTCCTAAAGGTGGACAGGGTAGGGGCTGATCGGACATACTGGGGCAGGGAATTCCAGAGGATGGGAGAGGCTCTGGAGAAGTCCTGAAGGCGAGCATGGGAGGAGGTAACAAGGGAGCTAGAGAGCAGGAGGTCCTGGGAGGAGCGGAGGGGGCGATTTGGGCGATATCTGCAGATGAGGTTGGTGATGTAGGTGGGGGCGATGTTGTGAATGGCCTTGTATGTTATGGTTAGCATTTTGAATTTTACACGGTGGGGTAGGGGAAGCCAGTGAAGGGATTGGCAGAGAGGAGCAGCAGTCACGGATCGATTAGTGAGGTGTATTAGTCTAGCAGCAGCATTCATAATAGACTGAAGGGGGGATAGCCTGCTTAAGGGTAGGCCATTAAGGAGAGAGTTGCAATAGTCGAGGCGGGAAATAATCAAGGAGTGAATAAGTTGTTTTGTAGTGTCATTAGTCAGGAAGGGTCGAATTTTGGAGATGTTGCGGAGGTTAAGGCGGCAGGATTTAGCCAGTGATTGGATATGGGGGCTGAAGGAGAGGTCAGAGTCAAGGATTACACCCAGAACTCTGGCATGTGTGGAGGGACCAATGGTTGTGTTGTTGATATTAATGGTGAAGTCACAGGAGGGGGACCGTGAAGGAGGAAATATAACAAGCTCAGTTTTAGAAAGATTAAGTTTGAGGAAGTGGTGTGACATCCATACCGATATGTCATTCAGCAAGTTTGAGATCCGTGAGGAGATAGTGGGGGTGAGTTGGGGAGTGGAGAGATAGATCTGTGTGTCATCGGCATAGAGATGGTATTGGAAGCCATGGGAGGTGATCAACTGGCCCAGGGAAGAGGTATAGAGTGAGAAAAGGAGAGGCCCAAGGACAGAGCCTTGGGGTACCCCAACAGAAAGAGGAAGGGGAGCGGAGGAGATGGAGTTGTAAGTGACGCTGAAAGTGCGCTGAGATAGGTAGGAGGAGAACCAGGATAATGCAGAATCACGGAGGCCAAGGGAGTGTAATTTGCTGAGGAGCAGCAGGTGGTCAACTGTGTCAAAGGCAGCAGAGAGGTCTAAAAGTATGAGTATGGAGTAGTGGCCATTGGTTTTGGCAGTTATTAGGTCATTGGTGATTTTTAGTAGGGCAGTTTCAGTCGAATGTTGTAGGCGGAAGCCAGACTGTAGGGGGTCGAGAAGGTTGTTGTCCGTGAGGTAGCGACTCATTTGGTCATGAACAAGGCGTTCGATGAGCTTGGAGGCAAACGGGAGAAGGGAGATAGGTCTTAAGTTATTCAAACAGGTGGGGTCTAGTGAGGGTTTTTTGAGTATGGGGGTAACCAGTGCATGTTTGAACGGGGAAGGAAAGGTGCCGGAGGAGAGGGAGAGGTTGAAGATGTGGGTTAGGGAGTTGAGGATAGAGTGGGAAGGTGGTCGCAGCAATTGAGAGGGGACAGGGTCCAGGGGACATGTAGTGAGGTGGGCCATGGAGAGGAGTTTATCAACTTCTCCTGTGGTAACAGGGCAAAAGGAGGAGAGTATTGAGTGTGGTGTTGGACTTGATATGTTGTGTAGGGGAGGAATTTTAATGCTGGATATCTCCTTGCGAATTGTGTTGATTTTGCTATTGAAGTGGTTGGCAATCTGTTGAGCGGTAAGCAAGTTGGTGGGAGGGGGCAGTGGGGGGTGAAGTAAGGAATTAAGGGTAGAAAAGAGTTGACGAGGTTTGGATGAGAGGGTTTTGATGAGAGTGTTGTAATAGGTTTGTTTAGCAGTGTGGAGGCAGGAGTTGTATTTGAGAAGGACAGATTTGTAGAGGGTAAAGTCTTGCAGGGATTTAGATTTACGCCATGCTCGCTCAAGAGCACGGCTGCGTCTCTTGAGACTTCTGGTGTCGTCTGTTTGCCAGGGTTGTGGCAGATGGGGCCTGGTTCTGCGTGTAGAAAGAGGAGCAAGTACGTCTAGGGAGGATGACAACGTGGTGTTGTAGATGGAAGTGGTTAGGTCTGGGCAGGACAGGGGTGCGATTTTGTCATAAAGGCCATCAGTAGCAGAGTGAAGAAGGGAAGGTTTGAGGTTGCGAAGGTTCCTGCGGGTAGTGGTTTGTGGGTTGGCAGCATGGGATATAGGAGACAAGGAGAGTGTGAAACGGATAAGGTTGTGATCAGAGAGAGGAAAGGGTGCGTTGGAGAGATTGCAGGGAGTGCAGCGATGGGAGAATACAAGGTCAAGAGTGTTGCCGTTGGAGTGAGTGGTGGTTTGTGTCCATTGTGTTAGGTTAAAAGAGGAGGTTAAGTTGAGTAGTTTAGAAGTGGTAGCATTATTAACATTGATTGGAATGTTAAAGTCACCTAGGATGATGGCAGGCACTTCAGATGAGAGAAAATAGGGTAGCCATGCAGAGAAGTCATCCAGAAAGCGTGACACTGGTCCAGGAGGCCGATAAATGACTGCGACCCTCAGACAAGCTGGAGAGAAAAGACGAATGCAGTGCATTTCGAAAGAGCAGGTGGAAAGAGAGGGAGGTGTGGGCAGTACCTGGAAGGTGCATTGTGGGGAGAGGAGAAGTCCGACACCACCTCCTTTTCGTCCACTGGGTCTGGTGGAGTGAGTCCAGAGAAGGCCACTGTGGGACAGTGCAGCTGGAGAGGTAGTATCAAATTCCTGGAGCCAGGTTTCAGTTATAGCAAATAGATCAAGGGATTTGGAGAGGAAAAGGTCATTGACAGAAACTAGTTTGTTAAAGACTGAGCGGGCATTCCAGAGGGCACATGAAAGAGGGGGGCCGACTTGTGGAATCAGGGGAATTGGGATGAGAAGGTTGCAGTTGCGACTACTGTTGGAGGAGGTAGATGGCCGATCTTGGCGTTGGAAATTGGGAGTGGGAGGGCCGGGGTTTGGTGCGATGTCCCCAGACATTAGGAGTAGTAGGAGGGTGAGAGTGGTAAGGCGGGAGTGGGATTTATAGGAGCGCAGATGCTGTGGTGGAATGGACGTGGTGATACTGTGTGGGCTTAGAATGAGCAGGAGGTGGTAAGTGGAGTAATATTGAGTGGGCAGAAGAGAGGGAGATATGTAAAGGTTGGGGGCTGGAGAGGGGGGGTAAAGTAATGAGAGTTTGAGGAGAGAGGACGTTATAACAAAGATTAGTGTGAGCATTTTGGAGGGTGGGGACAGGCTAATAGAAGGAAGGCTGAGGAAAGTTAGTGAATGAAGTGGAACTTCCTGCAAAAAAGGCTGTGGAACAATAATGTCTGTACTTACTTTTTTTGTAGCAGTGCCTTAGTCAAAGTGCCCGTGTCCAAGTGCCAAACACTTGTTGCCGGCGTGACACTTTGTGCAAGGAGTGACCAGCCTAAACCCTCGCCAGCCGTCCCAAGAAATGAACTAAATTTATAGTGGGAAGGTGTGTGGGGGGGGGGATTCAAAATTATTCAATTAGAAGCTGATAAAACTAAGCTTGTGGGGGGTGGGGTTTTACAACTGGCCTGGACAGATTGCAGTGCAAGTGGGGGCAACCGAATAAGGTTAAATGTTTGGTCTTGTTCAGGGCAGCAGAATACAAAATAAATGACACTTTCAAAAACAAACAAGTATAGGCACTAGTTTCCAATTCTTAGTAAGGCAGAATTAAAGTTCAGTTAGGCAATGTAGTCCAGTGTTTAAGAGAAGAGGGGAGTCTTTGCAGTTACCAGAGGGTATGAAGAGTCAGGTGGGAAATCGCAGACAGGTGGAGCGACTTTTGTGTTGCAGGGAAGATCAGTGCAATTACCAGAGGGTATGAAGAGTCAGGTGGGAAATCACAGACAGGTGGAGCGACTTTTGTGTTGCAGGGAAGATCAGTGCAATTACCAGAGGGTATGAAGAGTCAGGTGGGAAATCGCAGACAGGTGGAGCGACTTTTGTGTTGCAGGGAAGATCAGTGCAATTACCAGAGGGTATGAAGAGTCAGGTGGGAAATCGCAGACAGGTGGAGCGACTTTTGTGTTGCAGGGAAGATCAGTGCAATTACCAGAGGGTATGAAGAGTCAGGTGGGAAATCGCAGACAGGTGGAGCGACTTTTGTGTTGCAGGGAAGATCAGTGCAATTACCAGAGGGTATGAAGAGTCAGGTGGGAAATCGCAGACAGGTGGAGCGACTTTTGTGTTGCAGGGAAGATCAGTGCAATTACCTGAAAGAGTAGAGCAGAGAAGGCATGGTGAGGAGATGGTGAAGATGACAGGTGGTCTTGTTAGAAGAAGTGCCCGTGTCCAAGTGCCAAACACTTGTTGCCGGCGTGACACTTTGTGCAAGGAGTGACCAGCCTAAACCCTCGCCAGCCGTCCCAAGAAATGAACTAAATTTATGGTTGGGGATCCTTTCTTGGAAAAAGAGGGAACAGTTTGTTTTAAGAATGTTATCATTTTGGGGTGTCATACCTTTTAACTGGGGTCCTAGGCTTCCTTTTCTGCCCATATGAAGCTCTTTCTACTTCCTCCTCTGTACACTCTGGGGAGTATTTTTGAAGCTTGTGGGGTGACCTGTATTCTGACCCTGTCTCATTGTGACTTACCTGTAAAATATGAATATTTCCGTCTTTCTATTTCCAGTTCCTCTAAGCAACTTCGGCTTACTGATTCATAGTCTAACTGGGACGTTAATTTTTCTATCCGTTCCTCCATTGCTCTCTTTTTGTTATTTAAGGTGGTGCAGGTTTCCAGCAATTCTTTCTTTAAGGCTGGCATTTGTTTGGCAACGTCATTACACAAAAACCACAAGATGGGCCTAGACTCCATAATGAGCCGGTCTTGATTTTTTTGTGTCTGTTGCGCTAGCAAAAGCCATAATCAGTTGGTAAACCCAGTCAGCTTCAATAAAAAAATTATCACTTAACCTCTGGGCCTGTTCTTTCTCCTCTTTGATAAACTTCTCTAAATTGCCTCCTAGGTCTAATCTCCTACGAATGTATTCGGTTACACCATAGTAAAGGACTCCTCTTAAGTTTTCCTGAGGCTCAGTAGCCTTTTTCAGGTTTGAGATAGCTACAGCTGGGGCGGTATTACCATCCCAGCTGCTTTTAGATGAATTTGATACATTATCACTTCCTACCATGTTACTATACAACAGATATCCTTCACATCGTATATGCAAATACAATCACCAGTATGTTCTGTAATGCGGTAAGATTCCCTCTTACAAAATATCTCAGCAGTGCCCCCAATTTTATGTTGTGAGTGTGATATGGAAACTTAATAATACATATGGGGAATTTGAATTCCATAACATTTTAGTGTTTTGCGCAGTGCCTCCAAGTCGCTGTAGATCCAAGGGGGATATGCAAGGAAAATAAAAAACAGCATTTTAGCTTCCACGAGATTGAATGATAAAATCAGCAGAGCTTCCACTCATTTCCGATCTACCCCTTAGATTTAGAGCGACTGCACTTCCAAGTGCACTTTCAGTAAGATACAATTCCTAGGATTTTGGAAAGAGCAAATATTATCAATAATTATATGGTCAGTATCTCACCACTGTTTAAAGGAAAGGATGTATATTCGATTTGTCCTAGCAGCAATGTCCAACAAGATGGGGATTGGTTGCTTATTACCAAATTTGTGTTTGTCCAGAGGGTGTATGTCAGTGTGTGGGTGTGTGGTCCTCTCTCCCTGGAATCATCTGTGTCTCCCCTTTTTGTATAGTGCAAATTCTTGGATGGTTACCACCCTCACTTCATGTTTACCATCTCATGATTGGATGGTTCCAAATATGTGAGGTAACTGCCCTGATTCTCACCCACCCATCTGTGATCATGGTAAAGGTGCAATCAGAATATGATGTCTAGTGTTATTATGAAATGTGTTTGAACATGTTTCATGTTAATATAATATGGCGATTGCTGGCCTTTTATTTATTTATTTATTATTTATTTCAGGTACTTATATAGCGCCGTCAATTTACGCAGCGCTTTACATATACATTGTACATTCACATCAGTCCCTACCCTCAAGGGGCTTACATTCTAAGGTCCCTAACTCACATTCATACATACTAGGGACAATTTAGACAGGATCCAATTAACCTACCAGCATGTCTTTGGAGTGTGGGAGGAAACCGGAGTACCCGGAGGAAACCCACGCAGGCACAGGGATAACATGCAAACTCCAAGCAGGTAGTGTCGTGGTTGGGATTCGAACCAGTGACCCTTCTTACTGCTAGGCGAGAGTGCAATGGGCCTTTTGCTGTCCCCATCTCGTGTACCTTGCTGGCTATAAGAAATCTCCACCTAACCAAATATATTGAGATTGACAGAGATTTATGGAATTAAACAACATCACCTTTTAACCATAACAGACTGATGCCGAATCCTTGTCAAATACATGGATGACTACAGTACACATTGATTCTTACAAAATGCATTGCAACATTGTAATTCAACATTTTTATATATCCATATCTATATAGGTACATAATATATATACATATACTCTTAGTTCTGTTTTAACTTGTGACTGGTGTCCTTTTGGTGTATAATTAACGTGGCGTCTTCTGCCAGAGTCTAGAGAAAAAAGTCAACATCGGGTTCTTTCTAAGGAGACAATTTCACCCTTTGAAACAATGGGGTTATTTACCCTAGCTTTCCTTTGATCAAAGGCTCTGCTATCTGGATCTGAAAACACTAGTTTGACCATTGTCAGTTGGTTTCGTGTCAAGTGGCACCATTGTTCAGGTTACTCTGCTTCAACATAATGTTTGTATATTGACATTAGGGATGAGCCGAACACCCCCCGGTTCGGTTCAAACCAGAACCTGCGAACGGACCGAAAATTTGCATGAACGTTAGAACCCCATTGACGTCTATGGGACTCGAACATTCAAAATCAAAAGTGCTCATTTTAAAGGCTAATTTGCATGGTATTGTCCTAAAAAGGGTTTGGGGACCCGGGTCCTGCCCCAGGGGACATGTATCAATGCAAAAAAAAACTTTTAACAACGGATGTTTTTTTGGGAGCAGTGATTTTAATGATGCTTAAAGTAAAAAAAAAAAAAGTGAAATATTCTTTAAATATCGTACCTGGGGGTTGTCTATAGTATGCCTATAAAGTGGCGCGTGTTTCCCGTGCTTAGAACAGTCCCTGCACAAAATGTCATTTTTAAAGGAAAAAAAGTCATTTAAAACTGCTTGCGGCTTTAATGTAATGTCGGGTCCTGGCAATATGGATGAAAAGTAGTGAGACAAATGGCATGGGTACCCCCCAATCCATTACCAGGCCCTTTGGGTCTTGTATGGATATTAAGGGGAACCCCGCACCCAAATTAAAAACGGAAACAGCAGTATACAGGCTCTGTACTCTGAACAGCAGTATACAGGCGGTGCAAACAAGACAGGGACAGTAGGTTTGTTGTTAAGTAGAATCTGTTTGTAATTTTGAACTGGTACATTTTTAACGTGTTTAGCTCCAGCCAAAAAATCTATTTTAAGCTTTTTGGAAAACATAGGGAAGGGTTATCACCCCTGTGACATTTGTTTTGCTATCTGTGCTCCTCTTCAGAAGATTTCATCTCACTTTTTGTCCCAATGACAAATGTTTTTTGAAAATTTGGTGTTTTTTGTGAAACAAGGATTGGTGATAAAGCATCAGTGGAAAGGAGAAATGTTTTTCCCATATTAACTCTTACAGGAGAGAATTTCCCTTCCTAGGGGTAGATTTCATCTCACTTCCTGTTGTCTCCTTCTGTTTGCAAGTAGGAGTCATTTGTAAGTTGGATGATTGAAAGTAGGGGCCTGCCCTATATATGCAGCAGAAATTTGGGCCTTAGGTGTTGTTGTGGCCACAACACTGTAAGCCCTCACAGGGCCCTGCTGTGAAATATTAGATCAAGAATTGTAATTACATGTCCCTGTTGAACAGGGGCAGAAAAATTGGGCCTTTGGTGGTGGTGGTACCACAACACTGTAAGTCCTCACTCGCTCTTGGTGGGCGCAGAAATGGGCCCTGCTGTGAAATATTAGATCAAGAATTGTAATTACATGCCCCTGTTGAATAACGGCTGAAAAATTGGGCCTTAGGCACTGGTGCTGGTGCCACAACACTGCAACCTCTCACAGATACTATAGTTGGAACGCAGGAACGAGCCCTGCTGCAAAGTATTGCATCAAAAATTGTAATTACATGCCCCTGTTAAACAGGGGCTGAAAAATTGGGCCTTAGGCACTGGTGGTGGTGCCCAGAACCAAAAATGTTCTTACAAGCTATCAGCGTGATCATTGAGGAGGAAGAGGATAATAACTCAGGATAGTCACTCAGCATCAGCATAGGCAGTCTTTGAAGGGATCTGAGATTTCAAAAAAAATTATTCGGTTACATCAGCATCAGGTGCTTGGTAGCTGGTGGTGATCCAAGACTGATTCATTTTTATGAAGGACAGTCGATCGACCGAGTCGGTGGACAGACGCACCCTGTGATCGGTTACAAAGCCTCCAGCAGCACTGAATATGCGTTCCGAAAGAACGCTGGATGCATGACAGGCCAGTAGCTCAATTGCATACTGTGCAAGCTCTGGCCAGTAATCCATCCTCAAGACCCAGTAACCCAGAGGATTTTTGTTGGAAAGGTGTCCAGGTCAGATCTTGCCCCTAGGTATTCCTGCACCATGTAAAACAGACGCTGGCGATGGCTGCTGGAACCGATCATACCTTGGAGCTGCGGACTAAAAAATTGTCTGAACGCATCGGTCAGACGGCCACCTTCCCCACCGCTTCTTCTTTAACTGACCGAAGCCTCAGCAACACGTTGTGCAGAAACTGGAGTTTGTAACCTCCCAGTCTCTGGGAACGCGTTGCACAGACCTTTCTGCAAGGCCTCCTGAAGATGTTTTATCCTCTGCTCCCTCTGCGATGGCAAGATAAGGTCCGCAACCTTACCCTTGTAACGTGGATCAAGGAGGGTTGCTAGCCAGTATTGGTCCTTCTCCTTGATACCACGAATACGAGGATCCTTACGCAGGCTTTGCAGGATCAGTGAGGCCATGCAGCATAGGTTTGCTGAGGCATTCGGTCCGGAGTCCTCTGGGTCACTAAGGACGACATGGTCCGCAGCCACCTCCTCCCAGCCACGTACAAGTCCATGTGTTTCTTGGGACTGATCTCTTAAAGACTGCTGCTGATGCTGAGTGCCAGGCTCCACCTCCATACTGACACAATCCTCCTCCTCCTCCTCCTCTTCTTGTGTGATCAGCGGGCACGTACGACTACTGTCTGGATAAAGGGGGCCTTGAGAGCTAAGGAAGTCCTCCTCTTCCTGCCTCTAATCTGCCTCAAGTGCCCTGTCCATTATTCCATGCAGCGTGTGCTCCAACAGGTGGACAAGGGGGACAGTGTCACTGATGCATGCACTGTCACTGCTCACCATCCTTGTGGCCTCCTCAAATGGTGACAGGACAGTGCATGCATCCCTGATCATGGCCCACTGGCCTTGGGAAAAAAAAACAAGCTCCCCTGACCCTGTCCTGGTGCCATAGTCGCACTCATTGATGCACTCGTTGATGGCCCTCTGCTGCGTGTGCAGCCGCTGCAGCATGGCCAACGTTGAGTTCCACCTGGTGGGCATGTCACAGATTAGGCGGTTCTACGGCAGGTTAAACTCCTTTTGGAGGTCTGCCAGCCGAGTACTGGCATTATATGACCGGCGGAAATGCACACAGACTTTCCTGGCCTGCCTCAGGACATCCTGTAAGCCCGGGTACCTGCCCAAGAACCGCTGCACCCCCAAGTTAAGGACATGAGCCAAACTGGGCACATGGGTCATTTATCCCTGTCGGAGGGCAGAGAGGAGGTTGGTGCCATTGTCGCAAACCACCATTCCTGCCTTAAGTTGGTGTGGCATCAACCACCTCTGAACCTGCCCCTGCAGAGCTGACAGAACCTCTGCCCCAGTGTGGCTCCTGTCCCCCAAGCACACCAGCTCAAGCACAGCATGGCATCTTTTGACCTGCATACTTGCGTAGCCCCTTGAATGGCTACGGAGCATGGAGGCTTCCAAGGACAAAGCACAGGAAAGCACTGAAAAAGGCCATGGAGGAAGAAGAAGAGAAGGGGGTGGAGGAGAGAGGTGTGTCACAATCATTAGTAGTGGCATTTTGGAGGCATGGTGGCAGAACAACCTCCAACACTACTGCACCTTGTCCTGCATCCTTCCCAGCTGCCAGCAGAGTCACCCAATGCGCGGTGAAATGTAGGTAATGTCCCTGTCCATGCCTGCTGGACCATGAGTCGGCGGTAATATGCACCTTGCCACTGACCGCCCTGTCCAGCGAGGCATGGACATTGCCTTCCACATGCCGGTAGAGAGCCGGAATCGCCTTCCATGAGAAAAAGTGGCGTTTGGGTACCTGCCACTGAGGAACCGCACATTCCACAAACTCACAGAAGGGGGCAGAGTCTACCAACTGAAAAGGCAGCAGTTGAAGTGCTAGCAATTTTGCCAAGCTAGCATTCAACCGCTGGGCATGTGGATGGCTAGGAGCGAACTTCTTTCGGCGGTGCAGCAGCTGGGGCAGGGAAATTTGCCTGGTACAATTTGACGTCGGTGTACCGAAAGCAGATTGCCCACAAGTACTTGGCTGTGACACGCCTAATTCTACACCTTCATTCCTCTCAGTGCAGGTCTCAGAGAGGACTGAAGGTATAGTGGGGTTGGAGATCTCAGCTGATGAGGAGCAAGGAGAGGTCCTCTTTGTTCTTTGGTGTGGGTCTTTTAGATACGCTTGCCAACGAACTGCATGGCAGGTCAACATATGTCTGGTCAAGCATGTGGTGCCCAAGTGGGAGATGTTTTGGCCATGCGAGATACGCTTGAGACATATGTTGCAAATAGCAGGGGTGCGATCTGATGCACTCGTCTCAAAAAAGGCCCACACCAAAGAACTTTTGGAATAACGCGCAGAGACAGCAGCGCCCTGCACATGCGGAGGTTTGGGGTGTAATGCAGTCAGTGTGCTGCCCTTAGGCTGGCCCCTGGAGGGCATCCTGCCTCATTGGTGATGTGCCCCCTCCTCCTCCTCTCTCCTATCAGGCACCCACGTTGAGTCAGTGACCTCATCATCCCCTCCCTCCTCATCACTGGAGCAAACCTGGCAGTATGCTGCAGCAGGGGGAGCATGACTGCCAGATTGCTGTCCTTCTTGGGCGCCCCCTCTGTCCGTGCTCACATTACTGCCTTCATCTATCTCAGTATCATCATCAGAGCCTTCTAAACGCTGGGCATCCTCCTGGAGCATGTACCCAACACTGTGGTCAAACAGTTCGAGGGACTCCTCAGGAGGACATGGTGGGGCTAGGGAAGGAGTCACTGATGCCATTAAGCCAAGGAAAGAGGCCCCGTTGGCAGCTGCTTTGCCAGACAAAGTACTCTGAGCATGGGTGAGAGAGGATGAGGAGGATGAGGACTGCTTGGTCATCCACTCGACCAAGTCTTCCACATGTTGCGGCTCAACATGGCCAGCTGCCAGAAAAAAGGCCAACCGTGTCTCACGGCCATGTGCTGATGAGGATGCACCATCTCCATGACCAGCACTGTTGCCTCTAGACACAGAGCCTGCTTGCCCTCTTTTATTGGCTTTTGACTCTCTGCCTCTCCTTGTTGGCCTTCCAGACATACTAATGGCCTGTAGCTGCACTAAGCTGGGATATATATATATTCATTTATATATATATATATATATATATATATATATATATATATATATATATATACTGATACTGCAGCTAGCAAAATCAACTGCCTGCCTGTAGTATGAGAACACCACCAACCTTCTACAGGGAGCTTTAGCTGAACACTGTGCAGAGCTCGCAAAAAACTAACTTGTAACTTATTTAGCTGCCTGTGGTAGTAATAGGATCAGGAAAACACCACCAACCTTCTTACAGGTAGCTTTAGCTGAACACTGTTCAGAGGACGCACTACACTAACTTGTAGCTTTAGCTGAACACTGTGCAGAGGTCGCACTACACTAACTTGTAGTTTTAGCTGAACACTGTTTAGAGGATGCACTACACTAACTTGTAGCTTTAGCTGAACACTGTGAAGAGGGCGCACTACCCTAACTTGTAACTTTAGCTGAACACTGTTCAGAGGTCGCACTACACTAACGTGTAGTTTTAGCTGAACACTGTGAGGAGGACGCACTACCCTAACTTGTAGTATTTGCTGAACACTGTGCAGAGGTCACACTAAACTAACTTGTAGCTTTAGCTGAACACTGTGAGGAGGATGCACTACACAAACTTGTAGTTTTATCTGAACACTGTGCAGAGGTCATACTAAACTATCTTGTAGCTTTAACTGAACACTGTGAGGAGGACGCACTACACTAACTGTAAATAGTCTAGCTGCCCCTTACTGTGGTACTACACAATACACTGTAAGTGCAGCTAACTCACTGACTGTCCTGCCTAATCTAGCTAACTCAAATTAAATTACACTGTCTCTCTCTCTCTCTCTCTAAGCACGCCGGAACACACTACACAGGGCCGCCGTGCGGGCAGCCTTATATAGTGTGAGGCATGTTCTAAACCCCCTGAGCCATAATTGGCCAAAGCCACCCTGGCTTTGGCCAATTACAGCTCTCTCTACTGACGGCGCTGTGATTGGCCAAGCATGCGGGTCATAGTGCATGCTTGGCTAATCATCAGCCAGCAATGCACTGTGATGCCGCAGTGAATTATGGGCCGTGACACGCCACACGAATTTGGCGCGAGCGGTCCATATCGTTCGCAATCCGGCGAACGGGCGAACAGACAATGTTCGAGTCAAACATGGGTTCGACTCGAACACGAAGCTCATCCCTAATTGACATCAACCTTTTCTGTTGGGGGGACACGCTTTCCTGGAATGATGACTACTTGGCTGAGTGTTTCATGAATTATAAAAAATTTTATGTATCCCGGCCATGACTATATATATATATATATATATATATATATATATATATATATATACACACACACACTGTATACTGTATATATACTGTCTTCTAAAAGTGAACATTTTTACAAATTTGAAAATTGCTAGTTCTGCAAGTTCTGCTAGTTCTTCCGGCTGGCAATTGTTGACTCTAGACGTGATTAGTAAATCTGTAGTTTACTTTAAATGGTTATTAATATATAGAAAAACCTGTGTTCCTGAAACATAGAATAAACATCTGGAGATATCCTAGCTACAGACCCAGAAGATTTAAAGTGGTACTGGTTTGACAGAGATATATAGAATGGGTAGACTTATTTTTGAGTTGTTATTCTCCTTTATTAGATGTCTATACGTGTCTTAAGCCATACTAAGCCTTCTTATAAATGGATAATTTGTTGTGAATGATGCAAACCTGATTTGTACTGAACCTTTTTATTTTCTCTAAATAAAAACTATAATGTTAAAAAAAAAAAAAGAAAAACCTGTGTAAAACATTCAGGAGTTCAATAGAAATTACGTAATCTTTTAGCTGTTTTCTATACCACACTGAGCTTCACAATGAATTCAAGCTTTTCTTCTAACATTGTTTGTTCCTTTTATAGTTTTAAGTAAGAGTCAAGTTGAAATAGATATCTAGAACTTACTTAACCCGTTTTTATTTTGACCCTAAATTCATTCAGCTTTTACACTCTGTCAAAAAACAAAATCATTATTCCCACCTCTCATACAGACATTCTAGAAATCAATCTTGACCTTTCCTTCAAGTATCACATTCAATCACTAAAAAAAATGTATTGCTTTTTTAAAAACATTTTTTCTAAACCACTACCTTTTGTGACACAGGGTGTCACCAAGATCTTAGTTCATGCACCCATTATAACTTGACTAGATATATTCGCTATAAGGTCTTCCTCACCAAACTGTCCTAAATCTATTCTATCATAAATGCTGCCTACATTCTCCAGTCACACTTTTTTTATAATCTATCAGTCTTGACTTCCTCTGCCTTAAGCAAAACAGAAGCCAGAAGCCTGCAGTAAACTTCAACAGCTATTTGAAACCACGTTCATCAGAAACCTTGTTAAAGTGTATGTAAACCCTCACCTTGTAAAACAACCCATTCAATTTAAAATAGAAATGAAATGCAAACCATTTGTGCAAAGATATATATAAAAAACCTTTATAAAAACCTTTTCCCCTTTTGTATAAGAGATCATCATTGGAGGAGAGCAGGCTGAGTTCCCAGCATAGTTAGAGAACTGACCCCAGTGTGTTCTCCTGTTTTGTGTGGTTAGTTTTTTACTAGTAAAGCAGAGGGACTGGCAGGAACACCAGGGATTTCACACAAGGGACATAATACAAAGAGAACAGGATATTTTTTCATACAAATACATAGTACAGCAGGCACATATCAGGAATATGAAATGTTGGGTTTATATATTATTTAATGTAAAATACTTACAGCCTTGTATTTAGTTCCTTTCACACTGAAGCCAGTGCCATAATGGAGAAATATATTCACTTTCATTCTTGTTCACATGCACCTGCCCACCACTGTCATCAGAATGAAATCCTGTGGATACACAGTTTAGACTGCATGCTATTTTGTTTATATTACCATTGTAGACATAGTAGGAGTGCAAGCTTTCCATGAGTCTATTAGGCAATATGGTATCACCCTGGCAAAGTGAAGATTTAACTTGCTACAATATGAATATATGGCGTGCAGGTGAGGCAGAGAGCAGATCTGAGCAGTTGATAAAAATGATGGATTACAACAAGAGATTGGTTATAGATTTAACAATTCCAGTATCAACATAGTCAACTGAGTAAGTCAGTAAACAAAGGCATGTCACAATGCTGGTCATGAAATTTGATAATTGATAGTGTCATCTATAAACCCAGCAATGATCCTCATCAAAATAATACTTCTTTTATGCATCTTCACTAAAGCGTATGTTGGTAGGGCACTGTATCCAAAGGTGAATATAATCTGCTGTAAACCAGATTTTCAAGGCTGGGCTCTGTCATCTGAAGTATTTCTAGGGCTCCTGTATGACAGCCAAACTGTCCTTCATTTGTGTCTCAAATGTTCCCCCTCCCAAACACTGCAGCTCACAGTGTAAGGGTTTTAGCAACACTGCTGCTAATTCAAAAAGAAGTGGACAGGACTAGATATAGCCAGGTGCTGATGGAAAAGTTACACACTAGTGAATCATTTGAGACAATGCTGGTAGTAACATCCCGGCAACATATTTTATCCCACTGTAATGCAATCAGAAAAAGCCTACATAAGAATGGCATCCCTGCTCTACATTCAGAACAACACAGGAAGCTGCTAGAGTTGGACACTGACATGCTCATCAGGTGAGACTCAACATTTAGATGCACTTTTAATTAAATGCTTCCACTCAATCTTTTTCATGATAGGCCATATTTTATTTCAAATTGCCCCACCCCCCTTTCCCACTAAAGATCTGTTGTTCACAGAGGTCCTTTCAATCGTTTATTTTTTGCTGGTATTGTTCTGGGAGCATAATTAGGGAGCAGAGTTCCTGGTCCTGAACTTTGTTATATTAAAAACAGTCATAGCATATTGAGAAATGCCTAGTCAGAAAATTTGACAAAAAAAGTGTATATACTGTGCGCTAACCAAAAATGTGTAAAGTAGTGCAGCTGCTTGTGCAAGCCCCAAATACTAAAAAGCCCAAAGCACTTCCAAAAATATTACAAGCGCGCATCTACATGAATAGTTACAATAAACCTTAGTGATAAGTGTTAACTGCATGTGATATTGCAATTGAAACCTCAGCGATTGGTCCCAATTGCATGTGCAACCCATTAGCTGATGGTACAAAGAAAATCCATTTAAAGATACTGTTTGCCACAATCTGTGCTTGATACTATAATGAAACAAATAAATTCTGTTTACAAACTCTATTAAACTAGTGATAAACTCTATTACAAACTCTGTTTACAAATAATTCTGTTTTTGATGTTGCAGTTTTATCACGAGTTTGTAAACAGAATTTATTTGTTTCACTGCAGGCTAACTTGTCCTTAAGTTCCCCAGTCGTTGCACCTGGCGATGGGATAGACGTGAAATTATCACAAGCCTTTAACAAAAACATTTTTGCTGTAAAGATGGACTTTACACAGGCTCATTTTTTGCTGAGGAAATTTGCAAACTGACACCCCAGGAACTGTCTTAGTGTGTAAACGCACCTCCAGCAATAACGCAGGAGCCAGAGCCCAAAGTTAACCCGCCTGATTGTTTATCTGCTGACCCCCATGTTTTCCAACTTCAAAAATAGTTGTATGTTATACTTCAAGCTTAAGCCACACTCCTCTGGTTCTGAAGCACAGTGGGTTGACCTGATTATTACATGGTTGCAGGGGGATCCCCAGTCTTGTGCTTTTAGTCTACCTGCAGATGACCCAGCCAAAGGGTCAGTTAAAGCTTTTTTCAAGGCCCTAGGTTTACTCTATGATTATCTTGACCTTTCCCACTCATCTGAAACTAACCTTAGGTCATAACTAGGGGTGCAATGGATCAAAAATCTCATGGATCGGATCAATCCTCGGATCAGAGTCACGGATCGGATCATTTTCGGATTAGCAAAAAAAACCAAAAAAAAAACACACAAATCTTGTTACACCCACCGGAGTTTTAGATTTAAAAGCTATTTTCAACACAAAACCGAGATTATATGCATAAATACAGTATTTGTGCATATAAGCTCAGTTTTGTGTTGAAAATGGCTTTTAAATCTAAAACTCCGGTGGGTGTAACAAGATGTCCGCTTGCCCCCTTCTCACTCTATCATTATTGTACTGTGCAGGAGTGTGGGGTGTAGCAAGATGGTGGCGACGAAACGTCACTTCCTGTCGAGACAGCGGCTGCTTCCGGGTGTACTAAGATGGCCGCTGGCTCCAGAGCTAGGCCGAAGCCGCGGCTTTCCTATGGCTGAGGCCAAAAAGTGCTCCGCGGATCGCGGGTGTGCCGATCCGCGAAGGGTGATCCGTACGGATCACGGATCGGCAACGATCCGTTGCACCCCTAGTCATAACATCAGGATAAATGCACCGCTGAATAATACTGTTTTGATTTCTGGGCACCTGACTCAGGGTGGAATGACCCAACTCTAAGAAGCCAGTTTAGATTAGGCATATCAGACTCCATCAAAGATTTCATAGTACACTACCAGTGGCAGCTGGTGCTCAAAATTTTTGGGGGGGCGCAAACAAACTGAAGAATTCTGGAAAAAAAACATCAATCGCAGCCACTGTTATCAAAATGCAGCCACTGTGTTATCAATCGCAGCCACTGTCATCAAAACGCAGCCAACTGTCATCAAAATGCAGCCACTGTCATCAAAATACAGCCACTGTGTCATCAAAAATGCAGCCACTGTGTCATCAAAAACGCATCCACTGTGTCATCAAAAACGCATCCACTGTGTCATCAAAAACGCATCCACTGTCATCAAAAATGCAGCCACTGTGTCATCAAAAACGCATCCACTGTGTCATCAAAACGTATTTACTGTGTCATCAAAACGCATCCACTGTGTCATCAAAACGCATCTACTGTGTCCTCAAAACACATTCACTGTGTCATCAAAACGCATCCACTGTGTCATCAAAACGCATTCACTGTGTTATCAAAACGCATGCACTGTGTCATCAAAAACGCATCCACTGTGTCATCAAAACGCATCCACTGTGTCATCAAAAACGCATCCACTGTGTCATCAAAAATGCATCCACTGTGTTATCAAAACGCATCCACTGTGTCATCAAAACGCATCCACTGTGTCATCAAAACGCATCCACTGTGTCCACTGATCCCAGAAACCATGATTGTCTCCTTAATAGCAGCCAGCATCTCAAAATACAGCCACTGTGTCATCAAAAATGCAGCCACTGTGTCATCAAAAACGCATCCACTGTGTCATCAAAAACGCATCCACTGTGTCATCAAAAACTCATCCACTGTCATCAAAAACGCAGCCACTGTGTCATCAAAAACGCATCCACTGTGTCATCAAAATGTATTTACTGTGTCATCAAAACGCATCCACTGTGTCATCAAAACTTATCTACTGTGTCCTCAAAACGCATCTACTGTGTCCTCAAAACACATTCACTGTGTCATCAAAACGCATCCACTGTGTCATCAAAACGCATTCACTGTGTTATCAAAACGCATGCACTGTGTCATCAAAAACGCATCCACTGTGTCATCAAAACGCATCCACTGTGTCATCAAAACGCATCCACTGTGTCCACTGATCCCAGAAACCATGATTGTCTCCTTAATAGCAGCCAGCATCTCTTTGAACAGGGGGGAAGGGGGGCAAGTTATCAAAGAAGGATACTCACAGAGATTTGGGGGGCTGGGAGAGGATGCTGTATGTGCTAGAGGCCACTTTGGGAGCAGAGAGGATTTGTGCTGGGGGGGTCTAATTTAATATTCAACCCCCCTTCTAGCACAAATCCTCTCTGCTCCCAAAGTGGCCCCTAGCACATACAGCATCCTCTCCCAGCCCCCCAAATCACTGTGATTATCTTTCTTTGATAACGTGCCCCCCTTCCCCTGCAAGTGTCATATTCAGACCTCAGATCAGCACATCCTGTGTATGTGTCCATTCTCCTCCCCCTCCCCCTCTGTCTGTGTATAGGAAGGCACTCGGAGGTGTCTTCAGTCCGTGTGTTAGTGAGACAGGAGAGGGGGGAATGGGGAAGAGAGGGACAGATACAGATGCAGCTGTGCTGTGCTGTGCTGGAGCTCACCCTCCTTGCCAGACTGGAACCCGTCCCTCATACTGCCCTCTTACCTTCCTCCTGCAGCTCCACTTGGCCGAAGAACGGAGCTGCCGAAGTCACTTTCGGCTTTCATCTGTTTCACGAAAGCCGGAAGTGACCTCAAGATTTGAAAAGCAATGCTCCCGCCCATAGAATCACACTAATCGGCGTTTTCGTTTGCGCCACAAGGCGGCTTAACAGCCCGCAAATGAAGCGCCACATCTGCAATCTCGTGATTGCATTGACGTGGCGCTTCCCATAGTGCACTGCGTCTGGCACCACAGTGCACTTTGTTAAAGGACTTTTTTTTTGTTCTTAAAGGGGCCCCTTTTAAAAAAATTTTTTTTTTTTTATTTATTTATTTATTTATTTTTACTACAGGAGGGGGGGCGGCGCCCAGGCGCCCCCCCCCCCCCCATGGATGGGCCGCCATTGTACACTACTCTGAACCAAAGACGTTGAATGAATCCATGCAAGTAACCATCCATATAGACGGACGTTTATGAGAAAGGCGTACAGAGAGGTTTGTTTCTTTGCCCCCCAGTACGCTGCCTACTTCTTATTGTTCATCAAACCTTCCTGAGCCCTCTCAACCTCTCAAGGAGGATGAACCCATGCAATATGGTGCTACCCATTTATCCTCTAGGGAAAAGGCTAGAAGAAGAAGGGACTCTTCTTATACTGTGGCAACCATGGACACTTTGTCACCAGTTACCCTAATAAACTGAGAAACGACAAGAGTCTAGTGTGGGTGGGGTCTGCTTCTATGGACTATACTGTGTCAGTTTCCTTCGGAGATAAACTATTTGTTCCTGCACAACTTAGTTCTGCCAAGTTTTCTCATCATCTCTCATCTTTAATAGATTCTGGTGCTGCTAGCAATCTCATTGATGGGGATCTAGCACACCGTCTAGGGATTCCTGTGACTAAGGTGCACAGACCCTTTTCAGTCTTGGGTATTGATAACTCTCCCTTGTCCATGGGCCTGGTCACCTAGTGCACAGTACCTATTACTTTGACCATTGGGGAATTTCATAGGCAGACAATCAGCTTCTACATGATCTCATCTCCTGCTTATCCTCTTATCTTCGGTTATCCCTGGCTTAAACTTCATAACCTGCACTTAGATTGGGCTATAGAGGAGATTAGGTCCTGTCCCAGACCTGCATCCAGAACTGCATTAAAACTGCTGAACAGTTGCCCATTTTAAAAAGCTTGTGTGACAAGTACCAGTCATGTGTCTTTATTACAGTCCTATTCGGATCCTGATCACTCTAGTCGTTCCGCAGTCGTTGCACCTGGTGATGCGATCCAGTCAGTTGCTACACCTGTCGATGCAGTCCAGTCAATCGCTACACCTGGCGATGCGGTCAAGTCAGTCGCTACACCTGGCGATGCGGTCCAGTCAGCCGCTACACCTAGCAATGCGGCCCAGTCGGCCTCTACACCAGTTATCCTGGTCCAGCCAAAGCCCATTGAGTCTCCTGTTTTTTCTTATTCGGGACTTTCTGTAACTTGGCCGCACCCTACTATTACTACATCCATTCAAACCTGTCTAAGAAGTTCAATCCATCCTTTAGATAGACTGCCTCATTTGGCCAGGTGGGGCTTTCAACCTTTTTTTAAAGCTTCTTTGCATTCTGCTTGTGTTTCAACTATCCAGCTTGACTCCTGTGACACCTCACCTGCTAACCAACCTGACCTTGCAAATCCACTGACCTCTGCCCAGTCTGATAGTACTGTCCAGCTCATCTTTAAGGGTCCGGGGGCCCCTTCTCAGAGGGGGGTAATTTCAGGAGTATCTAGTGCTCCTGATCCTCATTCCAGCATCCAGGGTTTTAGCTATGGCATTCTCCCTGTCTGTCTGTCCACCTGCAAGGTGATTAATGCGATTAGTCTCTGGGTGGAGACCAGTCCTGGTATAAGCCAGCCAAACCCTTATGCCGCGTACACACAAGCGGACTTTACGGCAGACTTTTCCCGGCGGACTGGATTTCGTCAGACAATTCGATCGTGTGTGGGCTCCAGCAGACTTTGTTTTCTCAAAAGTTGGACGGACTTAGATTTGAAACATGTTTTAAATCAATCCGTCGAAATCGAGTCCGGTCGAAAAGTCCGCTCGTCTGTATGCTAGTTCGACGGACAAAAAGCCACGTTAGGGCAGCTATTGGCTACTGGCTATGAACTTCCTTGTTTTAGTCCGGTCGTATGTCATCACGTACGAATTCGACGGACTTTGGTGGATTGTGTGTAGGCAAGTCCATTCATTCAGAAAGTCCGCTGTAAAGTCCATCGAAAAGTCTGCCGGGCAAAGTCTGCCGCAAAGTCCGCTCGCGTGTACGCGGCATTACTCATATGCTTCTGATAAAGAGTGATACATGTGTTATTCCTGATCAAGCCCCCTGTCTGTCTGCCCCACTCTGCTTGTTTAACTGTGTGAGACCTTGGACTGGATATTGGACTATTCCCTAAACTCTGCCTGCCTTTTATCTGGGCTGTCATTGAATCACTCTGCCTATCTGAAAAACTGCAAGTACCTGTTTGCTTTGCTTAGTTCGCACCTGCCCTGACATGGTAGCCAGGCACTATAGCATTGTGTATAAGACCTGGGAACTGAGGCCTGCTTGCCGTATGGAAAAGGGGGCTGCTATAGGTTAAGAACACAGTAGCCAGCTATACTGTCTGACCACATGCGCTGGGGTAGACGCGACACTGTCTGAGCCACGTTAAAATAAATAAGGAGTACTTAGCAACCATCACTGGATGAGGCAATGAACACTTTGGTCAGAAGTATCTATAGTATAGCATACAAAGTACAGAAAACAGAAGTATATAATATGCATTACAGTGTTTATAGTGAAGGGGTATGATTATATAGTGTCTAGAGTGCAGGAATCCAAAGTACTGTATGTAAAGTACAGAGTGCTGGATTTAGGATAACGTAAAAAAACAAGTGTGTAAGTATATATAGTTCAGCCCAGAGTACAGGTGTCAGAAGTATATATTATACAGCCCAAAGTACATTTTGCAGTGGTCAGGATTAAGTATTGTACAGTCCAGGATACAGAGTTAATGGGGATGTTCAGAGGTATGATGTTCAGAGGTATGTAACATACAGCATAACTTGCAGAGTATTGTGGTTAGTGATATGCAACATACTGTACAGTGTACAAAGTATGATGTTCAGGGGTATTTAAAGCACACCTTTAGTCTAAAGTATCAGCAAACATGCTCCTAGTACTGCCCCATTGTAGTTCACTATTTTCCACCTACTATATCACTTATTTGGAATATCTTTGCCTACCAGATATAAGTGGTAGAACTAACTGCATACATTTTTCCCAGTAAACTTATCCTTCACCTAACTTATCATCCTTATTGTCCCTTTAACCTCATCCCAAACTTGTTTATGTCTGTGTACATACATATTTATTCTGTTACTGTGTATACAGGTATAGATACAGGTACAGTATACATATTAGTGTATACTGCTATTATTTCAGATTATACTTATAGATCTAGTCACACTAGACAGTCCATTTAAAATGGGCAAATCTACTTATAAATATTGTTTAATAAAATTAACTAACATCTATTAGTTGTTTTACATTTATAAAAACTTACTGGACTGATTAAAAACCAATATTACTCTTGTATTTTGAATATACACACCACTCAATCTAATTGATATGTATAGCAATCTAGCTAACTATACATAGTTACATAGTTAGTCAGGTTAAAAAAGACACAAGTCCATCTAGTTCAACAATAAAAATAAATAAATAAAAAATATCATACAATCCCATATACCCAATCCTACACCCACAGTTGATCCAGAGGAAGGCAAAAAACCCCAGCAAAGCATGCTCCAATTTGCTACAGCAGGGGAAAAAATTCCTTCCTAAACCCTAAAATCTACTGAGCTGGCCAGAACCACCTCTGGAGGGAGTCTATTCCACATTTTAACAGCTCTTACTGTGAAGAAACCTTTCCAAATTTGGAAATGATCTCTTTTTCCACTAGGCGTAAAGAGTTCCCCCCTTGTCCTCTATGATGACCGTAAAGTGAATAAATCAACACCAAGTTCACTATATGGACCACTTATGTATTTGTGCATGTTGATCATATCTCCCCTCAGCCTCCTTTTCTTAAGAGAGAATGAATTCAGTTCCTCTAATCTTTCTTCATAGCTGAGCTCCTCCATGCCTCTTATCAGTTTGGTTGCACTGCACTTTCTCCAGTTCCCCGATATCCTTTTTGAGAACTGGTGCCCAAATCAGAACTGCATATTCCAGAAGAGGTCTTACTAATGATTTGTACAGGGGCAAAATTATCTCTCTCTCTGGCGTCCGTGTCTCTCTTAATACAAGAAAGGACTTTGCTCGCTTTGGAAACCGCAGCTTGGCATTGCATGTTATTATTGAGCTTATAATTTACCAAAACCCCCAGATCCTTCTCCACTACAGATCCCTCCAGTTGCACTCCCACTAGTATGTATGATGCATGCATATTCTTTGCCCCCAAGTGCATAATTTTACATTTATCAACATTAAACCTCATCTGCCACATGGTCGCACAATTAGACAGTGCATTGAGGTGAGCTTGTAAATTGGAGACACCCGGTAAGGACGTTATTCCACTGCATAGTTTGGTGTCATCTGCAAAGACAGAAATGGTACTTTTAATCCCAGACCCTACATCAATTATAAAGATATTAAAAAGTAAGGGTCCCAGCACTGAACCTTGGGGTACACCACTGATAACCTTAGACCGTTCAGACTAATAATCATTAACCACTACTCTCTGAATTCAATCTCTTAGCCAGTTTTCTATCCATTTACAAACTGATCTTTCCAAGCCTGTAGACTTTACCTTACACATGAGCCGTGTGTGGGGAACTGTATCAAATGCTTTTGCAAGATACAAGTATACCACGTCCACAGCCACCCCTCTGTCCAAGGTTTTACTTACCTCCTCATAAAAAGAATGTCAGTCATGTTAAAACCAAAAACATAAATGTATTTTATTGGGATTTTATGTTATCTGGATGCTGTCATTAGAAAAAAATTTATGGATCTGGTTCCCCTTAAAATTAACATGTAATCTTAGTAAAGTTGTTAAAGCCAAACTTAAATATGCAAAGTGAATGGTGCAGTGACCTCAGGAGAGAATATGGTAGGTGATGTATACCTCATTGATGTATGCTGCTGCTTTGACGGTATAATTGTTATAAGAAGCAGAATAGTTTTTTTTTTTGGGGGGGGGGGTAGATAGATATGTTGCATGTGGGCAGTAATACTGGTAATCATGCCCACAAGTAAGGGGGCAAACCTGAAAGCAATTTGCAGTATACAAGCTAAAATTTAGGGGAAGGCAAAAAGCTGTAAAAGCATAAGAATAGTATTTGGGCCAAGTCAGAACAGGAATGTCAACCATAAAATGCTAGATACTTTTTAGCTCTGTGTCCTCCTTTTAAAAAGAAGTATGGGGTTTCCAAAAAATAGATATATATACAGTATATATACTCACCTAGATGCATACAGCATTGATCCCAGGGCTGGACTGGGACAAAAATGTGGCCCTGGACTTCATCCAGACCGGCCCAGGGCACAACACATCAGGGCACGGTACATCAGGCCACATCAGGGTACAGAGCCCAGCACATCAGGGCACAAGGCACATCAGGGCACAAGGCACATCAGGGCACAGCACATCAGGGCACAGCACATCAGGGCACAACACATCAGGGCACAAGGCACATCAGGGCACAGCACATCAGGCCACATCAGGGTACAGAGCCCAGCACATCAGGGCACAAGGCACATCAGGGTACAGCACATCAGGGTACAGAGCCCAGTACATCAGCGTACAGGGCACAACATATCAGGGTACAGTGCCCAGTACATCAGCGTACAGGGCACAACATATCAGGGTACAGTGCCCAGTACATCAGCGTACAGGGCACAACATATCAGGGTACAGTGCCCAGTACATCAGCGTACAGGGCACAACATATCAGGGTAAAGTGCCCAGCACATCAGCGTACAGGGCACAACATATCAGGGTACAGTGCCCAGTACATCAGCGTACAGGGCACAACATATCAGGGTACAGTGCCCAGCACATCAGCGTACAGGGCACAACATATCAGGGTACAGTGCACAGCACATCAGGGTACAGAGCCCAGCACATCAGCTAATAGGGCACAACACATCAGGGCACAGTACATCAGGGTATAGCACATCAGGACACAGCACATCAGGATACAGCACATCAGGGCACAGAACATCAGAGCACACGACATTGAGGCACAGCACACCGGGGCACAGGACATCGGGGCACAAGGCACATCAGGGCATAGGACATTGGGGCACAGAACATCAGGGCACATAGCACATCAGGGCGCATCAGGGCACATAGCACATCAGGGCACAGCACATCAGGGCACAACACATCAGGGCACAAGGCACATCAGGGCACAGCACATCAGGCCACATCAGGGTACAGAGCCCAGCACATCAGGGCACAAGGCACATCAGGGTACAGCACATCAGGGTACAGAGCCCAGTACATCAGCGTACAGGGCACAACATATCAGGGTACAGTGCCCAGTACATCAGCGTACAGGGCACAACATATCAGGGTACAGTGCCCAGTACATCAGCGTACAGGGCACAACATATCAGGGTAAAGTGCCCAGCACATCAGCGTACAGGGCACAACATATCAGGGTACAGTGCCCAGTACATCAGCGTACAGGGCACAACATATCAGGGTACAGTGCCCAGTACATCAGCGTACAGGGCACAACATATCAGGGTACAGTGCCCAGCACATCAGCGTACAGGGCACAACATATCAGGGTACAGTGCACAGCACATCAGGGTACACAGCCCAGCACATCAGCTAATAGGGCACAACACATCAGGGCACAGTACATCAGGGTATAGCACATCAGGACACAGCACATCAGGATACAGCACATCAGGGCACAGAACATCAGAGCACACGACATTGAGGCACAGCACACCGGGGCACAGGACATCGGGGCACAAGGCACATCAGGGCATAGGACATCGGGGCACAGAACATCAGGGCACATAGCACATCAGGGCGCATCAGGGCACATAGCACATCAGGGCACGTGGCACATCAGGGCACGGGGCACATCGGGGCACATGGCACATCAGGGCACGGGGCACATCAGGGCACGGGGCACATCAGGGTACGGGGCACATCAGGGCACATGGCACATCAGGGCATGGGGCACATCAGGGTACGGGGCACATCAGGGCACGGGGCACATCAGGGCACATTATGGCACATCAGGGCACATTATGGCACATCAGGGCACATGGCACATCAGGGCACGGGGCAAATCAGGGCACATTATGGCACATCAGGGCACATTATGGCACATCAGGGGACATGATGGGGCACATGGCACATTATGGTACACATCGCACATCAGGGCATGGGGCACATCAGGCCACATGGTACATCAAGGCACAGGGCACATCGGGGGCATGGGGCACATGGCACATCAGGGCTCGGGGCACATGCCACATCAGGGCACATGATCGGGCACATTATGGGGCACATGGCACATCAGGCCACATGGCACATTAGGGCACGGGGCACATGGCACATCAGGGCACATTATGGCACATCAGGGCACATGATGGGGCACATCAGGGCACATTATGGGGCACATCAGGGCACATTAGGGCACATCAGGCTACATGGCACATTAGGGCACGTGGCACATGGCACATCAGGGCACGGGGCACATCAGGGCACATAGCACATTAGGGCACATCAGGCTACATGGCACATTAGGGCATGTGGCACATCGGGGCACATCAGGGCACATAGCACATTAGGGCACATCAGGCTACATGGCACATTAGGGCACATGGCACATGGCACATCAGGGCATGGGGCACATCAGGGCTCGGGGCACATAATGGGGCACATAGCACATCAGGGCACATGATGGGGCACATAGCACATCGGGGCACATGATGGGGCACATAGCATATCAGGGCACATGATGGGGCACATTATGGGGCACATGGCACATCAGGCCACATGGCACATTAGGGCATGGGGCACATGGCACATCAGGGCACATTATGGCACATCAGGGCACATGATGGGGCACATCAGGACACATTATGGGGCACATCAGGGCACATTAGGGCACATCAGGCTACATGGCACATTAGGGCATGTGGCACATGGCACATCAGGGCACGGGGCACATCAGGGCACATAGCACATTAGGGCACATCAGGCTACATGGCACATTAGGGCACATGGCACATGGCACATCAGGGCATGGAGCACATCAGGGCTCGGGGCACATAATGGGGCACATAGCACATCAGGGCACATGATGGGGCACATAGCACATCGGGGCACATGATGGGGCACATAGCACATCGGGGCACATGATGGGGCACAAGCACATCGGGGCACATGATGGGGCACATAGCACATCAGGGCACATCATCAGGGCACATTGTGGGGTCTTACTAGCCAGCATGCAGAGTAGCGCAGGGAGCTTCTGTAGTAATAAGTTCTCTCTCGTGTCATCACGCTGTTCCCCGGCGGCCCCTCCTCTCTTCTTGTCTATACCAGATGATCTTACAAGCCAATTGGTATAGACGAGAAGAGAGGAGGGGCCGCCGGGGAACAGCGTGATGACAGGAGAGAGAGAGAACTTATTACTACAGAAGCTCCCTGCGCTACTCTGCATGCTGGCTAATCTTGATCTACCCATCAGGCGCCAGCTGTCGGCGGTTGACGGGTAGATCACCACGCACCGCAGATGCGGCTGAAAATGAAACTGGCCCAGACTGAGCCATCGGCCCACCGGGAATCTCCCGGTAGTCCCGATGGCCAGTCCATCCCTGATTGATCCAATGTTGCATATGTCCCCCACTGACTCTGCACTGAGAGATTAAACACCGCTTTGGACAAACATTCCTGTGGGGAAGAGGAGGAATGAAATATCTGCTGTGTGTTTGCATTAGAGGGCTGACAGGCTGTCAGGTCCCCACTTTTCATAGAAATAAAGGTGGGAAGAGCTGCAATTTTAATGTCTTTATTATGAAATTAAACCACTTCAATACCGGACACTTTATCCCGCTTCCTGCCCAGGCCAAATTTCAGCTTTTAGTGCTATCATGAAACACTGTACCCTAATGAAATTTCTAACATTTTTTTGAGACAGATAGAGCTTTCTTTTACTAGTATTTAACCCCTTCCCGCCCGGGACCACTATTATCCTGAGAGGACATCATACGCCCCATGAGCCATGCTCTGGCGAGATCTGTCACTCGCGGTGTCCACCGGACACGGCCGATGACAGATCACTGTACAAGCCTGCTGCAGGTGGCCAATCACAACAGATCACATGACAATTGTACACAAAGAATGGCTTTGTTACATTGCATTCATGTGTACTAATGTGATGAGCTCTGTGATTAATCACAGTAATCACATGATACAAACAGGGTCAATCACAGCCAACCTGTACCATGTGATTAGCTGTGGCCAATCACAGCTAATCACATAGTAAACACTGAATAAATTGTTTTCATTCTGAAAAAATGGTTGCTGATAACTGTAAAATTCACAGTTATAAGCAATCATAGAGCATACAAAAAAATCATGATCACCTAGTAACAGTTTATTGCTCTGGTCACTATATAAAAAAAAATGTAAAAAAAAAGTAATAAAAAAAGAAAAAATGTAACCACTTGCCGACCGCCCACCGTAGAATGGCAAGCCTTCGTAAATCACCGTAGCTGTACGGCGGGTGCTTTAAAGAGTATAAGGGGCACGCCACGTGACGTATGAGCCAATGCACGTAGCCAGCGGCCATGATTTCCACTGGCTACCCCTGATTGCTCCTGAGAAGGACAGAATGGAGATCTGTCTATGTAAACAGACAGATCTCGGTTCTGTCAGGAGTGAGGGGACTGATCTGTTGTTCTTACTGCTTAGGAACAACGATCGGTCTCCTCCCCCAGCCAGTCCTATCCACCCACAGTTAGAAACACTCCCTAGGTAACACATTTAACCCTTTGATCACCCCTAGTGTTAACCCCATTCCCTGCCAGTGACATTTATACAGTAATCAGTGACTATTTTTAGCTCTGATTGCTGTATAAATCTCAATGATCCCAAAATAGTATCAAAAGTGTCCGATCTGTCCACCACAATGTCGCAGTCCCGATAAAAATTGCAGATCACCGCCATTACTAGTAAAAAATAAATAATAATAAAAATGCCATAAATCTATCCCCTATTTTGTAGAATCTATAACTTGTGTGTAAACCAATCAATATACGCTTATTGCGTGTTTTTTTTTTACTGAAAATATGTAGAAGAATACATATTGGCCTAAACTGAAGAAGACATTTTATTTTTAATATATTTTTTGGGGGATATTTATTAGAGCAAGAAGTAAAAAGTATTGATTTTTTTCAAAATTGTCAGTCTTTTTTTGTTTATAGCACAAACAATAAAAACCGCAGTGGTGATCAAATACCACCAAAAGAAAGCTCTATTTGTGGGAAAAAAATGTATTTGGGTACAGCAGCGCATGACTGCGCAGTTGTCAGATAAAGGGGTGCAGTGCTGTATCTCAAAAAATGGCCTGGTCAGGAAGTGGGTAAAACCTTCCGGGGCTGAAGTGGTTAAAAAATAGAATAAACAAATATTTTTATTATGATTAATTTTTTTACACGCTGTCATCGGTCAGTGTCCCTAATCACTTCCACACCAGTTACATAATGATGTTGTACTGCACTGGTGGCATGTAAAGAAAGAAAAATAACTTTTATTTCATTTCTTAATTTTTCAAAAAAATTGTGACAAAAAATTACAACTTCAAAAAACTTGCCATGTCTCTTACTAAATACCTTTGACTGTCCAATTTTTAAAAAGTGGGAATTTGGGGGATATTCGTACTGTTTTGGCATTTTCAGGATATATATATATACTGTATCTCACAAAAGTGAGTACACCCCTCGCATGTTTGTAAATATTTTATTATATTTTTTCATGTGACAACACTGAAGAAATTACACTTTGCTACAATGTAAAGTAGTGAGTGTGCAGCTTGTATAGCAGTGTTAATTCGCTGTCCCCTCAAAATAACTCAACACACAGCCATTATTGTCTAAACCGCTGGCAACAAAAGTGAGTACACCCCTAAGTGAAAATTTCCTGGGCCCAAAGTGTCAATATTTTGTGTGGCCACCATTATTTTCCAGCACTGCCTTAACCCTCTTGGGTATGAAGTTCACCAGAACTTCACAGGTTGCCACTGGGGTCCTCTTCCAGTCCTCCATGATGACATCACGGAGCTGGTGGATGTTAGAGAACTTGCACTCCTCCACCTTCCATTTGAGGATACCCCACACAGATGCTCAATAGGATTTAGGTCTGGAGACATGCTTGGCCAGTCCATCACCTTTACCCTCAGCTTCTTTAGCAAGGCAGTGTCATCTTGGAGGTGTTTGAGGTAGTTATCATGTTGGAATACTGCCCTGCGGCCCAGTCTCTGAAGGGAGGACATCATCCTCTGCTTCAGTATGTCACAGTACATGTTGGAATTCATGGTTCCCTCAATAAACTGTAGCATCCCAGTGCTGGCAGCACCCATGCAGCCCCAGACCATGATGCTCCCATCACCATGCTTGACTATAGGCAAGACACTTGTCTTTGTACTCCTCACCTGATTGCCGCCACACATGCTTGACACCATCTGAACCAAATAAGTTTATCTTGGTCTCATCAGACCACCAGACATGGTTCCAGTAATCCATGTGTCAGGAAGCTAGTTATGAGCTAGTTATTAGAGTCAGGAAGCTAGTTTATTAGTGCCAGGAAGCTAGTTGTTAGGTAATTTGGACAGGGTATAATTCCCAATCCTCATTAAATTTAATAGGTAGGATGCCCAGCAGGTGTGGAGAGAGGACATGTTGTACATCTTGCAGCATGTATGCGTTCCTTGATCATCCGATCGAGGGTGAATACTGCTGTGCAAAATGTAAGTGCATTGTTTCCTCACCTGATTGCTGCCACACATGCTTGACACCATCTGAACCAAATAAGTTTATCTTGGTCTCATCAGACCACAGGACACGTTTCCAGTAATCCATGCGTCAGGAAGCTAGTTATTAGCTAGATATTAGTGTCAGGAAGCTACTTTATTAGTGTCAGGAAGCTAGTTGTTAGGTAATTTGGACAGGGTATAATTCCCAATCCTCATTAAATTTAATATGCAGGATGCCCAGCAGGTGTGGAGAGAGGACACGTTGTACATCTTGCAGCATGTATGCGTTCCTTGATCATCCGATCGAGGGTGAATACTGCTGTGCAAAATGTAAGCGCATTGTTTCCTCACCTGATTGCTGCCACACATGCTTGACACCATCTGAACCAAATACGTTTATCTTGGTCTCATCAGACCACAGGACACGGTTCCAGTAATCCATGTGTCAGGAAGCTAGTTATTAGCTAGGTATTAGTGTCAGGAAGCTAGTTTATTAGTGTCAGGAAGCTAGTTGTTAGGTAATTTGTATAGGGTATAATCCCCAATCCTCATTAAATTTAATAGGTACGATGCCCGGCGGATGTTGAGAGGCGACTCATTGTACATCTTGCAGCATGTATGCATTCCTTGATCATCTAATCGAGGGTGAATACTGCTGTGCAAAATGTAAGTGCATTGTTTCCCTGGAAGCTCAGGTTCTGAATCTGGGGAAGCAACTGTCAGCACGGAGAAGTCCCTCCATACTAAAGGAGAGCCACGGCAGGTGCCAGCAGGGGCCAGCACAGAGACAGGTGGAGACAAAGAGGTGCAGGCACTAGCAAAGAGTAGATGGGTGACAGTCAGGAAGGGTAAAGGGGGAAGTGCCGGGGAGACTGATCCAGTACGCTCCATTGAGTGACATTGGTGAAACCAGTCAGGGACCAGCACTGCTGGAGCTGAGGGACTCTCCTAGCTGCTGGGGGAAAAACTCCTCCAGTGAGAGTGGGCGGAAGTGAAGGGAAAGGAAAGACAGATTCTGGTGGTAGGGGACTCAATTCTTAGAAGGACAGAGAGGCCAATTTGTAACAAAGACCTGAAGACAGAACAGTATGTTGTCTACCGGGCGCTCGGGTTCGGCACATCACGGATCTGGTGGAATGATTACTGGGAGGGGCTGGGGAAGACCCATCTGTCATGGTGCACATTGGCACCAATGACAAAGTCAGAGGCAGATGGAGTGTCCTAAAGAATGATTTCAGGGACTTAGGAGCTAAATTGAGGAAAAGGACCTCCAAGGTAGTATTCTCAGGAATACTACCGGTACATCGAGCCACACCAGAAAGGCAGAGGGAGATTAGGGAAGTAAACAAGTGGCTGAAGAGCTGGTGTAGTAAGGAGGGGTTTGGGTTCCTGGAGGACTGGGCCGACTTCTCAGTCGATAACCGGTACTATAGAAGTGACGGACTGCACCTAAATGATGAGGATGCAGATCAGCTGGGAATGAAGATGGCCAAAAAGTTAGAGGGGTTTTTAAACTAGGCGATGGCGGGGAGGGTCCAGAGGTAGAGATAGTCAGCATGGAACATGGACCGGTCTTAACTACGTGGCATGCTCACCAATGCCAGGAGCCTGGCAGATAAGATGAGTGACTGGCTGGCAAACATTCAGGGGTATACCCTTTATCGCAAGAATAGAGAGGGTAAAAAAAGGGGAGGGATACCAGTCTCCACATATGCTAATAGGAGGGGACTTTAACCTGGTAGCACATTCAGAGCTAGACAGGAGTAGCAAGGGCCAGACCACAAATGCCTTCCCAAAATTGCTTTAGTACCAATTGAAAAACCACCAGCTGTTGGACACCTGGAGAGATCATAACCTGGGGAGCAGAGAGTACACCTTTTTCTCCCACCCCCACAACAGCTCCTCCAGGTTGGACTACATATTCTCCACAGCTGTACCGATGGCCAACTCCACCTCAGCCAGAATTCATGCTTGCCCGTGGTCAGACCATTATATGGTGTCTTGTGTCTTTTCTCACATAAGACTCTCCAGGCATGCGGGAGCCTGGAGGCTCAATGACTCATGGACCCAATAGCATTATCCCAGATAACAGAATATACCTCAGAATACTTCACACCCAACAATGTCGGGGAGATCTCCCCTGCATCGTTGTGGGCAGCACACAAGGCAGTTCTGAGGGGACGGCTTATGCGGCTTGCCTCAGAACGTAAACGCCAAAAGCTTCTAGATATTACCTCCCTCACAGCTGACCTAGAAAAACTATATCAACAAACATGGTCGAATACCAACACAAGAATTGCTTAACCAGTTTAGTCAGAAAAGGAAAACACTGGATACTATCCTATCAGAACAAACTGAAAAATCACTTAGGTTGTCCAAGGCTACTGTATAGCGGTTCGGCTTCGACCATGTTCGCAAGGAAATTAAAACAATCCTTACAACCCACACATACCTATAAGCTGAGGGGTAAGACAGGAAACCGTACCTCCCATCCAAAGGAGGTATTGCAACTGTTTGCCACATACTATCAAACACTACTTTCTGACCCTCAGGCTCCCATTGCTCCGGCATCCCTATCATGGTTGGAGGCCATTTCCCTACCCAAGCTTACTGAGGAACAACTACAATCCCTGAATGCCCCCTGCACAGAGGAGGAGATTGCCTCAATCATATCCACACTGAAACCTTCGAAGGCTCCAGGCCCAGATGGCTTCACAGCCCTTTATTATAAAAAGTTTTCTGAACTATTAACCCCAAAGTTTTTAATAAAGTTTTAGCTGGAGACTCATTCCCTACTGATATGCTTATGGCCAACATGTCGTTGATCCCAAAGCCAGGAAAAGATCATTCTCTTTCCCAGAACTATAGACCCATATCTGTCATTAATCATGGCTTGAAAATATTTAGTCGCCTGTTAGCAGATCGCCTAGCATCCATCATCACAACATTAATATCCCCTGATCAAACGGGATTTATCCCTAATAGACAAATCACTGATAACATACGCCTTGCATCAAATATTATACAAGATGCTGACTTGCATTCACACAAAGTCTTGATGCTGAGTCTGGATATTAACAAGGCCTTTGATAGTGTCCTTTGGCCATATTTAGATACTATTTTATGCAAATTTGGGTTTCCGTGCTCTATATTGCCAACCTCAAACCAGAATTAAACTACCTGGCTGTTCATCAGGATACTTTTCCCTGGTGAGGGGTACTAGACAGGGCTGCCCCCATCCCCTCTCTTATTTGCCCTCACAATGGAGCCCCTGGTTAAGTATATAAATAGCAACCCCAACATTAGAGGATACTGTAGTAATAACCAAGAATATAAATGAAGTCTGTATGCAGTCGACGTCCTTCTGTTTCTAACCAACCCCATAATCTCTTTGCCCAATCTTTTCATGACATTAGACACCTTTAGTAACATATCGGGTCTGGGGGTTAATCTGTGTAACTATGCCTATAAACTTACTGCATCCCTTGGTTTCAACTAGGGATGAGCCAAACACCCCCCGGTTCGGTTCGCACCAGAACCTGCGAACGGACCGAAAGTTCGCACGAACGTTAGAACCTCATTGACGTCTATGGGACTCGAACGTTCGAAATCAAAAGTGCTCATTTCAAAGGCTAATTTGCACGGTATTGTCCTAAAAAGGGTTTGGGGACCCGGGTCCTACCCCAGGGGACATGTATCAATGCAAAAAAAACTTTTAAAAACGGCCGTTTTTTTGGGAGCAGTGATTTTAATGATGCTCAAAGTAAAAAAAAAAAGTGAAATATTCCTTTAAATATCGTACCTGGGGGGTGTCTATAGTATGCCTGTAAAGTGGCCTGTGTTTCCCGTGTTTAGAACAGTCCCTGCACCAAATGTCATTTTTTAAGGAAAAAATCTCATTTAAAACTGCTTGCGGGTTTAATGTAATGTCCGGTCCTGGCAATATGGATGAAAATCAGTGAGAAAAACACCATGGGTACCCCCCAGTCCATTACCAGGCCTTTTGGGTCTTGTATGGATATTAAGGGGAACCCCGCACCCAAATTAAAATAAGGAAAGGTGTGGGGCCACCAGGCCCTATATACTCTGAACAGCAGTATACAGGCGGTGCAAACAAGACAGGGACTGTAGGTTTGTTGTTAAGTAGAATCTGTTTGTCATTTTGAACGGGTACATTTTTAACGTGTTTAGCTCCAGCCAAAAAATCTTTTTTAAGCTTTTTGGAAAACATAGGGAAGGGTTATCACCCCTGTGACATTTGTTTTGCTGTCTTTCCTCCTCTTTAGAAGATTTCACCTCACTTTTTGTCCCAATGACAAATGCTTTTTGAGAATTTGGGTTTTTTTAGTGGAACAAGGATTGGAAAGCATCAGTGAAAAGGAGAAATGTTTTTCCCATAATAACTCTTACAGGAGAGAATTTCCCTTCCTAGGGGTAGATTTCATCTCACTTCCTGTTGTCTCCTTCCGTTTGCAAGTAGGAGTCGTTTGTAAGTTAGATGTTTGAAAGTAGGGGCCTGCCCTATATACTCAGCAGAAATTTGGGCCTTAGGTGTTGTTGTGGCCACAACACTGTAAGCCCTCACAGGGCCCTGCTGTGAGATATTAGTTTAAGAATTGTAATTACATGCCCCTGTTGAACAGGGGCAGAAAAACTGGGCCTTTGGTGGTGGTGGTGCTGGTGCTGGTGCCACAACACTGTAAGTCCTCACTCGCACTTGGTGGGTGCAGAAATGGGCCCTGCTGTGAAATATTAGATCAAGAATTGTAATTACATGCCCCTGTTGAACAGGGGCAGAAAAATTGGGCCTTTGGTGATGGTGGTGGTGGTGCTGGTGCCACAACACTGCAACCCCTCACAGACACTCTAGTTGGAACGCAAGAACGAGCCCTGCTGCAAAGTATTGCATCAAAAATTGTAATTACACACCCCTGTTAAACAGGGGCAGAAAAATTGGGCCTTAGGCACTGGTGCTGGTGCCACAACACTGCAACCTCTCACAGACACTCTAGTTGGAACGCAGGAACGAGCCCTGCTGCAAAGTATTGCATCAAAAATTGTAATTACACGCCCCTGTTTAACAGGGGCTGAAAAATTATGCCTTAGGCACTGGTGGTGGCGCCCAGAACCAAAAATGTTCTTACAAGCTATCAGCGTGATGATTGAGGAGGAAGAGGATAATTACTCAGGGATAGTCACTCAGCATCAGCTTTGGCAGTCTTTGAAGGGATCTGAGATTTCAAAAAAAATTATTCGTTACATCAGCATCAGGTGCTTGGTAGCTGGTGGTGATCCAAAACTGATTCATTTTTATGAAGGTCAGTCGATCGACCGAGTCGGTGGACAGACGCACCCTGTGATCGGTTACCACGCCTCCAGCAGCACTGAATGTGCGTTCCGAAAGAACGCTGGATGCAGGACAGGCCAGTAGCTCAATTGCATACTGTGCAAGCTCTGGCCAGTGATCCATCCTCAAGACCCAGTAACCCAGAGGATTTTCGGTGGGAAAGGTGTCCAAGTCTGATCTTGCCCCTAGGTATTCCTGCACCATGTAAAACGCTGGCGATGGTTGCTGGAACCAATCATACCTTGGGGCTGCGGACCAAAAAATTGTCTGAACACATCGGTCAGACGGCCATCTTCTCCACCGCTCCTTCTTTGACTGAAGCCTCAGCAATACGTTGTCCAGAAACAGGAGTTTGTAACCTCCCAGTCTCTGGGAACGCGTTGCACAGACCTTTCTGCAAGGCCTCCCGAAGATGTTTCATCCTCTGCTCCCTCTACGATGGCAAGATAAGGTCCACAACCTTACCCTTTAACGTGGATCAAGGAGGGTTGCCAGCCAGCTTTGCAGGATCAGGAGGCCATGCAGCGTAGGTTTGCTGAGGCATTCGGTCCGGAGTCCTCTGGGTCACTAAGGACGACATGGTCCGCAGCCACCTCCTCCCAGCCACGTACAAGTCCATGTGTTTCTTGGGACTGATCCCTGAAAGACTGCTGCTGATGCTGAGTGCCAGGGCTCCACCTCCATACTGACACAATCTTCATCCTCCTCCTCCTCCTCGTCCTCTTCTTGTGTGATCGGCGGGCACACAGGAACACTGTCTGGATAAAGGGGGCCTTGGGAGCTAAGGAAGTCCTCCTCTTCCTGCCTCTGTTCTGCCTCAAGTGCCCTGTCCATTATTCCACGCAGCGTGTGCTCCAACAGGTGGACAAGGGGGACAGTGTCACTGATGCATGCACTGTCACTGCTCACCATCCTCGTGGCCTCTTCAAATGGTGACAGGACAGTGCATGCATCCCTGATCATGGCCCACTGGCGTGGGGAAAAAAACCAAGCTCTCCTGACCCTATCCTGGTGCCATAGTCACACAGGTACTCATTGATGGCCCTCTGCTGCGTGTGCAGCCGCTGCAGCATGGCCAACGTTGAGTTCCACCTGGTGGGCATGTCACAGATTAGGCGGTTCTTGGGCATGTTAAACTCCTTTTGGAGGTCTGTCAGCCGAGCACAGGCATTATATGACCAGCGGAATTGCACACAGACTTTCCTGGCCTGCCTCAGGACATCCTGTAAGCCCGGGTACCTGCCCAAGAACCGCTGCACCACCAAGTTAAGGACGTGAGCCAAACAGGGCACATGGGTCATTTGTCCCTGTCGGAGGGCAGAGAGGAGGTTGGTGCCATTGTCGCAAACCACCATTCCTGCCTTAAGTTGGTGTAGCGTCAACCACCTCTGAACCTGCCCCTGCAGAGCTGACAGAACCTCTGCCCCAGTGTGGCTCCTGTTCCCCAAGCACACCAGCTCAAGCACCGCATGGCATCTTTTGGCCTGCGTACTTGTGTAGCCCCTTGAACGGCTACGGAGCACCGCTGGTTCCGTGGACAAAGCACAGGAAGAGGCCATGGAGGAAGAAGAAGAGGAGGGGGTGGAGGAGAGAGGTGTGTCACAATCATTAGCATTTTGGAGGCGTGGTGGCGGAACAACCTCCAACACTACTGCACCTTGTCCTGCATCCTTCCCAGCTGCCAGCAGAGTCACCCAATGCGCCGTGAAACTTAGGTAACGTCCCTGTCCATGCCTGCTGGACCATGAGTCAGCGGTAATATGCACCTTACCGCTGACCGCCCTGTCCAGCGAAGCATGGACATTGCCTTCCACATGCCGGTAGAGAGCCGGAATCGCCTTCCATGAGAAAAAGTGGCGTTTGGGTACCTGCCACTGAGGAACCGCACATTCCACAAACTCACAGAAGGGGGCAGAGTCTACCAACTGAAAAGGCAGCAGTTGAAGTGCTAGCAATTTTGCCAAGCTAGCATTCAACCGCTGGGCATGTGGATGGCTGGGAGCAAACTTCTTTTGGCGGTGCAGCAGCTGGGGCAGGGAAATTTGCCTGGTACAATCTGACGTCGGTGTACCAAAAGCAGATTGCCCACAAGTACTTGGCTGTGACACACCTAATTCTACACCTTCATTCCTCTCAGTGCAGATCTCAGAGAGGACTGAAGGTCTAGTGGGGTTGGAAATCTCAGTTGATGAGGAGCAAGGAGAGGTCCTCTTTGTTTTTTGGTGTGGGTCTTTTAGATACGTTTGCCAGTGAACTGCATGGCAGGTCAACATATGTCTGGTCAAGCATGTGGTACCCAAGCGGGAGATGTTTTGGCCACGCGAGATACGCTTGTGACATATGTTGCAAATAGCAGCAGTGCGATCTGATGCACTCATCTCAAAAAAGGCCCACACCAAAGAACTTTTTGAATAACACGCAGAGACTGCAGCGCCCTGCACATGTGGAGCTTTGGGGTGTGATGCAGTCAATGTGCTGCCCTTAGGCTGGCCCCTGGAGGGCATCCTGCCTCGTTGGTAATGTGCCGCCTCCTCCTCCTCCTCTCTCCTATCAGGCACCCACGTTGAGTCAGTGACCTCATCATCCCCTCCCTCCTCATCACTGGAGCAAACCTGGCAGTATGCTGCAGCAGGGGGAGCATGACTGCCAGATTGCTGTCCTCCTTGGGCACCCCCTCTGTCCGTGCTCATGTTACTGCCTTCATCGAGCTCAGTATCATCATCAGAGCCTTCCAAACGCTGGGCATCCTCCTGGAGCATGTACCCAACACTGTGGTAAAACAGTCCGAGGGACTCCTCAGGAGGACATGGTGGGGCTAGGGAAGGAGTCACTGATGACATTGAGCCGAGGGAAGAGGCCGCTGCTTTGCCAGACAAAGTACCCTGGGCATGGGTGAGAGAGGATGAGGAGGATGAGGACGGTTTGGTCATCCACTCGACCAAGTCTTCCGCATGCTGCGGCTCAACATGGCCAGCTGCCGAAAAAAAGGCCAAGCGTGTCCCACGGCCACGTGCTGATGAGGATGCACCGTCTCCACAACCAGCACTAGACACAGAGCCTCCTTGCCCCCTCTTATTGGCTTGTGACTATCTGCCTCTCCTTCTTGGCCTTCTAGACATACTAATGGCCTGTAGCTGCACTAAGCTTGGATATATATATATATGTATGTACTGATACTGCAGCTAGCAAAATCAACTGCCTGCCTGTAGTATGAGAACACCACCAACCTTCTACAGGTAGCTTTAGCTGAACACTGTGAGGTGGACGCACCCCACTAACTTGTAGGTTTAGCTGAACACTGTGAGCAGGACGCACTGCACTAACTGTAAATAGTCTAGCTGCCTGACTGTGGTACTAATAGGATCAAAAGAACACCAGCAATTTTCTTCAGGTAGCTGTATTTACTGTAACAAGACAAGCCTGCCTGTCAGTAAGAAGATAACAGGAACGGATCTAGCTGAACACTGTGAGCAGGACGCACCCCACTAGCTTGTAGGTTTAGCTGAACACTGTGAGGTGGACGCACCCCACTAACTTGTAGGTTTAGCTGAACACTGTGAGCAGGACGCACCCCACTAACTTGTAGTTTTAGCTGAACACTATGAGCAGGACGCACTGCACTAACTGTAAATAGTCTAGCTGCCTGACTGTGGTACTAATAGGATCAAAAGAACACCAGCAATTTTCTTCAGGTAGCTGTATTTACTGTAACAAGACAAGCCTGCCTGTCAGTAAGAAGATAACAGGAACGGATCTAGCTGAACACTGTGAGCAGGACGCACCCCACTAGCTTGTAGATTTAGCTGAACACTGTGAGGTGGACGCACCCCACTAACTTGTAGGTTTAGCTGAACACTGTGAGCAGGACGCACCCCACTAACTTGTAGTTTTAGCTGAACACTGTGAGCAGGACGCACTGCACTAACTGTAAATAGTCTAGCTGCCTGACTGTGGTACTAATAGGATCAAAAGAACACCAGCAATTTTCTTCAGGTAGCTTTATATACTGTAACAAGACAAGCCTGCCTGTCAGTACGAAGATAACAGGAACGGATCTAGCTGAACACTGTGAGCAGGACGCACTGCACTAACTGTAAATAGTCTAGCTGCCTGACTGTGGTACTAATAGGATCAAAAGAACACCAGCAATTTTCTTCAGGTAGCTTTATATACTGTAACAAGACAAGCCTGCCTGTCAGTAAGAAGATAACAGGAACGGATCTAGCTGAACACTGTGAGCAGGACGTACTGCACTAACTGTAAATAGTCTAGCTGCCTGACTGTGGTACTGATAGGATCAAAAGAACACCAGTAATTTTCTTCAGGTAGCTGTAAATACTGTAACAAGACAAGCCTGCCTGTCAGTTGGAAGATAACAGGAACGGATCTAGCTAAACTGAATACAGTGTATATATATATATGCAACACCTGGGATGCATATATATACACAATACACTGTAAGTGCAGCTAACTGACTGACTGTCCTGCCTAATCTAGCTAACTCAAATGAAATGACACTGTCTCTCTCTATCTCTCAGCACACCGGAACACACTGCACAGGGCCGCCGTGCAGGCGGCCTTATATAGTGTGGGGCCTGTACTAAATCCCCTGAGCCATAATTGGCCAAAGCCTCCTTGGCTTTGGCCAATTACGGCTCTCTGTTCAGGTGGCGCTGTGATTGGCCAAGCATGCGGGTCATAGTGCATGCTTGGCCAATCATCAGCCAGCAATGCACTGCGATGCCGCAGTGAATTATGGGCCGTGACGCGCCACACGAATTTGGCGCGAACGGCCCATATCGTTCGCAATTTGGCGAACGACCGAACAGCCGATGTTCGAGTTGAACATGGGTTCGACTCGAACACGAAGCTCATCCCTAGTTTCAACCCTGAAGAGCAGCTTTGAGTTCTCCTGGAATATGAAATCATTACAGTACCTGGGTATAAGACTAGCACCAACTCTGAAACTATTATACACCCACAATTATCCCCAGGCCTTCTCTAATATTAAAAGGTTACTAGCTCAGTGGTCTCTATATTACATTTCATTTTTAGGCCGTATACAGGCAGTCAAAATGTCGGTCCTTCTAAAGTTATTGTTTTTTTTCAGGGCCCTGTCACTGTATGTGTCCAAATCTACCATACACGCCATTCAAATAGATCTATTAAAATTTATATGGCAGGGTAAAAAAACACGCATGGGCAGGTCTCTGATGTTTAGGTCCCGAGATAGAGGGGGCCTGGGCTGCCCGAATTTATGGAAGTATTATGTGGCAGCCAGGTTGGTACAATTAGCCCAATGGCACACATCCCTGTCTCACATACCATGGCTGCAGTTTGAGAGAGCCTCCATTAAACCATACTTTCTCCCAGGCATTCTGTGGACTAATGCAGTGAACCATAGAATTATCTCCCAGCTCAATAGAATTGTTGGGCAGTCCCTGTATCTCTGGATCTTGTACAAAGAGAAGTTTGAGCTCTTTTCTAAACCCTCCCTGTTGACTTCATTTCTGGGTGACCCTAACTTCCCTGTGGCATTTAACGCAGAAATAGACTTTGCACACTGGACCTCACAAGGACTGGTGACACTGGATTCGTTGCTACAGGGCACCACATTCTGCTCATTTTAACATCTAAACCAAAACTATGCCATACCCAACTCGGATTTCTATAAATACCTACAGATATGCCACATCTCTTGAAAGGCTATCTCCCAAATTAGGGGGGATGCTAGAACACCTTTTGAAAACTTGTGCCACGAGGGGTCCACGGATAGAGGGACGATCTCCACATTATATATGCACCTAAATAATCACCACACAGAAGCTAAATCCCAGGCAATGTTGGGATGGGAAGCAGAGGTGGGCCTGGAGTTTTCAGCAGAGGATTGGCATGATATGGTCACTAATATGCATAAATGTACCCGCTCAGTAGCTATTAAGGAAACTGTAATGAAACTGCATACTAGGTGGTATTATACACCAGATAGAATTCACAGAATGTTCCTTACCATCCCAGATAGATGTTTCAGAGACTGTGGAGAGAGTCTACTCCATACTTTCTCCAGACAGCTACGAAAGTACTACAAATAATGGGTTTGAACATCACCCTGACATATCAAATGTGTATTTTGTTTGCAGACCTCCCATAGGTCATACCCCCAGAACAAAAGTTGGTCCACACGCTGTTTAGTGCTATACAATGGGCAATAGCCCTAAACTGGCGTAAACCCTTAGTCCCATGGTCCCAGGTGCTTCATCGCATGGAGTCAGTTAAACTGATGGAACGTATTCACCACACACTTACGGATTCTATGCGAATCTCCTGGCCAGCCTCTTAGCAGGCTAATGGAACGTATCCACCACACACTTATGGATTCTATGCGAATCTCCTGGCCAACCTCTTAGCGGGCTCAGGGGACGGTTTTGCCCCGTGGGCACCAGAAAGCACCTGTAAGGTTGGTAGAAGGAATGATGGTGGACCTGCTTTATTTAACAATTAACATCAATTGTGCCTTGACTAAAAGTGAATTAATGCAGATAATTTAGTCATGATAAATGTGAAGTGAGCTTATTATAAAACATGTTGCACTAGTAGCAGTATCTTATTTTTATTTTATTTTTTTTAGTTCCTAGTTTTGTAAAAAAGTTAATAAAGAGCATTACAAGAACTCATACATTGTGAGTGCTACCTACGCAACATTTGTATTTTAGCACTTTATTTTGCTGACTGGATATAAATACTCGAATTCTAGATCTGTATAACACCCTCAATGCTGATCAATGTATTTGTTATATCTTTTCCATGTAACTGTCTTATTCTTTTAGATAAAAACATTTGTAAACAAAAAAATTAGAAGAAAAGAGGTTTAACCTTAAACTACATAGAGGGTTAGATAAGCACCTGAACGACCGTAACATACAGGGATATACAATGTAATACTGACATACAGTCAGGTCCATAAATATTGGGACATCGACACAATTCTAATCTTTTTGCCTCTATACACCACCACAATGGATTTGAAATGAAACGAACAAGATGTGCTTTAACTGCGGAATTTCAATTTTAATTTGAGGGTATTTACATCCAAATCAGGTGAACGGTGTAGGAATTACAACAGTTTGTATATGTACCTCCCACTTTTTCGTTTCAATATATTTTATTTCGAAATATGAAGAATACATCATATGCATAGATACATCATTGGTCTACATTCCGTAAGAAATACTGAAGTTCCGATAAAAGTCAGATAGTTCCAACAAGGATAAACTAGCGTTTCACATACAGGAAGATTATCATGTGCTGAAAGGCGTTAATTTGAAAAAAAAAAAAGAAACAGTATTCAAACATAGCTCTGTATGCAGGTAGGGTCGGCCTAGAATTCAGAGACTGGAGGAATCAACAGAGGGGAACGCTCCGCCACCCCGATAGGGAACATGCTGTGGCTGAGGCTCCGTCCTCTGCGACCCCTCTCTTCTAGCACACCGAGGCTCTATCTGCGGCTCATAAAAAATCTAACGAGAACCATTTTAAAAACAGTCAAAAAAGAAAAAAATCCTGCCTCTTTACTAGAGAACTCATGGTGAACTAGAGATACCCTAGGTTTAACTAGAAGAAGCAATATCTAATACCTCGAATGCTTGTTTGTATAAACGAATGTAGGAATGAAATGATTGTCTGTAAAACCTTAGAGGTTATGCATGAGGAACCAGTTTGAGAAGGGATCCCAACTCAAAGGGGTGTTGGGTCCCGTCTCTGGAGAGATATATTGAAGAGAAGAGAAGTGATTAAAGAGCATTCCTGAGGAAAGAGGAAAAGGAAGAGAGAAAGAAAGAAAGAGATAAGATAAGGGTAGGGGAAGAGAGGAAGCGAGTGGAGGTCGGCTGGGGGGGATACAGCAGCACCACTGTATACCCAGAGGTTATCAAATGAGAGTAACGCCCACAAAGGTTGCCCAAGGTTCCCATGTGAGTTTGAATTTGTCCGAGCAATCTAGTATGACACTAGCCATTTTTTCTTGATTCATAATCCAGGATATCTTTCTTTTGGCCAAGCGGGTGGAAACGGAAGGTTGTTTCCAAGCCCTGGCAAGTGTGAGTTTTGCACCCAGAAGAATGAAATAGATGAGGCGTTGGGAACTCTTGGGTGCCCCCTGTACTGGGGAGTTTAGGAGCGCAATGAGAGGCGACATTTGAATAGATAGTGAGGTAATTTTGTTGATCCAACTAAATATCTTGTGCCAAAACTGGCGTATTCTGGGGCATCCCCACCAGATATGGAGCATATCCCCTCGTATATCGCAGCCTCGGAAGCAAAGAGGAGACGTGGAGGGGAAAATAGCTGCCAGTTTTGAGGGGACTAAATACCATCTGGTTAAAACTTTTACACTAGCTTCCATAATGTTGGAGTTAAGAATGCCTTTAAAGGAGCGAGAAAAATTTCGGTGCCAGGTGTCAATTTTCCAGTGGTGTGTTAGGTCCTCTTCCCATTGAAGCATATATGATGTCTTAGCTTGTGCTGATGAGATTGCCCTATAGACCACCAATATGCCCCCCCCTCTGCTCATCGGCCTGGCCGCACCATGATTCGTATGCAGTGATTTGGGGGCCATTCGGGAGTGTTTTGCATTTTTTCTGTAAGAAGCTGGAGATTTGAGCGAATCGAAAGAATTCTGAGGCAGGCATTTCTAAATTACTTATACAATAAGCTTTAGTGATAGGGCCCAGAGGTCGGAGAAAGTGTCCGATTCTGTAGAGGCCTTTGTCAAGCCACCATTTGAAGGACCTGATGTTAAGACCCGGTGGGAATTCAGAGTTTTGAAAGATGTGTTTAAGAGGTTCTATGGGTGAGGAGAGCCGAGAGTGTTTCCTTAAGGTATCCCAAAGAGCTAATGAATGTGAAAGCGTAGGGGCCATGATTGGAGGTCTCAGGTTTTTGGGGCACCACATAAGATAGTCTAAAGTATGGAGGGGTACTGCCTGTCTCTCAATATTTATCCAGTCCGGACGTTCCCAATGTGAGTAAACCACCGAGATCTGTGCTAGATGGGCAGCCTGGAAGTACCAGAGTAGGTTGGGGAGGCCCAGCCCCCCTTCCTTCCTAGATCTGAACAGGATAGATTTGGAGAATCTATGTCCTCCTTTACCCCAGACAAAATGGATGATTTTAGCTTGAAATTGTTTTAAACGTGCTTTATCAATGGGGATTGGAAGGGCTCGAAAATAATATAAAATGCGTGGAAGGAGGGTCATTTTAATTGAGTTAATTTTGCCAAGCCAGGAGAGAGAGAGCCCGGACCATCTTGTTAAGTCTTCCTCTAATTTTTTGTATAGCTGAGGGTAGTTCGCTTGGTAGAGGAGCTCGATTCTGGGGGTTAATTTAATCCCCAGGTAGGTAATGTATGAGTCATTCCAAATGAAGCGGAAGCTCTCCCTGAGCCTGGCAAGGAGTGGATCAGGAATGTTAATGTTGAGAGCGTGTGATTTGTTATAGTTCACTTTTAGGCCTGTGATCGTTCCAAAGTCATCCAGGAGGCGACAAATATTGGGAAGCGAGGTTAGGGGGGACGAAACAAAAAGTAGGATGTCATCTGCAAATAATGCACATTTGTGGTGGTGGGGGCCACATTGGATGCCCTGGATATTTGGGTTGGATCTGATGGCTATTGCAAGTGACTCAATTGCTATGGCGAAGAGCAGTGGGGAGAGGGGACAGCCCTGTCTCGTGCCTCTGGAGATGGGGAAAGACTCAGAGTAAAATCCTTGCAGACGCACCTGAGCAGAGGGGTAAGAATATAAAGCATGCATGACATTTAGGAAAGAGTCACCAAAGCCCCAACGTCGTAGGATATTGAATAAATACGTCCAGTGAACAGAATCAAAGGCCTTTTGGAGATCTAGGGATAACAGGCAACCTTGTATGGGAGAGCTTTTATCCCAGTTAGAGTTAAGGAGGGAGATTAGATCTATCGCACGTCGTGTTTGATCAGGGCCTTGTCTCCCGGGGATGAACCCCACTTGGTCCTTATGAACATATAAACTAATAAAGGAAGCCAGGCGGTCTGCAAGGATTTTGGTCAGTATCTTAAGGTCGTTATTAATAAGGGAAATTGGCCTATAGTTACTAACCGAGCTAGTGTCTTTATTGGGTTTGGGAATGACTGTGATGTGGGCCATGTTGAGTGAGGAATCTAATTGTCCCCCCTGTCTAAGGGCATTAAAGAAGCGGGCCATATAGGGAGCTAGCGTGTTAGAAAACGATTTATAATAGGGGACCGAGAAGCCATCAGGGCCAGGTGCAGAATGTGATTTCAAATTCTTTATGACCATGCAAACTTCTTCCACAGATATCGGGGCATCCAGTTTTTGGCGGTGATTATCTTTTAATGTAGGTATGTGAATATCATTTAGAAAATTATCTATCGCCAGCTGAGATGGACTTTGGTCACAGCTATATAAAGATTTGTAGAAATTTTGAAATTCTCCCATTATACGATGGGGATTTTGTGATAGGGTACCTCCTTGGATTCTAATTTTAGGGAGGGCTGGAGATCTAAATTGTGGTGACAGCCTGTTAGCTAACATTGATCCTATCTTATCGCCTTGACAATAGAATCTATTTCTATTCCACCGAATCCATTTTTCAGCCCTAGTCGTGAGAGCCAGGTTTAGTGCCATCCTGGCAGCGTCTAGTTTAGTAATGGGAACTGATCTTGGATCCGTCTTATGTTTTTTAGCCAAAATTGAAAATTCCCTGTCAAGCTTTTCGATTTCAGCTTTGTTGGACTTATTGATCTGGGAAGCTATTTGGATTAGGTGCCCTCTGAGCACTGCTTTGTGAGCAGCCCATAAACAGGAGGGGCCAACATCAGGTGTGTCGTTGATAAGAAAATAGTTTTGTATATGCCTATCGATTTCCGTTGCTCTGAGTGGGTCGCTCAGTATGGATTCATTTAGTCTCCATCGTCTATCTGGGTTCTTTCCCTCCGGGCGATTGAGAGTTAGAATCACCAAGGAGTGATCAGACCAGACCACATCCCTGATAAGTGCCTTGATCGTTAAAGGAACGGAGGTTGATGAAAGGAGAATATGGTCTATCCTTGCGAACGAACCGTGGGGGCTGGAGAAGTGAGTGAAATCCTGAGCAGTAGGATTTACTTCCCTCCAAATATCGATGAGACCGTGTTGGAAAAGCAATTTGGCTATTCGGAGGCTTTGTTTGGTGGGTCTAATTTGACATCTTCCGGGAGGTCTGGACTTGTCCAGCCCCTGGTCGAACGCAGTATTGGAGTCTCCTCCAAAAATCACCGTACCTTCTAGGAGTGGGGACAGTTTTGTTAACATGTGTTGAAAAAAGACTAATTGACCAATATTAGGGGCGTAGTAAGAAATGAATGTGTACGAAATTCCGTCTAAGTCCCCCACTAGAAGTAAGTACCTGCCTTCTGGGTCTTTATGTTCTGATTTTAAGGTGAATTTGCATCTTTTAGAAAAGAAGATGCCAACACCTCTAGTTTTATTTTCAGCGTTGGCTAAGAAAAAGGAGGGGAAGTTGGGGTGTATGAAGGATGGGCGGTAATTTATTGGGAAATGAGTCTCCTGTAATAGTAAAACGTCTACCTTTTGGGTGTGCATATATTGAAAGACTTTGCGCCGTTTGATGGGGGAATTTAGGCCCTGTACATTATGAGTCACAACCTTGAGGGGTGTTTTTACTGCAAGACTATCAGCCATTGAGCAGAGGGGGGTGACGATCAGGCAACCCAGCAGCACTTACCATCAAGTTTCCTCGATGACCAAGACGGATCACATGCCAATGTGGAGCTTCAGAGGGCATCAGGTAGTATCCATGAGCTTCCCCCCAATCGACCTCCGAGAAGAGACTGCCTAGGGAGAGAGAGAGAAGATTAGAGGAGAAAAGAAAGGCGAAAGACAAGGGAGTCTTCCGTAGGGAGGAGGTGACAGAAACCTCCATCTAGGGGCAAAGTGAATGTTAGAGTCCCTCTAACTGACAGGGACCAAACTTGTCTAGAAGATGGAGGAACTCGATCCACCAGACAAGAGGGGGTGCATGAACACCACCCCAGCAGGAAGGCCGCTAAAACTATGTTTACCAAACCATTGAAAAAAAATAAGAACTAAAAACGTACGCCTATTGTGGGCTCTGGGCCCTTCGGTATATTTAAGACTAGTGAGTAAGATAGCTGAGGTTAGGAGGTGATGGCACACATAACCTGAGTACTTATTAAGGCTAGGCGGCGAACAATCTTATACCTAAGATATAAAAAATAGGAGAGCTGGATCCATAAGGGGAATTTAAGCCAATGGGAAGGGGCTGAGGAAAATGAAAAATTTACTTCACTGGAGAGATATATATAAAAATAAAAAAATAAAAAATAAAAAAATAAAAAAAGGGGGGGGTGAGGGCCCCCGTGTCAGGGGAAATGTCGGGATAGAGAAGACCTGTAGGACAGGCCGCCGAGGTGATCCAAGGATCACTCCCCACGTCCTCTTCACTACCCACCACCAAGGAGGGTGAGGAGGGGAGGGCGTGTGCGACCCCAGTGCACGATGAGTGCTTTGTCCGGAGGTATTCTCATTCCCAGGTGCAGGCTCATGTGAGGCCATCTCATGAGAAGCGCCGTGTGACACTAAAGGTGACTTGGCGGAACAGCTTCTTTAGGTTTCTTGAATCTTGCCGATTCCCACACTGGAGTCAGAGGGCTGGTAGGGAGGTGTCTTTTGGCGGAGTTTGCAGGGCCTCCAGATGACTGAAGGTTTGAGTCCAAGCTGATTAGGCCTAGTTGGAGCAAGAGTTTTTCTCCCTCTTGAAGCGAGCCGAAGGTGAACGATTTGCCTTTCCAAAGGAATTTTAGCTGGAACGGGAAGAGCCACCAGTATTTAATTTCTTTGTCCATAAGTATTTGGAGCAATGGTTTTAAAGCTCTCCTCTTTTGGATGGTAGGGGGGGACAGGTCAGCGAAGATCTGCAATTGGTGACCCTGAAAAACAATTTTGGGTAGAGACCTAGATTTCCGCATCACCTCCTCTTTGACGGAGTAGAAATGTGGTTTGACCACAATGTCACGGGGGAGGCCATCAGCTCTAGGAGGTTTGAGAGCTCTGTGGGCCCGATCTAGCTCCAATCTGTGTTGTGGAGTGTCAGGAAGAATGTCCTTGATGAACGCTTTGACGGTTTCAGGTATGTCTTTGTAAGATTCGGGTAGTCCCCTTAGCCTGAAATTGTACCTGCGGTTTCTGTTCTCAAGGTCGTCGATTTTAGCGTGCGCTGTCTCCAGCTGATCTTGTAAAATCTGTATGCAGGCAGTGTTTTGGTTAGTTCTGGAGGTGGTGGCTTCCAGGTGAGATTCTATAATTTCCATGCGAGTTCCAATGTTTTGGAGGTCTGCTTTAATATCATTCGTTATCTTGTTGGCTGTGTTGATGAGGCCCCTGTCAAGTAGCAATGCAAACTTGTTAAACAAATCAGCTACATCCACCGGCTGGAGTGGGCCTGAATCCCCGGTCTGTAGTAGCTGGAGTGTCTGGGGAGGGCCTGCTGCCATGGGGGAGAAGTCCAGGCCAGCCAGTGAGCATCCTATGAGGGACTCAGTGGAAGCAGGAGATGTGGGGATAGTAAGCTGGTGTTGCACAGCCATGTCTTGTGGCAGTAGGGAGGGTGAGGCTGCGTCCTGCATGTCAGTGTGACTCACTGAGGTAACACAGTGAGGAGCCGTCGCCATCTTGGCCGTTCCGGGCCGGGTCTGTGTCGCTTCAAATTCTGGCCGGAGGTTACGTCTCACGGCCTCGGAGTACATCAGGGGGGGTCCCTGGGGGTTCCGCAGCTCGTGGGGGGAGATCCAGACTGTCTAGACCGTTCGGTCTGTCCACAATGCGGCCGATGCTGCTGGGGCGGAACGGAGCTCCCGGACTAAGCGTCCATGTTAGGTGTTGCCGCGCATGTGCCTTTCGTACCTCCCACTTTTTAAGGGACCAAAAGTAATGGGACAATTGGCTGCTCAGCTGTTCCATGGCCAGGTGTGTGTTATTCCCTCATTATCCCATTTACAAGGAGCAGATAAAAGGTCCAGAGTTCATTTCAAGTGTGCTATTTGCATTTGGAATCTGTTGCTGTCAATTCTCAATATGAGATCCAAAGAGCTGTCACTATCAGTGAAGCAAGCCATCATTTGGCTGAAAAAACAAAACAAACCCATCAGAGAGATAGCAAAAACATAGGTGTGGCCAAATCAACTGTTTGGAACATCCTTAAAAAGAAAGAATGCACCAGTGAGCTCAGCAACACCAAAAGACCCCTAAGACCACGAGAAACAACTGTGGTGGATAACCAAAGAACTCTTTCCCTGGTGAAAAAAACATCCTTCACAACAGTTGGCCAGATCAAGAACACTCTCCAGGAGGTGTCAAAGTCAACAATCAAGAGAAGACTTCACCAGAGGGTTCACCACAAGATATAAACCATTGGTGAGCCTCAAAAACAGGAAGGCCAGATTAGAGTTTGCCAAACAACATCTAAAAAAGCCTTCACAGTTCTGGAACAACATCCTATGGACAGATGATACCAAAATCAGCTTGTACCAGAGTGATGGGAAGAGAAGAGTATGGAGAAGGAAAGGAACTGCTCATGATCCAAAGCATACCACCTCATCAGTGAAGCATGGGGGTGGTAGTGTCATGGCGTGGGCATGTATGGCTGCCAAAGGAACTGGTTCTCTTGTATTTATTGATGATGTGACTGCTGACAAAAGCAGCAGGATGAATTCTGAAGTGTTTCGGGCAATATTATCTGCTCATATTCAGCAAAATGCTTCAGAACTCATTGGAAGGCGCTTCACAGTGCAGATGGACAATGGCCTGAAGCATACTGCGAAAGCAACCGAAGAGTTATTTAAGGGAAAGAAGTGGAATGTTATGCAATGGCTATGTCAATCACCTGACCTGAATCCGATTGAGTAAGCATTTCACTTGCTGAAGACAAAACTGAAGGGAAAATGCCCCAATAACAAGCAGGAACTGAAGACAGTTGCAGTAGAGGCCTGGCAGAGCATCACCAGGCATGAAACCCAGTGTCTGGTGATGTCTATACATTCCAGACTTCAGGCTGTAATTGACTGCAAAGGATTTGCAACCAAGTATTAAAAAGTGAAAGTTTGATGGATGATTGTTAATCTGTCCCATTACTTTTAGTCCCTTAAAAAGTGGGACGCATATATAAACATTGTTGTAATTCCTACACCGTTCACCTGATTAGGATGTAAATACCCTCAAATTAAAGCCTGCCGTTAAAGCACATCTTGTTTGTTTCATTTCAAATCCATTGTGGTGGTGTATAGAGCCAAAAAGATTAGAATTGTGTTGATGTCCCAATATTTATGGACCTGACTGTATAATCACACACATAGGTTGGACTTGATGGACTTGTATCTTTTTTCAACCTCAACCTACTATGAGGTACCATGTTGAACTTTCAGTGACCAGTATGAGAGAGTGAGAGCGATAACACCAAATTTAACACACCTGCTCCCCATTCACACCTGAGACCTTGTAACACTAACGAATCACATGACAGGAGGGAAAATGGCTAATTGGGCCCAACTTGGACATTTTCACTTAGGGATGTACTCGCTTTTGTTTGCAGCGGTTTAGACATGTTTTCACCAAACAAATGTAGCAGTATGCATTTTGGCCTTCATTTATGAAGAAAGATTATTTATATGCAAAATGTTATAACAGAAACAAAGAAAAACACTTTTTTTTTCATTTTTTGTTTCATTTATATAGCAAAAAAACTGTGGTGATAAAATACCACCAAAAGAAAGCACCAGTTGTGTGAAAAAAATTATAAAAATGTCATATGGGTACAGTGTTGCATGACCATGCAAATGTCATTCAAAGTGTAGCCGTGCTGAAAGCTAAAAATTGTCCTGGGCAAGAAGGGGGTAAAAGTGTCCACTACTGAATCTGTTAATCACCACTGGATATTTTTGGTATTTAAATGAAAAATATCAAAATGAAAAAAAAAATCTGTTTCTGGTTTCAAATTTTGCAAATAAATAATCTTTCTTCATACATTTAGGCCAAAATGTATAGTAATACATTTCTTTGCTAAAAATACCCCAAATTGGTGCATATATATAATCTATGGGAAGGCTATAGAGTCTACAAACTATAGTACTTTATATATATTTGAACACTGATCAATGCTGACATACTGATTGCCTATCTCATTTCTTCAAGCCCTAAAATGCCAAGACAGTGCAAATAGTCCAAAATAACCCCTTTTGGAAAGCAGACAGTCCTAGGTATTTAGTAAGAGGCATGGCGTGAGTTTTTTGAAGTTGTATTTTTTTGTCACAATTTTTTTGAAAATTAAGAAAATTTTTTTTACATACTGTCACCAAAGCAGTAGAGCATCATCATATGACTGGTATGGTGATGATCAGGGATATTAAACTGTTGACAGTATGTATGTAAAATACATATATTGTGAGAGTGAGAGCCCAAGTCTCAGTGAAAAGCTAAAAGCTAAGCTTTAGGTTTTCTCTGGATTTTGTAAGTCTGAATTGGGGATGGAGACTTGAAGTCTTCAAAGAGCATTGGGAGGGATGGAGTCTTCAGTCTTGTTTCTGGGCTCTCCAGAAGTTCTGCAGGTTGTGTGTGTGTGTCCAGGTGCACACACTCATTATAAGGCAGATCTGAGCATAGCTCAGGGGAGTTGGTGTGGGAGCAGTTGCTGCAGCCAAGAGGGAGGTGTGCTACCGCTTAAGAATCCAGGCAATATCCTTGAGACAGCACTCCATGTGGGAGAGGTTCCAGGTCAGTGGACTGAGAAAGTTGGGCCAGCTGAGAGGGTCAGGGAGACCATAGCTGAGACACGCCAGTGGCTACTGATCAAGGATGCATGCACTGTCCTGTCACCATTTAAGGAGGCCACGAGGATGGTGAGCAGCGACAATGCATGCGTCAGTGATACTGTCCCTCTTGTCTTCCTGTTGGAGCACATGCTTCGTGGAATAATGAACAGGGCACTTGAGGAAAAGGAGGACTTCCTTAACTCTCAAGGCCCCCTTTATCCAGATAGTATTCCTGCGGGCCCACCAAACACGCAGGAAGAAGAGGAGGAGGAGGAGGAGGATTATGTCAGCATGGACATGGAAGATAACACTCAGCAGCAGTCTTCAAGGGATGGTTTTCAGTCCCCATAAACCCTTATATGTGGCTGGGAGGAGGTAGTTACGGATCATGTAACCCTTAGTGACCCAGAGGCTTCAGAATCAAATGCCTCTGCAAACTTACGCTGCATGGACTCCCTGGTTCTGCAAAGTCTGCAAAAGGACCCTAGGATTTGTGGTATCAAGGAGAGGGATCATTACTGGCTGGCAACCCTTCTTGATCCACGTTACAAGGGTAAGGTTGCAGAACTCATCCTGCCTTCGCAGAGGGAGCAAAGGATGAAACATCTTCAGGAGGCCTTGAAGAAAGGTTTGTACAATGCATTTCCAGACCCTGGGAGGTTACAATTTCCTGGTGCTGGACAACGTGTTGCTGAGACTTCGTTCAGTCAGAGTAAGAGCGATGGAGAAGGTGGCTGGGTGACCGAAGCCTTTAGAGAATTTTTCAGTCCTCAGCGCCAAGGTCTGATCGGTTCAAGCAACCTTCGCCAGCGTCCGCATTACATGGTGCAGGAATATCTAGGGACAAGAGCAGACTTGGGGACCTTTCCAACAGAGCATCCACTGGGTTACTGGGTCTTGAGGATAGACCACTGGCCAGAACTAGCTCAATATGCAATTGAGCTACTGGCCTGTCCTGCATCCAGCGTTCTTTCTGAACACACATTCAGTGCTGCTGGAGGGTTTGTAATGGATCATAGAGTGCGCCTGTCCACAGACTCCATTGATAGCCTCACATTCATAAAAATTAATCAGTCTTGGATAAGCAGCTATCAAGCACCTGATGCTGATGTAACTGATTTTTCTATGGATGTGGGATCCCTTGAAGACTGTCTATGCTGAGTGACTATCCTATTCCTCCTTAATCTTGATGATGCTAGCTTCCAACAATATTTTTGGTTTAGGGCACCACCACCAAGGCCCAAGGCCCAAGGCCTAAGGCCCAATTTTTCTGTCCCTGTTTAACAGGGGCATGTAATTACAATTTTTGATCTAATATTTCACAGCAGGGCCCGTTCCTGTGCCCAACAAGAGTATCTGTGAGGGGTTACAGTGTTGTGACACCACCACCACTAAATGCCCAATTTTTCTGCCCCTGCCCCAGCAGCAGAAAAAAGGACAAGTGTGCCCTACGGCTATATATATATCAAATACACTGCATCTGCCACTAACTGAATAACCTGCCTGCTTAATCTAAATCACACTATCGCTCCGTCCATGCCAACAAAACTACAGAGGGCCGCTGTGTAGGCAGCCTTATATAGTATGGGGCGTTGACTTAGCCCACCTGAGCCATGATTGGCCAAAGATACCCTGCCTTTGGCCAATTATGGCTCTCTTAGCAAAGGGCACTGGGATTGGCCAAAGCATGCAGGTCAGGTGTATGCTTTAGCCAATCATCATACAGCAATGCACTGCGATCTCGCAGTGCATTATGGGGCATTCCGCGGGCACTCAAATTTCCTGCAAACGCCCTATAATGTTCGGTATTCTGTGAACGGGCGGATACCCGATGTTCGAGTCAAACATCGAGCTCATCCCTATTTATATCTGAACGTATTTGTTTTGGTTTCTTTATATGTATGGAGTGCATGGGTTTTTACAGACATGTGGTGAAAATTTCATCTCGATAGCACTTTTAGAAATACATTTACCTAGAAAAATGGTGATGTGTTCAATACTTATTTTACCCACTGTGTATATATATATATATATATATATATATATATATATACATACATATACACACAGTATATATATTTACATTTTTTAACATTTATTTCTTCTTTTACAATTTTTTCTTCTTTTTTTTTTACATACTGTGACCAGAGCAGTGCAGTGTTACCATAATGATATTGTACTACCCTGGGGAAGCGATCAGAGATCATCACAATAGTACACAATGAATGGCTATGAAAGAAAGACATGACATCTCTCATGTGATCGCTGCGATTGATCACAGCGATTATACAGTACTGGGGCCAGCCCAATACAATATGTTCGTCCGCTGTGTCCGATGGACACAGTGGGTGACAGATCATGCTGCAGAATGTGATAAGTGACTGTGAGGACATCATCTGGAATAGCAGTGCTCCTGCTCACCCGTCATTTGTCTATAGGCTGGGCAGGAGGAGGCTAAATATGAATTTCTTGAAAATGAAAACTACTGAGGTGAATAAGAGAGAATATAAAAGTTCTTCTATTGCTTCTTCAAAACGTATACCTAAATAAGCATGTGAGCAAAGATTCACTTTAAGCAAGATTTTAAGCATTCCTTTACCAGGACAGCTACTGCCTTGCACTTAACACTTGATCTTATGTAATCTTTGTCTCTGAACATCTCTTTTAGGAAACTGCAGCTGTAGGTGCATAAGGAGTGTAAATAAATTAATTCTAAATGACTATGAGTTTGCCAATATAATGATACATTCCTGAGTTGCACATATTTAGCACATCTTTTGAGACCCAGGATTAAATGTCTTCAGAGCACCAACAACATAAGAATTTTAAAATTGACCTGGTTTATAAGCAATTCTGGAGTTTAAAACAAAATCTATGGGCAGGTATTACCACATGTTGTGTACTTTACAACTGCTTGAAAAAAAAAAAAAAACCTTCTTTGTTTTCATCATGTGTAAAATACCACGCTGCTTAAAATATTTTTAAAATCCTAACTAAGATCATTTAATCAAGAAAAGGTACTCATTTTGTTCAAGCTATTCAGCTGTCTACAACCCGTCCTGATGAAAAATAGACACATGGACTCCATTAAAGGAATCATAAAGCTGTCCCACCTACCATTATAAGGCACAAATTGCCAATTGCTAAGTCAGTAAATAAAAAGACTCATAAAAACACCTGGGCTCTGCATCATTTTTGCTACAGAAAATAAATGGATGCCATTAAGTAAATTCTGGCTCATAATATACCAATCTAACATTACAGCTATGAATGCCACAATCTTTGTACAATATCTCCACTACAGGATCCTGTCATATACTCTGCTCACACTAAGAGCAGCAAAATGACACTTCAAAGTTTTACACAATCTAATCAGAACTCAACAGAGAATCAGTTATCCTTTAAATAAATCATGATAGTAAATGTATTTCATTTGATGTGTCACATTTTAAAATTTTAACGTTTCAAAGTAGTTATTACTAAAGACATGCTTTGATCAACATAGTGATGCCTGATAATTTAGGAAATATATGAATGTCAATTTTTTTGCACTGATTAGAAGACTGTACAGTCATTTAAAAATGAGCAAACACAGAGTTTCTAACACAGACTGGTTTACACTGTGGCATTATGCTGTTGAACATGTACTGTAGATCACAAAAAGAACACGTTCTGCTAACTTATTAAACAGAAACTTGAAGCAATTTCAAGCAGAAGAGGTGGTAAAATATGGCAATGGCTTTAATAGACCAGTCTTCAATCAAATAATTCACTTTTCACCAACTCAACCTACCCCCTCCACATCATAAAATAGCAGAACATTAAAAAAAAAACATTTTTTATGTACCTATTTTTTTTTTTTTACTTCTGTTTGCCCACCCCCTGCCTCTATTCTCATCTAGGAAATTATGTGTTTGCCTCCACTTGCAGCCACCTGGGGTACCAACATCTCATATCCTAGGAGGATACAGACTTCCTTGCAGCTCTGGGGAAATATATTGTGTGTCATGTAATCAGTGGGCTGGCTGCAGGAACTAGGAAGAAACAGTTAGCTCCTTGTTTGCATCAGAGAGGACTCTCAGCAGTATACTAATATATAGATCCACAAAAGATATTTCCTTGTTTTTGGGTACTCACAATGGCTCTCTGCACTCACTCTCTAATTAGTTTCTTCCAGGGGCTATGGAACAATGTATGCTGAACTCTGCTTTTCACTTTAAACCTTGACCAGGGTAGCTAAACTTTTTTGCCCATAGCAAGAATCTGGGAAACCTATAGACAACCTCAGATTCAATTCTCATCTCCCAATGGCTCGCCTTTGCCTCAAAGGGAGAATAATACCTAATTTTACAACTAGTCCTATGTTTTAAAGCTGGTTATTAGTGCCCTGCTTTTCTCCCAGATACAAAACATTTTCCCATGCAGAGCCAGCATGCCCACATGATTGCTAAGTGTCCATCCTTATACCTGTACACTCATTCTGAACCCATTCTAAACATAGTGACTATGCTTCACTCTATAAGCACCAAAGTCAACAACCATGACAGAAAGGCCTGTGACTGGAAAGCTGCCTAAATCACCTCTCAGTCACTTATCCCTGCAGAACTGAAACAATGTTACACACATACCATAGGGCTGGGACTTTACAGTTAAAGAAGATCAATTTTAGTTATTTATAGGGCAGTAGCAGTATATTTTAAGAGGAAGACTCCTTAGTAGGTTTAAACATAACCCCTATGAGCATGTTAGACCAGCTTTCCTTTGAATCCCACTTCCCACCGATTCTATATAACCTGGTTTTCTGTAGCACGTTACTAATTACTTCATAGCTAGAAGTTAAAAACTCCAGAGAATTAATGACCCATGGAATGGCAATTCCAAAAGTGCATAATAATGTGCAACAGAATACAGTAGCTGTTTACATTCCTTTTAACAGAAAAGCTCTTTATTATGTGTCCCTGTTATACACTCTGAGGAGTTAGTTGACATTGTTCAAGGCAAGGCAGTTGACAAGACAGCTGTTGTCAAACATCAAGTTGACTTAACCTCTGAAATTTCTGTCAAATGGCTGCAAAAGACCAGATGTCAGCAAAGTGTACCTGCACTGCTACTACAATCACTGTTATACTCATGATACTAACCCTACCATCCCCATAATTACTATCTGAGCTCTATGGGTCCTAAATACCTTGCAATTGTTAATATCTAATTTTCATAATTAACGCTATACAGTTTACCCATATATGTCTGAATATTTAGATTATTTCATTATTCATCTGTGAGTGGTTCTGTTTGGTGTTAATACAATTCACAATGCAAAGCACCATTCAAGTGTTAATACATTGCAGTGTTGTTTATTAACAATGACATCCCAACACAAAGCAATGCACATGTGTTGCAGCATACCATAATCCGTGAAATACTAAATGCTGTGGTACACTACATAGGACACATATACTACATAAAATGCATGTTTGATTTTAATTATTTATTTAAATTGGCTGCCTTAAAGGCTATGTTCACCTTTTTTTTAAAAATAAATGAGAATAAACTAATAATAATAGTAAATACATATGATTTTGCAGGTAAAATAATTATGTATTTATATATTCATTGAGAACGAAAAGTTGAATGTGAATTAATGACACGGATGTGTGGGTGGAGTCCATCGGGAGGATCCCCTGCCTGCTGTCACACTGGGGGGGCGGGGGGGGGCAAGAAAGAAGTCATCTTCTCCAAAGTAGCATGTTACATGTTACACCCTAAATACGGGTGTAACATGTAACATGTTACAAAAGGTGAAAAATTGCACATTAAGGAGCGACATCTCAGCACCTCTGTTTTATTTGTCTGTTCTTGTACATTGACAGTTCATTATTTTAAATGGACTACCTTAACACATTGCACATTAATGTGCATGTGTCAATGCAATGCACCAGAGCAACGAAGTGTGAATGTGCCTTTAAAGACTTGTTCCCTTTGATGGAACATGATTTTGACAAAGTTAACATACAATTTATTAATTGTATGTTTTACAGAGACAATTTGCTGTAATGTCTCTATGGCAACCAAAGGTTACTTCACTTGAAGTGTTCATTTTTTTATTGCTTTAGGACAGGAATCTGGAGTTACATGCTTGTGTACGGCATTTAAAGCAGTGTTAAACTTAAAAAAAAAAACGTATGTAATGTATTTCAGCTTACCAGTCATTAAATGTGGTGGCTACATTATATTTTATTTTAGGATTTTTTTCCTTTATTTTCTTTTTTTATTCAATCAAATAGTTTTTTATTGATTTTTCATTATAGAACGACAAGCAAAAACTCACAAACACCTCCCACATATTCCCCCACCCAAATTAACACCCACAAAATAAAAAACACCCTTTCATTATTTGCGCTCACCAGTTTACATTTCCATCCTTTATTTTCACCCGGTGATCTGGTCAGTAAACCATTTTTTTTCTTAGATTGTCTCCACTCCACTGGCAGAGCAATAGAGACACCTTTGAACATCACCATTGTAAATATGGGGAGAGGGTAGATTTGGGTGCGGATTTAGCTAAAATGAAAGCCAAACATTAGCTAACACTTTTTGGACAGTTACAGCAACATTTTTTCCTTTTAGCAATGGAGGTTTTACATAAATACATGATTCACTTTGAATAATCCAGGTCATATCTTTTTTAGGGATAGTGGGATTTGTTTTCACCCCATACTGCCTTTCTACAAAACAAGGGCAGGATATAATAATGCAGCTGCTGTACCTTTCCTGCTTTGCAAGTTCCTTGAAAAATTAATTCTGCATGAGCAGACTGTTTACAGAAACCTGGTTTTATACTGATGTAACCTTCCCATGAGCTACAATAAAAAAAAAAATCTGAGCTTCCCTACTTCAGTGATGATAAAAACCAAAACAAAGTAAATTAATGTAATGGTAGTTTGTGCCTCCCCGAACATTTACCCAATGGCTACAGAAATCTGCATGCATTTTCTTCTAGTATTTCCTTGCTGTGAGCAATGTTAATGTGAGATAGCTATTTCTGGAGTGCATCTCAGTGAAACATTAAATGCATATAATTTTTATAAGTTTTATATTTAAACAACAGATTGAATGTATTCCCGAATTATGAAAAGATTAATGCCTCTTTTGGTCATTTCAAAAAACTGGTATTGCTTGTTTTCAAAGTTTTCCTCTAGCTGTAAAATAATGTGATTTTTTTTTTGCATAGTTTGTTCAGCAAAATTATCATTTTAATTGAAACATGTGTATATATATCCCTTTTTCTCTTTCGTTCATTGACAAGCACAGCCTTCTTTATTGAGAACCATAGGGTTATATCACCCCTACAGGAGTAGGACACTAGGCAGACAAAAGACTTGGCTATGCCCATGGGCAATCTTAGGTGATATACCCCCTCTCTGCTACAGGCCTTCAGTTTTTTCTGCCTAGTCAGGAGTAAGGACCTAGTTCCCTGTTAGGATCTCTTGTCCTGGCAATTTTTATTTTATTTATTTTTCCCTGGATTTTTCCGGTGAGATCTACAATCAACTGCCAAGCTGGGTGACGGGCTGGACATTCGATCCAGTGGTCACCCCCAGTCTGGCTAGCGAGCGCATGCAGACCTCAGCTAGGCACTAGGTCAACCGCGACATAGCCCCACTGGACAGGGGCTGGCCCTGTGAGTTAAACGACGTCACAGGGAAGTCCCGTCAAGTCACCGTGCGTCAGAGGGGGGCGGGGTCACCGGATGGCCCCGCCCCCCATTATTTAAGAACCGTCAGACGAAGAGACGCCGTCACACAGCGGGAGCCTCCCTCCATACCACAGCATGGCTGCGGAGCGGCCCGGAGAAGAAATGAAGAAGAGAAGAAGGAAGAAGAGAAGAAGAAGAAGAAGATGAAGAAGAAGATGAAGAAGAGAAGAAGATGAAGAGAAGAGCGGGAGCCTCCCCCCCCATGCCATGGGTGCGGAGCGGCCCGAGGAGAAGAAGATAGAAGACGCCGCGGAGGAGATGCTGGACGAGAACGCCGGAGGAAGAACCAAAAGAGCCAGAAGAACCAGAAGAAGATGAAGGAGAAAGAAGAAGCATTTAAATAAAGGAATTGTCAAAAACTGTCTCTTGTCATTTTTAACATTTTTGACAGTTTTTTTGTGAAATGGTAGGGGTAAGTACCCCCTTACCATTTCACACAGGGGGGGGCCGGGATCTGGGGGTCCCCTTGTTAAAGGGGGCTTCCAGATTCCGATAAGCCCCCCGCCCGCAGACCCCCACAACCACTGGCCAGGGTTGTGGGGATGAGGCCCTTGTCTTTATCAACATGGGGACAAGGTGTTTTGGGGGGCTACCCCAAAGCACCCTCCCAATGTTGAGGGCATGTGGCCTGGTACGGTTCAGGGGGGGGGGGGCGCACTCTCGTCCCCCCCTCTTTTCCTGCGGCCTGCCAGGTTGCGTGCTCGGATAAGGGTCTGGTATGGATTTTTGGGGGGACCCTACGCCGTTTTTTTTTTAAATTTTGGCTGGGGTTCCCCTTAATATCCATACCAGACCTGAAGGGCCTTGTATGGAATTTAGGGGGACCCCCACATCATTTTTTTTTTTTATTTTGGTTCGGGGTTGCCCTGTGGGGAATTCCCATGCCATTTTTATCAATGAACTTCTATGTGTATTGTCGGCAATGCAATAGCCGCGGGTAGTTTTAAATGAGTTTTTTCCTTCCAAATGTCATTTTGCTGTCAGACTGTTCTAAACACAGGAAACATGCGCCCCTTTACAGGCATACTATAGACACCCCCCAGGTACGAAATTTAAAGGGATATTACACTTTTATTGTTTGACTTTAAGCATTATTAAAATCACTGCTCCTGAAAAAACGTCCGTTTTTAAAACTTTTTTTTGCATTGATCCATGTCCCCTGGGGCAGGACCCGGGTCCCCAAACACTTTTTATGACAATAACTTGCATATAAGCCTTTAAAATTAGCACTTTTGATTTCTCCCATAGACTTTTAAAGGGTGTTCCGCGGCATTCGAATTTGCCGCGAACACCCCAAATTGTTCGCTGTTCGGCGAACTTGCGAACAGCCAATGTTCGAGTAGAACATGAGTTCGACTCGAACTCGAAGCTCATCCCTACTCAGGACGCTGTTTTTTTGCAGACGGAAGCCCCTCTTTTTAACTGGGCACTGACTCCTGTGATTTCTTCTCCCTTGGACGCCACATGTGTGCAGGTCGACATCTGAGGCAGCAAGCACTACGCAAGTGGGGTGTTGAGTCTGAGGGATCCCTCCTCTCTCTGCTGCAGGCTGTGGGGTGTCTTGGTGGTCCGGTATCAATACCAGTGTGGGGGGTGTCCCATTGTATTGGTCACTCTTGGTGCAGGGCTCTCCTTTTTGTATCTTATGGAGTCTCACGAGCATGTTTCCCCGCCTGACCCCCGTCAGAGGCTGCAGGTGCCTCTGGGTCCCAGTCATCCGTTGACGCACTGACGGCAGCCCTGGAGTTCTTTGTGTCCCGGGTGAAGGTGGCTCTTGGGCAGCGGACTAGCAGGAAGCGTCCCCTGCCTTCCCCTGCTTCATCTGTCTTGTCAGATCCTGAAACTGATTCGGCTGCCATGGACGGGGCCCACCCTGCGGGGTTTGCGGCCACGCTCCTAGATCTCTCAGACAGTGAGGATGATTTCTCGGCCCCAGTGGCTGTGCATGAAAAGGCGCTGGTGGATGCACTGATTGCTTCTGTGTGGGAAATGTTAAAGATGCAGCCACGGCTGCGGTGGAGGTGCCGGTCCCTTGTGGCACTCACAAGCCACCTCGCGCGGCAAAAGTGTTCCCTTATCCCTCTTTTTTTGACAAGTTTGTCTATAAAGATTGGGAGCATCCAAAACGCCCCTTTGTGATCCCAAAGTGTTTTGCTGTGCGTCATCCTTTTGTTGAAAGTCTGCTCAAAAAATGGACAACTCCACCTGTGGTGGATCCCCCGATTTCCCCGTTGAACAAAACCACTATGATTCCTGTTGAGGACTCTCCGGCTGACAGGAAGGCAGAGTCTCTGAGCCGTATTATGTTCTCTATTGTGGATTGGGGGCTTCGGCCGATTTTGGCTATTGCTCTGGTGTCACAAATGCTGACAATCGCAAGCATGGCCCTTCCTTCTCTGCTCACAGAAAGTTTTTTTGTCCCTCAGGGTCCACTGACAAAGGCTCAGAGTCTTTCAAGCCCCCCTTGGGAGGTTCTAAGTGGCTCTGGTCAGGCAAACCAAGAGCGGGTTTCCTCAGACCCCCAGATAAGACTCCTTCGGCATGAAGAGGCGCCCTCACCCACAGTCCAGGTGGGGGGATGTCCGTGCTGGTTTCCAGGCCCGTGGTCCTCTCTGATAAATGACAAGTGGGTAAACAAAGTGATTCTGTTTGGTTACAAGATCGAGTTCCAGACTTGTCCCCAAGCAGATTTTTTCCGTCCAATCTGCATCTCCAGACCACTTGATAGCCTACTGGGGTGCGGTACAAGGCCTGTCGCTTTAGGGGGTGATTGTCCCAGTTCCGGTGTCGGAATGTTTCCAGGGCTTTTATTCAAACCTTTTTATGATTCCCCAAAAGGAGGGTACAGTACGTCCGATTCTGGATCTCAAGGCCCTGAACCGCTATGTGCGGGTCTATTTGCTCCGTGGTGGCATGTCTTCATCAGCCCTCCTGCACATTCCAGTTTGTGCACAGCACCAGCGGTTCATCCTCTTTGCTGTGTGAGAGGAGCATTATCAGTTTGCGGAGTTACCCTTTGGTCTCGCCTCCGCTCCTCGGGTCTAAACCAAAGTGTTGGCCCCGTTTCTGGTGCTGATGCGCCAGCGGGGGTTTCTGTTCTGGGTTATCTGGATGACCTTCTGCTGTGAGTCCTCAGCGGCCCTGAGGGGCGACGTGGAGATCACTGTTCAGACTCTGGCAGATTTTGGGTGGCTAATAAATTACCAAAAATCTGCGTTGACCCCAGTTCGGAAATTGACAGACAGTCAGATTGGGCCGAGTCAAGGAGCCAAAGGGTCCTTGATCTGGTGGCTTCCTTCCCCGGCTCTTCAGCAGGGGAAATTGTTTCTCCCGCTGTACAGGATAGTGTTCACCACCGATGCCAGTCTGTCCGGGTGGTGAAGAGTCCTGGGCCTGAGCTCGGCTCAGGGTCACTGGACGCTGGAGGAATAAAGGCTACCTATCAACATCTTGGAACTCTGGCCGATCAGACTCTGTCTGGATCATTGGATGGATCGGCTTTAAGGGCTCCCAATACGGATCCAGTCAGACAATGCCACAGCGGTGGCCTATGTTAACCACCAGGTAGAAACGAGGAGTGTGTTAGCCGGCCTGGAAGTAGATCTGCCTATGCTGGGGATCTCCAGAGGTAGATCTAATGGCATCCTGAATCAACAGGAAGGTGCAGAGGTTTGTGGCCAGGTCTCGGGACCCTCTGGCAGATGCCTCAGACACTCTGGTCGCTCTGTGGGGACAGTATCATCTGATCTACGCCTTTGCTCTTCTCAAGCTTCTGCCACGGCTGTTGTGCAGGATCGAGGCCAAAAGAATTCCGGTCATTCTAGTAGCCCCAGACTGGCCTTGTCGGTCCTGGTACGCCGATCTGGTGCAGACCCCCACAACCACTGGGCAAGGGTTGTGGGGATGAGGCCCTTCTCCCCATCAACATGAGGGCAAGGTGCATTGGGGGGCTACCCCAAAGCACCCTCCCAATGTTGAGGGCATGTGGCCTGGTACGGTTCAGAAGGGGGGGCGCTCTCTCGTCCCCCCTCCTTTCCTGCGGCCTGCCAGGTTGTGTGCTCAGATAAGGATCTGGTATGGATTTTTGGGGGGACCCCACTCCATTTTTTGTTTAAATTTTGGCGCGGGGTTCCCCTTTATATCCATACCAGACCTGAAGGGCCTGGTGTGGAATTTAGGGGGACCCCCACATTTTTTTTTTAAATTTTGGTTCGGGGTTCCCCTGTGGGGAAATCCCATGCCGTTTTTATCAATGAACTTTTATGTGTATTGCTGGACCGACAATTCATTATAGCCGCAAGTAGTTTTAAATGACTTTTTTTCCGTTAGAAATGTACTTTTGCTGTCAGACTGTTCTAAACATGGGAAACATGCGCCACTTTACAAGCATACTATAGACACCCCCAGGTATGAAATTTAAAGAAATATTACACTTTTATTGTTTCACTTTAGGCATTATTAAAATCACTGCTCCCAAAAAAACGGACGTTTTTAAAACTTTTTTTTGCATTGATACATGTCCCCTGGGGCAGGCCCCAGGTCCCCAAACACTTTTTAAGACAATACCATGCATATAAGCCTTTAAAATTAGCACTTTAGATTTTTTCATGTTCGTGTCCTGTAGACTTTAACAGTGTTCGCGTGTTCAAACAAATTTTCTGCCTGTTCACATGTTCTGGTGTGAACTGAACAGGGGGGTGTTCTGCCCATCCGTACTCCTGGGCCTTTCATCATCAGGCGTCAGTTACACAGGTTTGCAAGGCGGCCACCTGGTCGTCGGTGCACACTTTCACAAAATTTTACAAAGTGGGTGTGCTGGCATCTGCGGATGCTTCTTTTGGCCGCAAGCTTCTGCAGGCTGCAGTCCAGAGGGTTTTTCCCTCATGAAGGGTTTTTTTTACTGGTCAGGTGGGCTCCTGGTTGTTTTCACTGAGCTCCAGGTTGTCTGGTTGGCCTGGGGTTTTTTTTTTTGTTGGCTGCCCCACCCCTCATGTTTGGCACTGCTTTGGAACATCCCTATGGTTATGAATAAAGAAGTCTGTGTCTATCAATGAACGAAAGAGAAAATAGGATTTTTGACTTACCATAAAATCCGTTTCTCAGAGTTCATTGACAGACACAGCACCCACCCCTCTATGGAATTTTTAATACTTCTGATACTGCTTGTTACATAACTGAAGGCCTGTAGCAGAGAGGAGGTGTATATCACCTAGAACTGCCCATGGGCGTAGCCGAGTATTTTGTATACCTAGTGTCCTACTCTTGTAGGGGGCGATATAACCCTATGGTTCTGAATAAAGAAGGCTGTGTTTGTCAATGAACGAAAGAGAAATGGATTTTACGGTAAGTCAAAAATCCTATTTTTTCAAACAATAGGTGTTTCCCCTCATGCTTATACAGTCTTTAAAAGGGAATGAACTCTTCCAACCAGAGGTTTTTTGTCTTTTTAGGACTGGATATACACAGTCAGGCTTCCCTATTAAAGGAGAAGTTTGGGATACATAACAAAGCAAACACATATACTCACCTATATGGCTGGAGCATTGGTGTGGTGTTGCAGCTGTCCCCTTCCAGATCTAACACTGAGAACTAAGCAATCACATGGCCGCTGATCGCTCAGTTCTCGGCCCGCTCTGAGCAAAGAGCAATGACTGTCAGTCACCGCTTTCTGCTCTGCCCCTCCAGCGCTCAATGAAGTACGAGGCTGGGGTGGGTGTGGGAGCAGTTGGCTCAGGCTCTTAGTGGTGTGCTGAATGGCTGAGCCAGCTGCCAGTCAGGCATCTGGTTAGATCTCAAAATTATTGTCAAGATCCTTCTAGATTCTGGATCACAGGAGTGAAGAACTAAGTGCACTCCTGTGACCCAGAAGTATGACCGAAAATATTTTTCCATACTTCTTCTTTAGTGGTTCTAAAGACAAAAGTTTTTTTACCCTAATGCATTAAGGTAAAACAACCTTCTGTAAGCAGACCCCCCCCCACCAGCCCCCATATACTTACATAATCCCAATCTCAATCCAGTGATGTGCAAAAGAGCAGAGGCTCCTGCTGCTGTCAATCACAGTCAGTGAAGAAAGAGTGTGGGGGAAGGGCCGAGCCACACTGTGTTTCTTTTAGATGCACAGTCCCGGCTCAAGAGCAGGCCCAAACAAGTGCCCCCATAGCAAGCCGCTTGCTATGGGGGTACTTGCCAAGGGGAGAAGCCATTACCTGAGAACAAGAGGATCAAGGCTGCTCTATGCAAAACCATTGCACAGAGCAGGTAAGTATGACATGTTTGTTATTTAAATTTAAAAAAATAAAAATGAACATTTAGAATCACTTTAATGATATCAACAAATAGGGACTAAAAGGTGATAACAAGGTGAAAACAGTGAGGTTTCCTACAGTGATCAATCAAATTAAGAGTTAGAAATAGTAAAGTACTTAAAAAGTCAATGATTGTATTAAACGCTCATACAAAAGAAAAAAAAATAATATTCAGTTTTTAATTATTCACTAGGAAATCTGGAAGATGTTTTGTATAACACATTTCTCTGAATTACTTTGCACAAATGTTCTCCAAAAACCTCTAACCACCAGTAACATCTGAGCAGAACAGATTAGGAAATAAAACATTTTAGCAAGAATGCTGCTATGTCAGGAAGTACATAATACTGTTCTGAATGTAGCTTCTCATTATGAGCAAGGATATATATTTACCTTTAATAGGGTGCAAATAACAGTGGCAATCTAACTTGAAATAACAGAACAGTAGCTGCTAAAATAAACCTTTAGCAAAGCATGCCATTGACATTTAAAGTGTTCTTCTAATGTCAAGTTATCCACTTACATGCACAGCCAATTAAGTAATGTACTATGTTTAGGAATATTTACATTTTACTGGCTTGGGGTGTGAGATCTGAGCATACATTGGACATAATGATCAACTAACATAGATTGCTGACCAATTTCAAATCACATTCAATTGCTCTCTTCCATTTCAGCTGCTATAACTGAAAATGTAATTTTGAAGTGAGCATAAATACTGTAGCCTACAAGAGGGAAGAGTGAACTGAACAAAATTCACTCTCTCTCCAATTTACACAAACTTGCTTTTTCCGGAGAATATTTGGCCTATAAATCAGACATTTCACCAAAACAAAGTTTGATGGACCTTTAAACCTGAACTTCGGACAAATAAATATGAGAGCTGTTTTACCTACCAAAGAATTTGTATTTCTATCCATCCAGTGCTCTTTCAGCACAGCCAGCATGAAGTCCTAGTTTTTCCCTACTACAGTTGAGTAATACAACTATTACAGTACAATACAAAGTCTTCTCACTGCCCCTATTTTAAGGAAAAGCAGAATACTGATAAATTTATCTCTGTCACTCTGCTTTCTCCTATTATCAGCATGTTCCTTGTTAGTAGGAATGAGCTGCTGGCCTGGTCTTAAATATGCTTCAAATCAAATTTCTCCTGCTTGAGAGGTTTAGCAAATGGGCAAAATAAATGGTGGTTTGGCTAAGCTGAAGCTCTGGCTGCAGCCGAAATTTAAACACTTATGCCGCGTACACACGGTCGGACTTTTCGTCTACAAAAGTCTGACGGACGCCGACGGACTAAAGCCGGCTGACAATCCGATCGTGTGTGGGCTTCCCTGCACTTGCAGCGGACTTTTTCAGCCGCAAATCTGACGGACTTTAGATTTGAAACACGCTTCAAATCTTTTTGTCGTAACTACGCCGGACCCAGAAATCCGCTCGTCTGTATGCTAGTCTGACGGACAAAAACCCACGCTAGGGCAGCTATTGGCTACTGGCTATCAGCTTCCTTATTTTAGTCCGGTGTACGTCATTACGTACAAATCCATCGGACTTTTGTGTGATCGTATGTAGGAAAGTCCGTTCGTTAGAAAGTCTGCCGCAAGTCCGCCAAAAGTCCGTCGAAAGTCTGTCGGACGGGCTGTCGGACTTTTGTAGCCGAAAAGTCTGACCGTGTGTACGCAGCATTAGAAGCAGTATTACTACCAATGCTAAATGTGACTGCTTTCTGTTCAGGGCTCCTGGTTGTTAGGAAGTTGGTGGCTACTGGTGTCTTAACTACCACTGACATATCTCCGCCTGGTCTATTCAGCTTGGCAGCATGTGTGATTGCTTCCAAAATTTATATCAGGTCCTTCAGGGTAGATTCTAAAGAGGGCCCCACTAAGAAAACAACATGAGTTTCCCCTCCAAATTACACACCAGACCCTTTGGTTTTTGTATTATTTTTAAGGGAGAATCCCGTGAAAAACCAAGAAAAAAAAAATATGGGAACCCCCTCAAAATGTGTCACTTATCCAAGAATACAGCCCCCCTCTGGAATAGGAATGAGCCAAACTGCCCTGGATTCAGTTCACGCAGTTTGACAACTTCTCTCTGTATTTAAAAAAAAGGCACACAAATCCTTTCAATGTGAGCTGTATATTTTAAGGAGCCTTTGAAAAGGTCTGTGTACTGTACTGTTTTTTTTTTTTTTTTAAAGAAACTGGCAATTAATATAATTTGCTGGACATTTAAACTGTGTCTTTTTTTGCTTTGTGAATATAGGAACGCAGAATATCGCATTGCCAATAATAAGCCGGTCTTCCGATACCAAGTATCTCCCTCGTATAATGGTCACAGAGGGACTAATGTAAGGAATTTGTGATAAGACACTTAAATTGAATCAACAGTAGGTGTGGTAGGGGGCCTTACCAAGGCCAGTCAAGATATGGAGTCAATTGTTTGCAGGTCTCATATAGGATGAAAGCTGCCTACAGACTGAATCAATAGAGATATCAGAACCCAGCAATGCACAGAAGCTGAGTGTGATGAGATGAATGGGCCAGCAGGGACGGGGAGGGAAAACACTACCTCCCCTTACACCAAGAAGCCTCTGAAAGAGGCAAAGTGGTATTCATCAAATGATTGGCCTTAGGTGCCGTTTCAAAAAGTGGATCTCTTTTTAACTATATGTTATTATTTGTATTTTTTTTTGTATATTCTTTCTAAATAAAAATTGTTTTTTTTTTATACAATTGTTTAGTTGCATATATACACATTCTTTGTAGCTTGAATTGCCTTGAATTAAATTGTCTTTAGCACCGTCAAAATCCCGGGGATATAATTGCCCCATGTCCATGTCCTTATATATATTTTTCAAATTGGGATGTGGTGCTTTAGGGAAAACTATTTCTGTCCTCCATATACTAAATTATATACAGTATATATAACAGGAGCTTACTTTCCTTGAGCAGTACTGTTGTATTATTTATTGTTTTATCTATTGGTAGATAAGCACAGCAGTTTTTTTTATTATAGACATAACTATCTGACCACTTCTTAGCCCCCAACCCCCCCCCCCCCCCAGCTTGCATTACCCTAGGCCACGTCAAATATTTACCTGATAGACATCACTTTGAGCCACTGCTATAATGCCTATTGTCATACCCTCCTTACTCCTTTCCTGTACATACTGCCCACTGCCATACCCTCCATACTCCTATCCTGTACCTAATGCCCACTGTCATAACTCCACACTCCTCTCCTGTACATACTGCTTACCATTATACCCCCCACACTCCTCTCCTATACACACCGCCCACTGTCATACCCTCCAAACTTCTCTCCTGTACATACTGCCCCATGTCACATCCTCTACACTCCTTTCCTGTACATACTGCTCACTCTCATACCCTCCATACTCCTATCCTGTACATACCGATGTTATACCCTCTACACTCCTCATCTGTACATACTGCCAATTGTCATACGTTCCACACTCTTTTCCTGTAAATACTGCCCACTGCCATACCTCCACACCCCTTTCCTGTACATACTTCCCACTGTCATACCCTCTACAATCCTCTCCTGTACCTACTGCCCACTGTCATACCCTCCACAGTCCTATCCTGTATATACCGACCACTGTCATACCCTCCACACGCCTCTCCTGTACATACTGTCCATTGTCATACCCTCTACACTCCACTCCTGTAAATACTAACTGCTGCCATACCCTCTATAATCTTCTCCAGTACATACTGTTCACTGTCATACCTGCCACACCCCTCTCCTGTACATATTGTCCACTGTCATACTCTCCACTCTCCTTTCCTGTACATACTGCCCACTGTCATAACCTCCACAGTCCTCTCCTGTATATACTGCAAGGGACAGCTTCATTGCTTCATTTTAAATGTGTAAGTTTTTTTCACTTTTCTTTACTGTGCATAATGATTGTTCATGTACTTAGGGCCGGTTCACACTAGGAATTGCATAGGAATGCGAAGTGCATTCCTGTGCAATTCACATGTGGTTAAGTGCAGTGCGATTTGAGCCCAATCATTTTGAATGGGCTCAAATCACACTGCACCACACCAAAAGTAATACATGCACTACTTTTGGAAACTCACTGGAACCGGATCACATGGTACTTCTGTACCATGAGATACGGTGCAGGCAAACAGAATGTGTTTGTGACCTGCATTTGGGGTGTCATTAACTTAACATTCACACCCGCTGCAGATTGCAACTGCAGTGTGTTTTAAACGCAGTGCGGGAAATGTACATAGAACACAGGTTTCCCACACCGCATTCTGGTTTGAACAGAGCCTCAATGTCTGCAGTCCTCCTTAAAAACCTTGGGTTAAATGTACATGTTTACAGTTACTACCTGTGTTTTTAAGTGTTTTTGTTTACTTTTGTTTTCCTTTAACCATGACAACTACAGCTGCCTCTTGTAAAACCACACCTATACTACATTAATGCCCTGCCCCAAATCAAAGTACTCTCTCCGTCTATAATGGCTTGCTGAATGCACAGCAAAAAAAAGTGTTCCTGGAATTTTATTTTTTGAAACGTTGGCAACTATGCATATATGAACATGTACTTTAAGCACAGCTTTTTGTTAGGTGCTTGAAAACGGCAATTATTTAATAACAGAATTTAAAAAAAAAAAATCAAGAAAAAATCTGTTTTGCTGCAGCAGTACAGATTGTAGCATGGTTGTTTGGCTGCCTCCTCTATTAGCAATTTCAACTATCAGCTTTGCTGGCAAGTACAAAAAAATTGGACTGGTAGTATTTATTCTCCCTTGGCAAAGGCACTGATAGTGTAAGCTACTGTTATAAAGAATGTCTCTGACATTTTTTGTCAGAGTAAGAAATGTCAACAGTATAACTAGTGTCAGCATTCTTCCAAGTAAAAGAAAAGGTAGGCAGGTAGCGCATGACATGTTCCTCACTTCATTATATCTTTTCCTCAGACATACCCGAGAGAATAGTAGTGTTATTTCATTAAATTATTTTAGGGGTGTTAGATGAGCCTAGGGCTTTAAAGTGGTGCTAACATAAAAAAATATTAGGAAACACTGATCTAAGGTTTCCCTCAGTTAGGATTGGCAATTTGCAGCCCCAGCTCCTATGCTTTACAACATGTGTGGTGTAAACAATATTTAAGCTGGGTTCACACCTCTGCTGGATGCAGCTCACATCAAGGGTCCAGTGCATCCCTGTTCTCCATTTCAGAGATGAATCAGGGTAAAATTTTTGCCTGAATTGGGTCCTGAAACAGAGCCAAAGACACACAGCGTTCCTGTGCAAGCCGCTCCGCAGCCGCAATGGAGATATGTGAACTGGCTCCATAGAGAGCCGGTCACAATCTCCTGTCATGCGAATTGGATGTGGCGAAAGCCGCATCCAATTCACAAAGGTGTAAACCCAGCCTCATATTATAAGAATGAAAAAAAATTCTACTCTGCTGTGTGAAGCAAGTGGTGCAAATATAAGAAACATTTTAAGAAACACTGATCTAAGGCGTCCCCCAGTTAGAATTGGCAATTTGCAGCCCCAGCTCCTAGGCTTTACATGTGTGGTGTAAACAATAATCATCCATACAGGAATAAGAAAAAATCTACTCTGCTGTGTGAAGCAAGTGGTGGTAAATTACCAAACTTCCTTTTTCAGAATACACTACTGTTCTCCTCTAGCAGCTAAATGTAATTTTCAAGAATAATACTATAATATGTTTATGTGTAGGTATTATAAAAAAGTATCTACCAAAGCCCAAATTATTTCTGCTTGGTATTAACACTTATTGACAACAGTTAAAGAATACGGTTGGTACACAGCCACTAAATGTTTCCTAAATCTTCACAATGTAATTAACCTTTCACAAAGCTTATTTCTCAGCACATGTATGTAAACAATTCCCATAATAAACTAAAAATGTAAAATGTTTGCCTTATTCTAATGTGATATGAAGAATTTGCAGTATGTACATAAAAAGAACTCAAAAGCAAATAACAAAAGCAAAAAGCTTGAAGCAACAACTGTCACCACATACCGTATATACTCAAGTATAAGCCGCCCCGAGTATAAGCCGAGGCACCTAATTTGCCACAAAAAACTGGGAAAACTTATTGACTCCAGTATAAGCCAAGGGTGAGAAATGCAGCAGCTACTGTAAGTGGAAAAGAGGGTCAACAATGCCCATCTGCAGCTGCATACCTCAGTGTCCATTGCATACCTCAATGTCCATTGCATGCCTCAGTGTGCATTGCATGCCTCAGTGTCCATTGCATGCCTCAGTGTCCATTGCATGCCTCCTTGAGCCGATCTGCATCACCTAACTGTGTCCATTGCAGCCTCCCTGTGCCGATCTGCATAGCCTCCCTGTGCCGATCTGCATCTGCATGCCTCCCTGTGTTAATTGCAGCTTCCCTGTGCCGATCTGCATAGCTGATCTCCGTGTCATGCAGTCAGACGGTGGCCATTCCAGTGTACAAAAGCCATGCCCCCTCCTTGTCCTCGTCCGTGATAGGCGGAACACTCAGTTTCCCAGCAGTCATTGTTCAGTGTTTTGCCTTTCATGGACATCCTCTCATCCTCGTCCGTGGGATGAGGATGAGAGGACATCCATGACAGGCAGAACACTGACTCACTGCTGGGAAACTGAGTGTTCCCTTATCACAGACGAGGAGGAGGAGGCGCCGCTTTTGTACACTGGAATGGCTGCTGTCTGACTGCATGACACGCTGATCAGGTAGGCAGATGGCAGTGACTCGAGTATAAGCCGAGGGGGACACTTTCAGCACAAAAAAAAGTGCTGAAAACTCGGCTTATACTGGAGTATATACAGTAAGTGCGTAAAGTGTTTGTTAAGGCATCTATATAAGTCTATGCCAGCCCCTCTATTAGAGGCTGGCATAGTACACTGTGTATGTTTTATTTAAAAACAAGCACTGTAAATACTGTACATCAGCTGTCTTCAGGCCAGTCACATCACTCGCGGATGCTTTCCAGCTCTGACAGATATTTTCTTTGGGAGGGGCCATGATCTCCCTATAATGTCAGAGGGAGATAACGTGGCCACTCGTCTCCTCTGCAGAAGACACCCATCGAAGCTGAAAAGTGGCCGCGAGTCACATGACCGGCTTGAAGACAGCTGATATACAGTATTTACAGCACTCATTTTTAAATAAAACATACACAGTGTGCTATGCCAGCCTCTAATAGAGATGCTGGCTGTGACAAAATGTATATTTTAATATTAAAATAATAGCGGTGGGGGCAGGGCCTGCCTGGAGACAGATAGAGAGGGTGCTGACAAGGAGGAAGGAGGGGGTGACGGAAGAGAGAGGAGAGCAGAGTGCAGGCAGCCTATCACAGAGGGAGGCACTTTGACCATGATCAGGGCGGAGCTGCCCTGATTATTGTGGTCTGATTAGAGAGGGCATACAGGAAGTGGTAGGTTTAGGTTTTTTTTTTTTTACAGTTTAGAGGGGGCAGATTACATAGCACAAGCGCCATGCTGTGTAATCTGCTTTAAGGGACCAGAATCTACTTTTTTTGGGGGGTTAACAAACGCTTTAATTCATAAAACATCTTGAGAGTTTATAAGTAAAACTATTGTATATGTGAATGTGGTTTAGTATGATACACCACAATGTCTAAAACACCACAGTGTCTAGAAATAAGTGACTAAATCACAAAAATCCTTAGTGCTGCTCTTGTCTTGAGATATGGGAAAAAAGTGGGTTTTACTAACCATGGCCTAGTAGGCAAAATATAAGGCCTGTCACATCTTAACTTCAGCATGCTCTGAACCAAAGTGAAGCAATGAAATGGCACAGCTGTTATACAATATCAAAAGGTCTCCTACACCACCCAACTACATATGAGTTATGAGCTGGCTGATGTGAGATGATTTTCGAATTAGCAGATGCACAGTTTATTGGGTCATTAAGGTGGTTGTTTATTGGCAGCATTGGAGAATACAGAATATCAGTAGCAGTCACATCAACAAAGAGATGTGGATAGCAGAGCTACATTGAGCATGATATGCTTTGCAATTCTATGTGTGTGGGGTTGCTGATTTATGCACGGTACAAATCAGAAACTGTATACACAGAAGGCATGTGGTGTAGTCAGGGAAGGAGGGGGGGTTATGTTATCCTCATTGCTGACCCCAAGTAAAGATGTATTTTAAAGTAAACCACAACTCATGAAAAGTCTTCAACGTGATAATAGTATGGCAATGATAATAATATGGCACAAAAGGCACCCATAGGTACCTGCACTTTTGTTTCCCTTGCAATTTGTGCAGCTCCAAAGCTTATACTAGGATTTTCTCAACTAGAATGGTCAAGAGCTTGATCCTCCCTTTCCCTCCCTACTGTACATCATTATTGGCTAGTAAAACTGCCTATCCCAGTAATGGGTCAGTGATGTTGGCAAGGTTGTCAACCACAGAAACCTGTTAAATTTCCTATGAGGGAAAGATGTCAGTTCATAATTTTAACATTTCATAAATGAAATTGCTAGTATCCAGAACATATTTATGAGGCCTAGTTATTATCGATAACAACATACCTGTTATATAACTTGAGTCTCTTAACTAGCTTATGGACTCACTGAAAAAATAGCCAGGTCACTGTGAAGCACCATACACCTGTGTATACAGTATATATTCTTTGAGGAAAAGACAACAGAATGGGTTGGAATTTTTCATCCGATAATTTATCTAGTTATCTAATTTAAGTTACATTGAGGTTGTCTGCAATATACTTTTTTTTCTCCCCCCCCCCCACTATCACCTAAAATGCACCCTTGCTACTCTCCTTTCCCCTTCCTCACCTCACTAAACCCTGTAGCACTGATTCCCTCTACCGTCTGCCTCCCCCTATACCCCAGAACTGATCCTGCTCAGTTCCCACCGATTCACCCCTGCAGCAGGGGAGAAGCAGAGGAAAAAACATAAAGATATATGCCCCCACTGCTGTTATGAGCCCAGAGGAAAAAAACATAAAGATATATGCCCCACTGCTGTTATGAGCCCAGAGGAAAAAAAAATAAAGATATATGCCCCCACTGCTGTGTTGACCCCAGAGGAAAAAAACATAAATATATATGCCCCCACTGCTGTTATCACAAACTTTTACAAACTCTGAAAACTGTAAGGGAAAAATAAAAAAACAATGGAAAAATTGCAAAAGTAGCCTGGCCACCTGAGTTTAAAAGTGGAGCACAGGGCCTGGCAGCGAAAGGGTTAATGGTTAGTTCCCCAGACACTGATATTTTATCCATAATAGTCTATATTGCTGACAGTTTCAATCATATCTTTTGGGCATTCTAGCTATGAGACCTCTCTTCAAAATTTCCTAGCTCTTCCACCCATCTTCCTGCTACATCGTTGCTCTTCATGCAGCAAATGGAGTCTTAGCCCTCCTATAGCAATGTCTGTGATATATTAGTGGTGAAAAATTGAAAAAGCGAAATAGACACAGCAAAGTAGTGGACAGCATTATTGGGCCTCATATGTTTATTCTTTATGTAATACAGCAGTGCACTATAAGTGCAGTATCACACAGCACCTTATTAGCTTTCAGTTTACTGATGTCAGAACAGTTAAAGTGTAAGGGAAAGAGGAAATCTTCCACTGGGGACACATATTTCACTTACAACTGTCCAAAAAGGAAGGGGAGGAGTTCCCTCATTTTGGAAAGATTTCCTCTTACTTCCTGTTGTATCTCCATGACAGATACTGAAACAAGAACTGAAACGAAATCTTCCCAATACCCTTTCCTACTCTATCCAAAACTGGAAAAACAAGTTTTGACTATAAATACACTTTAACCAGGGATTTTTTTTTACTATGGGAACCAGCTGTTTTTCACATCACTGCACAGTCACTGCATTTTGCTCTGCTTTATTACATAAACCTAGATGTGCCAAAACTTTGTGAAAATTGTATACTCTCTGTAAACACACAGCCATACATAATGTAAGTTATCCACTGAAAAATGAAACTGACATGATTTATAGTGTAAAACAAAACCATTTTATCAGAAGTGTCTGTCTCCAGATGTAGAATTGACATTATTTGAGCCAGACGGAACTGCGTGTTTGTATGTTCCCTTTAGTATTATTGTGCTCTGGAGGCCAGACTTTGATCATACAAAGAGCAGTTTCTCATTATTTTCTATTGACACTCCAAACTGTCTTCTCTGAAGTCTCTGGGATATTGTGTGACCTCTGTCTCAATACTTTTCACAGATTTCACAGGCTGTCACCACCACTCAGACATCACTAACACAGACAACTGTAATGGAAACTGTAACTATGGTGACCACCAGGGAGCAAATTCTTGTTAAGCATGGTAAGGAGGAACTCCCACCGCCTCCCCCTCAGAAGAAAAGACAGATCCTTGTGGAATCAGAACTTAGGAAGAGGTGAGAAAATGGCTATTGCACACCTGAGGAAAGAAATACGCAAGGCTTTTGCTGAAACTAATTTCTGCTGTGTGAAAGAAAATTGTGAGAGACACACACCTGTAACCTAGTGTACTTTGGGAATAAAGATGGTAGTAGGTGTATATTTGTACCTATAGGAAAAGATATGTAGGCATACTAATTGCAGCAAAGAACATTTTAGAAAATGCAGTAACTCATAATAAGTGATCATTTATTACTTTGACAACTGTTACTGGAACTCTCGTTCCTATAGGCCATTACACTTTGCACATCATCATTGCTGTTTGCCCTAGCTTGCTAAATAAGCTCAACAGCTGGCAAAAATTTGTGTTAATGGCCAAAGCACCCTTTAATTAAGCCCTTTTAAAGATGTTTCTATCTGCATGTTTTTCAAACAATAGGGCATATTGTTTAGAACAGGCTACATACAACATATGGGGGGAAGAGCAGTGCAGAGCTCTGCTAGGGATGATCAGTGACTTGTAGTAGTGTTTTCACATAGTGGGCCACCCATCATTCTTAAAAAACCTGGGAAAACTCAACTGTAGATGAATGTTCAGCAGCCTTTCCGGGGTTTAATGCTGGTTCCACCAATCGCAGCACAGATTGACAAACAAGTGTATGAGTACTACATTGTAATTGCACTGTGCAGCTTCAGGGAAATGCCAATACACTTGGTGGTGGCTCTATGCAATAAGTGGTAGTAACTATTTTTTTTCTACATTCAGTGCACTATGGTGCTGAGTCAGCATCTTGAATGTTTTTTTTTTCTGTGATCCTCCCATGCTGCTTTACATTGCTATCTCCTCTTACATAAGCTCACTACATTTTGCTAACAGAAGCTGATGTTAGGTTAGGTTAAAGTCAGCTTAAAGTGTATGTTTGGATAACAATAAAAAAAAAAAAGTCATTGCAATGTTAACATGTCTGCTTGTTTTAACCCTTCAAAAGCACAAGCACTGAAAAATACCTATTCATCTAACAGAGAGCCACTTTGCTTCTGAGCTAACACACAGTGTTACCAGCATTGCCCAGTTCACCCTTATGGACTACAGGATAACCCCCTCCACATTTCTATAACATAAGAGCATGTTCTCTAGTCAAAAAGTGTCGGCCAAAGCTTATGATTTCAGAGCAGGCAAGGCAAAGTTGTCAGCTCAAACAAGAAGTTAAGAGCTTTATATCAGGATCAATTTTATATTCTAGGAAGTCTGTTAAGAGATAAAACATTATTTTCAACATTTATTTTCGAGTTTGCAGAGACATACAGTTTTATGGGCTCTCTGTCATTTGGAGCAGTGTACCGATGGTCTTCCCTTTCTCTAGAGGCCCAGTGGGGTGAGAAGGATGATGCCATCAGGGAAAGTGGCCACAGTTTCCGAGAGGACTGTACAGATGAGCAGATCTTAAGAAAGAATAGTGGAGAATACAGGCTAAAATCATAATCACTGAAAGAATGTCATGTGTTTGATATGCCTTCGAACTTTTAACCACTTAAGCCCCGAACCATTTGGCTGCCCAAAGACCAGAGCACTTTTTGCGATTCGGCACTGCATTGATTTAACTGACAATTGCGCAGTCGTGCGACGTGGGGCCAAAAACAAAGTTGACGTCCTTTTTTCCCCACAAATAGAGCTTTCTTTTGGTGGTATTTGATCACCTCTGCGGTTTTTATTTTTTGCGCTATAAACAAAAAAATAGCAACAATTTTGAAAAAAACGCATTATTTTTTACTTTTTGCTATAATAAATATCCCCAAAAATATATATAAAAAACATTTTTTTTCCTCAGTTTAGTCCGATATGTATTCTTCTACATATTTTTGGTCAAAAAAAATCACAATAAGCGTTTATTGATTGGTTTGCGCAAAAGTTATAACATCTACAAAATAGGGGATAGTTTTATGGCATTAATTAATTTTTTTATTAATAATTTTTTTTACCAGTAATGGAGGAGATTAGCGATTTTTATCATGACTACAACATTATGGCGGACACATCGGACACTTTTGGCGCGATTTTGGGACCATTCACATTTATACAGCGATCAGTGCAATTAAAAATGCATTGATTACTGTGTAAATGTGACTGGCAGTGAAGGGGTTAACAACTAGAGGGCAGTGAAGGGGTTAAGTGTGTCCTAGGGGGTGATTCTAGGGGGCATGGCTATGTGTGACACAACACTGATCACCGCTCCCGATTACAGGGAGCTGTGATCAGTGTCCTGTCACTAGGCAGAACGGGGAAATGCTTGTTTACACAAGCATTTCCCCGTTCTTCCTCTCCGTGAGACGATCGCGGGTATACCCGGGGACATCGGGTCCACGGGACCCGCGATCATGCTCACGGAGGTCGCGGCAGGCGCGTTCGCACCTGCAAATTGCTTCTTAAAGGGCAACGTAAAGGTACATTAATCTGCCTGTTTGTGCCCTTCTGCTGACGTATATCGGCGTGAGCCAGTCGGCAAGTGGTTAATATACATAGGATAGTATCAGGCTTATGAATACCTACCTAAACAAACATATGGCTTATACATAATCAAAAAGGGTTTAGTTATTTAGAGTCTGAAGCTATTACATGTCTTTGTGCAATGTACTGTACATATAGTACTTGCTGCAAAACTGAAAGTGGTATGTGTTAATCATTTCTGGTGCTCTATATTTAAGCTAATAATTTATTTACATTAAGTAACTACTTCCTTGTTTGAACTGTGATTCATGTAGAACAGTGATGCTGAGCTGGAGGCCCAGGGGCTGCTTGTTGCTTCATGCGGTCTAAGCCTGTACAATAAATGAAACATTATTTTTAAACTATGATTTTCTCTTCTCTCCTCAAATTCCAATATCTATAAGTAGAGAAAGTAGACTACCAAAATATGCAAGGGTTGAAACATCCTGACGCTAGGCAAGACTAATACACATAGCTAATTAAATAAAATTGATCTGCTGAGGGCCTCTTGCTAACCATTGCTGCAAAAGAGCATCATGTTTGGCACCAATGTATTATTTCTTATACTAGATTTTAAACTGAGAAGTAAACAACTTGAAAGGCATTGAGTGACACCTATAAAATCTAGAGATTACTCATAAATTCCATAAGGGTAGGATAACCACTGCAGCTAATTATTTTGAAAAGATTGTCTCCACACTACCCTTTTGCTTTTGTTATCATGTTGTAAAAAAAAAAAAACTATTCAGGGTACAGTATAATATTTAACTGACTGACCTATACAGCTAAAAGCCAAATACATACTGCATGCAGACTTTTACATTTCATGCATAGCTTCACTTACGCATTGAATTGGGAAAGTGATATGCAGTGCCAGATATTGAATTACCACAAATGTAGACAGGCGTTCATAATGTAAACCACATTGATCAGTCTGGTCAATTTAAGTCTTGTTTGGCCTTCAGAGTCATACTATACTGAGAATAACTGATAGAGGTTTTTACTGTTTGTATTCACACTGCCTTTCTTACATTAATTAATTTTCTCACTATACAATTACAGTGTAGTCTTCCACTAAGCAATTTTTTTGCCCTGAAATGCTTACAACTGTACACATTAATATTTAACTAATAACGCAGAAATCACCATGCTTGGACTGGAATACATGAAGTTGAATATTCAGTGTAAATGATTGTGCAGGCCAAAAGATTTGCCCCCTTATTATGTTTAATTTAAAGATCGCTCTGGAGCTTAGAGTAACAGCTGACAGGTCCCTGGGGACTGGGGTCTTAAAGCTGCTGCCTGTGTACTTTCCTAATAATAGTACCATAACAGTAACAAAACAGAATCAAATGACAAGCACCATTATTTGTTACCATTTCTCAACTGAGAGCTATATTACTTGATACTGTTAGAAAGCATCAAGAGATAGCAGGATCCATTCACAAAGCTATGCTTTGCAAATTAAGAGTAGCATGTGTTAACAGAATTGGGAAAGTAAATGACAAGACATCACTAGAAAAGTGAAACTAAGTGCTGTAAACATACACATTTTTATATCCATACAACTAAAATAAAAACTTGTTTCATTTTTTTTTCATTTTGGTTAGCGTGAGGGCCATGGCCCTGTATGGTTTTTTTTTGCAATCTGTGTTCCATTGGAGAACTTTCCCTTTGCTTCCTGCCCATTGCCCTCAACATGAAGTGAGAGAAAATCCCTTTAAAGTCATGTAAGCCTTGTTTGTCACCAGGCTTCACCAGAATTAGGGATTTATTTTCACTTTCACTTTTGACGATAATGGTAAATGGGAAGGTGAATGTCCCTAATGAGAGCACAGAGAGAAAAAAAAATCTGACAAGTGTTCTTATCCCCCCACTTTATCCAAAGTTTTTCCGTTAGTTATATTTTAACTTAATCACCATGCAATGGATAAAGGCAGATTTTGGTTGTCTAAAAACAGAATGGGAGAATGTGAAAGTTGTACAACCACTGTGTTCAAACTGGAAACATTTTCCTAAACAGGGATGAGGGCCTTCAACGCTACCTGTCTTCTACATATGATACTATTTTAACAACAATTTGTCAATAATTCTTATCTTTAGCCATGTAAATTGAAGGATTATCACCCTTGCAGACTTTCCAATACAAAAGGATAGGATTAGGTAACTAGAACAGGATGGTTCCACAACTTTCACACGTCCCATTCTGCTTTTGGACAATCAATATCTGCCTTGACATATTACATGATGATCAACATTACAGAGCAAGTCCAGCTGAATATGATTAACTACCACTAGCTATACCATGACCTAAATATTTGCCATTTGCACCTCATATCCTGAACTCCGTGAATCTAAGCATTTATAAATCTATATATAAAATGGTATTTCACTTGTTTAATCACTAAAGCTTGTGTGTATATATTAGTGCTCCATACAATATATGTGGCACTGTGTAAAGCTGACACCTATGTGAAATGAGGCAATTCGTTTGTGAGTAAGCCACACTGAAATCAAAGGTCAAGTCAATAACTACCTGAGCAATGTGAATTCAGAGAAACTGCAGTTCATTATTATTATCATATAAATAGTGCAAGTCGTTGGAATTTTCTGGAGTAAATATATAAGATCCTTGGAATAAGGATATTCAACTACGTGCGTTATGCAGATGAAGAATTTCAATGACCCACTTGATCTTCTGTGCATTATATGCATGGCACTGAACAGAGGAATTATTATTTTCAATGCTTTTTTTTAATTGTTTTGCAAAAAAAAAATTACTCATGGAAATTCATTATCTTGGCATTGTACCAGTATGTACACTGGCACATAGCTGTATATTTATGAAATGGTGAATTTGACATTCACCAAACATATACTGCAGATGTATCCTCTTGGTGCATGTGTTTTAGATTACAGTGATTGATTTACCTGTAGTAAATGTTTGGTGAATATGCTTTATAAATATGCCACTTATAGTTCTGAAAAGCTAAAATATGCAAAGCTAAATATACAGAATCTCACAAAAGTGAGTACACTCCTCACAATTTTGTAAATATTTTATTATATTTTTTCATGTGACAACACTGAAGAAATGACACTTTGCAACAATGTAAAGTAGTGAGTGTACAGCTTGTATAACAGTGTAAATGTTCTGTCACCTCAAAATAACTCAACACACAGCCATTAATGTCTAAAGCACTGGCAACAAAAGTGAGTACACCCCTAAGTGAAAATGTCCAAATTGGGCATGGAGTTAACCAGAGCTTCACAGGTTGCCATTGGAGTCATCTTCCACTTTTCCATGACGACATTACGGACCTGATGGATGTTAGAGAACTTGCACTCCTCCACCTTCCATTTGAGGATGCCCCACAGAAACTCAATAGGGTTTAGGTCTGGAGACATGCTTGGCCAGTCCATCACCTTTACCCTCAGCTACTCCAGCAAGACAGTGGTTGTCTTGGAGGTGTGTTTGGGGTCGTTATCATGTTGGAATACTGCCCTGCGGCCCAGTCACCAAAAGGAGGGGATCATGCTCTGCTTCAGTATGTCTCAGTACATGTTGGCATTCATGGTTCCCTCAATGAACTGTAGTTCCCCAGTGCCAGCAGCACTCATGCAGCCCAGACCATGACACTCCCACCACCATGCTTGACTGTAGGCAAGACACACTTGTCTTTGTACTCCTCACCTGTTTGCCGACATCACACGCTTGACACCATCTGAACCAAATAAGTTTATCTTGGTCTCATCAGACCACAGGACATGGTTCCAGTAATCTATGTCCTTAGTCTGCTTGTCTTCAGCAATCTGTTTGTGGGCTTTCTTGTGCATCATCTTTAGAAGAGGCTTCCTTCTGGGATGACTGCCATGCAGACCAATTAGATGCAGTGTGTGGCGTATGGTCTGAGCACTGACAAGCTGACCCTCCGCCCCTTCAACCTCTGCAGCAATGCTGGCAGCACTCATACGTCTATTTCCCAAAGACAACCTCTGGATATGATGCTGAGCACGTGCACTAAACTTTTGATCGACCATGTCGAGGACTGTTCTGAGTGGAATCTGTCCTGTTAAACCGCTGTATGGTCTTGGCCACCGTGCTGCAGCTCAGTTTCAGGGTCTTGCCAATCTTCTTATAGCCTAGGCCATCTTTATGTTGAGCAACAATTCTTATTTTCAGATCCTCAGAGTTATTTGCCATGAGGTGCCATGTTAAACTTCCACTGACCGGTATGAGAGAGTGAGAGCGATAACACCAAATTTAACACACCTGCTCCCCATTCACACCTGAGACCTTGTAATGCCCCGTACACACGGTCGGACTTTGTTCGGACATTCCGACAACAAAATCCTAGGATTTTTTCCGACGGATGTTGGCTCAAACTTGTCTTGCATACACACGGTCACACAAAGTTGTCGGAAAATCCGATCGTTCTGAACACGGTGACGTAAAACACGTACGTCGGGACTATAAATGGGGCAGTGGCCAATAGCTTTCATCTCTTTATTTATTCTGAGCATGCGTGGCACTTTGTCCGTCGGATTTGTGTACACACGATCAGAATTTCCGACAACGGATTTTGTTGTCGGAAAATTTTATCTCCTGCTCTCCAACTTTGTGTGTCGGAAAATCCGATGGAAAATGTCCGATGGAGCCCACACACGGTCGGAATTTCCGACAACATGCTCCGATCGGACATTTTCCATCGGAAAATCCGACCGTGTGTACGGGGCATAACACTGACGAGTCACATGACACAACGGAGGGAAAATGGCTAATTGGGCCCAATTTGGACATATTCACTTAGGGATGTACTCACTTTTGTTGCCAGGGGTTTAGAAATTATTAATAGTGTGTTGAGTTATTTTGAGGGGACAGAAAATTTACACTGTTATACAAGCTGTACACTCACTACATTGTAGCAAAGTATCATTTCTTCAGTGTTGTCACATGAAACGATATAATAAGATATTTACAAAAATGTGAGGGGTGTACTCACTTTTGTGAGATACTGTATATACAGTACTGCGCACAAGTTTAGGCATTTGTGGAGAAATGCTGTAAAGTAAGAATGCTTTCAAAAATATATATATAATTATTTTTATCGATTTACAAAATGCAAAGTGAGCAAACAGAAGAAAAATCTAAATCTAATCAATATATGGTGTAACTACCATTTGGCTTCAAAACCATCATCAGTCCTTCTAGGTACACTTGCACACAGTGATTTCCCTGCCCACTAATCCATAGTTACCTTATTGTAAAAGGGAGCTATGTGTATAAAATAAGTCTTTCATTATTATGGTAAAAGCCTATGTAGATTTGGAGGGCATAAAGTGTTCTGCAATTTATCATAAGAAAGTATGCTAATCCATCAGATAACAAAATTATCATAATCATATGGATATATGTAATATAGGCCTATAAAAAATCATAACATTTATTCTGAAATTAATAGCATGAATAAAGATGCAAGCAATATAACACCTATAGTATGGCTACTAATTTGTAGTTATTATTATGAAAAAAAACAAATATCAAATTAGTATTATCAAATAATCAAACCTTCTTTTAGTAGGTCTATTACTGATTTATAAGACTGCTTAATATAAAAGATTACCGGTAAGTCATTTTTTCACCATATGATAATGTGATCACACAAACAAATAGTTGGTAAGCTTTTTGTGATATAGCAGCTCTCAAATCTTGAAGATTTAGAAAGTGAACCATAATATTAGCTGATGGTCTAGCATAGGTGCTGAACTGAGGATCAGGATACACTGAACACTGACATTTATGCAGAGCAAAGATATGCATGATCAAATATGACAAGCCATTGTATCAGACAAGCAAGATGCTGGTTTTACAATCAAATAGAATGACATGTTAATGCAGTTTGACAGCACATACTGTTAGGATGGTCTCAACACAATGCCAGCACCAAACAATAACTCATGTTTACAAAAGAATATGCCTCAAAAATATTCACTGTTACTGTATGAACAATTCATTGCAGCCAGAAACATGATGGGTTACCTTGCTGATTTCTAAAAGGGTAAATTATTTAACATCTGGGTTGAAAATTTTACAGCATTCACAGATGTTTTAAAACATAACATTTTACCTAACTGTCCAGTATGACCATCACTCGCTCATCTAAATCACAAATTGCATACAGTATACAGACTTCAGATGCAGGTTATACATGAACAAACAAAGGATATACTATTGCAATAAAATATGCTTTAAGAGTAGCTGAATCTGAACCAGAATCTGGTCTGATTCCTCAGGAAGAAATGGAGATACAGTGCCTTGAAAAAGTATTTTTATCCCTTGAAATTTTCCACATTTTGTCAAGTTACAACCAAAAGCCTAAATGTATATTATTGGGATTTTATGCGATAGACCAACACAAAGTGGCACATAATTATGAAGTGAAAGGAAAATGATAAATGGTTTTCAAATTTTTTTGCAAATAAATATCTAAAAAGTGTGGCGTGCATTTGTATTCAGCCCCCTTTACTCTGATATCCCCTAACTAAAATCTAGTGGAACCAATTGTCTTCAGAAGTCACCTAATTAGTAAATAGTGTTCACCTGTGTGTAATTTAATCTCAGTAGAAATACAGCTCTTCTCTGAAGCCGTCAAAGGTTTGTTAGAGAACCTTATGCCGCGTACACACGGTCGGACTTTCCGGCATACTTGGTCCAGCAGACCAGAGTCTGCCGGACAATCCGCCCGTGTGTAGGCTCCGGCGGACTTTTCCGGCAGACTTTTTCCCAAAAGCCAGCCGGACCTAGATTTGAAACAAGTTTTAAATCTTTCCGTCGGACTCAGTTTCTGGCGGAAAGTCCGCTCGTCTGTGTGCTGGTCCGATGGAAAGCCCGCTCGTGTGTATGCTGGTCCAACGGACCAGATGCGATGCGAGGGCAGGGTATTGCATTTCGCGCTCGCTGCAATAGGAAAAACAAATTTTCCTATTGCAGCGAGCGCGGGGCATACCAAGCCCTTAGGTCTGGTATGGATTATAAAGGGAAACCCCCTACGCTGAAAAAATTGGTGTGGGGCCCCCCTAAAATCCATACCAGACCCCGATCCGAGCACGCAGCCCAGCCGGTCAAGAAAGGGGGTGGGGACGAGCGAGCGCCCCCCCTCCTGAACCATACCAGGCCGCATGCCCTCATCATGGGGGGGTTCTTTGGGGGAGGGGGCGCCCTGTGGGGCCCCCCCACCCCAAAGCACCTTGTCCCCATGTTGATGAGGACAAGGTCCTCTTCCCGACAACCCTGGCCGTTGGTTGTCGGGGTCTGCGGGCAGGGGGCTTATCGGAATCCGGGAGCCCCCTATAATAAGAGGGCCCCCAGATTCCGGCCCCCCCACCCTATGTGAATGAGTATGGGGTACATGGTACCCCTACCCATTCACCTAAGGAAAAAGTGTCAATAATAAAACACACTACACATGTTTTTAAAATAATTTATTAAACAGCTCTGGGGGTCTTCTTCCGGCTTCGGGGGTCCCTCCGGTTCTTCTCCCGGCGTCCGGTTGGTTCTTCTCCGCTCTCTTCTCCCGGTGTTCCAGTTCTTTGGCCAGCTCCTCCACTGTCTTCAGGTAGCTCTCTTGCCAGCGGAGCTCCGGACTTCTGGGCTTTTTGTCTTATCTTCTCTTCTCCAGATGTTGACACAACGCTCTCTCCGACTGGACTGCTCTCTGAGGGCTCCGTTCTGACTTATATAGGCGGAGACCCCGCCCCCTTATGATGTCACAGTCCCGCGCCCCTAAAACGTCACAGTCCCAGCATGCCCAGGGACTGTGACATCATAAGGGGGCGGGGTCTCCGCCTATATAAGTGTGCCGGACTAAGTATGCCAGAAAGTCCGATCGTGTGCACGCGGCATTAGTTAACAAACAGTATCATGAAGGCCAAGAAACACACCAGACAGGTCTGGGATAAAGTTGTGAAGAAGTTTAAGACCTGCTTCACACTGACTGCAGAAATGAAATCGTACGAGTTCAGCTGAACTTGCACAATTTCATTCCTCCATGTGAGTTCCGACTTCAGGGAAGATTTCAGAGACATCTCTGCGGGTTTCTGCACAGATGTCATTGGAAATCTCACCCCCAAATCACCAAAATAGTACAGAAACTACATTTGGGATTCGTTGCGGACACCGCCAGTGCCGGCAAATTGCTGCTGATTTGGCATGCGATTTGACATTTCAAATCGCATGCCAAATTGCATAAATGTGAACCAGGGCTTAAGCAGGATTAGGTTATAAAAAATATCCCAAGCTTTGAACATCTCACGGAGCACTGTTCAATTCATCATCCAAAAATGGAAAGAATATGGCACAACTTCAGATCTACCAAGACATTGCCGTCCACCTAAACTGACAGGCCGGGCAAGGAGAACATTAATCAGAGAAGCAGCCAAGAGACCCATGGTAAACTCTGGAGGAGCTGCAGAGATCCACAGTTCAGGTGGGAAAATCTGTCCACAGGACAACTATTAGTCATGCACTCTACAAATCTGGCCTTTATGGAAGAGTGGCAAGAAGAAAGCTATTGTTGAAAGAAAGTCATAAGAAGTACCATTTGCAGTTTGCAAGAAGCCATGTGGGGGACACAGAAAACATGTGAAAGAAGGTGCTCTGGTCAGATGAGACCAAAATTGAACTTTTTGACCTAAAAGCAAAATGCTATGTGTAGCAGAAAACTAACACTGCACATCACCCTGAACACACCACCCCCCTGTGAAACATGTTGGTGGCAGCATCATGTTTTGGGGTTGCTTTTCTTCAGCAGGGACAGGGAAGCTGGTCATAGTTGATGGGAAGATGGATGGAGCCAAATACATGGTAATCTTAGAAGAAAACTTGTTATGCGGCGTACACACGAGCAGACTTTTCCACCGGACTGGTCCGACGGACCGAATCCGGCGGACAATCCGACCGTGTGTGGGCTTCATCGGACTTCCGACTGACCTTTTTGGTCGAAAATCCACCAGACTTTAGATTTGAAACATGCTTCAAATCCTTCCGCCGGAACTCCACCGGACCCTGTTGCTATCGGGAAGCCCGTTCGTCTGTATGCTGGTCCAATGGACCAAATACGGCGCAAGGGCAGTTACAGCACCTGCCCACGAGAATGTTTCCAGCGTGATCCTATCGTGCTGGTTCTCGGCGACAGGGTATAATCTCACGCTCACATTTTCTTATTGCAGCGAGCGCGAGAAAGAGCCGACAATGTCGTCTGGTATGGATTTTAAGGGGAACCCCCTACACTGAAAAACGGTATAGGGGTCCCCCCAAAATTCATACCAGACCCTTATCTGAGCATGCAGCCCCCCTCCTGAACCTTACCAGGCCGCATGCCCTCAACATGGAGGGGTGGGTGCTTTTGGGAAGGGGGCGCCCTGCGGCCCCCCACCCCAAAGCACCTTGTCCCCATGTTGATGAGGACAAGGGCCTCTTCCCGACAACCCTGGCCGTTGGTTGTCGGGGTCTGCGGGCAGGGGGCTTATTGGAATCCATGAGCCCCCTTTAATAAGGGGGCCCCCAGATCCCGGCCCCCCGCCCTATGTTAATGAGTATGGGGTACATCATACCCCTACCCATTCACCTGGGGGAAAAGTGTCAATAAAAAACACACTACACAGGTTTTTAAAGTAGTTTATTAGGCAGCTCCAGGGGTCTTCTTCCGACTTCGGGGGGCCTCTTCTCACTTCTCCGCTCTCTCTGGCCTCTTCTCCCGGTGTCCGGTTCTTCTCCCGCTCTCCGGCCTCTTCTCCCAGTGTTCAGCCTCTTCTACAGGTGTTCGGCCTCTTCTCCCGGTGTCCAGTTCTTCTGCCGGGCTCCTCCGCTATCTTCTGCTCTTTTGCCACTCTTTTGCTAGCTGTGGCCGCTGTGATAGCTCCCGCTGTGATGCTGTGTGAGCAGTGCGCAATGACTTATATAGGCATGGGGCGGGGTCACCGGGTGATGTCACCCGGTGACCCCACCCCTTATGATGTCACAGTTTCTAGGCATGCTGGGACTGTGCCTTCATAAGGGGTGGGGTCACCACCCAATGACCACGCCCCATGCCTATATAAGTCATTGCATACCTTGCACACAGCATTACAGCAGGAGAGAGCGCCGTGTCAACATCGGAAGAAGAAAAGAGAGAAGAAGATGATGAAGAAGACTGGGCCACCGCTAGAAAAAGAGCAGCAAAAGAGCTGAAGATAGCCGAGGAGCCGGCAGAAGAACCGGACACCGGGAGAAGAGGCCGAACACCAGGAGAAGAGGCCGTAGAGCGGGAGAAGAACCAAACACCGGGAGAAGAGGCCGGAGAGAGCGGAGAAGTCAGAAGAGACCCCCCGAAGTTAGAAGAAGACCCCCGGAGCTGACTAATAAACTACTTTAAAAACCTGTGTAGTGTGTTTTTTATTGACACTTTTTTCCCCAGGTGAATGGGTAGGGGTACTATGTACCCCATACTCATTCACATAGGGTGGGGGGCCGGGATCCGGGGGCCCCCCTATTAAAGGGGCTCCCGGATTCCGATAATCCCCCCGCCCGCAGACCCCGACAACCAACGGCCAGGGTTGTCGGGAAGAGGCCCTTGTCCTCATCAACATGGGGACAAGGTGCATTGGGGTGGGGGGAGCAAGGTGCCCCCCTTCTCCAAAGCACCCACCCCCCATGTTGAGGGCATGCGGCCTGGTATGGTTCAGGAGGGGGGGCGCTCTCTCATCCCCACCCCCTTTCCTGACTGGCTGGGCTGCGTGCTCTGATAAGGGTCTGGTATGGATTTTGGGGGGACCCCTACACCTTTTTTTTGGTGTAGGGGGTTCCCCTTAAAATCCATACCAGACCTGAGGGCCTGGTATGCTCCGCGATGGGGCTCACAAGGTGTCAATCTCACCGATAAAAGCGGCGAGATTGACTTTCTTTTCTAGTCCCGTCGTACCTCATCACGTTCAAAATGAACAGACTTTAGTCCGTGTGTGGGCAAGTCTGTTCATTCGGAAGTCCGCCGGGAAGACCGGCAGACCTAGTCTGCCGGAAAGTCCGGTCGTGTGTAGGCAAGTCCGTTCATTCGGAAAGTCAGTCGTAAGTCTGCCGGAAGTCTGTCGTGAAGACCGTCCGACCTAGTCTGCCAGAAAGTCCGGTCGTGTGTACCTGGCATTAGACTCTGCAAAAGACTTGAGACTGGGATGGAGGTTCACCTTCCAGCAGGACAATGACCCTAAATACAGCCAGAGCTACAATGGTATGGTTTAGATCAAAGCATATTCATGTGTTAGAATAGCCCAGTCAAAGTCCAGATCTAAATCTAGGGATGGGCGAACGGTTCGGTCATTCAGTGGATGGTTCGAAGGAGTGTATACGAGGTAGCTGGTATTGGCTAAAAGAATATGTCTTGGGTAGTTTTGGTACCCAGAAGCTAGAGGTCTGCTCAGGCCGAAATCATCCTGCAGACTGTAGCGGAATACCAGCTACCTCATATACACTCCTTCGAACCATACACTGAATGACTATCAGGATCCGCCCTCGGCCTTAGTGGAGCTCCAGGTCTTTAAAATCTTTGTACGCCCCCCATTTTTGGGCCTTTTTCCATTTTTTGGGAAAAATAATTTTTCTTTACATTCAAACGCATCAATGTTCTTATGTTACGCATAAGTAACAGTATTAAGAATATGTGATTAAATCTGTACCCACCACAATCGGGAATACGCTGGATAGACAGACAATGTCAGTGCCTTTGTTTTTAACTGTTCTGGAATGCCAAGTCAACCTACACAGTGCCAATAACTGTTTGTAAACCGATATCCACCCCCGAGGAAGGAGGTCAAGTAACTCCGAAACGCGTCGGGTGCAAAAATATTGGTATCAACTTTATATCTGTGTACTAGTATATGATTTGCATTCCCTATTAAGAATTTCCTTTGTGACATTTTTGTCGTTTGATGTTTTTACTATGTTTTCTAATCAATAAAAAATGTGTTATATATACTTCATATACTCCCTATACATTCTTTTACATGTTCCTTTAAAGTCCACCACTAGGGGAACTTCCTTTTTGTTGGTATACTACAACCCATAATACTGTATATCTGTGGGGAGATTGCAGGGGACAAGAAAGCTGAGATCTCTAATGGTATACTCAAACTGATGCCCATAGATCTAAAGAGTAAATACATGAATATACTATGTACTTAGGTAAGTATCAAAACATTTCAGTAGAGCCAAATACAATACAAAAAAGTATTAATTATTCCAGGTCTAAAAATGACATTAGCATCCTATATGGATTTTAACATATATTTGTTAGAGCTGGATGAATGGTTCAGGCTGCTTGGGGGGTTCGGGCTGAGCAAAAGTTTGACCCGAACATTGCCTGTTTGACCGTTCGGTGAACACTAAATTTGCAGGGCGTTCAACGGATGTTCACCCCCCCGAAAATTCCCTGCAATGCACTGCAAAGCTTTGCCCAATCAGGGCACAGTGAATAGCTGGTTGTTAAGGAGCAGGCCGGGAAGCCGGCCCCGGCATCCTTAACAACCGATGAGTCATCAGCTGTCAATGGGTTTCCCCGCTGACAGCTGAATTAAAAAAAAAAATTGCTGACAATAAAAAAGTGAAAAAAAAAAGGTGTGGGGTCCCTCTGCCAGTCCAAACCAGGCCCTTCATGGGAACCCCACGGCAAAAGTAAAAAAAAAAAACAGTGTGGTCCCCCCCAAAGTCCATTTATCCGAGCATGCAGCCTGGCAGGACAAGTGAGACCCCTTTCCTAAACTATACTAGGCCACATGCCTTTCAACACGGGAAGGTGGGTTCTTTGGGAGCTTGTCCTGACGTTGATGGGGACAAGGGACTCATCCCCACAACCCTGGGCTGTGATTGTTGGGGTATACGGGTAGAGAGTATATCAGAATCTGTAAGCCCCCTTTAATAAGGGGGCCCCCAGATCCTGGCTCCCCCATGTGAATGAGTATAAGGTACATAGTTCCCCTACCCATTCACTAAAAAAGTCATAAACTGTCTCTGTGTTTTCATAACTTTTTGACACTTTTTTGTACCCCATACTCATTCACATAGGGGGTGGGATCTGGGGGTCCCCTTTTTAAATACTAATAAGCCCGTGCCCACACTTGCCTGCAGACCCCCACAACCACAGCCCAGGGTTGCAGGGATGAGGCCCTTTTCTCCATCAACATGGGGACAAGGTGCTTTGGGGTGGGGGGTAGAGCATCCACCCCCCATGTTGAGGGCATGTGGCCTGGTATGGTTCAGGAGGGGGGGCGCTTGCTTGTTCCTCCCTTTCCTGGCTTGCCAAGCTGTGTGTTCGGATAAGGGCCTGGTATGGATTTTGGGGGGACCCCACGCAGTTTAAAAAAAAAAATTGCAGTTTCCCCTTAAAATCCATACCAGAACTGAAGGGCCTGATATAGACTGGGGGTGGACCCCACGTTATTTTTTAAAACATTTTTCTATTGCTGGCAATAGCATTGTTTCGGCAGCAATTTAAATGTAATTTCATAATTTTTTTTTCTTTAGAAATGTAATTTTTGCTGCAGCAGGTTCTATAAATGCTACAGATGTGTCACTTTACAGGCAGACTAAGAGCCCTTGTTGACATTCAGCTTCATGTTCTTAAAATGTCATTGGCCATTAGAGTTGCATTGTGTCGAAGTGTGTTTTTTTCAGCGGGTGGGTGGGCATTGTTCATCATGATGCACATAGATCTACATCACTGGACAATATGATTGACAATTGATTCACACTGTGAAAAAAAGGGGCTTCCAGACTCTGATTAGCCATCTCCACAGACCCTTACATTCACTGACTCAGGAATGTGAGAAAGAGGCCCTTATCCCCATCAGGATGACAAAAGGGTTTGGTATTGATTTTGGTCCACCTAAAGCTGATAATACACAAACTCTACCCTTGGGGTTGGGTCCACCTGCACTGCAAGGGTTAAATGATTGCTTGTTAAGGGGTGCAGGGATAAGGTACAGTATATTACTTACATAGAGCCCTATGCATTAGCATTCACTCCAGTGCTGTTTTCTTCTGCCCGAAGCTATTGCCCTGCATTGTATTGGCAAGTATGCAATCTTAGAGAGGAGGATGCAGGAGGCCAGTCCAATGGATGGGAAGAGCCTGCCAGAGCATGGAGCAAGGTAAGTATTTCTAATTATTTCAACACCACTAAACAAAACTAGTGTTTAACTGCAAAGGTGGATTTTGTCAAACTCCTCAGCTTTAAGCACTGCAAAGGTTAAATGCTTCTTTAGTTTAGTGTTGCAGGGATAAGGTGTATTACTTACCTTATCATTCACCTCAGTGCTGTTTTCTTCTACCACTATTCCAGGAATTCAGCTTTAACCGGTTCCCTACCGTGTCATGCAAATATACTGCAGCACAATGGCAACGCTGCGCGAAATCCCGTATATATATATATATATAGAATTCCTTTAAAAAGCCGCCAGAGGGCGCGTGAATGCCGCCGGAGGGACGCATGCACACCTGCTGCACAGCGGGGGACCCGCGCATGGCCGCCGGTCGCAATCTCCGCCGGCCACGTGCAATCGCATGCACGAGCGCCAGCACAGGGATTTGTGTGTGTAAACACACAAATCTCTGTGCTGTCAGAGGAGAGGAGACATGTCGTTTGTTCCTAGTAAGTAGGAACAGTGAAATGTCTCCTCTCCTACTCAGTCCTTTCCCCATACAGTTAGAACACACTGAGGGAACACACATTTAACCCCTTGATCGCCCCCTAGTGTTAACCCCTTTTCTACCAGTGTCATTTACACAGTAATCGGTGCATTTTATGAAGGCTTACAGTATCTCAAAAAAGTAAGTACAACCCTCACATTTTTGTAAATATTTTATTATATCTTTTCATGTGACAACACTGAAGAAATGACACTTTGCTACAATGTAAAGTAATGAGTGTAAAGCTTGTATAGCAGTGTAATTTTGCTGTCCCCTCAAAATAACTCAATGCACAGCCATTAATCTAGTCTAAACTGATGCCAACAAAAGTGAGTACACCCCAACAATAATTTCCAACTTGGGCCGAAAGTGTCAAAATTTTGTGTGGCCACCATTATTTTCCAGCACTGCTTTAACCCTCCTGGGCATGGAGTTCACCAGAGCTTTACAGGTTGTCCTCATCCACTCCTCCATGATGCCATCACAGAGCTGGTGTATGTTAGAGACCTTGCACTTCTCCACCTTGAGGATGTCCCACAGATGTTCAATAGGGTTTAGGTCTGGAGACATGCTTGGCCAGTCAAACACCTTTACTCTCAGCTTCTTTAGCAAGGCAGTGGTCATCTTGGAGGTGTGTTCGGGGTCATTATCATGTTGGAATACTGCCCTGCGGCCCAGTCCTCTAAGGGAGGGGATCATGCTCTGCTTCAATATGTCACAGTACATGTTGGCATTCATGGTTCCTTCAATGAACTGTAGCACCCCAGTGCCAGCAGCACTCATGCAGCCATAGACCATGACACTCCCACCACTATGCGTGACTGTAGGCAAGACACACGTGTCTTTGTACTAATCACCTGGTTGCCGCCACACACACTTCACACTATCTGAAAATAGATTTATCTTGGTCTCATCAGATCACAGGACATGGTTCCAGTAATCCATGTTCTTAGTCTGCTTGTCTTCAGCAAACTGCTGGCTTTCTTGGGCATCATCTTTAGAAGAGGCTTCCTTCTGAGACGAGAGCCATGCATACCTATTTGATGCAGTGTGCAGAGTATGGTCTGAGCACTTACAGGCTGACCCCCCACCCCTTCAACCTCTGCAACAATGCTGACAGCACTCATACATCTATTTCCAAAAGACAACCTTTGGATATGACGCTGAGCACGTGCACTCAACTTCTTTGGTCGACCATGGCGCGGCCTGTTCTGAGTTGAACCTGTCCTGTTAAACCACTGTATGGTCTTGGCCACCATGCTGCAGCTCAGTTTCAAGGTCTTGGCAATCTTCTTATAGCCTAGGCCATCTTTATGTAGAACAACAATTCTTTTTTTCAGATCCTCAGAGAGTGCTTTGCCATGAGGTGTCATGTTGAACTTCCAGTGACCAGTATGAGAGAGTGAGAGCTATAACACCAAATTTAACACACCTGCTCCCCATTCATACCTTAGACCTTGTTATACTAACGAGTCATATGACACCGGGGAGGGAAAATGTCTAATTGGGCCCAATTTGGACATTTTCACCTATGGGTGTACTGACTTTTGTTGCCAGTGGTTTAGACATTAATGGCTGTGTGTTGAGTTATTTTGAGGGGACAGCAAATTTACACTGTTATACAAGCTGTACACCCACTACTTTACATTGTAGCAAAGTGTCATTTCTTCAGTGTTGTCACATGAAAAGATAGAATAAAATATTTACAAAAATGTGAGGGGTGTACTCACTTTTGTGAGATACTGTATATGCAAGTAATTGGTCATAAAAGGTGTATGGGGGACTGGGTACTGCCCTGGGGGACATGTATCAATGCATTTTTTTTAAACTATCGTTTTTTGCAGGAGCAGTGATTTTAATGATGCTTACAACAACGCAACAATAAAAATGAAAAATTCCTTTAAATATAGTGCCTGCGGGGTCCCCTTAGTCTGCCTGTAAAGTAGCGCATCTGTAGCATGCATAGAACATGCTGCAGCAAAAATTACATTTCTGAAAAAAAAGTCACATTTAAATTGACTGGTGGTTGCAATTGCCAGCACCCGGCTATTTAAAAAAAAAGAAAGAAAAAAACAGCGTGGGGTCCCATCAAGTCCATCTGGTGTGGCTTTTAAGGGGAACCCCCTGCCAAAGTTGGAAAAAAAAACGCGCAGGGTCCCCCCCAACATCCATACCAGACCATTATCTGAGCATGCAGACTGGCAGGTCAGGAAAGAGCAAGCGCCCCCCTCGTGAACCATATGAGGCCATATGCTCAACATGGGTCTGCCCCCCCTTTCCAAAGCACCTTGTCCCCATGTTGATGGGGACAAGGGTCTCTTCCACACAACCCTGGGTTGTGGTTGTGGGGTTATCTCGAAGCCACCAGGTGATCTTGCCAGGTAGCCCTGGCCTTACCTATATAAGAACTGTCAGACAGCAGAGGAGACATTAGCTGGTTGGCCTTCATGGACAGAGGGATGAAGGCTGCCATTTTTTCTTTTTCAGCTGTGGCAGGCAGCATGATTGATGATGGATTTACTTCAGGGGACACCGTTTTGGAATTGTCAAAATCTGTCTCTATGTTTTTATTACTTTTGGACACTTTTTTGGAAATGGGTAGGGGTACTATGTACCCCATACTCATTCACATGGGGGGCTGGGATATGGGGGCCCCCCTGCCCCAAAGCACCCACCCCCCACTTTTAGGGCATGTGGCCTGGTATGTTTCAGGTGGGGGGGCACTCAGTTGCCCCCCCCTTTCCTGACCTGCCAAGCTGCATGCTCGGATAAAGGTTTGGTATGGATTTTGGGGGGAACCCCATGCCATTTTTTTATACTACTTTCTTACAGACAATTTTTATTTATTTATCTGTCAGCAGGGAAGCCCATTGACAGCTGATGACTCATTGGTCGTCAAGGACGCTGCAGCCGGATTTCCAGCCCCGATCCTTAATGACCAATTTTACTGCACCCTGGTTGAGAAAAGCTTTGCCCAATCTGGGTGCAGAATGCACTGTGTAGCGCCAAACACCCTGCAAATTTGGGTATTCCCCAAATGGGGTGAACAGTGAATGTTCATCCTGAACTCATGCTCGGGAATCACCATTCGTCCAACTCTATTTTCAAACAGAATGAAGTGGTAGGACAATGCCATTTAGCGGCAAATTGTATTTTTTTTAAATGTTTTTATTGTGCAATGATAAGGTACAAAAAAATGTTGTGTAAAGCACAATGCTTAATACAAAAGATAAACATGCGTAAACATATATGGCAATAACAGTAATAGGACTGGCTCAGTAACAATGTTTTCCTAGCATTGAAAAGTGTGCATGGAAATACATGCACAGGTATTTTTCAGATAAAGGGAGGAGAGGTAGGTACTGGGGGGGAGGGGGGTGGAGGAGGAGGGGTAATGTATTGGGGTAGGAAGGGTAACAAGGGAGGAGGGAAGGCAGAGGGGATGCATGCCTGAAAGAACTACTTATTGACTTTACAATAAGTCTTGTACGAGTTAGACCACAGATTCCACATTTTCCCCGGTTTGTAAGAGATATTATCTTTTGTTAATAAGATCTCATATATGATGGGTCTGGGTAACTTTGATGACCTCAAGCAGAGGTTTGGCGTTTTTCCAAAGTTTGGTTACGTTGTGTCTAGCTGCTAGTAGGATGTGTGTTATTACTCTTTTATGGGTAATCGGTAGGTATTCTATGGTTGAGTTCAGTAAGGCAAGATCAGGTGAAGGTGATATGTATATCTCGGTAACATGTGAAAGTAGTGAAAGGACCTTATGCCAATATTGTGCGAATTGCGGGCATTCCCATAAGATGTATAATAATGTACCAGTCATCCCGCAATTCCTCCAGAAATTAGGAGAGGTGTGTATGTCAAATTTTGCTATTCTGTCCGGAGTGAGGTATCTTCTTTGGATAATATGTTGTGTAAGTTCCCATATTGCAGTGCACTTTGTAGCTTGATAGGTGGATTTTAGGGCTCTGTGCCATTGTCTGTCTGTGTATGTTTTAACTAAGTTGTGTTCACACTGGTTGATATCTAGGGAGTGCTGGAAGTGCTTTAATTCTTGGAATATATAGAAATTCCTTTCATCACTGGGGAGCTGGGTAGGTAATATGATTAGGCCTTAATGAGAATGTAAATCCAAAGTTGTGAGTTATTTTTAAGGCAGTGGGCCATTTGCAAATACTGAAAGTAGGCCTCTGGTCCTTTTCCTAGGTCTGTGTTGAGGCGGTGGTTTGATGTGACCATCTTGGATTAAATCTGTCAGGAGAATGGAGTCGTGTTTGGGCCATTTATAAATAGGAATGAGCAATTTAACCGCTTGCCGACCAGCCGCCGCAGTTGCACTGTGGCAGAATGGCACGGGCAGGCGAATCGCCATCATGTTACATCGCTCCTTCTGGTAGCCACTAGTGACCGCAGGGCTCCCGCAGGGCTCCCGCAATCGATCGTAACACGGTGAAAACCGGGATCTCTGTGTGTAAACACAATTAACTCCTTGATCGCCACCTAGTGTTAACCCCTTCACTGCCAGTGAAATTTTTATAGTAATCAACGCATTTTTATAGCACTGATCGCTGTATTAATACCAATGGTCCCAAAAATGTGTCAAAATTGTCCAATGTGTCCGCCATAATGTTTTAGTTATGATAAAAATCGCAGATCGCCGCCATTACTAGTAAAAAAAATAAAATAATAATAAAAATGCTATAAATCTTTTTCCTTTTTTGTAGACGCTATAACTTTTGCGCAAACCAATCAATATATGCTTATTGCAATTTTTATTACCAAAAATATGTAGAAGAATACATATCGGCCTAAACTGAGAAAAAAATTGCCTTTTTAAAAAAAATGGGGATGTTTATTAAAGCTAAAAGTAAAAAATATTGTGTTTTTTTTCAAAATTGACGCTCTTTTTTAGTTTATAGCGCTAAAAATAAAAAATGCAGAGATGATCAAATACCACCAAAAGAAAGCTCTATTTGTGGGAAAAAAAGGACGTCAATTTTGTTTGGGTACAACATCGCATGACTGTGCAATTGTCAAATAAAGCGGCGCAGTGCCGAATCGCAAAAAGTGCTCTGGTCAGGAAGGGGGTAAAATCTTCTGGTGCTGATTCGGTTAACAGCTTGTAAGGGTAGATTAATAGGGAAGTAGGGGTATTGCTCCATTTGGTGATAGTGAATTTCCGCCATGTTCGGTCGGCTGCAAGAATAGTTGAAGGAAGGCGGCGAGGAAGTCTTGTTTTGGGATGTAAGCTGCAGAGCCAGTTTATTAGGTTTAAGCCTGGAGTGATTTGCCTTTCTATTTCCCCCCAATGGGTGGAAGCCTTTAGAAGGAACCATTCTTTTAACTGGGCTAGTTTGCCTGCTGTGTAATAGTCTTCTATAGCTGCAAGGCCGGAACCCCCTGCTAGTCTGTATTAATAAGAAAATTGGTGGGTGATGGACTTTATAGGCATAACACAGGTATAGATTAAAAAAGAATATTTATTACAGAATTTAAAATTGGGACAATTGCATAAATTTTATCAAGTATTCACAAAAATTGCCTTTAAGCAGGAACAGCACACCACCTACATACATATATACTATTAATCACAGACTGGAGGACCATTAGATCACTTTCCAATATTGGTAAAAAGAACAAAAAGGCGGTGAGTCATAGTCTAGCTCAGCTCTACATGTTGCGCGTATTCAACAGACGCTTCTTCAGGAGCTTATGGCGTATTCTATGAATAGAAAATTAGCAATTAAAAATCATCACATTTATTAATTTGTTCAACATTACCATATAACATAAAGCATTGTTGTCCTGGTGAGCTCAACACTGCCACACGGCCACCCCCTGCTCAAAAGACTCTCTACCAAACCCAGAGCAATTAACGAGCATGCCGATTGTGGGAATGGGTGTAACATTTGAAAAGTTAATATATAGTAGCAAACAAATGTTGTATATGGGAGATTTGTCAGTATTTAAATATATAATGTATTAATAGTAAAAAAGAAAAATTATTTTCCATATAGAAATAAAAATAAAAGATAAATTCCCACTTTCTTCATTCTAATTGAAAGATGAAGGGGAAGGGCAAGCAGAGAATAATATCTGGATACTTCAGGGAAGATAGGTCACTTCTAAGTAGAACTATACATTAAGATACATGTAAAATATATATATATATTTATATTACTATTATTATTATTATATATCCAGGGTAATTAGTTATAGGGTCCTGACAGGAAAGAGGTTTAGGTTTGCTCACCTGAAAGGCAGTCTAGCAATCTAAAACCTAAAGCGGTTTGTTATCCTTGACTGAAGTAGTATGGAATATCCACAATAACTATTAGAGGAATGCCTGGATTAATAAGGGGAGGACATCGCACTGGTCACACTGCTCAGGTATTCAATTTGTAAGGTTCCCAATTTGTATCTATTTAAGAGACATGATAAAAGAGCGTATTATATCAAATCCCATAGTCAGAGATTATATCTCTGATCAGTGGGCATGATGCTTACCTTGGGGAGTGAGGTTTCCTGAAGTTGTCCGCTCGGATGACAGCCCAAAAAGTTGTGGAATCAGCTGTATAAGATGCCAGCCCAAGGCGTCTCTTTGTACCGGCAGTGATATGATGATCACCTGCCCGACCAAGCTCTGGTGTGCATCTGCCCGACACCCAGGCCCGCGTCCTGTGTCCATAGGAACATGGGTGGGCTGGGTGCTCAGTGCAGCCGCAGAACATAGCGATAGGAAGAGATATTATGTCTCCCTCCTGAAGCTGAAAGTGCACTAGTTCCATGATGTGGACGGCGCTTTGCGGCGGCACAATACAACATGCCATAGATACTAACATCGGTATAAGGAGAGGATGCAGAATATAGATAAAAAAGGAAAAGGCAATTTTGAGAAAGGAAAATAGAAAAGGAGAGAAAGAAAAAGAAGAAGGAAGAGGGGAAATAGTAAAGGAGAAAAAGATAAGGAACCAGGAGGGGGCCGTGCCACAATTAAAGAACACAACGAGGCAACAAATTGATTAAAAACATTATATCAATATTCCTAAGAACATATTAGTATTGAAAATTAGAGACTATTAAAATAAGTAAGTACATAACCATCAAGATAAAATTAGATGTACTGTATGTAAATCTATAATTATAAAGAACCATATTGTAAAGAAGGGGGAAGGGAATGGCCAGGAAAGAAGAAAGGGAGAGGAATTAAAGAGCCACTGAAATGTACATCTAGAGAAAATGTCTATAAGACTGCATCTCGTTAATGCCTGGGGCATGAATGGCATCCAACTGTTCAATCCGTAATGTTTCTTCTTGCAAAATTATTTTGTCCCAATTGCCTCCTTGTGGATCCTTGGGATCACTGCTAGAGCAATAAAGGAGACCCATGCCGTATCAAACCTATGATGAAGATCAACATGTCTGCTGACCGGAGTCAGCATTTTTCCATTCTTGGAATAATAAACAAGGTCTTTAATACGTTGCCAAAAACATTGGGTCGTCTTCCAACATAAAAGACTCTACAGATACACAGGACATTAAATAGACAACCCCCTGTGTATTGCAATCCACTCTGAAATTGGGGCAAAACTTTTCCCCATTGGGAAGGGTGAAGTTGGTGCCTTGACATGGGCAGAATTTACTTTTTCCACATCTGTGAGTGCCATTATTCCTACCTTCACCTAGTGAGGTTACAGAATAATGGCTAGACACAAGTTTGTCGCGCAAGGAACTTGCCCGTCTAAAAGTGAGATTAGGTCTTATGCCAGCATGTTTTTTGACAATGGAATCTTGCTGTAATACATGCCAATGATTGGTGAATATATTTCTGACCTCTTGGTGTTGAGATGAGAAACGTGTAATTATTCTCAAAACTGGTTCGGACTCAGATGTGGGCTCTTTGTTATGATAAAGCAAAGTATTCCTTGACTGTTTTAAGGCCTTGTTATAAGCCTTGTATTGGATTGATTTTCTGTAACCCCTAGCCAGTAAACGTGCACAAAGTTGTTGAGCTTCAGATATAAAGTCCGCTAAATGAGTACAATTACGGTGCAGTCTTATATACTGTGCATACGGAATGCTGTGGATTAGGGCTGAAGGGTGTGCACTGGCTGCGTGCAGCAGGGTGGTTCTCATCCCTAAAGACTGATAGATCTAGAAACGTAATCCTACGTGCATTCAAATTTAATGTGAATTTCAAGTTGAAGGAATTTTGATTAAGTGCCTCAACAAAGGCCATTAATGTGTTCTGCATGCCAGTTCAGATCAAAAAGACGTCATCTATATAGTGCATCCAGCACATCACTTGAACATAGACAGCCTCTCAGAGAAGATTTATCTTTCCCACCCCCCCAGGTACAGGTTGGCGTATGCCGCAGCGCAACAAGTGCCCATGGCAACTCCGTGTACCTGGAGGTAGTGGGAATCCTTGAAACCAAACCAATTATGGGTAAGAACAAATTGTAGATGAGTCAGAATGAACTCATTGTATTTCCATTTTGTATGTGGTTCTTCGTAAAGGAAGGTGCGAACCATTCTGACGCCCTGCTTGTGAGGGATGCTCGAGTATAGAGTATACATCCAAAGTCACGAGTGGGGCATCAGGAGGGACCACCGTTCATTCAATCTTTTTGAGAAGGTCGAGCGCATCACAAGTATAAGATGATAAGCTCATAACGTGAGGCATTAGTATCAAAGCAATTAATCTACTTGCATTTTCGGTTAATGAGCAATTTTCCGATATAATTGGTCTACCTGGGGGTGACACAGAATTTTTGTGCACCTTGGGCAATGAGTAAAAAGTTGCCTCTCTGGGGTGTTTGTTATTAAGGTAGTCGTATGTATCCTGATCGATGAGGCCGTTTTGGTAGCCGTCAATGATGATAGCTAGACATTCAAGTTTAAATGCTGGAATACAAGACGGGGAAATTTTGCGATACCAGTCCCTATTTGACAATATATTAAAACAAATATTCTCATAGTTTTTTTTAAACTGCTAGTCTGTGTTTAATGAGTCTCTTTTTGGATACTCGTGATTTTTTCCCTGCCCATATATACAGTATTTATGGAGGGATGGTTGGAGGGAGTTGATATAATTTTTAGGTACTGGAATATTTAAGGTGCAAATTAGGTATATACAGTAAGCTGTGGAAGAACAGTCATTTTAAATGCCGCCAGGCGACCAGCCCATGAAAGTTTGTGTTTCTCCAGCTGATTGAGAGATTGGAGAAATTTCTGTTTTAATTGGATATATTTTTCTTTATATAGGTTATTCGGGTGTTTAGTTAAGGTGATTCCCAAGTAGGTTATGCCTGTTTCTGCCTAGTGAAATGGGAATTGTATGGACAATAAGTTGCAAGCGTTATGGGGCGTGGCCAAGTGGTGGACCGAGATGGCTGCTTGATCATGCAGCTCTGCTCCACAATGGGACAGAGCATCTCACAGCAGCCCCGGAAATGGGTGAAACACACCTCAACTAGCAGTGCTGACTGCCCTGACACTCCAGAAAACAAAAAGGGGAGAGGACAAGCAATGGACCGGAACCACTGTATACTCGGCAGCCCCACTCCACACTAATGCTGGGTGGCCTGCAGCACCGCCGGTCACAGGTGACACATACCCCAGCATACAGCACAGACACTCTGGATCAGACAGGCAGCAATAACATGAGGGAGAAATACTTCACCCCATGCCACCTCATGGAGTTCTTTCCCCCTGCTTCTTCCTCACAGGCATCCCCTACGACCCCATTTTGAGGAAGATGCTCAGGAATCACTGGCAGCTTTCCCTACAAGTGATCAGCCTGCATCTGAGCGTACACTAAAGCTCATGCTGCTACCTCTACACAAAGAAATCCAAAGGGAACTCAACTCCTTTATCTCTCAACTTAATATGCGAGTGGATCACATTGAGGAACCTGCTGACATAGCTGAGAGACAGATTTCTGACAACACTAAAGCATATAATGATATGGTTTCTGCATTCAAGCAACAATCAAAAGAGCTCCGAAATGTGCAAGTTAAATTGGTGGACTTTGAGGATAGGTCCCGCCATAACAACATAAAATCTCATGGTATACCCAAGAGTGTTAAACCTGCTGACCTAAATACATATCTACAGCATCTGTTTCTAAAACTGCTCCCACATCTCACTATACCTGATCTCACTATTGACCGAGCCCACAGGCTTCCCAAGCCAACCTACCTACCTAATGATGTATCTCGGGAAGTACTGGCACGTATCCATTTTTATCACGTCAAGGATCAGATCCTCAGAGCAGCCAGAACCGCACCATCTCTCCCAGCTCCCTACACAGGGATCTCCCTGTATGCCGACATATCTGCAGCCGCTGCTCGACGCAGAAAAGAATTTGCCCCAGTTACCTCTGTCCTCCGGGACCGCAACATCCCCTATAAGTGGGGTTTCCCGGCTAAGCTCATAGTAACCCATCAAGATCAATCCACCACATTCACCTCCCCTAAAGACGGCATAAAAAGCCTCCTCAACTGGGGCCTCATAAACGCTCTGCCACTTTCCCCTTCATGCAGCCTGCCTTCCCAGCGACGCTCGAAGCCATGATCTACCAAACAACGTACATCATAATGTACTTTTTTTTGTCTTACTGATCAGTAGCTCTGTACATCAGGATTAACCTAATATAACAATGTGGCGCTAAAAAATTGATGTTCGTTGTCAGGCAAAAGATTCACCAGAGTGTATGCCTGGAGAATCCGCTTCATCCAAAATTTATTGGAGCAAAAAATAACAATCCGGTACTGACATCAACAAGACCAGAATAAAAACAAACTGTATAAAAAGCGCTTAAAAAGTGGCTCAGCAGGCATATCAGACCCGATGCGTTTCGTCCTCTGGGTGGAAATGTTTTTTCCTGTACACTCCGGTGGGGATTATATAGGTTTATTTCATTTCATTTTATACTTTGAGAAAGTCACCACTTATATTCTTTACAAGTTTTAAATAAGAAACACCAGTCATAAGTGTTTAGTATTTACTATTCGAATTTTAAAACTGGCATTTTGAGTAAACCATCCCCACACTCTTTACACTTTATTAATAAGAAACACCAGTCACAGGTGTTCAGCGTCACAGTTTGAAGTTATATCTCATACACCCATTGGGTTTGGGTTTTTTCATTAAAACATTGTTATTCGAATTGGATCTCCAGGCATAGACTCTGGTGAATCTTTTGCCTGACAACGAACATCAATTTTTTAGCGCCACATTGTTATATTAGTTTTACTCTCCACAATCTGTCTATTGTTTATGTCGGCTGCTAGTTCCATAGAGTTGGCGCAATATTATTATATTTATTCTTAGTATCAGGATTAACCTGTTTTCTTTTAATTAGCCACAAAAATGTTCAAGTGGCGGTTCATTGTTACTCTCACTACTTGTCACCTCTGTTTTGTATAGGGTGCTATGCACACCTACAAGTTCTAATACAATAGTAATAGTTTTTACTATTTATAAGGTTAATAACTTTTCAAATTTTATCTGTATTTCTTTTCAAATATTCTTTGTTTTTCTTCATTAGGGGAAAACCTTGTACTTCAATTTGCAACTTTTTCCTAAATATATGTGCATTGTACACTTAGAGTATCATAAGGTATAATCTTATCCTACATTCTTAGATATCCCTCTATACAGTCCTCATGGCCTACACTATAACCTCAATTAATGCAAATGGCCTGAATTCACCTTTTAAACACAATTTACTATGGAAAGAAGCGCTATCTCTACAAACGGACATCCTATGTGTCCAAGAAACACATTTCCCAGCTAGACACCCACCAAAATGCTCCCATAAACAGTTCACCCAATATTTCTTTGCTAATGCCCTTAAAAAGAAGGCTGAAGTCATGAAAGCTGTCAGAGTTTCCCTTGCTTTCAAGCTTGAACACATTGAAATTGATCCTGGCCGTTACATCACAATAGCCAACATTTACTCTCCCAACAAGCGTCAGAATTGTTTTTACAAAGATCTCATTCACAAAATATAACCCCTTAGAACAGTGGTTCTCAACTCCGGTCCTCAGGACCCACTAACAGGCCAGAATTTAAGTATTACCTTGGGGAGATGCAGACTAGAATACTGCAATCACTGAGCAGCAAATGATATCACCTGTGATGTATTTCAGTTATCCTGCAAACCTGGCCTGCTAGTGGGTCCTGGGGGCAGAAGTTGAGAACCACTGCCTTAGAAGATCCCACCTAATTATCTGTAGAGATTTTAACAACATTATAGATGGCTCCCTAGACACTACGAACACCACTAAAAGACGCTCTTCTGCACTGTCTTATTTTAAAGACAGGGAAAACCTATACGACCTATGGAGCTGCCGGCATGACGAGGAAAAAGGTTATACCTTTTACTCCAGCACTCAAAGAACTTACTCAAGAATCTATCTGTTCTTAACTGATTCAGCCACTCTAGAAACAATCTCAGACACCAACATTGGCTTGAAAACTTGGTCAGATCACATGCCAATCAGTGTGAACATTTTCACTATCCCCACTATACCACCTGGGAAAATCTGGAGGCTAAATACCTCACTTATAGCTCGATCTCCATACAAAGAGCAGATTGAGACCTTTTTTAAAGAAAACAAAGACTCTGTGGGCAGTCCCTATGTTCTCTGGAATGCTCACAAGGCCTTTTTAAGAGGGACACTGATAAAAATAGGAGCTCACGAGAAAAGATTACGGATGCCAAGATCACCCAATTCCTACACCAGATTCAATCCCTAGAGCAAATCAATAAATCAAACCCCTCCCAGCAAATCGCTGTTAGTTTAATAACACTGCGTCGGGATCTAGGAGAAACTTTATGCCACAGCTTTGACTTCTACCTCAAATGACTTAAAATAACCTGTTATGCCCAAGCCAACAAACCTGGCTCCCTCTTAGCCAGACAATACAAACATCAACAGACAAAATCTAAAATCCCATATATTCTAAGCTACACAGGCAAGAAACTCACTAACCCATTGCAAACCAGTTTCTACTCTAAACTATATAACCTTAAGACCTCTGACACATAACATCCCCAGACCCTATAGAAATCCAACAATTTTTGCAAAAACTCTAACTACCCACAATATCGCAAGACTGCCTGGACCAAATATTGACCTCCCTTCAAATTGAAGGAAGTACAAACAGCCCCTGGCCCTGATGGATATGGAAATGAGTATTACAAGATATACTCCTCCCAAATTTCTCCCCATCTATGTGATGCATTCAACCACATTGCTGATACTGGAACTATCCCTAGGGAATCTTTGGAAGCACTAATAACCATCCCCAAACCAGGTAAAACTCCAGACTCCCCTGCCAATTTGCGACCCATATCCCTCCTTAACACAGAGACCAAAATATTCGCAAAATTAATAGCGACTCGACTCTCATCCATCATCCCATTGCTGGTACATAAATATCAGGTGGGATTCATGACTGGCAGACAGGCCTCAGATGGCTCCAGATGATATATTGATTTGATACAATGGGCAGAGCATCATAAAACGTCTTCTCTTCTTCTTTCTTTGGATGCAGAGAAGGCGTTCGACCGAGTTCATTGGTAATACCTGACAGCTGTATTACACAAATTTGGTTTCCAGGGTAACATACTTAACTACAGCCTCAGTCTATATACCAATCCTAGTGCCAGGATTTGGACGAATGGAATGACATCTGACCCCTTCAGTTTTACAAATGGCACCAGACAGGGGTTCCCCTTATCACCTCTAATATTTGCTTTGGTAATGGAACCTCTAGCCCATGCCATCCGAGCCTACCCCTCAATATCGGGCATTCAAATTGGCGATGTAACACACAAAATAGGCCTATACGCTGACAACGTAATAATATCGATAACTAAACCCCTTGAATCTTTACCAGCATTACAAAATCTCCTAGATCGCTTCAGCCGCATTTCCCTATATAAGATTAATTATAGTAAATCTTCCATGCTTGGCATCTCCTTATCACAATCGACTAAAGAATTGCTCTACAACCTTTTCTCATGGGCCCCTAATTCAACTATGATTTACCTTGGTATTCAACTAACCTCTCACTCCACAAGACTTCTCCATGTAAACCTACAAGCCTTAATGTCTAAACTCTCTCATATATCACAAGGCCTTCAGAAGATTGCAGCTTCCTAGGCAGGCTGAATGTCCCTGACAAAAAATTTTATGCTACCACACATGCTGTATCTGTAACGAGCTCCTGCTCGCTCGGTTCCACTCTCCTGTCACTCCTCTGTGGCTATTGAATCAGATTGCAGATCGCATTCTGGTTCAGTCATCTGATGCTCCGGGAATAGAACTACAGCTATGTGCCATTTGAATCCAGTTGTGATAGCTCAGAACAAACACCAGGCAGGCTGTATGTAAGTTCAAACAGGAATCTCACTTTTATTGGATGCACACAACACACTTTTATACACAGCAGTTTGAACAACCCACCCCCAACAGCCACTTTCCTATTGGTCAATTGTAAAGTACACTTTAGTCCTCAATTAGGTCCTCTTGGCCATGCAAATGAGGACTTGAAACAGGGTCAGCAGGGATTGGTCCGATAGCTTGAATAGGAGGACTGATATGTGTAACGACACAGAGAAGCCCCTGGGGGTAATTAAAGTACATAAACAAACAGTCAAACACAGAACAATGCATTCTTTCCAGAGCATGGAGCCGTCCGGAGGGGGTTAGCCTTAAAACAGGGCAGAAGACCCCCCCGCTGTGTAATAGAATAAAAGGAGAAATACTTCAGTATTCCAAGCTTCATGACAATACTCCCCCCTGGAAAACAGTCCAACAGCCACAGTGGGACCCTGAATGGGTCAACTCGAAGATGTTGGAAAAGTAGTTTTAAGGTTCCAACAGTATGAATCGGTCACTCTTTGTAATATGGCAAATACAGGGTTCCCAGAGTCTGTGTCTCTTGGGGGATATGGACCTGAATCCAAAGTAACACCACCTCAAGTGTCCTCAGGCATACAGCTCACAAAGAGCACCATTCCCCCAATTGCCAGGGCCCACGATCGGTCGGCAAGAGGCTAGCATTCAGTCCCCTCCAATAGCCTCTGTCCTGGCTAGGTCTGTCACATTTCTCCCTTGTCGGCAGATGACTAACACAGGAGGAGACCCCAGGCGGATTTACTCCGAAGTTAGTCCATAGTTCCAGTCCCCTAATGCCTGTACCCACACTGTACCCCAAACAAATTGTTCCAAACAGAGCATTACTTACCCAGCCAACCTCTGCCTCTCTCAGAGAACATGCCCGCCACTGGGGACAGGTCTGGACTGGCCCAGCAGCACTCTGCCCTCTTGCCAGCACTTCTGCTGGGGACTCCACATCCTGCGCTCTGGCTAACTGTTGGGGCAGGAGGCTAGCTTCCTCCACTCCCAAACTGTGTAACTGCCATTGGGGAGGTGAGCTGGCTGCTTCCTTTTCCATTCCCTCATCTGGCTGTTGGGACAATATGTCTGTGGTACTGTCTCTCAGGTGCACAGATCTTTGCTGAGGAGGAAAGACCGCTTCCTCCACCTTGGCCAACTGTTGGGGAGGGACGACGAACACCTCCTCTCCCTTCTCCCCCTGTATCCTGATCTGATGCTGGGAAGTGACCACCTCCTTCTCACCCTGAGCCTCCGGAACTGCCATAGATGTGGGGCAGAGGTCTTGGAACCTCTGTCTGGTGGCCATCGCTTCAGCTGTGGAAGTTCCTTGTGACTCCACAGATACTGCTGTTGTTGCTGGGCAGAGCACAGTGAAGTTTGGCCCTAATAACAGCTCTTCTTCTGCTGGAGGCACACCAGGTTGTTCTTCCTCAGCAGAAAAGTCTATCAAATCCCCTGTCTCTGCAACTGGTGTCTGGGGATAAAGGTTCACCCTCTCCTGTCTGTGGAACTCAGAAAATGCTATCAGTGATGGGCAGAGGTTAGCACTTCAGCTTTGGAGATAGCGATCTCCAGATTTTCCACTGCCGATTCTCTGGCATTCTGCTGGACAGGCACATTCCTCCATCCAAGATCATCCAATGCAGAAACAGGTTCATCAAGGTCAGTCAGCACTTGCTCCATCCGCCATAAGACCTCCGCGTCCATAGCTGCAGAGGCAGGTTGGTAAAGCACACTGTTACTCTGCCACATTGTCGACTCTTCAGCCAGGTTTTCAGATTTGTCAACTGGTATTTCCTGATAGTCCCGGGCAAAGGGAGCCCCACCCTGCTGCTGAGCAGAGTCTAGCAGCTGTCTGTAGGCGATCTCCAGCTCCCATTCCTGAACGACCAGAAACTCCAAATCTTCCTGTGCCCAGTACACTTCCGAGACATTCAGTCTTCGCTCTCTGTGCTCCATTATTTCCTCTAAACACCACTGTCAATCACTCCCAAAGTCAGGGTCCCTGGACAGCCTCCAGTACAACAATCCACGGCCATCGTAGTCAAAGCCTTCCGTGGGGCTGTCATCCGCTGTCCACGGGCACACTTGGGCTACATACCACTGGAGGGCTCTGTAACTCTCGTCCAACCGCATTTCTGCCCGGATCAGCCTGCTTAACTCAGCTGTCCACTCCTGGTTTGGCTGTTCCTCCAATAACAGCATACGTACTTCATACTGCAATCAGTACCTTACATGGATGGAGGGGAGAACTTTTCCCTGGTGTCGCTGCTCACGGGCTAGTGCTTCCTTCCAGAGTTCACAGCGGAGAAAATCAAACCATTCCAGCAGGACCTGCTCTGATACTGGTCCTCTGTGCTGTATCCGCATCTCTCGCAACCTCCTTCTGAATTCCTCTTCCATGGTGGCTGGTATCTGTACCTCTCCTTTCCTGCTATCTGGACTTGGATCCAAGTGATGGTTTGGATGTGTTCACGGCAAGGAAGCACGATCCCACCAGTCCCTCCCCGGCTCTCAGATAAGTCTTTCAGCATGGTTCTCCTGCAGGCTGCATAGCTGGTCATTCACTGTGGTGGTTTGGAGTGTCCCAGTAAGTGGAGAGCATATCCCACCGCTGCCAACCAATGTAACGAGCCCCTGCTCGCTCAGTTCCACTCTCCCGACACTCCTCTGTGGCTATTGAATCAGATTGCAGATCGCAACGTCTGATGGTTCGGTCATCTGATGTTCCGTGAATCGAACTACAGCTATGTGCCGTTCAAATCCAGTTGTGATAGCTCAGAACAAACACCAGGCAGGCTGTATGTAAGTTCAAACAGGAATCTCACTTTTATTGGATGCACACAACACACTTTTATACACAGCAGTTTGAACACCCCGCCCCCCAACAACCACTTTCCTATTGGTCAATTGTAAAGTACACTTTGGTCCTCAATTAGGTCCTCTTGGCCGTGCAAATGAGAACTTGAAACAGGGTCAGCAGGGATTGTTTCGATAGCTTGAATAGGAGGACTGATATGTGTAATGACACAGAGAAGCCCCAGGGGGTAATTAAAGTACATAAACAAACAGTCAAACACAGAACAATGCATGCCTTGCAGACCATGGAGCCGTCTGGAGGGGGTTAGCCTTAAAACAGGGCAGAAGACCCCCCCACTGTGTAATAGAATAAAAGGAGAAATACTTCAGTATTACAAGCTTCATGACAGTAATCTATTTAGATCAATACCTGTGCCTATCCTTTCATCTCACATCGCAAAACTCCAAGCTGTATTCAACACTTGCATCTGGAAACAAGCAATCTCCCTCAAATTCACCGCAAACTACTATGCATACCAACTAAATTTGCCGGCCTGGGTGTCCCCAACATTGGAGCTTATTACAAAGCAGCCATACTGGACCAAGCTAAAGTGTGGTGGACCCCTTTCCACCAACCAACCTGGCTCCAAATCGAGCATGCAGCCTTGACAACATCCCCCAAAAAATCTACTTAGCGCCATTCTCCCACACATACAACCACCTAGATCCTTTCTGGACACTGTTACAGCTAAGACTCGAGTATAAAAAGCAACTTATCAAAAATCCAATTGCATTCCGACTGCACTTCTCTCCTACCTCCCCCTTACTACACTGGAACTTCTTATCCCAAATACATCCTTTACCTCATGGATTACAGCTGGCCTCGATAATCTAGGGACACTTTATACAAACTCTGTACCCAAATCATTTCAACAGTTATGTCGATCACAGCCACTCAGCCCCAAACAATTTTACATGTACCTCACAAAATGATCTGTGCTTTATAGGCTGCAGTTTTCTTGTGATACTGTCATCTTGAATCTAATTCACTTCTACACCATTGCACAGCCATCCACCAAAGGTATATCATATATCTACAAACTCCTACTGTGTCCCCTTCTCCACAGTAAATCTTCCTCTATGTATCGCTGGAACCAATGGATAAACCAAACCTATACCACGGAACAATGGCACTTACGTTACATACACCTCACGCTGTGTCTTCCATTGGGAGACTGCACATAAAATCTTCCACAACTAGTACTTGACCCCGACTAAACTGGCTCACATGTACCAGACAGCTCCCCCCACCTGCTGGAGGCAATGTGGTCACCATGGGTCAATGTTTCACATCTGGTGGAGCTGCCCTGCACTGAGGACATTCTGTTCAGACATAGCAAAATTCATCACCTCCTCTACAGTCCTCTTGTTCACTTTAACTCCTCAGATGCTGTTACTCAGCATGGACTCTCACCTTTGGCCTTCTAATCGTAATACCCAAAAAACACAAATCTTCATTTCCATTCGCTTAGCCATTGCAAGACAATGGAAATGCACCCAACCTCCAACATTGGTTGAGGTAATCTGCATATTGATTGAAAACTGCCTGCTTGAGTATGGCTACGCCAAAGCAAATATAAAACTCCAATCTTTCATAAAGAATTGGAAATCCTGGCTTCTACACCCAAAAGGTCCTGGCGAGCTTAAATGACCAGCCTTTCCTAAAGCTCCTCCAAAACACATTGTTATACACCTCGTTCATGCTGTATTCCCACCTAAACTCTGATTTCTTTGCACTTACCACCCTAACTTTATATTCCACTTTATATTTCACTTCACTACATTTTGAAACTAAATACAGTTTACATTTGTTATCATTAACCGTGATTGTACTCTTTTCTATACGATTTTGCTAAACCTAGTTAAATTTTGATGAGACTTAAAAACTCTAACTTACCTATTGACTCTATAATTTCTTATATGCAATAATATATGCTGTTCATTTCCTTGTGTTTTGTAATGCTATTAAAACTCAATAAAAAACGTTTAAGTGAAAAAAAAAAAAGTTGCGAGCAGTACTATCTACTCCTAGATCCAAGATATGTGATTTGGTGGTGTTAACCTTATAATAGGATATCACTCTGAAATTGTTTAGGATAGATTGTACAGCTGGTAGGGACAAATGTGGGTTAGTCAGCATTAGAATGATGTCGTTGGGAAAAAAAAGCTAATCCTGTGGTTATATTCTCCTAATTGGAAGCCAGGAATTTGTTTGGAGCTTTGTATATATTCCGCCAATGGTCCTATAATTAAATTGAAAATGAGGGGTGAGAGGGGACATCCTTGGCGTGTGCCATTTGAAATATGAAATGGGGTAGAGAGTATCTCTGCAACATACACTCTAGCTGAAGGGGTGGAATATAATGCCATAATGGCAGATAATATAGAGTCCCTAAATCCAAATTTGAGAAGTACCTCTTTCATATATCCCTAATGCACTCTATCAAACGCCTTTTCTATGTCCAAGGACAGAAGCAGAGAAGGCGTTTCATCGGTGCTGGCTGAGTGTATGTGGTTCAAGAGTCTTCTAGCGGCATCAGAAGTTTGTCTACCTTGGATAAAACTTGTTTGGTCGGCATTAATCAAAAGGGGAAGCAGTTTGGATAGCCTGGTTACTAACAGTTTGGCATATAGTTTTAGATCTACGTTGAGGAGGGAAGTCTACAGTTTTGGGGGGTTTACGTTTGGGTATAGCGAGAATTATAGCAAATAAAATTTCATCAGGAAAACTGGAGGAGGAGGTAGCGTCATTGAACAGATTTTGAAGGTGGGGGGTAAGTATTGAGCTTAACTGTTTGTAGTACTCTCCCGGGGGACCGTCAGGTCCAGAAGATTTACCAGTTGGTAGGGATTGGATCGTTTGAGCAATTTCTTGGTGGGGGAATGGGGAGTTTAGTTCTATTGTTTGAGTTTCGCTGAAGGTGGGGAGATGTATTTTGGATAAAAATTGTCGGATTAGGTCTTGGGTGGGTCAGGAGTGGTTTGATCATTTTTAAGATTGTAAAGGGAATCATAGTATGAGCTGAAAGCATTAGCTATGTCTTGGGGGTTAATACGTTTTTCTTTGGTAAAGGGGTTATATATATATGTGGGATTTTGGCCTTGTTGCGTAGGCCTCGGGTGCAATTGGCCATGGCTTCCCCTGTCTTGTTAGAGGTAGAGCAGAAGGTTGCCTTGAGCCTATGGTGGGCTTTTTCAGAAGAGTTAAAGCGGCCCCCTGGCCAAATATTTTTGTCCTTGTTCTTGATCTCCTACCTTCACCAACCATTCTTCTGAGCTCTGTAGTTCCTCTATAATAGGCTGCTGAACTTGCTGAAAAACTGTTATTGCCTGCTGACATCCTGTTTGTAAGACTGCTGCCTTCTATCCCTCTCCTAAGCTCAGCCAGCAGTCTAACACACCCCTTTGTAGTCCTCTGAAAATGATCAGGAAGGAAGCAGAGATGTTGTGGGGCGGAAAGGGTCTCACAGCCCCCGGTCTGTGCCGCCCATGGAGGAGGTGTCCTCTTTTCCTCTATCCTCCCTCCTCCTCCTCCCTGGCAGCAATCTGCCCCCTACCCCTGCCTGCTATCTCTATCTCTTTACAGTGCGGGGGTTATTATTAGAAATCAGTTGTATGGCATAGCGGGGATGTCCCGCTGTGTCAGGTATAGTATATCAGAACACTGATCGCTGATTTCTGCCTCCCTCTGGTATTGGCACAGTGCTCTGTAAATCACAATACCGGGAGGCGGGACATCAGCATACGGTGTTCTCATATACAACACCTGACACCGCGGGAGGTCCCTGCTGTGTCATACAACTGATTTCTAATAATAATCCCCTCTCTGCACTGGTGGAACAGACATGCTGCACTTGTGGTCCCTGGTGGTCCCTAGCATTTGGCACTTGTGGTCCCTGGTGGTCCCTTGCATTCGGCACTTGTAGTCTCTGGTGGTCCCTGGCATTCAGCACTTGTGGTCCCTGGTGGTGGTCCCTGACATTTGGCTCTGGTGGTCCCTGACATTTAGCTTTGGTGGTGGTCCCTGACATTTGGCTCTGGTGGTCCCTGACATTTGGCTCTAGTGTTCCTTGACATTCGGCACTGGTGGTGGCCCCTGACATTTGGCTCTGGTGGTCCCTGACATTTGGCTCTGGCGGGACATCAGCATACGGTGTTCTCATATACAATACCTGACACCATGGGAGATCCCCACTGTGTCATACAACTGATTTCTAATAATCCTCTCTCTGCACTGGTGGGACAGACATGCTGCACTTGTGGTCCCTGGTGGTCCCTGGCATTTGGCACTTGTGGTCCCTGGTGGTCCCTGGCATTTGGTACTTGTGGTCCCTGGCATTCAGCACTTGTGGTCCCTGGTGGTCCCTGGCTTTCAGCACTTGTGGTCCCTGGTGGTCCTTGGCATTCGGTACTTGTGATCCCTGGCATTCAGCGCTTGTGGTCCCCGGTGGTCCCTGGCATTTGGCACTTGTGGTCCCTGGTGGTACCTGGCATTTGGCACTTGTGGTCCCTGACATTTGGCTCTGGTAGTCCCTGACATTTGGCTCTGGTGGTCCCTGACATTTGGCTCTGGTGGTCCCTGACATTTGGCTCTGGTGGTGGTCCCTGACATTTGGCTCTGGTGGTCCCTGACATTTGGCTCTGGTGGTGGTCCCTGACATCTGGCTCTGGTGGTCCCTGACATTTGGCTCTGGTGGTGGTCCCTGACATTTGGCTCCGGTGGTGGTCCCTGACATTTGCCTCTGGGGTCCCTGACATTCGGCAGTGGTGGTGGTCCCTGAAATTTGGCTCTGGTGGTCCCTGACATTTAACTTGGGGGTTGGTCTCTGACATTTAACTCTGGTGGTCCCTGACATTCGGCACTGGTGGTGGTCCCTGACATTTGACACTGGTGGTGGTCCCTGACATTCGGCACTGGTGGTGGTCCCTGACATTAGGCTCTGGTGGTCCCTGACATTTGGCTCTGGTGGTAGTCCCTGACATTTGGCTGTGGTGGTGGTCCCTGACATTTGGCTCTGGTGGTCCCTGACATTCGGCACTGGTGGTGGTCCCTGACATTCGGCACTGGTGGTGGTCCCTGACATTTGGCTCTGGTGGTGGTCCCTGACATTTGGCTCTGGTGGACCCTGACATTTGGCTCTCGTGGACCCTGACATTCAGCTCTGGTGGTCGCTGACATTCGGCACTGGTGGTGGTCCCTAACATGTGGCTCTGGTGGTCCCTTGACATTCAGCACTGGTGGTCCCTGACATTCGCCACTGGTGGTGGTCCCTGACATTTGGCTCTGGTGGTCCCTGACATTTGGCTCTGGTGGACCTTGATATTTGGCTCTGGTGGTCCCTGACATTCGGCTTTGGTAGTCCCTGACATTCGGCTCTAGTGGTCCCTGACATTTAGCTCTGGTGGTCCCTGACATTTGGCTCTGGTGGTCCCTGACATTTGGCTCTGGTAGACCCTGACATTTGGCTCTGGTAGACCCTGACATTTGGCTCTGGTGGACCCTGACATTCGGCTCTGGTGGTCCCTGACATTCAGCACTGGTGGTGTTCTCTGACATTTGGCTCTGGTGGTCCCTGACATTTGGCTCTGGTGGACCCTAACATTTGGCTCTGGTCGCCCCTGACATTCGGCACTGGTGGACCCTGACATTCGGCTCTGGTGGTCCCTGACATTCAGCACTGGTGGTGTTCTCTGACATTTGGCTCTGGTGGTCACTGACATTTGGCTCTGGTGGACCCTAACATGTGGCTCTGGTGGCCCCTGACATTCGGCACTGGTGGTCCCTGACATTCGGCACTGGTGGTGGTCCCTGACATTTGGCTCTGGTGGTCCCTGATATTTGGCTCTGGTTGTCCCTGAAATTTGGCTCTGGTGGTCCCTGACATTCAGCTCTAGTGGTCCCTGACATTTAGCTCTGGTGGTCCTTGACATTTGGCTCTGGTGGTCCCTGACATTTGGCTCTGGTGGTCCCTGACACGTTGCACTGGTTTGCATTTATATTAAAATGCTTTGTATATATAATAGGGCGTACACACGGTCGGACTTTGTTCGGACATTCCGACAACAAAATCCTAGGATTTTTTCCGACGGATGTTGGCTCAAACTTGTTTTGCCTACACACGGTCGCACAAAGTTGTTGGAATTTCCGATCGGCAACCACACGGTCACGTACACCACGTACGACGAGACTAGAAAAGGCCGGTTCAGAACCAAGCGCGGCACCCTTTGGGCTCCTTTTGCTAATCTCGTGTTAGTAAAAGTTTGGTGAGAGACGATTCGCGCTTTTTCAGACTCGTGGCTTTCAGATCGTTTTCTGCCGTTCAGTTTGTGCTTGTGGGTTTGTATCTGCTCTTCAGTGCGTGCAGTCAGTTCGTATCAGAGTTTTCTGTGTGATCTTGCCTGCTCGTTGCTGTTTTTCAGGTCGCTCTTCACAGGCCTTGCTGTTCTTCAGTGCGTTCTGTTACTTCGTTCTGAGCAGCCGACCGTTTTCTAGCCATGTTTTGTATGCATACTCCTCGGTAGAGTTCGTGCTGTGCAGGGGCTTGGTGTTGAGGTCCTGACCTTGACACAAGTCCAGTCCATGAACAGGGTGGGGAGGAGTTTATGGACCAAGAATTGGTTGCTTCAGTGTGACCAGTTCTCTCATATGCCTTTGCCCTGTGAGATCCGTGAGAATAATCCTGATGATTTCAGGAACTTTCTCAGGATGACGGACCCCGTGTTTCACCGTTTGTTGGCTTCGCTGACCCTCTATATCAGCAGGCAGGATACCTGCATGAGGCAAGCCATCACTCCGGAGCAGAGACTCGTCGCTACCCTGTGGTATTTGGCCACAGGGAGAAGCCTGCAGGACCTCAAGTTCTCGACAGGCATCTCCCCCCAGGCTCTTCTTTGTGGACATTTACTGCTTGTGTTTGTTTGAGCTGACCCTGACAGAAATGTGTGGGGTCCAGAAAATGACGTGATTGTGTAACCTTATACAAAGCACTGTTGGCTGTTATTTACTAAATGCAAAGACACTTTTTTACTACAAGTGCACTTGCAACTGCACTGAAACAGCACTTGTAGTGCAAAGTGGATTTGCCCTTAGGAAATAACCCCCATTTTCTCATAAAACAACAATTACATCACCCCAAAAGTGTTGTAGTGTTGAGACAATAATCCACACATTCTTGATGAACAATCTTTTTAATACCTGCACAATCACATGTGCATTTACCAAAGGTTTTTCTGACAAACCAACATGTTTGTTGTATAACAATTTTTGTGGTGTCATTATCCAAAATCAAAATGTGCATTTTATGGAAAACAGGCCTGTGTGAAACCAACAAGAAAGACACAAATCTTGATCTTACAAAGTTCACATTTGGTAGAACTGGAAGGCAATATCAGACATGAGTATTTAGGAACTGTGTTTGATATAGCGTTCAGATGGGGTGAAATCACCCCTGGAAAAGCCAAATTTGGAAGATGCACACAAATTTCACAATGTCAACATGTGCTAGCTGCCATCACGGGGGATCAAGGGACGTGTTTTGGGGGAGAAAGCCCTTCCTCACCGCTACTTTATTATTGAGGAAGGGGTTGCACCCCCAAAACGCGTCCTTTGATCTCCCGTGATGGCAGATAGCACATGTTGGCACACTGTGTGCATCCTCCAAATTTGGCTTTGGGAAAAATCACAAAAACATTTCGCACATTGTAGCACACAAAAGAAGAAAGTGATTTGGAGGGGTTTTAAACTCGCCCCAAAACATCAATGATGTTTTTATATTTTGGAATAACATCATTGATGTTTTGCTTGATGTTTTCCAATTGTAAATTACACCCCATGATCTCCCCGATCAGGATCTGGGCACTTTCGGATGTGAAAGGATCTTCATCCACAACCTCACGATCACCTAAAAAGAGAGGAAACCCAAAATAAATTAGGTTTTAAAAAAATGCCGCCATCCATCTCTTATCTGAGCCTGTGGTTGCAGACACTCACCTGTTGTGGTGACTAGTTCCACCACGTCTTCATCCTCCTGCTCATCTTGTGTTGGTGTTAGTTCACCTTCTTCCAGAGGTGGGGGGTCTGTGGTCTCCTCGGATGAGGGGTGTCCTCCGAGTCTTTTCTCCCCTATGTAAAACAAAAATGGTATAATTAGCACACAGATATTTAATGTCAGAACTATAAAGATGAAACATTGTTTGGAAGTGGGGTACAATGATCTATTTTAGCAGAGTTCCAAGATGTAGCTTTTTTAGTGTCCTTTGTCAATCTGCGATACTTTACCTGTTTAGTACAAGCTTCACAGATGGAAACCCCCCCTATAGTATACACTGGAGCACCTGTGTGCCCCCCTAATAAAAATGGTGTTCTTTTGTCCCACACTAGTGCTCCAGTGTCCAGATGTGAAAACAGCTGCTCAGTGTCCTCTCCTTACACAGAATCTAGTTTGCATTTCATTCTAGTAACAAAGCCATCTACACAACCCAATTCTTTTAAGACAAGTATAGGGCGTCAAAATGGTGGCCAAATGCATATGGCCTAAACAATGGTATTTTATAGTCCGAAATAAAAATCTGTGATCCTAACGAATAATGTGCCCATGAACATGAAAGTTGCCATTTTAAACTGTACAACAGTTCCTAAAAGAACATGGAGCAGCACGAACGTAATAAACACAAAAAGAATAGGAACACAGCACAACTACTTACTTTTTTGCAGCACTCTCCGGATCTTTCTGTACTGCTCATGTTCTCGTAATTTCAGGTCCGACCACCGCTTCCTGAGCTGATCTTTCGATCGTATGACCACTTTCGCCATGATCTTGGCCTTTGGGACATTGGGGTTGGGGTAAGGCCCATACTTTCCATCATAGTCGGCCCTCTTCAGGATGTCCACCATCTCCAACATCTCCCCAAAGGACATATTTGAGTCCTTTAATCTCCTTCTGGATTGGGACGTTTCAGGCTCCGGCCTTTCCTCCTCCTCCTCCTCCTCGTTGCTACAATTAGCACGATCCTGCTGTCTATCCACCATGTGCTCTTCCCCCACTGCGCCGAACGAAAAGGGGCGGGGAATAGCCTAGAAAGAACGTCAGGGGCGGGCGGAGTTATACGCATGCGCAGTGTGTATAAATCGTAACACGCGCGCGTCTTACGTACGATCTGTGAGCGGAGGAGGGAGCATCGGAGACGCCGATCGTGCTAACGAAGGTAGGATCTAAACTTGGGCCTATACTGCTTCGAAATGGAAGCCTATATTGTAACAAGATTAGGGGAGTTTGGCCTGACATTAGGGTTTGTCTTGTGTTGTGTCTTGCAGAGAAAATGGATGGTTTTAACGACCACAATTTCCTGCCCCTGTTTATTGACAAATACAGGGAGCTGCCCTGTCTGTGGCAGGTGAGACACCCCCACTATAATCACAAACAGAAGAGGCAGGCAGCACTGGAGAAACTGCTGGAGTTGGTGAAGCCGGTGGTCCCCACAGCAACCATCCATTATTTAAAAGCCAAAATTGGTGGCCTGAGGAGCACTTATCTTAGGGAGCGCAAGAAGGTCACAGATTCCCAGAGGTCCGGAGCTGCAGCAGATGACGTTTATGTCCCCAGGCTGTGGTACTATGAGAGACTGCAATTTCTGTCAGACCACACTGAAGTCAGGGAATCCCTCTCTACTCTTCCTTCCACACTTCCTTCCATACCAGCTGAGGCTTCCGATGTCCAACCTGGGCCTTCCAGCCAGGAAGAAGTGGAGGAGCCCAGCTGGAGTCAGGTATAGCATTCTTCTACAGATTTCTGGGCAATAAATAAATGATGTTTACTAGATGTTATTTTTGATCATTAATTGCTGATTAAAAAAAGTGTTTTACATATCAATAGACAGTAGTGGGCACCCAAAATTGGGACAAGAATGCAAAATGCTGGGCTCAGAAGGATAGTCTGTTATATTTGTTAACATTCAATTTGCAACAGTCAGGAAGTGAAAATTGTGTGTGATTGATGTAAAAAATACTAAAACTATGTCCCTTTTTCATACACAGGAAGACCTCAGCCAGGAGGAGGTTGTGGAATGTGGCAGTCAGGAGGAGGCGGGGATTAGTGGCAGTCAGGAGGAGGCGGGGATTAGTGTCAGCCAGGAGGGGGCGGGGCTAAGTGTCAGCCAAGAGAAGCCTGGGACCAGTCACAGCCTGACTGAGTCTCAGGTTCCTCCCCTCCGCCTGCCATACAAAAGGGCCAGGAAAGCCACTCCCAGTCCTGTGCAGGATTCAGCATACAGGCTGATCCAGGAGGCTTCTGCGTCCCTCAGAGCCTTCCCCAGTCCTGAAGAGGCCTTTGCCTGCATGGCTGCCACCAAATTGCAGGGCATGCAGGAGGGCCAACGCAGACTCTCTGAGGACCTGATTTATAAAGTCCTACGTAAGGGGGTGAGTGGGGAACTAACACCCAAGACGGATGTCATTGAGATGGACGATCCTCTTCCTCCTCCTCCTGCTGCCACAACTCCTCCACCACAGCCAAAGCCTGTAAGGAAGTGTGGAAGGAAGACCAAAGAGTGATTGCCCTGGGTTCAGTCTGGTCTGACAGAAGATGCAGTCCCTCGTATACCACAGCCTGGGGACACAGATGTCATCTGCTGCTTTCCGGATCTCTGTGACTTCTGGGCCAGACTGCACTCCCTTAGATATGGACTCCTCAGGCCACCAATTTTGCTTTTAAATAATTGATGTCTGCCCTGGGGGTCCAAGGCTTCGCCAATTTCTGCAGTTTCTCCAGCATTGCCTCCCTCTTTGTTTTTTTATAGTTGTGACCCCTTAATAAAATTTTTTTAGGTAAATTCTACTCTCCTGTGTGTGTTTTCATCCAAAAAGGACAGTTTGTTGGTGACGATTCAGGTACATTTCTAAAGTACAATGTGAAATTAACAAGGGACAACAACACCAAACAATCTCCTACAGATTAAATAGAACAACATATCAATGGTGTTGTGAGAACTTGTCACAAAAAACACACAAACATTTTCGGGAGTACAAATCAAAATCACCAAAAAAAAAAAAAAAAAGAGAAACACAAAAAAAGATTCTACATTAAAGCCAAAAAAAAAAAAAATATATACAAAAATATGTTGTCAGATGTGAGAAATCAAAATATATTGAGGGAATCACGATAAATAGTAACGAAATAAGTTTGTGAGAAGTGTGTGTGAATATGAGCAGCAAAACTACTTCATTCTTGTCACATTATAAAGAAGAAGAGAGTGCGCTGTATTAAACCATTTCGAACATTCCAGCGTGACGAAAGTGCTGTATCCATTGCGAACGCTAAGTTTTCCAGAACGAGCTGTCCCGTGTCGGAATTTCTTCTGAGCATGCGTGGCACTTTGTGCGTCGGAACAGGCCACACACGGTCGGAATTGACGCGAGCGGATTTTGTTGTCGGAAAATTTTATCTCCTGCTGTCCAACTTTGTGTGTCGGAAAATCCGATGGAAAATGTCCGATGGCGCCCACACACGGTCGGAATTTCCGACAACACGCTCTGATCGGACATTGTCCATCGGAAAATCCGACCGTGTGTACGGGGCATAAGGCTGTAACGTATCATACCGTGTGCTATGTATGGCTTGCTGGCTGCAGAATGAGGGGTGTGATTTATGTTGAAGTGGACAAGTTCACATTTACATGTACATGCCTAATGTACCTCCCACATTCACTCCCATCCCAAAGATTCATGGGAAATGTAGGCTGATTACAGTTATAAAGAGAGAAGAGAATTTGATGCAATCACTGTTCTAACCTCCTACCTGCCGGATGATGCATTTTTTGAATCACAAAGCTGACTTCCTGAAAATTCAATATCAAATCAATAACTGATTAGTGTTTTGTGTGTGGGGGGTGTGCTAATGGGGGATTTTTTGAAAATCCCATAGTTCTGCTTTAAGGAGAAGAATTCTTAGCTCTTGATGAAGGGCTAATAGTTTAATTTTAAGATTGTGGGTTGGATTGAGTTTATTTTGGGAGTCAATGTTAGAGATTTTAGTAGTAATCTTGTCAAGATGCTGCGTCCTCATCTTTTTCTCCAGGTAGCTTTGTTGAATTAATATTCCTCTGATGAAGGCTTTATGAGCCATCCAGAGGGTAGAGGAATAAGGAACTGATTTTGCATTGGGGATAAAGAAGTCCGTTAGGCGGTGATTGAATATTTTGGCATATTGCAACGTTTGTACAATGTGGGTGTTTGCTCTCCAGAGCCTGGCAGGGTTGTGAGCAGTAGACGAGGTGATAGTAATGCTCACAGGCGTGTGGTCCAACCAAGTGATGGGGCCAATGATGGAGAAAGTGACACATTGTAATAGCCATTTGTCGACTGGAAAGAAATCTATTCGGGAGAATGAGTTATGGGGGGCAGAAACAAAAGTATAGTCCTTCTCTGTTGTGTGGTGGCATCTCCATACATCATAAAGGTTGTTGGATCAGACAAAGTTCAGCATGGGTGAAGAATGTCTGAGGGAAGGGTTGGAGGTGTCCAATGAATGGTCAGGTGCTATGTTGAAGTCCCCACACGTAATCAAAGAGTCTTGCCTGTGCTTGTTGATTTTTTTCAACACTTTAAGAAAGTGGATTTAATGTGAGAGGATTAAGTACCTGCCATTGTGATCTGGTATTGTCTCGTGTAATAGAAAGTCGGTTGACTTATTGATGGCCACTAGTACTCCTCTTTTTTTCTTGTCTTGTTGGTATGCTAGAAACATATGTGGAAAGTTTTTATGGTGGATGGGAGGGGTGTCAGAGTCTTTGAAGTGCGTCTCTTGTATGCAGATAATGTCGCAATGCGATTGTTGTGCCGTCTGCCAAAGAGATGTCCTTTTTGGAGGGTGGTTTAGACCTTTCACGTTCCATGATAGGATTTTAAGTGTCATTGGAGGAATGGTGTGGTAATAGAGCAAGCATACTCATGATCAAGTTGGGATTAGGCGTATATGGTCTGCCATCGTGGGTCCATAAGAAGTGCATCTCGAGGTAGGTTCTGAATTTGTTGGTAGGTGTCACTTCCAAACAGTCACTTGGGTGGTTAACTGAGTTCTCATGCATGAAGGGTAAATTAAAGGAGGGATTAGCAATTGAAATAAACAAAATAGTCATAACTGACTATAACAAGAACCAGGTAAGCTGCTGCAATTTGGGTGGGGGGAAACAGTTCAATTGAATCTAGCCCGACGGATGGGGAGCCACAGAGGGAGACTATATGTGGCTAGGTGCAATAGCACCGACTTTTTCTGTATGTTAGTGGTTTCTGTTGGGAGATCCAGATTGGGTTTTGAACCAGGGGGGTGGAATATTGTCTGGAAGGTTACAGGCTCCAGAATGGGGGACCTGGATGGGTATGATGCCCTATTCCCCCAGCAGCGAGAGAGCTTTTTCTAGGGTAGTGATGATGTTGTTGGAGTTGAATGATGCTCTATTGTGTTCTACAATTAATTTGGTTGGATGCTTCTATTTGTATAAAATGTTATTGTTGCGCAGTGTCTTGGTGACTGTATTTAGCTGCCTGCATATATCCAAAGTGTGTTTGGAGAGGTCTGCATATATCTGGATATTTGCATAGGGTTCCGAAAGCTTTCCTAGAGAGTGTGATTTTTGTAGTATTTGTTCTTTTGTGGAGAAAAAGTGTACTCTCACGAGTACATCTCTTTGAACTTCATTGGGTGGGAAAGAGGGTTTGGGTATGCAGTGAATGTGATCTATAGTAAGATCCAGGGGAGAAAGTCCAGGCGCTAGTGCGTGAAAGAGTTCTTTAGCGTATTGCGTGAGGTCTTGAGGGGGCACTGTTTCAGGTACTCCTCTCAATTTTAGGTTGTTAAGCCTTGAGCAATCTTCTAGATATGCGATTTTGGTGCGCAACCAGTGCCTTTCTTCCTCGCTTTCCTCATCTGTGTCAATTAGGTAATTAACTGTTGTGGTAATGTCAGTTATCGCATGCTCTACTTGGTTGACTCTGTCACCCGTCAAGAATAGTTCAGCTGTGAACTTGTGAGAAAGAGTGGAAAACTCAGCATCAAGAGAGCGGTGTAAAGATAGCAGCATCTCTTTGAGCTAAGTGTCAAGTACAGCCTGGTTAGAGGTGGGGAAACTTTCTATGGGGGATTGGAGTTCGGTGTAATCTATAACTGGGGATAACCCAGGACTCACCCCTGTGTCTGTAGTTGGTGCATCCAACCTCATCCTGTCAGGAACCATGAAACAAACGGAGACAGAAAATGCAGTAAAAATCACACCTTTTAATAAAATGGTAAAAATGGTACAACTGGTAAACGTAGTCAAAACACAACCAGGGTTCAGAGCCCTGGGCTTATGCTGCCATCTAGCCAAGCCCCCTTTTTAATTTTTTAAAAAATTTTTAACATCACTTTTACTTTTGTACATCCTACAGGTGAGACACTTTACAGACAATGAGCAGCCCCCAAGCATGTCATTTAAAGTAATTGTGCAAGTTTCACTTTAAAGTGGTACTAAAACCCAAAAGCAAACATTTATTATATTGCAGCTTACCAATTCTTAGATGTGATGGCTGTATTATTTTCCCTTTCAGGCTAAGTTCACACTGGCATTAAAAGCAAGCTTTGAGAGGTGTTAAAAATGCCTATGCACAAGATAACATAGACAGCACACAGTGCTGTTCACACTATCAAAACATAAAGCGTTAGCGTTGTGTCATTTCAAAATTGAAGCCTCATTTCAAGTCAGGAGGCATTTGAAGCCTTTCAATGCCTCCCATTCAAGTCTATGGTAAAGCTTCACAAATTCACTGGCAGGCAGTTGCTGTGCGGTTGCTGGGCTTCAAGATTAGTTCATTTACTGTAATGAAATAGGCATTTGTGGAGTGGTTTTAGCGCACCTTAATGCTCATCAAACGCTTCAAAACTGCTTATATGGCATTTGGGGATAATTTTTAACTCGTCATTAACACTGCAAGTCTAACGCCCTTACTAACTCCATAGGAGCATTTGTTAAGCGTTAGAATTTTAGTCAAGTGTGAACAAGCCCTTAGGCTTTCTTTCTTCTATTTTAAACTGGTTATCCAGCCAGCAAGTCTGTTGTTTTTCAAAAGCACAAGCTCTGTCACTACCACTGACGGGGGTAAATAACATTATAAGCTTTCATTTATTCATATAAAACCTATATCCCCCCCCCTAAAAAAAAAAAAAAATGTTTGATGTAACTGATTATAAAGTGTGAGCTTTTAATGGTAGGTAAGCTGCAATATAATACATTTTTGGTTCTGGGTTTAATAAGGCTTTATGTCTTATGAAATGGTTGCTCATTGTTTGACAATCCCTTGTCTATTAGCTTTAACCACCTCCCACAAGCTGTATAGGCAAATGATGGCAGGCAGGGTGCTCTTTTGTTCTGGGACAACATCAAATGATGTCGCCCCAGTCTCACCGTGCTTGTGGGGGTGCAATGTGGTGATCTCGGGTGCATTGTGTCCCTGGGACACAGCAGGATCCCGATATCGGTAAAGAGCCAATGACGTGGCTCTTTACCCATGTGATCAGCTGTGTTCCATCACAGCCGGTCACATGTAAACAAGGAAGTGCTGTTTATAGTCTCTCCTCGCCTCACACTGACAGAGTGTGAGGCGAGGAAAGCCAATCAGCGGCATCTTCTCACAGGGGAGAAATGCACTGGTAATCAGGGCACTGATCATCAAAATAACTCAACACACCCATTAATATCTCAACCGCTGGCAACAAAAGTGAGTACATCCCTAAGTGAAAATGTCCAAATTGGGCCCAATTAGCCATTTTCTCTCCTTGGTGTCATGTGACTCGTCAGTGTTACAAGGCCTCAGATGTGAATGGGGAGCAGGTGTGTTAAATTTGGTGTTACCGCTCTCACTCTCTCATACTGGTCACTGGAAGTTCAACATGGCACCTCATGGCAAAGAACTCTCTGAGGATCTGAAAAAAATAATTGTTGCTCAACATAAAGATGGCCTAGGCTAAAAGAAGATTGGCAAGACCATGAAACTGAGCTGCAGCACGGTGGCCAAGACCATACAGCGGTTTAACAGGACAGGTTCCACTTAGAACAGGCTTCGCCATGGTCGACCAAAAGTTGAGTGCACGTGCTCAGCGTCATATCCAGAGGTTGTCTTTGGGAAATAGACGTATGAGTGCTGCCACCATTGCTGCAGAGGTTGAAGGGGTGGAGGGTCAGCTTGTCAATGCTCAGACCATATGCCACACACTGCATCTAATTGGTCTGCATGACTGCCATCCCAGAAGGAAGCCTCTTCTAAAGATGATGCACAAGAAAGCCCGCAAACAGTTTGCTGAAGACAAGCAGACTAAGGACATGGATTACTGGAACCATGTCCTGTGGTCTGATGAGACCAAGATAAACTTATTTGGTTCAGATGGTGTCAAGCGTGTGATGGCGGCAACCAGGTGAGGAGTACAGAGACAAGTGTGTCTTGCATACAGTCAAGCATGGTGGTGGGAGTGTCGTGGTCTGGGACTGCATAAGTGCTGCTGTCACTGGGGAGCTACAGTTACTTGCGGGAACCATGAATGCCAACTTGTACTGTAACATACTGAAGCAGAGCATGGTCCCCTCCATTTGGATACTGGGCTACAGAGCAGTATTCCAACATGATAACGACTAGGGATGAGCCGAACACCCCACGGTTCGGTTCGCACCAGAACCTGCGAACGGACCGAAAATTCGCACGAACGTTAGAACCCCATTGACGTCTATAGGACTCGAACGTTCGAAATCAAAACTGCTAATTTTAAAGGCTAATTTGCATAGTATTGTCCTAAAAAGGGTAAGGGGACCCGGGTCCTACCCCAGGGGACATGTATCAATGGAAAAAAAACTTTTAAAAACGGCCGTTTTTTTCGGGAGCAGTGATTTTAATGATGCTTAAAGTTAAAAAAAAAAGTGAAATATTCCTTTAAATGTCATACTTGGGGTGTGTCTATAGTATGCCTGTAAAGTGGTGCGTGTTTCCCGTGTTTAGTACAGTCCCTGCACAAAATGTCATTTTTAAAGGAAAAAATCTCATTTAGAACTGCTTGCGAGTTTAATGTAATGTCGGGTCCTGGCAATATAGATGAAAATCAGTGAGACAAACGGCATGGGTACCCCCCCAGTCCATTACCAGGCCCTTTGGGTCTTGTATGAATATTAAGGGGAACCCCGCACCCAAATTAAAATAAGGAAAAGTGTGGGGCAACCAGACCCTATATACTCTGAACAGCAGTATACAGGCAGTGCAAACAAGACAGGGACTGTAGGTTTGTTGTTAAGTAGAATCTGTTTGTAGTTTTGAACGGGTACATTTTTAACGTGTTTAGCTCCAGCCAAAAAATCTTTTTTAAGCTTTTTGGAAAACATAGGGAAGGGTTATCACCCCTGTGACATTTGTTTTGCTGTCTGTCCTCCTCTTCAGAAGATTTCACCTCACTTTTTGTCCCAATGACAAATGTTTTTTGAAAATTTGGGGTTTTTTGTGGAACAAGGATTGGAAAGTATCAGCGGAAAGGAGAAATGTTTTTCCCATATTAACTCTTACAGGAGAGAATTTCCCTTCCTAGGGGTAGATTTCATCTCACTTCCTGTTGTCTCCTTCCGTTTGCAAGTAGGAGTCGTTTGTAAGTTGGATGTTTGAAAGTAGACGCCTGCCCTATATACTCAGCAGAAATTTGGGCCTTAGGTGTTGTTGTGGCCACAACTCTGTAAGCCCTCACAGGGCCCTGCTGTGAAATATTAGATCAAGAATTGTAATTACATGCCCCTGTTGAACAACGGCAGAAAAATTGGGCCTTTGGTGGTGGTGGTGGTGGTGCTGGTGCCACAACACTGTAAGTCCTCACTCGCTCTTGGTGGGTGCAGAAATGGGCCCTGCTGTGAAATATTAGATCAAGAATTGTAATTACATGCCCCTGTTAAACAAGGGCAGAAAAAATGGGCCTTTGGTGGTGGTGGTGGTGGTGCTGGTGCCACAACACTGTAAGTCCTCACTCGCTCTTGGTGGGTGCAGAAATGGGCCCTGCTGTGAAATATTAGATCAAGAATTGTAATTACATGCCCCTGTTGAACAAGGGCAGAAAAATTGGGCCTTTGGTGGTGGTGGTGGTGGTGCTGGTGCCACAACACTGTAAATCCTCACTCGCTCTTGGTGGGTGCAGAAATGGGCCCTGCTGTGAAATATTAGATCAAGAATTGTAATTACATGCCCCTGTTGAACAGGGGCTAAAAAAATTGGGCCTTAGGCACTGGTGCTGGTGCCACAACACTGCAACCCCTCACAGATACTCTAGTTGGAACGCAGAAATGAGCCCTGCTGCAAAGTATTGCATCAAAAATTGTAATTACATGCCCCTGTTAAACAAGGGCTGAAAAATTGGGCCTTAGGCACTGGTGGTGGCGCCTAGAACCAAAAATGTTCTTACAACCTATCAGCGTGATCATTGAGGAGGAAGAGGATAATTACTCAGGGATAGTCACTCAGGATCAGCATAGGCAGTCTTTGAAGGGATCTGAGATTTCAAAAAAAATGATTCGGTTACATCAGCATCAGGTGCTTGGTAGCTGGTGGTGATCCAAAACTGATTCATTTTTATGAAGGTCAGTCGAACGACCGAGTCGGTGGACAGACGCACCCTGTGATCGGTTACAAAGCCTCCAGCAGCACTGAATGTGCATTCCGAAAGAACGCTGGGTGCAGGACAGGCCAGTAGCTCAATTGCATACTGTGCAAGCTCTGGCTAGTGATCCATCCTCAAGACCCAGTAACCCAGAGGATTTTCGGTGGGAAAGGTGTCCAAGTCAAATCTTGCCCTTAGGTATTCCTGCAACATGTAAAACAGACGCTGGCGATGGTTGCTGGAACCGATCATACCTTGGGGCTGCGGACCAAAAAATTGTCTGAACGCATCGGTCAGACGGCCACCTTCTCCACCGCTCCTTCTTTGACTGACCGAAGCCTCAGCAACACGTTGTCCAGAAACAGGAGTTTGTAACCTCCCAGTCTCTGGGAACGCGTTGCACAGACCTTTCTGCAAGGCCTCCCGAAGATGTTTCATTCTCTGCTCCCTCTACGATGGCAAGATAAGGTCAGCAACCTTACCCTTGTAACGTGGATCAAGGAGGCTTGCCAGCCAGTATTGGTCCTTCTCCTTGATACCATGAATACGAGGATCCTTCCGCAGGCTTTGCAGGATCAGGGAGGCCATGCAGCGTAGGTTTGCTGAGGCATTCGGTCCGGAGTCCTCTGGGTCACCAAGGACGACATGGTCCGCAGCCACCTCCTCCCAGCCACGTACAAGTCCATGTGTTTCTTGGGACTGATCCCTTAAAGACTGCTGCTGATGCTGAGTGCCAGGCTCCACCTCCATACTGACACAATCTTCCACCTTCTCCTCCTCCTCATCCTCTTCCTGTGTGATCGGCGGGCACGCAGGAACACTGTCTGGATAAAGGGGGCCTTGAGAGCTAAGGAAGTCCTCCTCTTCCTGCCTCTGTTCTGCCTCAAGTGCCCTGTCCTCCTCAAATGGTGACAGGACAGTGCATGCATCCCTGATCATGGCCCACTGGCGTGGGGAAAAAAAACAAGCTCCCCTGACCCTGTCCTGGTGCCATAGTCGCACAGGTACTCATTGATGGCCCTCTGCTGCGTGTGCACCCACTGCAGCATGGCCAACGTTGAGTTCCACCTGGTGGGCATGTCACAGATTATGCGGTTCTTGGGCAGGTTAAACTCCTTTTGGAGGTCCGCCAGCCGAGCACTTGCATTATATGACCGGTGGAAATGCACACAGACTTTCCTGGCCTGCCTCAGGACATCCTGTAAGCCCGGGTACCTGCCCAAGAACCGCTGCACCACCAAGTTAAGGACGTGAGCCAAACAGGGCACATGGGTAATTTGTCCCTGTCGGAGGGCAGAGAGGAGGTTGGTGCCATTGTCCCAAACCACCAATCCTGCCTTAAGTTGGCGTGACGTCAACCACCTCGGAACCTGCCCCTGCAGAGCTGACAGAACCTCTGCCCCAGTGTGGCTCCTGTCCCCCAAGCACACCAGCTCAAGCACCACATGGCATCTTTTGGCCTGCGTACTTGCATAGCCCCTTGAACGGCTACGGAGCACCGCTGGTTCTGAGGACAAAGCACAGGAAGAGGCCATGGAGGAAGAAGAAGAGGAGGGGGTGGAGGAGAGAGGTGTGTCACAATCATTAGCATTTTGGAGGCGTGGTGGCGGAACAACCTCCAACACTACTGCACCTTGTCCTGCATCCTTCCCAGCTGCCAGCAGAGTCACCCAATGCGCCATGAAACTTAGGTAACGTCCCTGTCCATGCCTGCTGGACCATGAGTCAGCGGTAATATGCACCATACCGCTGACCGCCCTGTCCAGCGAGGCATGGACATTGCCTTCCACATGATCTCAGCTGATGAGGAGCAAGGAGAGGTCCTCTTTGTTCTTTGGTGTGGGTCATTTAGATACTCTTGCCAACAAACTGCATGGCAGGTCAACATATGTCTGGTCAAGCATGTGGTACCCAAAGCGGGAGATGTTTTGGCCACGCGTGAGACATATGTTGCAAATAGCAGCAGTGCGATCTGATGCACTCGTCTCAAAAAAGGCCCACACCAAAGAACTTTTTGAATAATGCGCAGAGACTGCAGCGCCCTGCACATGTGGAGCTTTGGGGTGTGATGCAGTCAATGTGCTGCCTTAGGCTGGCCCCTGGTGGGCATCCTGCCTCGTTGCTGATGTGCCGCCTCCTCCTCCTCTCTCCTATCAGGTACCCATGTTGAGTCAGTGACCTCATCATCCCCTCCCTCCTCATCACTGGAGCAAACCTGGCAGTATGCTGCAGCAGGGGGAGCATGACTGCCAAATTGCTGTCCTTCTTGGGCACCCCCTCTGTCCGTGCTCACGTTACTGCCTTCATCGAGCTCAGTATCATCATCAGAGCCTTCCAAACGCTGGGCATCCTCCTGGAGCATGTACCCAACACTGTGGTCAAACAGTTCGAGGGACTCCTCAGGAGGACATTGTGGGGCTAGGGAAGGAGTCACTGATGACATTGAGCCAAGGGAAGAGGCTGCTGCTTTGCCAGACAAAGTACCCTGGGCATGGGTGAGAGAGGATGAGGAGGATGAGGACGGCTTGGTCATCCACTCGACCAAGTCTTCCGCATGTTGCGGCTCAACACGGTCAGCTGCCGAAAAAAAGGCCAAGCGTGTCCCACGGCCACGTGCTGATGAGGACGCATCGTCTCCACGACCAGCACTAGACACAGAGCCTGCTTGCCCTCTCTTATTGGCTTGTGACTGTCTGCCTCTCCTTCTTGGCCTTCCAGACATACTAATGGCCTGTAGCTGCACTAAGCTGGAATATATATATATATATATATATATATATATATATGTATATATATATATATATATATATATATATGTACTGATACTGCAGCTAGCAAAATCAACTGCCTGCCTGTAGTATGAGAACACCACCAACCTTCTACAGGTAGCTTTAGCTGAACACTGTGCAGAGCTCACAAAAAATAAATAACTTGTAGGTTTAGCCGGACACTGTGAGGAGGATGCACCACACTAACTTGTAGTTTTAGCTGAACACTGTGAGCAGGACGCACAGCACTAACTTGTAGTTTTAGCTGAACACTGTGAGCAGGACGCACCACACTAACTTGTAGTTTTAGCTGAACACTGTGAGCAGGACGCACCGCACTAACTTGTAGGTTTAGCTGAACACTGTGAGGTGGACGCACCACACTAACTTGTAGTTTTAGCTGAACACTGTGAGCAGGACGCACCCCACTAACTTGTAGTTTTAGCTGAACACTGTGAGCAGGACGCACCGCACTAACTTGTAGGTTTAGCTGAACACTGTGAGGTGGACGCACCGCACTAACTTGTAGGTTTAGCTGAACACTGTGAGGTGGACGCAGCGCACTAACTTGTAGTTTTAGCTGAACACTGTGAGCAGATCGCACCGGACTAACTTGTAGGTTTAGCTGAACACTGTGAGGTGGACGCTCCACACTAACTTGTAGTTTTAGCTGAACACTGTGAGCAGGACGCACAGCACTAACTTGTAGTTTTAGCTGAACACTGTGAGCAGATCGCACCGGACTAACTTGTAGGTTTAGCTGAACACTGTGAGGTGGACGCACCGCACTAACTTGTAGTTTTAGCTGAACACTGTGAGCAGGATGCACAGCACTAACTTGTAGTTTTAGCTGAACACTGTGAGCAGGACGCACCACACTAACTTGTAGGTTTAGCTGAACACTGTGAGGTGGACGCACCACACTAACTTGTAGGTTTAGCTGAACACTGTGAGCAGGACGCACCCCACAAACTTGTAGTTTTAGCTGAACACTGTGAGCAGGACGCACTGCACTAACTTGTAGCTTAGGTGAACACTGTGCAAAGGTCTCACTACACTAACTTGTAGGTCTAGCTTAACACTGTGAGCAGGACGCACCCCACTAACTTGTAGGTTTAGCTGAACACTGTGAGCAGGACACACCCCACTAACTTGTAGGTTTAGCTGAACACTGTGAGGTGGACGCACCGCACTAACTTGTAGTTTTAGCTGAACACTGTGAGCAGGACGAACAGCACTAACTTGTAGTTTTAGCTGAACACTGTGAGCAGGACGCACAGCACTAACTTGTAGTTTTAGCTGAACACTGTGAGTAGGACGCACCGCACTAACTTTTAGTTTTAGCTGAACACTGTGAGCAGGACGAACTGCACTAACTTGTAGCTTTAGATGAACACTGTGCAGGGGTCTCACTACATTAACTTGTAGGTTTAGCTGAACACTGTGAGGTGGACGCACCACACTAACTTGTAGTTTTAGCTGAACACTGTGAGCAGGACGCACCCTACTAACTTGTAGGTTTAGCTTAACACTGTGAGGTGGACGCACCGCACTAACTTGTAGATTTAGCTGAACACTGTGAGCAGGATGCACAGCACTAACTTGTAGTTTTAGCTGAACACTGTGAGCAGGACGCACCGCACTAACTTGTAGGTTTAGCTGAACACTGTGAGGTGGACGCACCACACTAATTTGTAGGTTTAGCTGAACACTGTGAGCAGGACGCACCCCACAAACTTGTAGTTTTAGCTGAACACTGTGAGCAGGACGCACTGCACTAACTTGTAGCTTAGGTGAACACTGTGCAAAGGTCTCACTACACTAACTTGTAGGTTTAGCTGAACACTGTGAGGTGGACGCACCACACTAACTTGTAGTTTTAGCTGAACACTGTGAGCAGGACGCACCCCACTAACTTGTAGGTTTAGCTAAACACTGTGAGCAGGATGCACCGCACTAACTTGTAGTTTTAGCTGAACACTATGAGCAGAACGCACCCCACAAACTTGTAGTTTTAGCTGAACACTGTGAGCAGGACGCACTGCACTAACTTGTAGCTTAGGTGAACACTGTGCAAAGGTCTCACTACACTAACTTGTAGGTTTAGCTGAACACTGTGAGGTGGACGCACCACACTAACTTGTAGTTTTAGCTGAACACTGTGAGCAGGATGCACCCCACTAACTTGTAATTTTTAGCTGAACACTGTGAGCAGGATGCACCGCACTAACTTGTAGTTTTAGCTGAACACTGTGAGCAGGACGCACAGCACTAACTTGTAGTTTTAGCTGAACACTGTGAGCAGGACGCACCGCACTAACTTGTAGGTTTAGCTGAACACTGTGAGGTGGACGCACCACACTAACTTGTAGTTTTAGCTGAACACTGTGAGCAGGATGCACAGCACTAACTTGTAGTTTTAGCTGAACACTGTGAGCAGGACGCACAGCAATAACTTGTAGTTTTAGCTGAACACTGTGAGTAGGACGCACCGCATTAACTTGTAGGTTTAGCTGAACACTGTCAGGTGGATGCACCACACTAACTTGTAGGTTTAGCTGAACACTGTGAGCAGGACGCACCCCACAAACTTGTAGTTTTAGCTGAACACTGTGAGCAGGACGAACAGCACTAACTTGTAGTTTTAGCTGAACACTGTGAGCAGGACGCACTGCACTAACTTGTAGGTTTAGCTGAACACTGAGGTGGACGCACCACACTAATTTGTAGGTTTAGCTGAACACTGTGAGCAGGACGCACCCCACAAACTTGTAGTTTTAGCTGAACACTGTGAGCAGGACGCACTGCACTAACTTGTAGCTTAGATGAACACTGTGCAAAGGTCTCACTACACTAACTTGTAGGTTTAGCTGAACACTGTGAGGTGGACGCACCACACTAACTTGTAGTTTTAGCTGAACACTGTGAGCAGGACGCACCCCACTAACTTGTAGGTTTAGCTGAACACTGTGAGCAGGACGCACCGCACTAACTTGTACTTTTAGCTGAACACTATGAGCAGAACGCACCCCACAAACTTGTAGTTTTAGCTGAACACTGTGAGCAGGACGCACTGCACTAACTTGTAGCTTAGGTGAACACTGTGCAAAGGTCTCACTACACTAACTTGTAGGTTTAGCTGAACACTGTGAGGTCGACGCACCACACTAACTTGTAGTTTTAGCTGAACACTGTGAGCAGGATGCACCCCACTAACTTGTAGTTTTAGCTGAACACTGTGAGCAGGACGCACCGCACTAACTTGTAGTTTTAGCTGAACACTGCGAGCAGGACGCACCGCACTAACTTGTAGGTTTAGCTGAACACTGTGAGGTGGACGCACCACACTAACTTGTAGGTTTAGCTGAACACTGTGAGCAGGACGCACCCCACAAACTTGTAGTTTTAGCTGAACACTGTGAGCAGAACGAACAGCACTAACTTGTAGTTTTAGCTGAACACTGTGAGCAGGACGCACAACACTATCTTGTAGTTTTAGCTGAACACTGTGAGTAGGACGCACCGCACTAACTTTTATTTTTTGCTGAACACTGTAGGTGGCACTGATGGGCACTAATAGGCGACACTGGTGGGCACAGATAGGTGACATTGGTGGGCACTAATATGCGGCACTGGTGGGCACTGATAGACGGCATGGATAGGCGGTACTGATGGGTATTGATGGGTGGCACTGATGGGCGACACCGATGGGCATTGATGGACAGCAGTGATGGGCATTGATTGGCAGCACTGATAGGCAGCACTGATAGCCAGCACTGGCTGGCATCTCTAATGGGCACTGATTGGTGGCACTTGTGGGCAATGAAGGTCACTGATTGGTGACACTGTTGGCGTTATATTGTAATTAGGGCACTGATGATCAGTGCCCTGATTACATGCCTAGATGTCCCCCTACATGGAGATGCCGCTGATCGGCTCTCCTCGCCACACACTCTGTCAGTGTGAGGCGAGGAGCACCGATTACCAGCATCTCCGTGTTTACATGTGACCGGCTGTGATTGGACACAGCCAATCACATGGTTTAAGAGCCGCGGACGCAGCTATTTACAGAGATCGGGGTCGCGGCTGCACCTGCCGCACTGCGTGCCCCTGAGGGCGCGTGAGAGCGGTTGTTCTGGGACACTGTCATGTGACGTCGTCCCAGAACGAGAGCTGCACCGCCCCGCAGTCATTTGACGGTGGGTGGGCGGCAACTGGTTAAATAAAAGACCGTTTTTTGGCATGATCAGTCATATTTTCAATATTATGCCAAAATTTCACAATTTCTGCCAGGGTATGCAAGCTTTGTATGCCCCCAAAAAGTTTTTAAATATTAAATAAATAAAGAATACATTTTTAGTAATATATTGAGTTGTCTTGGCACTAGGGGCGGCCTGTCCATTAAGGGCGCACGGGCACTGCCCCCTTTCTCCAGCCACCCCCTTCATGAATAATGGATAGATTCATGTATTGCATGAATCTATCCATGGCCGCCACCACCACCCCCTATTCAGGCATACGGCCCCTTTTAGGATCCCAGGTGCCTGAATTACAGCGGCGGGGTGTATTTTTGAAGCACCTGATTAGAGCCATAAGTGCTGATCAGACAGCAAGCGGGCGAGGGGTCACAGTGTTGGCATTTGATGGGCACAATGGCAGCATTTCATGGGCACAGTGGCTGCAATTGATGGGCACAGTGGCAGCATTTGATGGGCACAGTGGCAGCATTTGATGGCACAGTGGCAGCGTTTGATGGCACAGTGGCAGCATTTGATGAGCACAGTGGTTGTGTTTGATGGCACAGTGGCAGCATTTGATGGGCACAGTGGCTGCATTTGATGGGCACAGTTTCTGAAATTGATGGCACAGTGGCTGCATTTGATGGGCACAGTGGTTGCTATTGCTGGCACAGTAGCTGCTATTGATGACACAGTGGCTGTATTTGATGGGCACAGGAAGGCTGCATTTGATACTTTTTTTCAGTATTTTTTGGAATTGTTCAGTTTGTTTGCACCCCCCCAAAAATTTTGAGCACCAGCCGCCACTGCTTGGCACCATTAAAATCCCCTTTTCTTGCCTTTTCCAATATATATGGTATATATACCTGTGAATTAATCAATCCTGATGTACTGAAGACCTATCACATTTCTTGAGGCCCGGAAATGCCAGGACAGTCCAAATATCCCCCAAATTGCCCCTTTTTGGAAAGTGGAATGTCCCCCCTCCTCCTCTCAAGTGGGGATCCCACACATAAAAAGGCAAGGGACCCTCCTCAAAATACATAGACCCTTATCCAGGCTTGGAGTTTGGTTGGCCAGAAAAAGGGAGGACAGCATGTGTGCACCCCTTTCCTGAATCATACCAGGCCACATGTCCCCAATCTATGATTAGGCATTTCTGCAAAAGCATGCTAGAAACTAAGTGGCTCCTGTTTTCTGCAGGCAATTAAATACATTTATCAGAAGTACATCAGGTGAATAGATTTTATTATAGTGTGTTTTGCTGGCCTAAAATAAGCTGAACCTGTATCCAAATGCCCCGTACACATGAGCGGAAATTCCGCCAGCAAAAGTCCATAGGGAGCTTTGGGCCGAAAATGCGACTGTGTGTATGCTTCATCGGACTTTTACTGGCGGAATTCCAGCCAGCAAAAGATTGAGAGCATGTTCTCAATCTGAAATTCCGATCGTCTGTCCCACTTCTGACGCGCAAAATTCCTACGCATGCTCGAAACAATTTGACACATGCTTGGAAGCATTGAACTTCATTTTCTCAGCTCGTCGTAGTGTTGTACATCACCACGTTCTTGAAAAGCGAAAGTTTGTGTGACCGTGTGTATGCAAGCCAAGCTTGAGCGGAGTTTCGTCGGAAAAACCAACCAAGATTTTTCTGACGGAAATTCTGCTCGTGTGTACACGGCATAAGGCTTAAATTATATTTGGGGTTGGGGGCTGTAAAAACTTGAGGATGAGCTGAATTTCTTCTGGCCTCCAAGTCACTTCCCCTTAGGCTGCAAAGGTAGCAGATGGGGGTGTGCACATACCACAACCATAAAGCTTTTCATTGCAGTACAGCAAAAATTATCCCCTGTCACTTTAACTACTTGCTGAATGTGGCTCATTCAATTGAACAGGATTTGTCACAACTGCCTGGCAACCTTGCACGATGCTGTAGGGCGATGGTTAAAACATACGGTGAGGAGGTGACATAAAGCCTCCTCACCACCTGACAAATGCTCTCTAAAGATCGATTGTTGTTGCAGCACCACCACTTATAAAGCTAGTAATTTGGAAAGATATAGCAAGCATCTTATATAGTATGTTTCTTCTGTATTAAAAACCTTGCAGCTAGGCTTTTCTATACTAGGAAAAGTTTGACTTTAGGGTTTCAAATTTGTAAAATAAAAAATAAACTGATTAATCATGGTAAATTTTTGATCATGATTTTGATAAACATAAGTGCTAAAATGTTTTCAAGTTTTGTAGCTTTTGTCTCTTTAACTACTTGCTGACCACTGCACGAACATGTCGGAAGAATGGCACAGACAGGCAAATGGGCGTACAGGTTTGTCCCTTTAAATTTGCCACCGTGTGGTCGCGTGACCCTGCCGCGAACTCCGTGAGTGTGATCGTGGCTCATGCGGACTCAATGTCCATGGGGATACCCGTGATCGTCTCACGGAGAGGTAAAACAGGGAAATGCTGATGTAAACAAGCATTTCCCTATTCTGCCTAGTGACACTGACACTGATCACAGCTCCAAACGTAGCCCCCGGCTATCGCCCCCGGCAGATCGCCGGCATTACTAATAAAAAAAAAAAAATTACAAAAATGCCACAAAACTATCCCCTATTTTGTAGATGCTATAACTTTTGTGCAAACCAATCAATAAACGCTTATTGCAAATTTTTTTACCAAAAATGTGTAAAAGAATATGTATTGGCCTAAACTAAAGAAAAAAAATGTTTTTTTATATATTTTTGGGGGCTATTTCTTATAGCAAAAAGTAAAAAATACTGTGTTTTTTTCAAAATTGTCGCTCTTTTTTGTTTATAGCGCAAAAAATAAAAACCGCAGAGGTGATCAAATACCATCAAAAGAAAGCTCTATTTGTGGGGAAAAAAGGACGTCAATTTTGTTTGGGAGCTACTTCGTACACCTGCGCAATTGTCAGTTAAAGCGATGCACTGCCAAATCGCAAAAAACGCTCTGGTTTTTGGCCAGCCAAATGGTCCGGGGCTTTAGTGGTTAATAAGTCACTTTTTGGTTATAACAGCAGATTGTTTCTGTACAAATGTTAGTGGTGATCATAAGAAGTTTAACACTGTTAATATGTTGAATTACATTTTCAATTTCCGATGTGGTTTGAGAGTTCACATTAGGATACAGCGAGCTCAGGCTCATCGAGATGTTTATACTAGCAATAAATCCTTACCACTCTTCAAGTCATTTCCAGCTTTATGAGTTATAGGCTTTACCTTCAAAATGACTAAACATAAACTGATATTGGTGTTTAATTAAAAAGCCCCATTCCATCTTTGAAACATTTATACTGCAAATCTACAAGTTAAATTTGGCAACAAATGTGTAGATAATGAATTGTCAGATGAACCAGGATCCTTCTTTAACCTCCAAACACATCCAACCGTCTGCAAGATAGGATGCAGTATGACTGCCAATACTACAGCAGCTGGAGCATCAGAAAGCCACATCTAAACATAATCTGATTAATAATGATTTCAAAAGATGTACTTTGATGAACAAAGAAAAGAAATCACAATAGATAACAATGGAATGATTCATCAAAAAATGTAAATCCTTATTATCAAGGGAACAGCAGGCTATACTTAGTGTTTTCAGATATTATGTGCACTGTTGGTACTGTGTAATTAACAGAAAAAGGTAAAGGACAAGCCTGTTTCATGGATGACAAAAAGGAGATAATATGATAAGTAGGGATGAGCCGAACACCCCTCGGTTCAGTTCGCGGCAGAACATGCAAACAGACCAAAAATTTGTGCAAACACGCAAACACCGTTAAAGTCTATGGGACTTGAACGTGAAAAATCAAAAGTGCTAATTTTAAAAGCTAATATGCAAGTTATTGTCATAAAATGTGTTTGGGGACCCGGGTCCTGCCCCAGGGGACATGTATCAATGCAAAAAAAAGTTTTAAAAACGTCTGTTTTTTAGGGAGAAGTGATTTTAATAATGCTTAAATTGAAACAATAAAAGTGTAATATTTCTTTAAATATCGTGCCTGGGGGGTGTCTATAGTATGCCTGTAAAGTGGCACATTTTTACCATGTTTAGAACAGTCCCTGCACAAAATGACATTTCTAAAGGAAAAAAGTCATTTAAAACTGATTGCGGCTGTAATGTAATGTTGCCCCCCCCCCCCCAGCCCTTTACTGTGCCCTTTGGGTCTGATATGGATATTAAGGGGAACCCCACACCCAAATAAAAAAAAAAGGCATGGGGCCCCCAGGCCCTATATACTCTGAACAGCAGTATACAGGAGTTCCCCTGGGTTACAAACAAGATAGGGACTGTAGGTTTGTTGTTAAGTTGAATCTGTTTGAGTTTGTAATTTGGAACAGGTACATTTTTTTAAGTGTAGTTCCAGCCCAAAAATCAATTTTTAAGCTTTTTGGATAATATAGGGCAGGGTTATCACCCCTGTAACATTTTTTTGCTGTCTGTGCCCCTGTTTAGAAGATTTCACCTCACGTTCTTTCCCAATGACAATTGGATTTTGAAAAATTTGGGTTATTAGGGAAATAAGGATTGGTGATAAAGCATCAGTGGAGACACCTTTTCCCATATTAACTCTTACAGGAGAGAATTTCCCTTCCTAGGGGTAGATTTCCTCTAACTTCCTGTTGTCTCCCTCCGTTTGGAAGTAGGAGTCGTTTGTAAGTTCGATGTTTGAAAATAGGGGACCGCCTGTATATACTATATAGCCTTCCCTATACACTCTGCAGAAAATTTGGCCTTAGGTGTTGGTGGTACCAGAACACTGTAAGCCCTCACAGTTACTCTTGGTGGGCACTGGAATGGGCCCTGCTCTGAAATATTATATCAAGAATTGCAATTACATGCCCCTGTTAAACAGGGGCAGAAAAATTGGGCCTTAGGCGGTGGTGGTGGTGGCACAACACTGTAAAGCCTCACAGATACTCTTGTTGAGCGCAGGAACGGGCCCTGCTGTGAAATATTAGATCAAAAATTGTAATTACAATACAGTGCAGCCGTAGTGCAGTTGCTACTATTTTTCTGGTGGTGTACACATTACACAATACAGTGTTGTGCAGTGTTGCAAAACAAAATGTACATCATGTCCAGAAGGCCACCAAGGAGAGGCAGATGCTCACAGGCCACTAAAAGAGGGCAAGCAGGCTCTGTGTCTACAGTCAACAGTGCTGGTCATGGACATGGTGCATCCTCTGCTGGTGGCCGTGGGGCACACTTGTCCTTTTTTTCTGCTGCTGGTCATGTTATTGAGCCAGAACATGCAGAAGAGTTGGTGGATTGGATAACAAAGCCTTCCTCATCCTCCTCATCCTCTGTCACCCAGGCTCAGAGTAGTTTTCCTTCCTATGCAGCTGCCAAAGCGGCCTATTCCACCGGCTCCTTGTCCACAGTCACTCCTTCCATAGCCCCACCATCATGCACGGAGGAGTCCCTGAACTATTCTACCACAGTGATGGGTACAAGCTGCTGAAGAATACGCAGCGATTTGAAGGCTCTGATGTTGGATCCCAGGTTGAGGAAGAGAGTAACGTGAGCCTAGAGAGAGGGGGTGCCCAAGAAGGACAAGAAACTGGCAGTCATGTTCCCCCAGCTGCAGCATAGTGCCAAGTTTGCTCCAGTGATGAGGAGGGAGGGGATCATGAGGCCACTGACTCTACTTGGGTGCCTGATAGAATTGAGGAGGAGGAGGAGGCACAACTCCGAGGCAGGATTCCTCTAGGGGGCAGCCACCCTACTGCATCACGCTGCAGAGCTCCGCAGGTGCAGGGCGCTGCTGACTCCCCACTGATAATAAAAAGTTCCTTGGTGTGGGCCTTTTTGGAAACGTGTGCAGCAGATTGCACCGTTGCTGTTTGCAACCAATGTCTGAAGCGGATCAAGCGTGGCCACAACAGGAGCCGCTTGGGCACCACATGCTTGATGAGACATATGACAACCTCCCATGCAGTCTTTTTCCCGTATACTATATTTGAGATTTAATATCTCTCAGATATCATTTGGATTAAATGAGAGTTCTTTGACCATGAGTGACCATGAGTGAAATCTTTAACACAATAACAATATTTATTGGTGAGTAGTTGAAAGTCTATCTAATACACAACCATCTATCTATAGTCTATGGAAAGGAAGAAAATATTAGGTTAAAATAAGAGAATTAAAAACAGAATCTGTTGCGCTTAATAAAACATATAGTAGAAGCTGCTGACACAAAAATTGCTGGATACAATTGAAGAGATATCAATAGGAATGGTGCAGCGCTAAAAAATATTAATGTAAAAATGTCCCAATAAGAACCAAAATAAATGTAGTCAAACAAAAGTCCTCTCCGTCAGGAAGAAATAATACTCTAATCAGCGAGATCCATATTGAGAGGAGACACAGAAGAGAGATGAAAACACCGTCACCAACACCCAAACAAACTGACCCTTACCATCAGTGTATGGGTTAGACACATGAAAGGCAGTCTTCATAGAATAAACCAACGATCTTCTAATGGAGTAGCACCAACATATTCCCCTCTGAAATAAATGGAAGGCTTTGGATCTCCTTTTGGTAGCTGGATATTAAACCAAGTATACTCCAGTATGCATATGCTCCTCAAGATCATGGTACGTAGGGAATAAAAAGAAAACGCTCATTGCACAATCTCCATAAACAAGGATAATTTATTGAAAACATAAAAACCACTCACATTTAGTAAGAAGGTATACAGCAGTGTGAAGCGTCCAGCGCTTCTAACCACAAAGATGGCTGCCGTGTCACCGTCCCACTGCGTCCTGCGTCGTCTCTATCATCGCCCAACGTTTCGTCATCAACATGCATCTTCAGGGGCGTAGTTATGACGCAAACTGATGTGTATTTATAGGAACAACAGAACTGGACAGGCGGAAATCAGATCAGACCTCCCTTCGTTGCATATTGTTTGTATACACAAGCCTAGGCACCGACTTGTCTGGTTTACCAGAGATTTCTGTGAAGATAATATGTTCCGCCCTACATAGATAAAAGCTAAATTAAATATATTCATTAAATATAAATAAATTAAATATAAATTAAATATATTCATAATTCCAATATTTTACAGCTATTAATGTAGATTTCACATAAACTCATAAGGCAATAAGTCCATTGGCAACAGCACTTGAAAGACCCACATCAAAGAAAAAGGCGGACTTCTCCCATCTCCTCATCTGGGATCTCCAACCCTACTCCAGTCCTCTCAAAAACCTGCACTGAGAGGAATGAAGGTATAGCAATAGGTGTCCCAAGTACTTGTAGCCAATCTGCTAGCAGTACACCAACATCTGATTTTAGCAGGGAAATTTCCCTACCCCAGTTGCTAAACCATAAAAAGAAATTTGGTCCCAGCCATCCACATGCTCACAGTCTGAATGCTAGCTTGAATGCCAGCTTGGCCAAATTGCTAGCACTGCAACTACTGCCTTTTCAGCTGGTAGACTCTGCCCCATTTCATAAATTTGTTGTACCTCAGTTGCAGGTTCCAAAACGCCATTTCTTTTCATGGAAGGCCATTCCAGCTCTCTACCGGCATGTGGAAAGCAATGTTTTTGTCTTGTTGGACAGGGCGGTCAGCAGTAAGGTGTATATTACCACAGACTCATGGTCTAGCAGGCATGGGCAGGGATGTTACCTTTCCTTCACAGTGCACTGGGTAACTCTGCTGGCAGCTGGGAAGGATGCAGGACATGGTTCAGTATTGTTGGAGCTTGTTCTGCCACCACGCCTCCAAAATGCTAGCGGTGATTCTGCCACAGCTCTCTCCTCCACCCCCTCCTTTTCTTCTTTCTTTATGACCTCTTGTGTAGATCTGTTCTCTGAACCAGTGGTGCTCCATAAGCGAAGGGAATTCCACATACTTGCTGCTCTTACAGTAAAGAACCCTCTACGTAGTTTAAGTTAAACCACTGCCTAGGGGACAGGAGCCACACTGGGGCAGAGATTCTGTCAGCTCTGCAGGGGCAGGCTCAGAAGTGGTATGTGACAATGGCACCAACCTTCTCTCCGCCCTCCAACAGGGACACTTGACCCACGTTTCATGTTTTGCACACATCCTGAATTTGGTGGTGCAAAAGTTTTTGAGCAGGTAGCCAGGCTTACAAGATCTCCTAAGGCAGGCCAGAAAAGTCTGTGGTCATTTCCAACGGTCATACAATGCCAGTGCTCGGCTGGCTGATATTGAAAGGGAATGAAACCTGCCCACCAACTGCCTCATTTGTGACATGTCCACCAGGTGGAAGTCAACACTGGCAATGTTCCAGTGGCTGTACATGCAGCAGAGGGCCATCAATGAGTACCTGTGTCAGTATGGCACCAGTACAGGGTCAGGGGAGCTTGGCTTCTTTTTGCCAACCCGGTGGCTACTGATCAAGGATGCATGCACTGTCCTGTCACCATTTGATGAGGCCACGAGGATGGTGAGCAGCAACAATGCATGCATCAGTGATACTTTCCCTCTTGTCTTCCTTTTGGAGCACACGCTTCATGCAATAATGGACAGGACACTTGAGGAAGAACAGTGAGAGGAAGAGGGGGACTTCCTTACCTCTCAAGGCCCCCTTTATCCAGATATTATTCCTGCAGGCCCGCCAAACACACAGGAAGAAGAGGAGGAGGATTGTGTCAGCATGGACATGGAGGATAACACTCAGCAGCAGTCTTCAAGGGATGGTTTTCAGTCCCCAGAAACCCAAGGAGTTGTACGTGGCTGGGAGGAGGTTGTTACTGATCATGTGATCATTAGTGACCCAGAGGACTCAGAATCGAATGCCTCTGCAAACTTTTGCAGGCTTTGCAGAATCAGGGAGGACATGCAGATTAAGGACCATAGGATTCGTGGTATCAAAGAGAAGGAATAATTATTGGCTGGCAAACCTTCTTGATCCATGTTACAAGGGTAAGGTTGCAGAACTCATCCTGCCTTCGCAGAGGGAGCAGAGAATGAAACATCTTCAGGAGGCAAGGTTTGTGCAATGCATTTCCAGACCCTGTGAAGTTACAATTTCCTGGTGCTGGACAACATGTTGCTGAGGCTTCTGTCAGGTCACCTGAGGCCAGGTGACAGATGTACACCGTTGGGGCCAGGATGGCACCGCAAAGGTAGTGGACCCCACAGCTGACTGCTGCAGATGGGAGTCTAGGTGGTTAAGGAAGGCAGGTCCACTGGAACACCAACATGGATCCCACAGGGGCTAGAGCGTAAGATTCCCCAGGGCTCTGAGTCTAAGAGCTAGCAGGTGTTCACCAGAGCCTCTAGTGGTGAGGATGGACTGGGCTGCAACTGGCTCCAGGTCACAATCCCCAGGGTCTCCCAGCTCATGCCCACAGTAGGCTACAGGTGGACAGGGTTAGTAAGGGAATAAGCCAAAGGTTGAGGCGACTAGCAGACAAGGATAAACATAGAACACACCAAAGGTCAGGGTCACAAGCAGGCAGGGATAGTCGAGAACAAGCAGAGGTCGGTAACTTGAATCAGACGTAGAAGACACAGCAAGATGCACATGGAAGCTAAACACACAAAGGTTGATCAGCAAGGCAGGCTTGCAGTGCACAGGTTAATATAGAGTTCCCTGATAGGGGCTGGGGTGGAACCATGCTTTGAGGAGAGTTTATTTAAGCCAGGTGAGAGTGGCTGGCCTCTAAAGGTGAACACATAGAGGAGAGGTAAGCTGACAGACAAAGATTACTGCATAACCATGACAGCTTTGTTCAGTCAGAGAAAGAGCAGTGGAGAAGGTGGACGGCTGACTGATGCCTTTAGACAATTTTTCAGTCCTCAGCGCCAAGGTCTGATCGGTTCAAGCAACCATCGCCAGTGTCGGCATTACATGGTGCAGGAATATCTAGGCACAAGAGCAGACTTGGAGACCTTTCCAACAGAGCATCCACTGGGTTACTGGGTCTTGAGGATGGACCACTGGCCAGAACTAGCTCAATATGCAATTGAGCTACTGGCCTGTCCTGCATTCAGCGTTCTTTCTGAATGCACATTCAGTGCTGCTGGAGGGTTTGTAATGGATCATAGAGTGCGCCTGTCCACAGACTTCTTTGATAGGCTCACATTTATAAAAAAGAATCAGTCTTGGATCAGCAGCAGCTATCAAGCACCTGATGCTGATGTAACTGATTGATCTTTCTATGGATGTGGGATCCCTTGAAGACTGCCTATACTGAGTGGCTATCCTATTCCTCCTCAATCTTGATGATGCTAGCTTCCAACAATAATTTTGGTTTAGGGCACCACCACTAGGCCTAAGGCCCAATTTTTCTGTCCCTGTTTAACAGGGGCATATAATAACAATTTCTGATCTTATATTTCACAGCAGGGCCCGTTCCTGCACCCAAAAAGAGTATCTGTGAGGGGTTACAGTGTTGTGGCACCACACCACCAAAGGCCCAATTTTTTTGAAAATAATGATATTGTCAATAAACACCTTTGCTTCAAATATAAGTCATAAGTGCAAATAGATGCCGAAAAGTGACATGTGCCAAACAAAAGTGCTAAGTGTCCCACAATGCATATACATACTAGCCCATCTTGAACTAAATATATAATGAGCAAAAAGTCCTTCAAGGGAGTACTGACAAGTGGTCTACAATGGTGGTATATTCAAACGTGAACATGAACATCATCAGAAGCAATGTGACCTCACCGGACAGCCTGGACAGTGATGGTAAATATGTATATGGTTAACTGGGATCATTCAGTGAGCTAAGTGTAGGCAAATTTAATAACCTTTTGACAAACTCTGGTATGTCTGCGTAACTGGCTAAAGTGATGCCTACTTTCCTACTATAAAGTGACTGACAGTCAATATACTGGATACGTTTTATAATTAAAGTTGAACTAACTTTCTACATTTTTCTTAAAGTTTAATAAAAAAATTACTTACGTCAGTGCTACAGTTTGAATTTAAAACATATTTGTGTGAACTGTGAAGTTAAGTCATGGATTGTGGAAACCAATTAGTGTCGGGTGATTGTATATAGTGTATACCATATTTACCACTGACTAATGCAGAGTTGCAATGCAAGGAGATCAGCTAAAGGTAGTTGGATTTGTATGCGTGTTATAATTAATCAAAATTAGTTGATGAATCGATTAAAAAAAATCGATTAATCGAACATGAAAATTTTAATCAGTAACAGCCCTAATATATATATATATATATATATATATATATATATATATATATATATATATTTTTTTTTTTTTTTTAATAAACTGCAGCTAACTGAATCACCTGCCTGCCTGAAGTATATTAGAAACAATACACCAGGAATGGCCTGCAGTGAGATATAGCTAAACTGTATGCAGTGGATATATATATGAGACTGTCTGTATATATATATATATATATATATATATATATATATATATATATATATATATTAAATACACTGCAGCTAACTGAATCACCTGCCTGCCAGAAGTATATTAGAAACAATACACCAGGAATGGCCTGCAGTTAGATATAGCTAAACTATATGCAGTGTATATATATATATATATATATATATATATATATATATATATATATATATATATATATATATATATGGGACTATCTGTATATATATATTAAATACACTGCAGCTAACTGAAAAATTTGCCTGCCTGCATGAGACTCTCTCTCCATCCACGCCAACAACACACTACATGAGGCTGACGTGCAGACGGCCTTATATACTGTGGGGCGTGGACATGATTGGCGAAAGGCACACTGTCTTTGGCCAATTATGGCTCTCTGTATTTAATATATATATATATACAGACAGTTTCGTATATATATATATCCACCATATATATCCAAGAAAGGAGTTTATTTTTTATGTTTAAGGGGATGCTATTATAAAAAAAAGTACTAAAGAAAAAAAAAATTTAATTTGGCTTTAATTGATTTCAATCCTAACCCAAGTAAATGATAGCTATTATGTTCTCAGCACACAACAGCCTCAGCCATGCATGTGCAAAGAATCTTGTGAAAAATAGTTGAAGCCCCACCCAGAAAAACAGTGAACATATTATTGCATTTATCTGCATTTATACTTTAAAAAAACCTAGGTTACAGGTAAAATGATTGGCGTTTCTAACTATTTACAGTTATAGAGTTTTCTGCACAGCAAATTTACTGACTGACTGTACTGTTTGACTGGGGTTGTTGTAAAAAGGGCAGACTCAGTAGGGTAAATTTACTAAAGGCAAATTGGCTGCTCATTTTGCAAAGGAAGATGCACTTTGCAAATTAATTTTCTCCAGGGTCACTATGAGGCTCCAACTTGATTCTCAGTGATTATATTTCATAGCTTGTGCATTGGTAGTATCTGCTCATATGTGATAGTCATTGGGATTGCCCTCTTTCTTTTTTGGTCTCACGGCGTCAGTTGTTTTAATTGCTAGATAACTGTGTTGTTGTCAATTATGTTACAGCCTTGTTAATTCATCTATATGCTATACTACTTAGGGCTATGCAAGTCTTTCATTTGTCCAGTAATGTTTTGTGTTCTTTTTTTCACAATAAAAATATATTCACCCCTAATTTGCTCCTGGGTTTAGTAAATGAGATCAAGCTTTGCTGAATTCCATCATCCAACTGTGCAAGCAAAAATGCTTAACTTTTATTTTTCTTGCACGTAATTGAGAATGCTTTGCAAAGTAAAACTTCACTGCATTCACAAAGCTATTGCGCAAAATTATGTTTATTAGCCTTTAATAAATAGACCCTGTTATTTGCAATATAATTTTACACAAAATGTGTTGTAATATAACATACAAAAAAGGGTGTTCTAGTTCATTATAGATTTAGCCAAGCCTGTAGAGAATCTCTTGATAGTATATAAAATGTTGGACATAATGTATAATGAAGCATGTTATGCTTTACACTTACTGTAGTTGAGTACATTGCAGTGTTTACATTTTACCTTTATGCTGAGTGCAGAGCAGCATATTTTTGGTCTTCATGATGAGATTCATAATTCCAAATGGTTGATTGTTATTTTTCACATAAAACAATAATTATAATGGTAGGTACATATAGGTATATTTTATATGGTCTCATTTGAGGTGACTACTGAGATGGTTTTCAGACAGGCAATACAAATGAATCTTGGTGTGCATTTCATCTTACATACCCTATAGAAAATAGAAATTGTATCAATCTTGACACTAATGGCATTACTACAAATTATTTTGTAAATGTTCTAAATTAAGGAATCCAGTAGAGTCTGTTGAAAATTTGTACCTAATTTCCTATTTCCTAGATTGACAAACAGATCTTATATATTGTATGTTATTACATTATGGTTTATGATCCTCTCACTTTACGTGCAAACACAATCTAGTATGAAATCTAATAGAAGTAGTATAATGCTGTGGTACATGATATTTTTAGCTGAACCTGTAAATATCAGCCAAATACCAAAAGAGATACTGAGAAATAGTGTAATTGTTTGTGTGTGGTATATATGCATAGGGAGAGCCATGCTGTGTATGTTAAGCACATATAAGCTTTGTGCACCATCTAGTGTCTGTTTACCTTAACAATATTACATGAACGTGTAGCATAAAACACTGACACTGTATTTTTGGACAGACTGTTTTTGCTGACCAGAAGCTCATTATGCATCTTTATTGTAAAAAATTAGTTTCCCGCACTGCTTGTGATCATTGTGTTATGCTGCACGCAATGAAAAGCATTCATAAACAAAATATGTTTCAGGAATCCAACAAGCTGGAAAATTTCTGTAGGACATGTTCAGTAAAACAGCATTTAAAGAACAACTTCCAATCTAGCCATACATACACACTTTTAATACATACCTAAAAAACAAACGTTGATCTTAACCACTTCAATACAGGGCACTTATTCTCCCTTCCTGCCCAGACTAATTTTTAGCTTTCAGTGCTCTCACACTTTGAATGACAATTACTCATGCTACACTATACCCAAATAAAAGTTTTACCATCTTTTTCACACAAATAGAGCTTTCTTTTGGTGGTATTTAATCACTGATGGGTTTTTTATATTTTGTGATGTAAGCGAAAAAAGAGCGAACATTTTGAAAAAAAAAGTTTTTTTTAGTTTATATTATAAAAGTTTGCAAATAAATAATTTTTCTTCATAAATTTGAGCCACATTTTATACTGCTACATATCTATGGTAAAAATAGCCCAAATCTGTGTATATTATTTAGTCTATGTGAACTTTAGAAAGTCTACAAGCTATGATGTCAATCATTGTAAATTGATCACACCTGATGTACTGATGGCCTATCTAATTTTTTATCTCATTTTTTGAGACACCAACAAGCCAGGACAGTTAAAAAAAATCCCCAAATAACCCCTTTTTGGAAAGTAGACAATCCAAGGTATTTAGTAAGAGGCATGGTGAGTTGTCACATTAACAAGTTATTTCTCACACACAGCATATGCATACTTGCAATTACACCCCAAAATACATTCTCCTACTCCTCCTGAGTATAGTGATACCACATGTGTGAGACTTTTACACAGCCTGGCCGCATACAGAGGCCCAACATATAAGTAGCACCTCCAGGCATTCTAGGAGCATGAATTACACATCTAATTTCATTCCTACCTATCACGTGTTTGAAGGCCCTTCAGCACCAGGACAATGGAAAAGCCCAAAAAATTACCCAATTTTGGAAATCAAACACCCCAACGTATATTCTATGAGGCATTGTGAGTCTTTTGAACATGTCAAGTTTTCTGAAAACGTGGAAAGAAAATGAAAACATATTTTAAACACAGTTGTCCATTTATAAGCTATTTCTAACACACAGCATGTACATACCAAAAATGACACCCCAAAATGCATTATGCTACTCCTCCTGAGTATGGCGATACCACATGTGTGAGACCTTTACACAGCCTGGCCAAATACAGAGGCCCAACAGCAAGAAACCCCCTTCAGATGTTCTAGGAGCATACATTATACATTTATTTTCCTGACAATGTATTGCATTCTTCATACTTTTCATACTTCATATTTCTATCATAGCATGTACATACCAATTCCACCCCAAAGCACATTCTGCTGAGCAAAGGGTTAACAAAAGATTACCTGTGGTTTTAGTAGTGCAGTGGTCCACAGAGGAGAGCATCAATCCAGGCAGGGATGTGGTCAGCGACAGCAAAAGCAATTGTCCAGGCAGCAGGCAGGAATACTATCCATAGTCAGTACAGGCAGCAGACAGAGCTACTGTCAGCACAGCCAAAGCATTGGTCCAGGTAGCAGGCAGAGATGTGGTCAGCAGTAGCAAAAGGAATAGTCCAGGCAGAAATACTGTCAGTAGAGGCAGCAAGCCGAGATATGGTCAATACTGCCAAAGTATTGGTCCAGGCAGCAGGAAGAAACATGGTTCATAAAGTCCTGGGTCATTACAGGCAGTAATATGGTCATCACAGACAAAGTATTGGTCCAGGCAGCAGGAAGGACCATAAAGCTTAGGGCCTCTGTCAGGAAAGAATGGGCACAGGAGTAGAGGCTTCTCCCACCCAAATCTCTTTGAAGCCTCCAGACTCCAGGCCCTGTTCTGGGAACACAAAAAACAAAAACTATTTTTCTCTACTGAGTACACTATTCTGAAGCCCCTCATGTATGTGAGACCCCTGTGTACTAAGATAAAAGGGCAATAGATCAAGATCAAGTGGTCGGCAAAAAACAGGGTCAATTAACAGGCCAAGGTCGGTGCTCGTGGAAGTCAGAAACGTGGTTTAAAAGGGCAGGCAAAGGCATTGTCAGTAAACAGGCTAGGATCAGTTAATGTGGAAGGTAGAAACGTGGTAGCAGGCATATGATGTGCACAGGTATTTGAAACAGGGAAATGGCAGTCTTATGGATGCGTGATAACTTCTGAAGCATTCTCCGATGCATAAGCCAGGTTGGGAGGGACATTGGGGACAATAATAACTAGTGTCTTCTTTTGGTGTCTTCTTCCTGATTCTGTGGGGGGAATGTTATAGGGAAAATGTTGCTCATGAAATCAACTCACACAATCAGAGTGAATGGTTCCTGGGGTGGTCTTTCCTGGTAATTCAGGGCAATGACAAAATCTTCTATATATATGAGGTAGGTGCTGGGTTGGCTTTCTGTTAACTTTTGATAGCAGACATACAAATCATACATGCCATATGAAAGAGATGAAATGCAACTTGTACACTGATTATAATCGAGGACACATTCAGGCTTTATGATGGGGTTGTGTCTTATGTGAATCTTCACCAAGGTGTGTGTCATTGTGGCTAATGGACATGACATAAATATCTTTCTAGTCCCTCCACTTTACAACCAACACTTCCTCATTCTGATTTTCCTCTTTGTAGCCTTTTTGTGACTAAAGTTTGGGGGAAGCCCTTCCTGTTTTTTCTGGAGGTACAGCGGGCCAGTATTTTTTCACTGTACAGGTGACGAAAAAGGAGCAAGCTGGTGTAGTAATTGTCCACATATATATGATAGCTTTTTTTTGAACAGAGGGTATGTCAGGTCCCAGACAATTTTTCCACTGGCTCTGATATATGTTGGGCACTTGGAGTGGAGTTGGAGTTGGAGTGGAGTGGGAGTTGGAGCTGGGAGTCTTTGCCTTCATACATACAGAAGGCATGCAGATATCCAGTGGCTCTATTGCACATTTTTTTTTAGTTTCAACCCGTACCTGGCCCTCTTACTGGGAATATACTGTTTGCTGTGCAGCCAGCAAGTAAAGTGGATAAGGGATTTGTCCACACAAATATTTTGGTCTGGGACATACACTTCAGCAAATTGCTTGGAAAAGAATTTAATAGGGAGCATATTTTATACAATCTATTGTGGTTTGGATGATCTCGGAGAGGGCATTGCGAGTTGTCATTAAAATGTAGGAAGCGCATGATCATGTCATAGCGTGTCCTGGACATGAGGACAGGGATGGTACTGGGGTTGGTGGACCAGTAGGCAAGCACTTTTTTGTAAGCCCCATATTAAATGTAAGGCCCAAAAACAATTTTAACACATCTAGTGTGAGGCGTCGCCAATGAAACATACAGGCATAGGACAAATTGGGGTTGGAGGCAATAAAATTGCTCTGCAAAGAGATTTGATTGGTTCACCATATACTGCAGCAAATCTTATGGGAAAAACAAATAAAAATAATCTAATTGCGAAAAATTAGTACACACCTGGCTGTGCAGTGAAAGTGGGATTATATCTGTCCCTGAGCTGGCAGGCAACCATAAGGGGTTTGCCAGGGCAGCGTGAAGGTAGGTTTGGGCCCGGATTCTTCTGGATTGGTGTGTTATTCCAGTGCTGGTACTGGGTTCCTCTTCCTGGGGTCTAGCACCATTTGTGTTGGTGACATTGGAGTGTATGGCGCTCCTGATGGTAGGCAGGTTTTCTGATCTTGTTGTTCTCCTTATTCTTTTAGGAGGGACTGTTTTCTCCTCTGATTCAGTCCCCAATCCACTACTCTCTACTGGCTTGAATTCCAAACCAGAATCGGACAAGATGATGAGAGCTCCCTGCTGCTCTCATCATCCAACATAGTAAGGATTGTAAAATGCCTCCACAGATGTAAATAACTTTTCCACAGGGTGTGGAAATCTTGCAAGATCTGAACAAATTAATGGGGTGGGCAACTACATGGCAAATTAGGTTTAATGTGGAAAAATGTAAAATAATTCATTTGGGTGGCAAAAATATCAATGCAATCTATTCACTGGGGGGAGAACCTCTGGGGGAATCTAGGATGGAAAAGGACCTGAGGGTCCCAGTAGATGACAAGGCTCAGCAATGGCAATGCAATGCCAAGCTGCTTTGAGCAAAGCAAACAGAATATTGGCATGCATTAAAAAGGGATTAACTCCAGAGATACATCGATAATTCTCCCACTCTAGAAGACTCTGGTCCAGCCACACCTGGAGTATGCTGTCCAGTTCTGGGCACCAGTCCCCAGGAAGGATGTGCTGGAACTGGAGAGAGTCCAGAGAAGGGCAACAAAACTAATAAAGGTTCTGGAGGACATTAGTATGAGGAAAGGTTAGGAGCACTGAACTTGTTCTCTCTGGAGAAGAGACGCCTGAGAGGGGGTATGATTTCGATGTACAAATACTGTACTGGTGACCCAGCATAAGGGAATTTCATAAGACACATGGCCATTCACTAAATTTAGAATAAAAGCGGTTTAACCTTAAACCGCGTAGAGGTTTCTTTACTGTAAGAGCTAATAGGATGTGGAATTCAGTTTCAGCGGGGAGCATCGATAATTTAAAAAAACTATTACATAAGCACCTGAACAACCACAACATACAGGGATATACAATGTAATACTGACATAAAATCACGCACATAGGTTGGACTTGATGGACTTTGTCTTTTTTCAGCCTCGCCTACTATGTGACTATGTAACATGGCAGCTGCTACTGATGGCCTGTGTGACAGATCACTGATGGCGATACTGATGGCCTGTGTGACAGGTTACTGATGGCGGTACTGATGGCCTGTGTGACAGAGGGGGGCGGGGTCACCCGGCAACAACACTGTGTGGTCCCACCCACAGTTTTAAAGGAGCTGTCACCTGCGAGGATGCGTCATAAGGCATGTGCCTCCCATGGAGGTAGATCTTCTTTATTTTTTTTTTCGGTCCGTCGGCAGAGGTGAATGGACTACGTGGGACAATTTTCATTTTTTATGTTTTAATAAAGGACTTCTCCCATGGTGTGTGTTTTTTTTTTACCATTTTCACACTTTATTTGTGAAATGGTACAGGTACAATACCCATTACCATTTCAAACAGGGGGGCTGGGATCTGGAGGTCCCCTTGTTAAAGGGGGCTTCCAGATTCCGATAAGCCCCCCGCCTGCAGACCCCCACAACCACAGAGCAAGGGTTGTGAGGATGAGGCCCTTCTCCCCATCAACATGGGGACAAGGTGCTTTGGGGGGCTACCTGGTACGGTTCAGGAGGGGGGGCGCTCTCTCATCCCCCTCTTTTCCTGCAGCCTGCCAGGTTGCGTGCTCGGATAAGGATCTGGTATGGATTTTGACGGGACCCCCAAGCCATTTTTTTTTAATTTTGGCGCGGGGTTACCCTTAATATCCACACCAGAACTAAAGGGCCTGGTATGGAATTTAGGGGGAACCCCATGCATTTTTTTAAAAAATTTTGGTCTTATGTGTATTGCCGGACCGACAATTCATTATAGCCGCGAGTAGTTCTAAATAACTTTTTTTCCTTTAGAAATGACATTTTGCTGTCAGACTGTTCTAAACACGGGAAACATGCGCCACTTTACAGGCATACTATAGACACCTCCCAGGTACAAAATTTTAAGGAATATTACACTTTTATTGTTTCACTTTAAGCATTATTAAAATCACTGCTCCCAAAAAAACGTCAATTTTTAAAACTTTTTTTTGCATTGATAGATGTCCCCTGGGGCAGGACCCAGGTCGCCAAACACTTTTTATGACAATAACTCGCATATTAACCTTTAAAATTAGTACTTTTGATTTCTCCCATAGACTTTTAAAGGGTGTTCTGCAGCTTTCGAATTTGCCGTGAACACCCCAAATTGTTCGCTATTCAGCGAACGGGCGAACAGCCAATGTTTGAGTGACCTGAACATAAAGCCCATCCCTAATGGCGGTACTGATGGCCTATGTGACAGGTCCCTAATGGCAGTACTTATGGCCTGTGTGATAGGTCACAGGTGGTGGTACTGATGGCCTGTGTGACAGGTTACTGATGGTGGTACTGATGGTCTGTGTGACAGGTCACTGACGGCGGTACTGATGGCCTGTGTGACAGGTCACTGATGGCGGTACTGATGGCCTGTGTGACAGGTCACTAATGGCGGTACTGATGGTGGGACTGATGGCCTGTGTGACAGGTCACTGATGGCTGATGTACTCCTCTGATTCAGTCCCTGATCCACTACTCTCTACTGGCTTGAATTCCGAACCAGAATCAGATGATGAGAACCCCCGCTGCTCTCATCATTTAGTAATAGATAACTTTTATTTTTTCTATTTTGGGTGAAAGCTTCTTTTTGACATTTCAGTTCTTTTCCTCTATAATTCTGAAAGTTGCATTTTACACGGTGTGTCATACATCATATAATTTAGTCTTTCCCAAGTTTGGGTACTGTTGTTATTTTTCCTCACCATGACTCAGACCCAGGTATTTGACGTTTTCTTGTACCTTATTATAGCTATCTATTGAGATTCTTTGTAATGACACAAGTGAGTCAATTGAAGCACTACATTTATTGATGTGATTGTTCGTTATTATTCATAGCAAGCAGCACATTCAAAAGGTGCAATCTTTTGCACAGTAGCATTGTTCGATTTCTGTGTCTGTATTAATATGAAGCTGTTGTTCTCATTTAAATAGCTAATTGAATTCTTGAGCCTAGTTTATTTCTTAATATTTTTAACTATTACTTTATACAGTATATTTCCTTCTTTAACTCGATGCTTGCAATACTAAATTAGTTCATAGTATTAAACATTTTAGTTTAGTAAAAATAATACTTCACCTGAACAATCCGCTATTCAGGTTATCCTGTATAATACAAAGGCTCCCTCTCTAGCTGAGGGTCTTGAGTCACAATTAATATGTAAGCTCAACAAAACTTGCCCCCTGTAGAGGCTGTTACAAAAACTCAAAGCCAAGCAACTGAAAAAATAACAGGATTTATGAACCATAGCTCTATCTGGCTTAACCACACCTACCCAGAGCTAGCCAAACTTCAACATGCTGCTAAATGGCAAACCTATGGCACATCCCATTTATGTTAAGTTTTTGACAAGGGACAATTGGTCCCCTCTAGGGATGAGCCAGCGGTTCGAGTCGAATGTAAGTTCGACGCAAACATCGGGTGTTCATTTGTTCTAAAATGAACCGAACATATATATATATACTCTGCATTTAGCATTGACTTTATATTCAGTGTTTATGCTATATTCAGTCAGTGCAGGCAGTCTATTAATATATATATATATATATAGATAGATAGATATATAGATATATAGATAGATAGATAGATAGATAGATAGATAGATAGATAGATAGATAGATAGATAGATAGATAGATAGATAGATAGATAGATAGATAGATAGATAGATAGATACAGTAGCTCACAAAAGTGAGTACATCCCTCAAACTTTTGTAAATATTTTATTATATCTTTTCATGTGACAACACTGAAGAAATTACACTTTGCTACAATGTAAAGAAGAGCGTGTACAGCTTGTAAACACAGTGTAAATTTGCTGTCCCCTCAAAATAACTCAACACACAGTCATTAATGTTTAAACCACTGGCAACAAAAGTGAGTACATCCCTAAGTGAAAATGTCCAAATCGGCCCAATTAGCCATTTTCCCTCCGTGGTGTCATGTGACTCGTTAGTATTACAAGGTCTCAGGTGTGAATGGGGAGCAGATGTGTTAAATTTGGTGTTATCACTCTCACTTTCTCATACTGGTCACTGGAACTTCAACATGGCACCTCATGGCAAAGAACTCTCTGAGGATCTGAAAAAAAGAAATGTTGCTCTACATAAAGATAGCCTAGGCTATACGAAGATTGCCAACACCCTGAAACTGAGCTGCAGCACGGTGGCCGTGCATCAGTTTAACAGGACAGATTCCACTCAGAACAGGCCTCGCCGTGGTCGACCAAAGAAGTTGAGTGCACGTGCTCAGCGTCACATCCAGAGGTTGTCTTTGGGAAATAGACGTAAGAGTCCTGCCCGCATTGCTGCAGTGGTTGAAGGGGTGGGGGATCAGCCTGTCAGTGCTCAGAACATACGCCACACACTGCATCAAATTGGTCTGTATGGCTGTCATCCCAGAAGGAAGCCTCTTCTAAAGATGATGCACAAGAAACCCACAAACATTTTGCTGAAGACAAGCAGACTAAGGACATGGATTACTGGAACCATGTCTCATGGTCTGATAAGACCAAGATAAACTTATTTGGTTCAGATGGTGTCAAGCGTGTGTAGCGGCAACCAGGTGAGGTGTACAAAGACAAGTGTGTCTTGCCTACATTCAAGGATGGTGGTGGGGGTGTCATGGTCTGGGGCTGCATGAGTGCTGACTGCACTGGGGAGCTACAGTTCATTGAGGGAACCATGAATGCCAACATGTACTGTGACATACTGAGGCAGACATGATCCCCTCCCTTCGGGAGATTGGGCCTCAAGGCAGTATTCCAACATGATAATGACCTCAAACACACCTCCAAGATGACCACTGCCTTGCTAAAGAAGCTGAGGGTAAAGGTGATGGACTGGCCAAGCATGTCTTCAGACCTAAACTCTATTGAGCATCTGTGGGGAATCCTCAAATGGAAGGTGGAGGAGCCCAAGGCCTCTAACATCCACCAGCTTTGTGATGTTGTCATGGAGGAGTGGAGGAGGACTCCAGTGGGAACCTGTGAAGCTCTGGTGAACTCCATGCCCAAGAGGGTTAAGGCAGTGCTGGAAAATAATGGTGACCACACAAAATATTGACACTTTGGGCCCAATTTGGACATTTTCACTTAGGGGTGTACTCGCTTTTGTTGCCAGCAGTTTAGACATTAATGGCTGTGTGTTGATTTATTTTGAGAGGACAGCAAACTTACACTGTTATACAAGCTGTACACTCACTACTTTACATTGTAGCAAAGTGTAATTTCTTCAGCGTTGTCACATGAAAATATATAATAAAATATTTACAAAAATGTAAGGGGTGTACTCACTTTTGTGAGATACTGTATATATATATATATATATATATATATATATATATATATATACTCTGCATTTAGTGTAGCCTATATATACAGTGCTGTCGGTGGTGTAAAGTTTCTGATACACTTCAGGCGGTAGTGTAATGTGGTGTTGCAAAACAAAAAATACATCATGTCTGGAAGGCTACCAAGGAGAGGCAGACACTCACAGGCCACTAAAAGAGGACAAGCAGCCTCTGTGTTCACAGTCAACAGTGGTGGACTTGGTGCATCCTCTGCAGGTGGCCGTGGGGCACGCTCGTCCTATTTTTCTGCTGCTGGCCATGTTATTGAGCCACAACATGCAGAAGAGATGGTGGAGTGGATAACGAAGCCGTCCTCATCCTCCTCATTCTCTGTCACCCAGGCTCAGAGCAGTTTGCCTTCCAGCTGCCAAAGCGGTCTATTCCACTGGCTTCTTGTCCACAGTCACTCCCTCCGTAGCCCCACCATCATGCACGGAGGAGTCCCCAGAATTATTCAACCACAGTGTCAGTTATATGCTGCTGGAGGATGTGCAGCGATTTTAAGGCTTCGATGTTGGTTTATAGGTTGAGGAAGGGAGTAACGTGAGCCTAGATAGAGGGGTGCCACAGAAGGACAAGAAATTGGTAGTCATGTTCCCTCAGCTCCAGCATACTGCCAAGTTTGCTCCAGTGACGAGGAGTGAGGGGATGATGAGGTCACTGACTGTACTTGGGTGCATGAGAGAAGAGAGGAGGAGGAGACACAACTCCAACAAAGCAGGGTGTCCTCTAGAGGGCAGCTTAAGTGCAGCCACCCTATTGCATCACATGGCAGAGCTCCACAGGTGCAGGGTGCTGCTGACTCCCCACTGACTTGATGTGGGCCTTTTTTGACAAGTGTGCAGCAGATCGTACTGTTGCTGTTTGCAATCTATGTCTGAAGTGGATCAAGCGTGGCCAGAACAGCAGTCACTTGAGCACCACAAGCTTGACCAGACATATGACAACCTGCCATGCTGTCTGTTGACAACAGCACTTGAAAGACCCACATCATAGAAAAAGGCAGACTTCTCCTTGCTCCTCATCTGGGATCTCCAACCCAACCCTACTATACCTCCAGTCCTCTCAAAAACCTGCACTGAGAGGAATGAAGGTTTAGCAATAGGTGTCCCAAGTACTTGCAACCAATCTGCTAGCAGTATACCACCAACTGATTTTAGCAGGCAAATTTCTGTACTCCAGTTGCTGAACCATAAAAATAAATTTGGTCCCAGCCATCCACATGCTCAGCGTCTAAATGCTAGCTTGGCCAAATTGCTAGCGCTGCAACTGCTGCCTTTTCAGCTTGTAGATTCTGCCTCCTTTCGTGAATTTGTGGAATGAGCTGTACCTCAGTGGCAGGTTCCAAAATGCCATTTCTTTTCACAGAAGGCCATTCCGGCTATCTACCGGCATGTGGAAGGCAATGTTTTGGCCTCATTGGACAGGGTGGTCAGCAGTAAGGTTCATATTACCCCTAACCCATGGTCCAGCAGGCATGGGCAGGGATGTTACCTTTCCTTCCCGGTGCACTGGGTAACTCTGCTGGAAGCTGGGAAGGATGCAGGACAGGGTTTAGTGTTGTTGGAGCTTGTTTTCCACCACCATACCTCCAAAATGCTAGTGGTGATTCTGCCACAGCTGGCTCCTCCACCCCCTCCTCTTCTTCTTTCTCTATGGCCTCTTCTTCAGATTTGTCCTCTGAATGAGCAGTGCTCTGTAAGCATTCAAGGGGCTACGCAAGCAGTGAGGCTAAAAGATGCCATGCGGTGCTTGAGTTGGTCTGCCTACTGGACAGGAGCCACATTGGAGCAGATATTCTGTCAGCTCTGCAGGGGCAGGCACAGAGGTGGTTGATGCCACGCCAGCTTCAGCCAGGAATGGTTGTATGTGTCAATGGAACCAACCTTCTCCCCGCCCTCTGACAGGGATATGTGACCCATGTTCCATGTTTGGCACACATCCTAAATTTGGTGGTGCAGCGGTTCTTGACCAGGTCCCCAGGCTTACAAGATCTCCTGAGGCAGGCCAGAAAAGTCTATGGTAATTTCTGCTGGTCATACAATGCCAATGCTCGGCTGGCTGACATTCAAAGGAAACCTGCCCATCAACCGCCTCATTTGTGACATGCCCACCAAGTGGAACTCAACGTTGGCAATGCTGCAGCATCTGCACACACAGAAGAGGACCATCAATGAGTACCTGTGTGAGTATGGCCCTAGGACAGGGAGCTTGGCTTCTTTTTGCCACCCCAGTGGCTACTGATCAAGGATGCATGCACTGTCCTGTCACCATTTGAGGAGGTCACAAGAATGGTGAGCAGCGATAATGCATGCAGCAGTGACACTGTCCCTCTAGTCTTTCTGCTGGAGCACACGCTTCATGGAATCATGGGCAAGGCACTTAAGGCAGAACAGCGGGAGGAAGAGGAAGACTTCCTTTCTTCTCAAGGTCCTCTTTATCCAGATAGCATTCCTGTGGGCCCGCCAAACACACAGGAAGAAGAGGAGGAGCATTGTGTCAGCATGCATGTACAGGATAACACTCAGCTGCAGTCTTCAAGAGATGGTTTTCAGTCCCCAGAAACCCAATGAGTTGTACATGGCTGGGAGGAGGTAGTTATGGAAAATGTGATCCTTAGTGACCCAGAGGACTCAGAATCGAATGCCTCTGCAAACCGTACGCTTCATGGCCTCCCTGATTCTGCAAAGCCTGCAAAAGGACCCTAGGATTTGTGGTATCAAGGAGAGGGATCATTACTGGCTGGCAACCCTTCTTGATCCACGTTACAAGGGTAAAGTTGCAGAACTCTTCCTGCCTTCGCAGAGGGAGCAGAGAATGAAACATCTTCAGGAGCTTTGAAGAAAGGTTTGTGTAACACATTTCCAGACCCTGGGAGGTTACCATTTCCTGGTGCAGGACAACGTGTTGCTGAGTCTTCGCTCAGTCAGAAGAAGAGCAGTGGAGAAGGTGGCTGGCTGACCGAAGCCTTGAAACATTTTTTCAGTCCTCAGTGCAAAGGTCTGATTGGTTCAAGCAACCATTGCCAGCATCTGCATTATATAGTGCAGGAATATCTAGGGGCAAGAGCAGACTTGGAGACCTTCGCAAAAGAGCATCCACTGGGTTACTGGGTCTTGAGGATGAACCACTGGCCAGAACTTGCTCAATATGCAATCTGAACGCACGTTCATTGCTGCTGGAGGGTTTGTAACAGATCAAAGAGTGCACCTGTCCACAGACTCTGTTGATAGGCTCACATTCATAAAAATGTATAAGTCTTGGATCAGCAGCTATCAAGCACCTGATGCTGATGTAAGTGATTGAATTTGCTATGGTTCTGGGATCCCTTGAAGGCTGCCTATGCTGACTATCCTATTCCTCCTCAATCTTGATGATGCTAGCTTCCAACAATATTTTTGGTTTAGGGCAGCACCACCACCATCAAAGGCCCAATTTTTCTGCCCCTGTTTAACAGGGGCATGTAATTACAATTTTTGATATAATATTTCACAGCAGGGCCCATTTCTGCACCCAGTGTTGTGACACCACCCCCACCACCCAAGGCCCATTTTTACTGCCCCTGTCTAACAGGGGCATGTGATTACAATTTTTGATATAATATGATATAATATTTCAATGCGGGGCATGTTCCTGCACCCAACAAGAGTAACTGTGAGGGCTTACAGAGTTCTGGCACCACCAAAACCAAAGGCCCAATTTTTCTGCCCCTGTTTAACAGGGGCATGTAATTACAATTTTTGATATAATATTTCATAGCAGGACCCGTTCCTGCGCCCAACAAGAGTAACTGTGAGGGGTTACTGGCACCACCAACACCTAAGGCACAATTTTTCTGCAGAGTATGTAGGGCAGGCTGTATAGTATATATACTGCTGTTCAGAATTTATAGTGTCTGGGAGCCTGAGGGACCCCACGCCATTTTTTGTTAATTTTGGTGCAGGGTTCCCCTTAATATCCACACCAGACCTGAAGGGCCTGGTATGGCTTTTGGGGGGACATTCAAGGATTTTTTTCTTTAGAAATGTCATTTTGCTGTGGTACTGTTATAAACATGGTAAAGATGTGCTCCTTTACAGGCAGACTAAGGAGACCCCCCAGGCATGATATTTAAAGAAATATTTCATTTTTATTGTTTCACTTTAAGCATTATTAAAATCACTGCTCCCGAAAAAACTGCCGTTTGTAAAGCTTTTTTTTGCATTGATACATGTCCCCTGGGGCAGGTCCCCAAACACTTTTTATGGCAATAACTTGCATATAAGTCTTTAAAATTAGCACTTTTGATTTTTTACATTCGCATGCCATAGACTTGGGACAGTGTTCGCATGTTCACACAAATTTTTTGCCTGTTCGCATGTTCTGCTGTGAACTGAACCAGGGGGTGTTTGGCTCATACCTGCTTGAATGCAAAGTAGTTAAAAGACAAGATAACAGTAAGCATATTTTGCAAGTTTTTACCTAGTCATATTTGAAAATGATCACCAGTGCACCCTACTCACTTTTTTGGTAATCTGGTGATCCTGGAAAACAACTACTTGTGATGCTTGAGCATTCTTTTTGCTGCACTTCACACACAAAATGCCTGATGTAATAAAAATGACTGTACTAGAAAGTTTCTTACAGGTACCAAACAGTTATAAACCTGCCTTGGAAGTGTGAATGTGATTGGTAATGCAGGAAGCACAGAGAGGAAGGAAACAACAAAGCACAGAGCATAGACTGCTTCTGCTCTCCTAAAGATCTTCTGTATATGCTTTTTGTGCAAAATATTACGCAAAACTTAGATTCAGGTAAAATGAGTGAAGTTTCTGACTTTGGCAAAGTTGTTGTGTTTATTGGAATCCATTAAATACGGTATGTATTGGAAAAATTGTGAAGATTAGCTTATTAGGCCTTATAGCACAGATTTTTTTAAATATCAAATATGATGAAAATGTCTGCTTTTGACAGAGTGTTCTTTTCATGTTTATTAGCTAAAGAGTAGGTTTCCACGACAAAAAAGTTGCATTTTTCAAAGAAAAAAACAAAACAAAACAAATAAGACAAATGTTTTTTTTTATGTCATTGGAAATTTAGTGTGTAAATCTCAAACTACCTCATAGGTGAATAAATCAAATAGTATGGTGCTAAATTAATACAACATGATAGAAAATATTCTGTACTTAATGTGCATAAAACTGTAATATAAATGAATGATAAAAATCTCAATTCATAAAGTGCAAAAATGTGAAATAAATGTAAATATACATTTAATAAAAAATACATCAACATTATACAATTAGTGTGTTAAAAAAGCAATATTCAAATCCTATAAACAAATAATAAGTCCCAATTTATTAATTAAAAAAATCTAAAAAAATAGGTAATTCATGTACAACATCCAAGAAAATATATAAAAAATATAAGGTGTATAGTCCCATATCCAAGTGCAAGTGAATTACGTTCTTATCTGATAAATATTAGCAATCCAAGAAATAGACAGTTGTTACATCCAATGCTGATCACCAAAGTGATATCACCCATGATATAAGATAAGGTTGGCTCCTTACCAGTTAGTGTGGACCAAATTAAATGGTCAACAGCACATTTAAAATAACCAGCATGTTTTCCTGTCACTCCTCATCCCCTTGCTGCAAACTCTCCTAGCAATATTTTCCACAGTAAAATCGCATTAAAAGATGCATAGAGAGTTTCCCGAGCAGGCAATCTCCAACTACTGGTGTTCCAGCAGTCAGATAGCTGACTGCTGGAACACCAGTAGTTGGGGATTGCCTGCTCGGGAAACTTTCTATGCATCTTTTACCTTTAAAGGTGTTACGTGTGGGGATGAGGAGTGACAAGAAGACATCCTGGTTATTTTAAATGCACCGTTGACCATTTAATATAGTCCACACTATCTGGTAAGGAGCCAACCTTATCTTATATCAGGGATGATATCACTGTGGTGATCAACATTGGATGTAACAACTATTTATTTCTTGGATTTCTTATATTTATTGGATAGGAGCGACATTCACTTGCACTTGGATATGGGACTATACACCTTATATTTTTTACATATTTGTTTAGATGTTGCACATGAATTACCTATTTTTTAGATTTTTAAATTCATGAATTGAGACGTATTATTTGTTTATAGGATTTGAATATTGTTTTTTCAACACACTAATTTTATTATGTTTTTTTTTTGAAAAGTATATTTGCATTTGTTTCACATTTTTGCACTTTATGAATTGAGATTTTTGTCATTAATTTATATTAGAGCTTTATGCACATTAAGTACAGTATATTTTCTTTCATGTTGTATAAATGTAGCACTACACAATTTGACTTATTTATGCACTAATGTGGTATCACAGATTTTGGTGTAGGTTGTTTTTATGTGTTAAAATCTTCCCCAGTGCAGAATTATTTCTGTTTTTATACCTCATAGATGAGCTAAATGTGACATGATAAGAAACTTGCGTTTTAAAGCACTGTTTCATGAAAAGAATGATCAGGTTTACATGAAACATTTGCTAACTGCATGTGATCTTGCATCTATAATGCTTTGACAAAAACTATACACTGGGGCATTTCTAAAATCTGGGATGGCAAGAAACCAGAACATTGGATTTTTAAGTGCTTATTTTTTATAGCATATAATTGCATACCTCTTGTAGCAAAACACATAAACTGCCTGATTTCAGCCTACCTGAGTCTTATAAATGTCCCTGCTTTCAAGCTGAAAGTTGTTGGGTTCTATAAAAGAACTCCAGATAGCACAGTTTATATCTACATCCCACTGTAATTTAGGGCATTATTTTACTGCATAAACACAGAAATTCCAGTTAGTATGCATACATATGCAGATCTGTGTATTAAAAAAAGTAGAACATAACACTTTTTTTGCATGTACTGTATATGCATTGAGTGAGTCTTTTGAAATAAATGGTTACCGGTAAGTAAAAAATCACACATACTGTATCATACATTTTATGTATTTATTCATGAAACACTGTATATCCAAAAAAAAAATCACGGAAAAGCTTTATTCTGCATGCTTCTCCCTTTCTTAAGAAAAAAAAAAACATAGCGATGAGTGATTGTGTCTGTGCTTGATTCATGAGGCATTTGTTAAACCTAACATGAAGTCTGAAAATTGCGAACCAAATCGAAGTGAAACCTGTAGTAGGTTAATCTTGAAAATCAATTCTGGCCATTTTCAAAGCTAATATACAAGACATTATCCTTACATCAATCCTTTTAATTGCATGCTTAGGAGAGGCCTTTACATTTTATGTGGTGTTTGGAAACACAGACAGAGTTAGTGACCCAATAATCTGGGATCACATATTTTGCATGTGTTTTGTTTTTACTGTTACATTACTGCTAGGCTTAAATACAGCAACACCCTGTTGGGAGCTGTTTTCTTTACCCCATCAACTGCATAGGCAGTAGTGAAGTAGCTCCTTTTATTTCTCCCAGGTGCAGAGTAGACTCACAATGCAGCCTTTTCCTCCTCCTCCAATAGGGCACATAGCAGCCATGGTTTTGGGCTTGAAAATGCTAAATTTTCCTTTTCCTCCTAAAGAGTGGATTGCTGCCATTTTTTTTATTAGATTGTTAATACTCCTTTTTTATAATCTGTGCTAGACCACAGTGGGAGGAACCCAACCACCATTATTTTGCACAGAAGGCCATACCTGCCCCAATGAACGTCATCTTCTTCAGTCCCCTGCCTATCACACTGGGCTCTACCTCCACCATAGGAAGCTGCTTTGTTCCGGAGCTGGGCTGGTATTGACACACACAGCGTTGCTTAGCCCCTCCTACCACTCTCTACTCATATGATTTCATTGACATCATCAGGAGCCAATGGCTCCTGCTGTTGCCTCTGTGAACAGAGAGAGAGAAGACAGCTTCTGGAGATGGGCACAGTGCTGGATTGAGATTGGGCTCAGGTAAGTATAAAGGGGAGTGAGGGGACAATACAATAATGAGACAGTTTTTTACCTTAATGCATAGAATGCATAAAGGTAAAACATGTCCAGCATTTAGAACCACTTTAATATCAATCTGATGTGTCTCTTTGTGCTGATGGCTTCTCGTTCAGTTGAAATCCCCTCCCCTACCCGCACCACCATAACCTACAGAGGGGGTTAATAACAGCACAGGACCTGTCACTTGTACTCATCATAAGTGCTCCCTTTGGCCACAATTTTTGCCCACCTCCTTCATTCATAGAAACTGTATTATAACTCGGAATAAAAAATGGTCTCTGAATAGAGGAAGTGAACCTTTCATTCATCCACCTGTCCTCCATTCATAGATCTTTTTTTTCATTCAAAGATTTTTCATTCAAAGAAGCTATAGTACAGCATCTATGAAGGGAGGAGGTGATGGGAGGAATAACAGATATAGTCAGCACTCTTAATGAGTGCAAATTACAGGTCCCTTGACACTATTACCCCCACTGCACCGGAAGATTACAGCAGCTGGGGTAGGGTGGATCAAAGGAGAAGGATTTCAACTAAACAAGGAGCCAGCAGCACAAGGAACACATCAGATTCATAATAAGTCAAGTCCTTTGTGCTGATTTTTTTTTTTTTTTTTACTAAACTTAGGTTTAAATATCAACTTTAGATTTTTTCATTTTATTTTGTACATAAGTGTTATATACCTCTGACATGTGCTAATTGCTATTTGTATCCTTATTATGTGTCATCAGGTTAGAAAGTTATGGGATATCACTGACAGGGACAGAGACAACAAAAACACTATTTGGAAGAAAGTAGAAGGGTTAGAACAACTGTAATGCCCCGTACACACGGTCGGATTTTCCGACAGAAAATGTGTGATAGGACCTCGTTGTCGGAAATTCCGACTGTGTGTAGGCTCCATCACACATTTTCCATCAGATTTTCCGACACACAAAGTTTGAGAGCAGGCTATAAAATTTTCCGACAACAAAATCCGTTGTCGGAATTTCCGATTGTGTGTACACAAATCCGACGCACAAAGTGCCACGCATGCTCAGAATAAATAAAGAGATGAAAGCTATTGGCTACTGCCCCGTTTATAGTCCCGACGTACGTGTTTTATGTCACCGCGTTCAGAATGATCGGATTTTCCGACAACTTTGTGTGACCGTGTGTATGCAAGACAAGTTTGAGCCAACATCCGTCTGAAAAAATCCTAGGATTTTGTTGTCGGAATGTCCGATCAATGTCCGACCGTGTGTACTGGGCATAAGACTTGTATTGCAGTTTTTGCATTGGTGTCATCAGGACAGGAAATGAGAGGAAATCTACCCAGTAAGAACACAGAAATCATTAAAAACTTGACAAAATGTACGACTTTTACTCACTCTATCAAAACCTGGAACTGAAGCTGCAGTAGTTGCCAATAAAATGCTATCACTGTAATTTCTTTATATATTAGTGTCATGTTCCACAGCACTTCACAGTGTTTCAATTTCATTAGTCTCTGAACTTGCCAGACAAGACATACAATCTAATTAATATACTACATTGCTACAAACAAGTACTCATGCTCACACCTAGGCCAGTTAAGTAAACCTCCTTCTCTTTTTTGATCAGTAGGAAAATGTCAAAACCTATGGGGAGAGAAAGACACTACATGCAGATATTATTATAGTCATAATGGAACACCATGCAACTTTTCTGATTAACACCATGGTGATTTGATTTCTGAAAGCACCATTACTTGTTCTCCACTGAACATTATTTATCTCATTCAGTTTAATTGCAGTTTCTATAAATAGTATATACACTGAGCGTGTCTGAATTCTGTAAAGTTTCTCTGAAGTTGCTAACATTTTTTTGACTTGTACCAACTGACATGTTGATTTAGCCAGAGGGTTATATCTTATTTTCAAAATTATTTTGCTAAGATTTACTAGCTGTGGGGAAACAAATTTCACATATGGCACTGGATGATTCTTGACCTCTTGTTGACTGGTACTGAGGATATACAGATCTGTTTTGTATAAGCAGTCTTTTGTATGAGCAGTATGATGTAACCAAAGCAGGCATCCTAAGGGCATAATACAGGCATGTCAAACTGTCAATTTGGGACCAGCATGCTGCCCTCTTACCTTCCTTCTGCTCTTGGCAAAAATTTAAATTGAATGAGGGCCCAGTTTAGTCTGTAGGCTATTAAAGCAACATTTTCATCAAATCATTTTTTTTTCAGTTGAGAAGCATAAAAACATTTTTTCAACCATCATCAGGGTTAAAAATATGAAAGCTAAAATAAATATGATGAACAAAATAAATGACTGATTATTATTTAGCTTGTTTTTTACATATGATTTATAATTCTTTTGTTAATCTGTAAAAATATGTTTTGAGTGATTTCTTTCAAATGATGCATTTTGTATTCCATGGTGATTTACAAATTGATGCCTTTTGCATTCTGTGATATTTGGATTTACTTAGCATAGTCCCCATATTTACATTGTAATGTAGCTTTAACATATTATGAACCATGTATGATAATTTGCTTTTTCCTCCTATGGGCAAAATCAATTGTTCACAACTTCGTCCCAATGTGTGAAGTGGGGCATGTAGCTGTCTTGCAGCTTTACATGGTTGGCAAAGGGAATGGTTTAAAGCACAAAACACACAAACACTTGCAGCACTCAGAGATCTGCCAAAGTCTGAATATACGACCGACAGACCATGAATGGACATCTGGCAGGAATGCTAAGCCGATGCAGCCCTTCTCAGATCAAGGAATCCAGTGAACAACTATAAAGGAAAACACACTTGAGGGTGCAAACGCCTAGTGCATTACTAAAGATGTATTGTATGGAAACATAAATGATGACAAAATGGGTATTCACAAAGGTAGAAGAAAAAAGAATGTTTAAAAAATAAAAGACACCATCCAGTGTAGGGATTACGTGGCCCAACAAACAATACCACTATGCTGGCAAGCTGACACCTTTCGGAGGCATACTCTCTTCTTCAGAGCTAAGCAGGCCAGTATGCAAATTGCATAATATATACTCCACTGGCCTCTATACCACCCACAGGAAGGTGGTGGAAACTGAGACACAGACAGGGTCAAAGGTCCACCTCAGTGGTGCACAAGGACCACGTAATATGCACAAAATAAACAGTATAAATATATAAATGATAAAAGAAGCCCACTAAATGCAAAAGAGCCAAAGAAAATATGGAAATAAAAAAGGGTCATACCTCATTTTGGGATGGTATCAATAATAACAATAATAAGTGTATACTGTGTGCTAGCAATGTGTCAGCTTACCAGCATAGCAGTATTGTTTGTCAGGCCATGCGATCCCTACACTGGATGGCGTTTTGCATTTTTTTAATGTTCCTTTATCATATACCTTTGTGGGTAGCCATTTGTCATCATTTACACTATCACACTACACTACACTATCACACTACACACTACACATCACATGCACTAGGCGTGTGCACCCTCATGTGTGTTTTCTTTAAATGGAATGGCTTAGCTTGAAATAGGTGGGGCTTTATGGATTCACATTTCATATATTTTGCCTGAAATGTAATTAGTGCTAGGTAATCTAGACCCCTGACTACCTTGCAATACTGCAAATCTTCAAGCGAGTCAAAAATGGTTGAATTGGTTATTCGCCTGATTTATTTCTTCACTAAAAGAGACTATTCCTATTTAGTAATTGAGATTGAGTCACAAATGCCATGGGCTCTGTAGCAGTTGTTACCTCTGCTGTTTCCGTTGCTATGTGAATGGCTGATAATCAACTAACAAATGATAAAATAAAAGAAATATCTCTACTTAGAAAAAAAACCCTTGTCTGTATGTGGCTCAGAAATAACATGGGACCCTTCATCAGTAAAAAATTATTATAGAGGATGCACATATTACACTAAACGGTAGTAAATATAAATACCATTCTGTGAAAATTTCTATTTTTTTGTATAACATGATTTAAACCAAACTTGTCTGATAATAACATACCTGAATATGCTGTGCATATTTTTTTTTTTTTTTTAAAGAGACATTCTTGTCTAAACAAGAAACTTATTGATCCTATTTCTAATGACAGAGATTTTAGTTCCCTAGAAATTGCTTTCAATTTAATCTTGTTTTATAGCACTGAATGTGAATGTCTCTACTACAGTAGTACACACAGTGAAAGGAGTTTTTTGACTGGGAGCCAACTAGCCTACCAGTCTATAATGGACTGTGAGAACAACCTGAGCAGATAAAGGAGATCTATACAAACACAAGGAGACCCTACAAACTCCATGCAGAGACATTTTTTAGCTTAGGCCATAGACACAGAGAAGCCAGGAGAAAGCAACAGATCAACAAGAGTTTCCACATTTGTCTAAGTTTCTGTAAGTGGCAGGGCTGAAAATTTACAATTTAGCTTTCCTGATTAACAACCATTGACAAATATGACACGTTGATGATCAGAAGGTGTGGTTACAAACAGCTCCCATTTTTCTAAATTTTTACACAAGTGTATGACTGTTAGAAGTATTCAAATGTGTATATTTACGTTATAGAAAGTTATAATTTTCCTGAAATTGCATTGGCCTTATGTTATTAGGCTGCTTTACCTGAAGATGGTGCTTAGCAGTTTTTCAAGTAAATGTTGTGTTTTCTTTAGATTTGATGTGGATTTAACAGAATTGCACAGTTGGATGACACGTTCTGAAGCTGTTCTGCAAAGTCCTGAATTTGCAATACTTCGAAAGGAAGGAGACCTCTCAGACCTCACAAAGAAAGTTAAAGTAAGTCATTTTTACCTCTGTCACAAGATGCTATTCATAACATTACACATTTTTAGAAGAAAAGATTTGTTGTAAATTTAGTATATTTCTGCCATAGGCCATAGACAGAGAGAAGCCAGAGAAAAGCAGAAAGCTTCAAGAGGCCAACAGGAATGCCCAGGCTCTTGCTGAACAGATGCTGAATGGTAATTAATGAAAGTTAGTTTGAATACTTGCTTTTCGAATGAATTTACAAATACCTGGCATTGTTATTGTATAAACTATAATTGGGGGAAATTTGGGACTTTAAAGGAGGCACGGAATAGCGCCTCCATCCCTGTATCAAATATATAAAAGGGAAATTGGGACTTTGAATGAAGCAGTTGAAATGCGGAGGTGGGAATAGAAAAAATATTTTATTAATTCATAACAATATATCATAAAGGTAATTTCATATATAAATATATAAATATATATAAATACATACATATACATCTGTTAAGCACAAGGTAGAGGCATAATAATACAAAGGTATATGTAAAAACACATTAATCAAGATGAATACATGATATTGATGGTATGTAGAACAATAATATGGCCTGCAGGTGCCAAAAGCGGCATATCCGATACCTGTATCTGTAATTGCATGGTATAAACATAATGTGCTAAATTGATATTGATAACATCATCAAGGTGTAATAGATATCATTGTAGCATCAAGTATAGCTCGACACATTTTGTGGGTTTTTCTCCACTCATAAGGAGCAGATGCAACAAATTCCTGTAAAATATACGGATATAGTGAACCACACTCTATATAGAGGGGAATAAGAAAGGATAAATATATATATAGTACTTGAAAAAGTTGGCCAAGCACACTTACCAACCCTGGCAGTGAGCGCAACAAGCGGCAACCGGTACATAGTGAGCTGGAGGCAACAACCCCCCCGCGGGAGCTGAGGCGGCGTGATTGGCAGCATTGGGTGATGTTTAAAAAGTGCCTGGGTATAAGAATGGACTCCATATGACAACCGTGCTGGTGTATGGGTCAGCAGACTGGGGTATCTAGAAACAAATATAGAGTATAAATTGAGTGGGAGTATAGTTAAAAAATAATGAGTTTGGAAGTAGTGTATAAATAATAAACCCAATAAGTCTGCATGGGTATGATGATGATAAAAGTAATAAAATGAAGATGTGATGTAATATGTATAGCGAGCAAACCTATATGAAAAGGTGATCGACCATGACCTAAATATGTGCAAGCATAAAATAAGTGATTAGTGATGCAAGAAATAAAATTAATGGAGTGTGCAAAGGAACAAGCAATAGTGACAGCCAAAGTGAACCTAAAACCCAGTAGCACCTACACGATTGCTGCATACCATGCAACGCCCAGCAAAGGAACAGCCGTCGAGCTATACTTGATGCTACAATGATCTATTACACCCTGATGATGTTATCAATATCAATTTAGTACATTATGTTTATACCATGCGATTACAGTTTAAGGCACCGGACATGCCACCTTTGGCACTTGCAGGCCATATTATTGTTCTACATACCATCAATATCATGTATTCATCTTGATTAATGTGTTTTTACATATACCTTTGTATTATTATGCCTCTACCTTGTGATTGACAGATGTATATGTATGTATATATATATATGAAATTACCTTTATCATATATTGTTATGAATTAATAAAATATTTTTTCTATTCTCACCTCCGCATTTCAACTGCTTCATTCAAAGTCCCAATTTCCCTTTTATGTATTTGTTATTGTTTAAATGTCCAAAAAACTATGTTTAACTGGTGATTGACAATTTTAATGGTAGAAGTACATGGAATTGTTAAGAATTCGGAACCAGGTACTTTTAATCCCAAATAAACACTTCTGGTCTGTGGTCTAAATCTTTCCAAATCTAGTGCCTGGTATCTGCTATCAGAGAAATATTCTCACAGTGACACTGGCAGTTACATACAGATATACACCAAGGACAAATGTGTCTGCTTTCACAAACTCTGATGGGGACATTAAGAGAAAAACTATTCAAAGAAAAAGCAAACACTAAAAAAATATGCATTTTTAAAAACAAGTTAGCAGTGGCAGTTCCCATATTTTCCTCTTCATACGTACACATTGACAACAGTCATATGCTGTGATTGACTGTTTTTTCTAGGATCATTGATATCTTGATTAGGACACATGAGATGGAGTGGCTGGTAGTAAATACACTGTAGTTTAATAGGAAAATCTCTCTAGATTTGTATTATCTTCACTCATTGGGGCTGATTTATTATAGTAGAACATTTTTTTCTCAGCAGAGTGCAGTTGAATTTGCATAAATCCAATTTTGTGCAAAAAAAATCCTACTTTTTACAGTTGGATTGGATTGGATCTCCTAGGTAGATCCAGGTTTTCTTGGCTAGGTGAAAATGTACTTCTTTAGTAAATCATCCTCTATGACTTTTCTTTCTCAGTTTTATCTGTCAAACTTATACAGTTTAGCCCCTGTTGACTTTTTTAATTTCAGTTTTGCACTGTTTAAAATATTCAAAATAACTAAAGAAAAACTATCCCACAGGTTATATGAGTGATACCTGCAAAGAATGGTAGGCTAAAAATCTGATTTGAAGGAAATATATAACTTTTGACAGTGACCAAAAATGACAAAGCAATAAAACTGACAGAGATAATATGTCAGTGATACAAACAGACTGCTAGAGTTATTATAAAACAAATTTAGGAAAGTCAGCTGTGAAAAAAATATGGAGATTTCAATGCATCAAAGCGTTCAAGGGTTGTGAGTAAAAATGTGTACGGGAGATCCAGGTACTCCAACAATTCTACAGTTTGCAAAACAGATGGATTCCTTTAATTAGTAGTGGAACTGTGCCCAGGTTAAAACATTTAAATTCATATTCCCAATAATCAGTAAATGAGCTCTGAAATAATTCCTCTAGTTTTTTAGTTATATCTACCATAGAACAATTCAACCTTAAAGGCCACAAGTGAGACAGTGAAGTAACTCAGGCCAAGTCTCAGTATCTTTTTCTCCATCTAATGTTTACAATAGAGCTAGGAGGAGAAATAAAAAGAAATGAATTACTGAAAAGAATTTGAAAGTATTATATACTATAAATTTTGGGGATGCGTTATTCCATGATATATGCTTCTACAGAGATCGTTGATGGCTTGTTTAAAGCTCATTTACTGCTTGTTAAGAATGTGTAACATTAGAATGTCCATAAACTGACCTCAGTTCTACTTTAGGTAGAGCAGAAATAGTAGTTTCTCTTTTCCCAGTGACATCAAGTGTGATAGCAAGGTGCAGAAACTCATAACATCACGGCCCATTTACGCTTATGCTTTCTGTTACAGTGAATTAACACATGTTATGGAAATTGTTAACATGCATTGTGTTAAAGCAATCCAATCATTATGAATAGGCTGCCAACACACTGCAATTAATATAAAAGTACATTTCCCACATATACATGGTATATGTGTTGTGACACACTTTGGTGCATTTGCCACTACTATACAATGGTTTGGGTGCCATTCACAATTAATGACACTGCAACACACTGCACATGGACAGGTGCATTATGTGTTGTTTTAATGTTTATTAATGTGCATGTTGCCACAATGCATAAGTGTGAATGGACCCTCAAACATGTGTAAATAGCCAAAATGTATGTTTCTTTATAAGATAATTAGATCCTAAATATTTCAGTTATCATTAATTGCTCCTTGTAGTTAATTCCACATTACTCTTGAACTTTTTAAATGAGCACGTATTGAATCCTGTGCTCTGACTATCAACATTCTTTGTTAATTCTTTATTTTTTCATAAAAAATGTGTACAACAAATAACACATCCAGAATAGGTACATTACAAAAGTCGAGCATAAAAAGAAAAAGAAATTCAGACAAGGTTACAAAAGCAAGGTCAACAAATCAAGTATTCTTAGTTAGCACCACATTCAAGGCACATGGGGGAGAAACCCCGGTATGGCAATAATGACAGTGCACGGGACTCTGAGGGTGCTCTGGGAGTTAGTCGTTTGACCTGGAGCTGGCGTTAAAGCATATCAAGTCGTGCCACACATTGATATATTATATATTTTTATAGTTAATCGGGAAGAAGGGGAACCAAAGGACTGATGCGCCCAAACATGAGACATGTAGAGATGTAATGAATTTTAGGATCTTCACTGTATCTGATCAGGTAACCCATGAATGGGAAAGATTTATAAGAGAACTGGTATCCCCAAGGGTAGGAACAGAATAGGGTCGGGAAGAGAGGGGGGACGGGCAAGGGGAAGAGAGGAAGGTAGAAGGAGAGACAAAAAACAGGAGACAAGAGGGAGTAGAGAAAGTAGAATAAGGTGTGATAATGTGATATAATGAAGTGCGATGCCCCAGAGGAGGAACCGGCCCATTAGGTCAGTTAGTCTGTGTCATTTCTTGGAGATAAGCTTCTGTGTATATAAAATGTTGCCAGGGTCTCCAGGTCTCTCGAAAGGTCTCCTCTATATTGTGCAGGGTAGCAGTAAGATCCTCCATATCTCTTAGTTTGTTCACTTTAGTAAACCATAGGGACTTTGCCAGCGGTTTCTCCGATTTCCAACAGAGTGGAATACAGGCCTTGGCGGCATTCAGTAACTTAATGGTGAGGGAGGTCTTGTATTTCTTAATAGGTCATTCTGATAAATGGAGCATACAGGCCGCAGGGTTCCCCTATAGAGAGACACCAGTTAAGTGTCTGATTGTGCGAGCCACTTCAAGCCAGAATGGGGTGAGTTTGGTATATGTCCAAAAAACATGTAACATCGTCCCCTCCTCAGTGCCACAGCGCCAACAGAGGCTGGGCACCTGGGGAAAGAAACAATGTAGAATGGCAGGTACTCTATACCAGCGGGTCATGATTTTAAAGCAAGTTTCCTGAACTCTGCTGCCTATAGAAGATTTCTGGGCAAAATAAAGAATTTTCTTCCTCTGTATGTCAGTGAAATGGGTTCCAAGTTCCGCCTCCCCCTTAGCGAGGAACGGAGGAATATAACCTTCCTCCGGTTAGGTTAGGGAGGAGTAGAGAATCGAGAGACAGTGTCGCACTGGTTCCCCACGGTGACAAATGAGCTCTAGTTCAGTGAGTTGATAGGTAATGCCCGGTTTCCTCAAACAGCTGCACAAATAATTGTGCAGCTGAAAGCCGCTCCAGAAGTCCAGGGGAGGGTCCGTCACTGATACCCCAGCCTCTGAAGAAAGCAAGCCATTAGGCCCTAGAAAATCACATAAGCGGAGTCTAGTGCCCATTGCCAGTCGTTTAAGATGAGGGTTCCGCAAACCAGGTGTAAATTCTGGATTGCCCAGAACCGGCACCATGGGGGAGGGCTGCGGGGACACCGAGGAATGCCGAAAAGCATCTCTGACCACTGACAAGGTGCTGCCTAGTGTAGGGTGCTCCACGAGATCCCTAGACAGGGGTGCGGTAATCCAGGGCCAGCTCTTGACCGTATCCCCGGAGTTCTCCACTTCCATGGCTACCCAGTGCTTTGCCTCCACATGGCAGTGCCAGTACGCCAATCTAGTGAGGTGAACTGCCTTGTAATAGGCTTTCATGTCCGGAAGGCCAACCCCGCCCCTGCTTTTTCGCCAGGTAAAGGAGTTGAAGTCTAATACATGGTTTGCGATGGGACCAGACGAATTCATAGAACATAGAGTCAATTCATTTGAAAAAAGCTAGGGGTAGACGAATGGGAAGTGCCTGCATCAGGTACAAGACCCTCGGCAGCAAGGTCATCTTGAGGGCACTACAGCTACTGAACCATGTCAGCGTTAGGGAATGCCTGTGCAGGAGGCCCGTCTTGAGGTGAAGGAGTCGTGGGGCAAAGTTTGCCCAGTATAAATCAGCAGGGTCCGAAGTAATGTCAACTCCCAGGTAGTGAATGAGGTTGGTCGCCCATTTCAGCGGAAAGGCCGATCGCAACCGTTGGACAATATTTTTGTCTACCGTTATGTTAAGGATGGAGGATTTGGTTAGATTGATTTGAAAAAAAGATAGAGTACCATATTCTCGAAGGGATTGAAGCAGGTTAGGGAAGGAGGTAAGTGGTTCTGTTAGAAAGAAAATAAGGTCATCCACAAAGGCGGCCACCTTATGGGATCCCGAAGGTTTAGGGTAGCCTACAATGCCCGAATGCGCTCTTATCCTACACAGAATGGGCTCTAGTGACAAGATAAAGATCAGGGGAGACAGGGGGCAGCCCTGTCGTGTGCCATTCTGGATGCTAAAGAAGTCCGACCTCGTCTCATTGACTTTGACTGCTGCAGTGGGGTGTGTATAGAGGGACAGTATCCACTTCAACATAGACGATCGAAGGCCTATGTGTTCCAAAGTAGCTTGTATAAAGGACCAATCTACACGATCAAAGGCCTTCTCTGCGTCAGTAGACAGCAGGAAAAGAGCCTGTTTAGAAGTCCTTGCCGCATGGATCAAATTCACCACTCGGATGGTATTATCCCTTGGCTCCCGTAGCGGCACAAAACCCGCCTGGTTGCGATGAATAAGACTTGGTATGTGAGGGAGTAGTCTGTTGGTCAGGATTTTAGTAAAGAGTTTTAGGTCCGTATTCAGAAGTGCAATTGGGCGATAACTCCCACACTGCAGCGGGTCTTTCCCCTCTTTTGGGATGAGGGAAATTTAGGCCCTTAAGGTATCCACTGGGAATGAGTTTCCCTCTGTAATGGTATTGAGGGCAGAAACAAGGGGTTGCGACAATGTGTCAAAAAAAGTTTTATAGATTGCCGGAGTTAGGCCCTGACTATCAACATTCAATAAAAATCACCCAGGTGTCTTTATTTAGCTATCCTTGTTAAAATAAAGTAAATTACTAGATTAACTTTAGTATCAGTTGTTGGCTATCACCAAAAGTAAAGGCTACCTGATGCTCTACTACTATTATATTGGGTGTCTTTTACTACTTTAGCATCACATACTCATAGAGGGGCAGATTTTGCCCAAGGCAAGAGCAGTTAGGTTGGGTTTACACTAGTGCGAATTTGAATGCAGGTTTCCCCGTATCCAATTCACATGACAGGAAATTGTGACTGGCTCTCTATGGAGCCGGTTCACATATCTCCAGCACGGCTGCGGATCAGCTTGCACAGAAGTCCTGTGCATCTTTGGCTCAGTTTCAGGGCCAAATTCAGGGAAAAATTCAGCCCTGATTTGTCCCTGAAACAGAGAAAAGGGACGCACTGGATCCCCTGCAACAAGCCGCAACCGGCAGCAGTGTGAACCCAGCCTTACTCCCCTTTTACACTTGTATGCTCCGGGGTCTCTTCCGGCTTCTTCTCCCATCTTCAAGTCTTCTCCCTCTTCTGGCGATGTCTTCTGCCTCCTCCGCTGATGACTTCTGCCTCTGCCGGTTCTTCTCCCCTCTCCGGGTCTTCTCTGCTGATGTCTTATAGCCCTCTCAGGTTCTCCTTCCTCTGTCTGCTGTCTTCTGCCTCCGCTGGGTCTTCTTCACTGTCTTGTCCCTCTGTTCTTCTTCCGATGTTGACTCAATGCTCTCTCCCACTCTAATGCTGGGTGCGCAGTGTGCCACTACTTATATTGGCATGGGGTGGGGTCACCGGAGGCCCGCCCCTTGTGAAGTCACCACCTGGGGCATTAGGGGCAGTGACGTCACAAGGGGCGATCCTCCAGTGACCCTGCCCCATGCCAATATAAGTAGTGGTACACCGGGCACCTAGCGTTAGAGCAGGAGAGAGTGTTGAGTCAACATCAGAAGAAGAACAGAGGGAGAAGACAGCGGAGAAGACCGGACAAATTAGAGAGAAGACAGCAGAGAAGACCCAGCAGAGGCATAAAACAGCGGACAGAGGGAGAAGAACCGAAGAGAGCTAGAAGACATCAGCAGCGGAGAAAACCTGGAGAAGGGAGAAGAACTGGCAGAGGTAGAAGACATCAGCGGAGAAGGCAGAAGAAATCGCCAGAAGAGGGAGAAGACCCAGAGAGGGGAAAAGAAGTCAGAAGAGACCCTGGAGCTGCCTAATAATTGACTTTAAAAACCTGTGTACTGTGTTTTATTTTTGATACTTTTTTTAGCTGAATGGGTAGGGGTACAATGTATCCGATACTCATTCACATAGGGTGGGGGGCCGGGATCTGGGGGCCCCCTTGTTAAAGAGGGGTTCCAGATTCTGATAAGCTCCCCACCTGCAGACCCCATCAACCAACGGCCAGGGTTGTCCGGAAGGGGCACTTGTCCTCATCAACATGAGGACAAGGTGCTTTGGGGTGGGGGGCACAGGGCCCCCCTGCCTCAAAGCATCTACCCCACCATTTTGAGGGCATGTGGCCTGGTACAGTTCAGGAGGGGGACTCTCGCTCGTCCCCACCCCCTTTCCTGACCTGCCTGGCTGAGTGCTCAGATAAGGGTCTTATATGGATTTTGGGCGTTTCCCTTAAGACCCATACCAGACCGCAGGGCCCAGTATGCTCTTGGAGGGGGAACCTATGCTATTTAAAAAAAAAAAATTGGCGTGGAGTTCCCCTTCAAGTCGTATGCCAAATTTGGATCAGTTAATACGGCGATTCGACTTTGATCTGATGTCAGGGATATTCAATGGGCTGAATTAGGATCAAAGTCGGACAAGTAGTGCAGGGACTAATTTGAAGTCGGCACGAATTGAAGTCATACTAATATGAATGGTAGTCATTGGAAATCATGGGGAACGACTTGTCTTGCGACTTTGCAGTCCAAAATCATAGGACAAGTCGTACAAGTGTGAAAGGGACCTTAAGGATCTGTACATTTATCTTCCTGGGCTCACCCCAATATGGGCAACATTTACATATGGTTCATGAGTATATATATATATATATATATATATATATATATGAAAAGCTTTATGACAGCTGGTCAAATGCAGAGATTTTTTTTAACACATGATATTGAATACTTCCAAGAAAAGATTTTGTGGTGACTTGCTGGTTAACCAATATTACTTGGTTTTCAGAAGCAATGATTTACTCAGTGAGTTTTGCTGTTTTCCAATGTGTGATTGGCCTTAATGATTGTGCTGAATAGCCAGAACAAAAAAATTATGTTTCCTAATGCTGTTATTTGTATATGTTTTATACCCACCCATTGTTTGCATATCTGCACAATGCTATACCTTGCTTGCCCCTCTAATCATTTGTACGATAGACCTCTGTCTGGCTTTATGTGTCACACAAACACAAGAATCATAGGGAGCACTTCCAGCCCAAAACCTGTTTCATGTTCTGGCAAAAGCTTATTAGAAGTATGTTCCTATTCATAGCACTCTCACTTTTCTCTGCCAAATGTAGTGCAATTTCAAATCTTGTACTCCACCTGAGAAAGTGTACAGTGGAGATATGAACAAAGCAACATTTACATTTTTGCATCTACTTTCTTTGCCAATTAGGGCTTAATGGTCACATGAACTTTAATGTAATATTGCTTGCCATATAATTTCTTGCCATAGAACTGATGCTAACAACACAAAGGAGGTTATTTACGAAAGACAAATCCACTTTGCACTACAAGTGCAAACTACAAGTGCAAAGTGCACTTGAAATTGCACTGAAAGTGCACTTGGAAGTGCAGTCGCTATAAATCTGAGGAGTAGATCTGAAATGAGGGGGAGCTCTGCTGATATTATCATCCAATCATTTGCAAGCTAAAATGCTGTTTTTTTATTTTCCTTGCATATCCCCCCTCAGATCTACAGCGATTGAACTTCCAAGTGCACATACAGTGCAATTTCAAGTGCACTTTGCACTTGTAGTTTGCACTTGTAGTGCAAAGTGGATTTGCCTTTCGTAAATAACCCCCAAAGCCTGTTGACACAGGCCCTAATTTTGCTAAAACCTACTGTGTGCACTTTTATACAGTTTTTATACCAATATAATGCTGCGCTATCCAAATGTAATCAAATGATAATTGTACTAAATCCTAATATTATTGACTGCACTTAAATATTGGTGGTGAGTAGGGATGAGCTTCGAGTTCGAGTCGAACTCATGTTCAACTCGAACATCGGCTGTTCGCCAGTTCACCGAACAGCGAACAATTTGGGGTGTTTGCGGCAAATTCAAAAGCCGCAGAACACCCTTTAAAAGTCTTTGGGAGAAATCAAGAGTGCTAATTTTAAAGGCTTATATGCATGGTATTGTCATAAAAAGTGTTTGGGGACCTGGGTCCTGCCCCAGGGGACATGGACCAATGCAAAAAAAAGTTTTAAAAAGTCAGTTTTTTTGGGAGCAGTTATTTTAATAATGCTTAAAATGAAACAATAAAAGTGTAATATTCCTTTAAATTTCATACCTGGGGGGTGTCTATAGTATGCCTGTAAAGGGGCGCATGTTTCCCGTGTTTAGAACAGTCTGTCAGCAAAATGACATTTCAAAGGAAAAAAAGTCATTTAAAACTACTCGCGGCTATTAATGAATTGCCGGTCCGACAATACACATAAAAGTTCATTGATAAAAACGGTATGGGAATTCCTCACAGGGGAACCCCGAAACAAATTTAAAAAAAAAAATGACGTGGGGGTCCCCCTAAATTCCATACCAGGCCCTTCAGGTCTGGTATGGATATTAAGGTTAACCCCGGCCAAAATAAAAAAAAAAAAATGGCGTTGATTCCCCTCAAAATCTATACCAGACCCTTATCCAAGCACGCAACCGCAGGCCACAGGAAAAGAGGGGGGACGAGAGAGCGCCCCCCCTCCTGAACCGTACCAGGCCACATGCCCTCAACATTGGGAGGGTGCTTTGGGGTAGCCCCCCAAAACACCTTGTCCTGGTTGTGGGGGTCTGCGGGCGGGGGGGCTTATTGGAATCTGGAAGCCCCCTTTAACAAGGTGACCCCCAGATTCCGGCCCTCCCCCCTGTGTGAAATGGTAAGGGGGTACAAAAGTACCCCTACCATTTCACAAAAAAAGTGTAAAAAAGCTTCTTCTTTCTTCTATCTTCTATCTTCCTTTGGTTTCTTCCTCCATCTTCTTCTTCTGGTTCTTCTGGTTCTTCTGGTTCTTCCTCCGGTGTTCTCATCTGGCATCTTTCTCCGCAGCATCTTCTTCCCTTCTTCTCCTCGGGCCGCTCCGCATACATGATGGCATGATGGGAGGCTCCCGCTGTGTGACGCTTCTCCTCTTCTGACGGTTCTTAAATAACGGGGGGCACCCGGTGACCCCGCCCCCTCTGACGTCACGGGGAATGCCACAGGGAGGTCCCCGTCAAGTCCCCATGCGTCAGAGGGGGGTGGGGTCACCGGGTGGTGACCCCACGCCATTTTTTTTTTTTTTGCGCGGGGTTCCCCTTAAAATCCATACCAGACCTGAAGGGTTGTGTATAGATTTTGAGGGGGACTCCATGCCTTTTTTTTTTAAAATTTGGGCCGGGGTTCCCCTTAATATCCATACCAGACCTGAAGGGCCTGGTATGGAATTTAGGGGGACCCCCACGTCATTTTTTTTTTTTGAAAATTTTGGTTCGGGGTTCCCCTGTGGGGAATTCCCATGCCGTTTTTATCAATGAACTTTTATGTGTATTGTCGGACCGGCAATTCATTAATAGCCGCGAGTAGTTTTAAAGGACTTTTTTTCCTTTGAAATGTCATTTTGCTGTCAGACTGTTCTAAACACGGGAAACGTGTGCCCCTTTACAGGCATACTTTAGACACCCCCCAGGTACGAAATTTAAAGGAATATTACACTTTTATTGTTTCACTTTAAGCATTATTAAAATCACTGCTCCCGAAAAAACGGCCGTGTTTAAAACTTTTTTTTGCATTGATCCATGTCCCCTGGGGCAGGACCCGGGTCCCCAAACACTTTTTATGACAATAACTTGCATATAAGCCTTTAAAATTAGCACTTTTGATTATTCATGTTCATGTCCCATAGACTTTAACGGTGTTCGCGTGCTCAAACAAAATTTTTGCCTGTTGGCAAGTTCTGGTGCAAACCGAACAGGGGGGTGTTCGGCTCATCCCTAGTGGTGAGATATTCCATTCCTCCATTCCTGTATGTAAAAAATGTAGTGAACATAATAATGAAATCTTATGCAATTAAAATTGTGATCATAAACAATTAAAAATTGCAATCCCATGTGATACTCCCAATGTCAACCTGTGTAGCATACACATCTCTATATACACATGTTGCATTCATATGCAACAGAGAAATATGCAACCCTGTGCTATAATTGCGAGAAATGTGATAATTGCAGTGACAACCTATAATTTACATAAATCTATATAAAAAAGTGCATCAATATACATGTGATACTCCCAATGTCAACCTGTGTAGCATACACACCCCTATATACATATGTTTCATTCATATGCAACTGATAAATATACAACCCTGTGCGATAAATGCGATAAATGCGATAATTGCAGTGACAACCTGTAATTTACAAAAATCTATATAAAAGTGCATCAATATACAATAATCAATATAGAAATAAAGTGAACTTGGCTTGTTACAGAGTGGTGCGCTCATAGCACCTATTAAATGTAAGTACCCTAATATAAGGAATATTGTCATTTTAACCGCTTGCAGACCAGCCGCCGCAGTTTTACTGTGGCAGGTTGGCTCCGCTGCATGAAATGATGTTATACTACGTGATGCCCGCCGCGAGCTCCGTGAGTCGGATCGCGAGTCCTGCGGACTCGATGTCTGCGGGGATACCCGCAATCGCCTCACAGAGAGGAAGAACGGGGAGATGCTAATGTAAACAAGCATCTCCCCCCGTTACGCCTACTGACACTGTCACTGATCACAGCTCCCTGTGATCGGGAGCATGATCAGTGATGTGTCACACACAGCCCCTCCCCCCCACAGTTAAAAACACTCCCTAGGACACACTTAACCCCTACAGCACCACCTAGTGTTAACCCCTTCACTGCCAGTCCCATTTACAAAGTAATCAATGCAATTTTAATCGCACTGATTGCTGTATAAATGTGAATGGTCCCAAAAATGTGTCAAAATTGTCTGATCTGTCCGCCATAATGTCGCAGTCATGATAAAAATTGCTGATCGCCGCCATTACTAGTAAAAAAAAAAGATTAATAAAAATGCCATAAAACTATCCCCTATTTTGTAGATGCTATAACTTTTGCACAAACCAATCAATAAACGCTTATTGCGATTTTTTTTTACCAAAAATATGTAGAAGAATTCGTATCAGCCTAAACTGAGAAAAAAATGTTTTTTTTATATATTTTTTGGGGATATTTATTATAGCAAAAAGTAAAAAATAATGCGTTTTTTTCAAAATTGTCGCTTTTTTTTTTGTTTATCAAGCAAAAAATAAAAACCGCAGAGGTGATTAAATACCACCAAAAGAAAGCTCTATTTGTGGGAAAAAAGGACATCAATTTTGTTTGGGAGCCACGTCGCACGAGCGCGCAATTGTCAGTTAAAACGACGCAGTGCCAAATCGCAAAAGGTGCTCTAGTCTTTGGCCAGCCAAATCCTCCGGGGATGAAGTGGTTAAATAAAACTTTTAAAATGGTAATACACTATCCAGTTTCCTCTGTTTTCCATATGAATAATGTTGCAATCAATCTTCTAAGGATCTGAATGTTGACCTTAAACCCAGAAGTGGTTTAAAAGCGTGTTTTGACCGAGCTTAGGTGCAAGGTCACACGCTCTAAGGTGAGCGCATACACCAAAGGGGAGCACAAGAGTGGACACAAGCACTTTATTGTTTTATCACCTGTTTTATCATCTGCAATGAGTACCAGAAGACTGGAGTAGTTATGAATGTACTTTATGTTGCGATTTTGTGGACACAGATTAATGTATGAATTAGTTTGGCACAAGAGCACTCAAACACGGTTCACTTTATTTCTATATTGATTATTGTATATTGATGCACTTTTATATAGATTTATGTAAATTACAGCCTGTCACTGCAATTATCACATTTATCACAATTATTGCACAGGGTTGCATATTTCTCTGTTGCATATGAATGCAATATGTGTATATAGAGGTGTGTATGCTACACAGGTTGACCTTGGGAGTATCGCATAGGATTGCAATTTTTAATTGTTTATTATCGCAATTTTGATCGCATAAGATTTCATTATTATGTTCACTTTTTACATAGGAATGGAATATCTCACCACCAATATTTAACTGCAGTCAGTAATATTAAGATTTAGTATGATTATCATTTGATTACATTTGGATAGCGCAGCATTATATTGGTATAAATTCTTAATTGGCACGAGCACATGAGACATGGTCAATACTAGCAGCTGTCCTTTAATTATCATTTGAATTTTCACATGGTAGCTCGCAAGAGTTTGTTTTTCACTTTTATACAGTACTGTGCAAAGTTTTAGGCAGGTGCGAACAAATGCTGTAAAGTAAGAATTATTCAAAAAAATATATATATTTAAATAGTTTATTTTTATCAATTAACAAAATACAAAGTGAGAAAACAGAAGAAAAATCAAATCAATATGGAATCAAAGGTGTGGCTACTCTTTGGCTTCAAACCAGTATCAGTTCTTCTAGGTACCCTTGCACACAGTTTTTGAAGGAACTTGGCAGGTAAGTTGTTCCAAACATCTTGGAGAACTAACCACAGATCTTCTGTGGATGTAGGCTGCCTCAAATCCTTCTGTCTCTTTATATAATCCCAAACAGACTCGATGATTTTGAGATATGGGCTCTGTGGGGGCCAAACCATCACTTCCAGGACTCCTTGTTCTTCTTTCACTAAAGAATCCCTTTGGCGACAGTGCCTCTCAGGCCTTTAAAGGGTTTTCAGATGCTGGGAGGTGGGTTGGGGTCTATGATCATGTGAAGAAGTCCCGAGAAAGATGGTTTGGCCCCCACTGAGCCCTGATCTCAAAATCGAATCTGTCTGGGATTACATGAATAAACAGAAGTATTTCAGGCAGCCCACATCCACAAAAGAGTTATGGTTAGTTCTGCAAGATGTTTGAAACAACCTACCTGCCGATTCCCTTCAAAAACGGTGTGCAAGTGTACCTAAAAGAGTTGATGCTGTTTTGAAGGCAACATGTTCACACCAAATGTTGATTAGATTTGGCTTTATCTTCTGTACATTTTCTTTACATTTTATTATTTGATAAAAATAAACTATTAAAAGTTTTATTGCTAAAAACATTCTTAATTTGCAGTATTTCACACCTGCCTAAAACTTTTGCACAGCACTGCATACAAATTTGTTATGAAGGGTCCAGAATTGAATTAATTTTACAGCTATCAAAATATACTTATTTTTTTAACATAACTTCCATATTTTTCTAATAATGTGTGGGTTTTGCTAGAGAAAATATTCAGTTTCTGCACAAATCCTGGGTTACCAGTAAGTTTATGAGTTCCACTATTATTTGCTCTTAATCATGCGGCATATCTGCTCATTAAGCTATTTTTTTCACTTATAAAACTTAATATAACTGTAATATTAAAAATCATATTTTACTTGTGAACTAAATGTACCAGATCCTACGATGCATATCATCATTTAGCACCGAGATATTCAAGCTTTTTCTATGTAAATATCTTAGCCACATGCATACTGAATTAGCCTCTTAAATGAGTGGGTGTTAAAATTGAATGTGAGCAAGGGATAATCAAATCTTCCTAACATTTGTTTTAGTTATGGTTTCCTTTTAGGTATCATTAATGGTATCATTCTCTGAGTAGCGGCATACAAATGGAGGCCATTCTTCTCCAGTTGCACTGTTTTATGGCAAGTGCTCTTGACAGTTCTGCCTATTCAAGTGTCAATTCTAATGTACTAGGAAGGTATGATTAAGGAATATTTGCACCTAATATATTATGCAGTTTTGTACAGGGTGCTAAAGATAATTAAATTAATATATGCACTTTAGGTAATGACCCATATCCATTTGGAACAACATGTTTATAAGTTCAATATTTGAACAACAATGTTAAATGCATAATGTAACTGGATTATCCTTGCTTATTTAGCTATTTATTGTTTGATGCTTTTTGCTAGACTTTCCTTGTCAAAAGATTTTATTGAGTATACAGCAATCAGCAAAATGTATATGTTGAATAATCACATATGAACAGAGTCTAATTTTGTTATTACATAGGAAAATTAAAAATAAGTAGAAACAAAATAAACAAGAGAAAACAAATCATATGTAAAGATTACATTGTACATATAAAGGAATTAGTGTGGGGAGTCTAAAGACTGTATGTTATTGCTGAATTAATAAGCCATTCTAAAGCTAAAGATTTAAGATATACAATGAGAGCAATTCATTACATTATAAAAAGAACTTTTAACTTAAACAGTACTATGTTCACAGGCAATAGAAAAAAAATAAAAAGGTAGGGGACAGAAAAGAAGAGAGTAGGAATAAACAGGAATATAGAGGAAGAGAGAGGAGAGGGGGAGAAGGAGTTCACCAGAGTCCGAGAGCCATATGGAAATGAGTAAAGACTAAGATCAGTCAATTTTAACCACTACCATGGCAATAGGACTTTTTCATCCATAGATGATGCAGTGAAAAATTTAATCCATGGGTTCCATATTTTCTCAAATTTTGGTATAAGATTATTTTCTATAGCAGCCATTTTAGAGTGAATCATGAAATTATTCATTCTATTTTTTGTCTCAGCCACTCCTAGTGAAGGGGATTTCCAGGCTTTCGCAATTGTTTGTCTAGCGGCTGTCAGTAGTTGGATCAACAGCTTGAATTGTATATGTGTTAAGTATACCGGTTTTAAGTTGAGCAAAGCCATGGTGGTATTAGGGTGAATTTTAAATTTGAACATTTCAGAGGCTATGCCAAAAATTTTCTTCCAAAAGATCTGGGCTACCGGGCAAGTCCACCAGACATGCAAATGTGTGCCCAGGTCTGGGCAGCCACGAAAGCAAAGAGCTGAGTAAGTTGGAACATATTTTGCGATTCTAGAAGGTATGAAGTACCAAAGAGTCAGAACTTTGTAATTTGTTTCCATCGCTAAAATATTATCAGAAGATGTTTTAGTGGCCAGCCAGATACTTGACCATTCCATATCCTCAAGAGTTCGTCCTAGGTCCTCCTCCCATTTCTGAACATAGGATGGTTTATCTAAATTAATATTAGTCAGTAAATGGGAGTAGATAGAAGAAATTTGTTTCTTGGCATGTGGATCTTTTAGACAAGTGGATTCAAATTTAGTAAATGGGTGTAAAGGAGTGTCTGTATTTGTGAAAGGTGTGAAATAATTTTTGATCTGAAGGTATCGGAATGTTTCTGATTGAGGTAATCCGACTGTTTCACGTAATTCTGGAAATGGGATAATGTTGGAAGGTGTGACGAATTTATGTAGTCTCGAGATTTCCATGGAGTCTCATATTTTAAACGATTTAGGGAAAACCCATGCTGGGTAAAAGGCCAGGTTTTTGAGGAAGGAGAGGAGAGGGTTATGAGGAGACTGCAACTGATGCTTAATTTTAAGCTTGTCCCAAAGGGTTATACAGTGCTTTGTGATGGGGTTGCGTAAACCTTGACGATCCTTGGGATTAAGCCACAATAAATTTGAGACCGATAGAGGGTCACATTCAGCCGCTTCTATCATTACCCACAGGGGTGTGTCATGAGTTGTGTGATACTTAATTAAGCTTGCCATATGTGCAGCTTGATGGTATGCTGCAAAGTTGGGGAAGCCCAGGCCACCAAAAGATTTGGGGAGGTATAAAGTATGTATAGGAATTTGTGGTTTTGTGGATCCCCATACAAATTTTTTCGTTCTATTTTGAATTAGTCGTAAAAAATAAGCCGGAATTGGAATCGGGAGAACTCTAAACAGATATAATAATTTAGGTAAGATCGACATTTTAATAGTATTAATCCTTCCAAACCAAGATAGTGGAATGAAAGACCATTGTTTCATTAAATTTGTTATGTGTTTTAGGATGGGTGGATAGTTAGCTGAGAAGAGATCAGAGATGGATGCTGTTAAATGTATGCCCAGATATGGGATTGTTTTCTCTGCCCAAGTGAAAGGGAGTGCTGACCTCACTATTTCTTTGTCTCTATCAGACAGGGATATATTCAGGGCTAGACATTTTTTGGGATTAATTATCAGTCCCGAAATATTGGCAAATGTATTAAGAATAGGTAATAAATTGGGGCCTGATATCTGAGGAGAAGATAACAATAATAAAATATCATCTGCAAACATGCAGAGTTTGTGATTGTAACCTCCTAATTCTATACCCCTTATTGTTGGATTTAGTCTAATAAATTGGGCAAGAGGTTCTATGAGAAGGGCGAATAAAAGGTGGGATAAAGGGCATCCCTGACGCGTGCCTCTTTCAATTTTAAATGGGTCCGATTTATAGCCTGCATATTTTATGTATGCTTGAGGACTATTATAAAGTGCGGCTATCCATTTGATAAAATGAGGTCCAAAACCCCATTTCTGTAAAGTATGATAAAGATAGGTCCAAGGCACTGAATCAAAGGCTTTCCTAATATCCAATGAGAGGAAACATGAGGGGATACGTCGGGTCTTAGAAATGTGTGCCAATAGAACTGCTCTGCGTACATTGTCTCCTGCTTGACGATTAGGCATAAAACCTACCTGATCTCTATGGATAAGGTTACCTATAATTTTATTAAGTCGAGTTGCCAGGATTTTTGCTAATATTTTGTATCTAAGTTTAAGAGAGATATGGGGCGATAATTATAAGATGTGTGATCAGTATTAGGTTTGGGTATCATACTTGCTATTATAATTGCCATAAGCGACTCTTGTCTAAATGATTTACCTTTTAGTATTGTATTATAAGCTTTGGTAAGTAGTGGGGATAAGATTTCTGCAAATGTGCAGTAATATAAAGCTCAAAAGCCATCGGGGCCAGGTCTTTTATTTAACTTTAGTTCTTTGATTGTGAAACTTACTTCTTCTGAAGAAATGGGTTCTTCAAGAAGAGCTTGTTGGGCGTGTGTTAACTCTGGGAGTTTTATTTGAGAAAAGAAGGCTTCCGCCTCTACTGGATTAAAATAATTTGTTGCCGAATATAAGGATGATAAGTGGGATCAAAATTTGTGAACTATTTTAACGGGGTTGCATGTGTAATTATCTTTGGATATTTTGAGTCTTATTGGTTTTGTTTGTTTCAATTGGGAGTTAAGGGCTTGTGTTAGAAATGTGTTTGGCTTGTTGGACTTCATATAAAAGGCATGCCTAGATCGGCGTAAAGATTTATCTGCATTTTCTGTGAGGAATAGGTCTAATTCTAGGCATACTTTTTCTAGACGGGCTTTAGAAATCGAGGAGGGGTTATCTTAAAAAGGAATTATTATATTCCAATTCAAGCTTTCGTGCCAAATTTTTACGTTCTCTCTTGAACAATGCAGATTGTTTTTGTAGTATACCTCTTAGCACTGGTTTATGGGCTTCCCAAAGGGTTAACGGAGATATTTCAGGGCATGTATTATATAACAAATATTCTATTAAGGCTTGTTCGACCTGGATACAGTGAGATGGATTTTTGAGCAGAATATTGGGAAGGTACCAGGTACGATCGTGGGATTTGGGAATGGCTGAGGCTATACTGGTAAAAACCGCATTGTGGTCTGACCATGGTATTGGGATTATATTTGAATTGAGAATCTCCGGAATCATGCCTATGGTTAAAAATATATGGTCAATGCGTGAAAGAGTTTGATGTGAGTTCGAATAGTATGTATAACCTCTCTTAACCGGGTTAGTTTCCCTTCAAGAGTCAATTAAGTTGTATCTCAAAAGAAGCTGTGAAAAGCATTGATTAGATGGATATCTCGTGGGCGTGTAGGGGGTTTTATCCAAGAATGGTAAAAGAACCTGATTTGAATCTCTGCACATTACAATAGTCCCTATTTTGTGTGTGGATATAACCTGTAGGAGATGTGTAAAAAAGGGTGTAGGGTTTTTATTTGGAGCATAGTTTGAGATTATTGTTATTTCCATATCCATAATATGACCTGTCAAAATTATGTATCTCCCCTCAGGGTCTTTGATTTCTGATATAGGAGAAAAGGGTACTGAACGATGAAAAGCTATCAGGGTGCCACGTTGTTTAGTGGATGCTGAGGCCGAATAGACCTGAGGATAGGAAGAGCTCAAATATCTGGGTGTAGAATTTATTGTAAAATGAGTTTCCTGTAGGCAAACTATATGTGCTATCTGCGTTTGGAAGAATCTAAAAGCTTTTGAACGCTTTTGCGGTATATTAAGTCCCTGAACATTCAGGGAAGGGATGTTCAAGGGTGCCATGGTAAAAGATAAAAAAGATAATACTCACCACTTTTGTTATATTTCCGGCTGAGTGGTCCAATCCAAGTGAACAGAAAAGGGGGGGGAAGAAGAAGAGGACCTAGGGAGGTCTAAAAAAAGAGAAAAATAGGTAGCATAAATGAATAAATATACTGTTGAATAAGTTAGTCTAATATGAGATCCAAGAATTACCCGTGAGGAGGGAGAATTTCCTCCATCAAGGGATACGGGGCCATCGTTGATCGACCACATAATAATAATGGTCGATCGAGGAAGGCACAGTGGGGCACATGGAACTACCGTGTAAAGAGGGAAAAACCCTATAACAGAGCATCACTAAGATGCTTTGATTCTTAGCCCACTCGGCTAATTGAATAAAGTAAATGAACAATTCATTTCAAACATAAATGAGGAAGATTGTAACATTTTTAAACAAGAATAATTAATTAATTATTAGAACTGAGGAAATAAATTTTATTAATATTTTGTTCAAATATTGAGTTAATAAAGATGTAATTTAATACTACGGAAGGGGAAAAAAGGGGATGACCTGGGATGTAGTTGCATATATAATAACTTGTGAACCTACAAATCCCATATTAATGTAACTGATGAAGGGTGGGGAAAGATAAATTCTTATTCCTAATTTAGACTCAAAGATAGTAGAAGAGCTAACTAGCGACTATTACATACAAGTAGAAGTGTTGAACATTTTTTATTTATTTAATTATATATATATATATATATATTATATTAAATGAGATTTCACAAGTTTGGGTGTGAAATAATAAGGCTTAAATATTTAAACATGTTTCTGTTTGAACTAAGATTTAACAATTAACTATTAATATTCAAGGGTCCTTTAGGAAATGTTATAACTTCAGAACATAAAGGGAAATCCGCTAAAAATGCCATTAATGACTATGGCTCACGTATTTAGTCTTAATATTCAAAATAAATGAGAAAAGGCCTATGAAGTCCAAATGGGGTCTATGTGACACCGTCTCTTATTATCAGTCCATAGATTCTTCCTGTTCCAGTGGAGGGGAGGCAATATGGCTCCTCTTGTTAGCCTGATGGTTTCCAGGATTGTTGGATGTAGATCTTCTATGGGTAAGGTTGGAAGATTGTGATTCATCTACTAGGTGTAGATCTTGTAAAGTCAGCTGCAATTCTTCAGAAGATCTGCAGGTAAATCTAGAACCTTGATGTGTGAATATGATGGAGAACGGGAATCCCCATTGGTAAATGATATGGTGATTCTGTAGTACTGCCAATTGGGGCTTCATTGATCGCCTCTTATTGATGGTCAGCTGGGACAGGTCAGTAAAAGCTGATAGTCATGACCTTGAAAGGATAGATTATGTTTTTCTCTGGCTGCTGACATCAATTGTTCCTTCGTGCGATAGTAATGAAGTTTCACTATGATATCGCGTGGAGGGCCATCTATTTTCTTTGGCGCCAATGCTCGATGTACCCTATCCATCTCTAGGCGCTCAATAGGTATTGTCGGTTGTAGCTCCTGAAATAGGGCTGTTATCGTCGAAGGTAAATCAGTTACCGTCTCAGGAATTCCTCTAATACGAATGTTTGAACGCCTGGCCCTATTCTCATAATCTTCTAATCTGGATTGAAGTGTGAAATTCTCCTCTTTAAGGTTTTCTATTTCTTTCATGGTGTCTTGTACATAAAGTTCCATTACTTCAAATTTATTTTCCAATACATCAGTACGTGTGCCCAGTTCTCTAATTTCTCTTGTGAGGCTGCTAGTAATATGTTCTGCTGTTTGTTTAAGTGCCTTTTGTAACATTCTCTCAAATTGTTTCAAAGGCACAGGTGAAGCAGATACATTCTTTGAAGAATCTTGTGAAGGGAAAAGTTCTATGTCAGAATCATCTGGTGATGTTATCTAAACAGAAGGCTGCTTTTCTTTGTGTGAGCTCTCTGAGGTGTTCTGTGAGGTAATCTGTGAGGCAGAGGCTGATGCCGCTCTGGCTGCAGCCCATGACTGAGACTCCTTCATGGAGGACATTTTAAATTTGTTTCTGCCACCTGTTAGCACCATTTTACCTGTGACAGTTCAGTCCCTGAGGTCACGGGAATAAGCCCAAGGTAGTGGTGGATGTTATACCGGCAGGTTCAGGCTGTATGGTGGGTTTTCCCTCAGTCACGGAGCGGAGCTCTAACTGCACATTACCGCTCAGTTAGACTCTGCGCATGCGCCCCCGCTCTTTGCTAGACTTTCAATACTCTGTTATAATTCAAAAATGGGGTTGGGCATAGACATACTGTAGCTCTTGTTCACTTTTTGTACTGTTAAAGAGAGTTAGAGAAAAAAAAATATTTATGCTGAGCATCTGGCTTAGGAAATCAGCTAATCTGCATATTAGCAAAACTCCTAGCTTTAGAAAGTAGGCAGTTGTGTTACTGTGCAAGCTATATAAAATTTAGACTAGACTAGAGTTCTTAAAAACCTTAATAAAGCATATGCAAAAACATGATTTATAGTGACTTTGTCATGATTAAAATATGAAACTACTGCAGTTTTAAAAAGTACAGGCTTACCTGCAGCAGCCTCCAAAACATTGCTTTTATGACTGAATACCAGATCATTCTGACAAAGCACAAACACTTCTATGTAGCACCAGAGTTTTCCACTATCTCCTACCCTCTCACATTTCTATTAGCTCATTTATATGATAGACAGCTTAATTTTGGGTGGGACTTACCAAGTATACAAATAAAGAGTCAAAGCCATATGGTTACTTTAACACAGGGCTTTTTTTCAGTGGGAACGCGGGGGAACGCAGTTCCGACACCCCCAGCACTAAATGCATGTAAGGGGTGTGCTGGAGGGTCTACTGATGCTGGATGTTGGGGGATCTATTGTCACTGATGAGGATCTGTTTTTGTGTGGGGGATCTATTGTTGCTGGGGGGGTTATGCTGCTGGTAGGAATCTACTATTGAGGGAGAGGTCTATTGTTCCTGTATGGTCTATTGATGTTGGGTGGGTCTATTGATGCTGGCTGCTAGGAGATCTGTTGTTTCTGCTGGGAGGTCTAATGTTGCTGGGTGGATCTTTTGTTGCTGGGGTGGTATTTTGTTGTAGGTGGTCCATTGTTGCTGTGTGTGTTGGGGGGGTCTATTGTTTCTGGGGTGGGGTCCATTGTTGCTGGGGGTGTCTATTGTTGTGTGAATGATCTATTGTTGCTGTGGTGAGGTCTAGTGTTGCTGGGGGACCTATTGTTGCTGGAGTGGGGTCCATTGTTGCTAGGGGAGTCTATTGTTGTGTTAGCAATCTATTTTTGCTAGGGTGGGATCTTATTGTTGCTGAGGGGACCTATTGTTGCTGGGATAGGGTCCATTGTTGCTGGGGAGAGTCTATTATTGTGTTAAGGATATATTGTTGCTGGGGTGGGCTCTATTGTTACTGGGAGATCTATTGTTGCTGGCATCAGGGGATCTATTTTACTGCTTTTCTTGTTGTTAGATAAGAACAAATTCCATATAAATTATTTAGCACCACAAAATGTAACTTGGGGCAGTACTGGGGGTGGGACCAAGGGCCAGCACTCAAAGGAGCATAGGGTGCGTAGACAAGGGGAAACTCAGAAGGGGGAGTTCCTGCACCTATTCTCTGAGAGAAAAAACTTTGCTTTAACATACCAACAGGTTACACAATGGCACAGGTGGAATTCCAACTTACTTTACTTGTTTAGACAGTAGAGATGGGCCAAACACCCCCCTCTGTTCACACCAGAACTTTCAATCATCGCAAAAGTTTGGAACAGAACAATGAACCCCAATTAAGGTCAATGGGACCTAAAATGGAAAAATCAAAAGTGCCTATTTTGAAGGATTATAGGCAAGTTATTGGACATACAAAGGTTATGGGGGTCTGGGTACTGCCCTGAGGGACATGTATCAATGCAAAAAAACATTTTTTTTTAAAAGATCAAACAAAAGTGAAACAATAAAAATGAAAAATTCATTTAAATACAGTGCCTGGGTGGTTCCCTTAATCTGCCTGTAAAGTGTCACATCTTAACCGTGTATAGAACCTGCTGCAGCAAAAAAGATTTTTTTTTTTAAAAAAAGACTTTTTCCCTGCAAGCTTTCTATAATTTGTAAACAACGGCTTAAGGAGCTAGTCTATATAATGAGGCCACAACGTAGTGCACTCAGAACATGATTAGAGATTTTTTGGATAAATTCTGGTGTCTGTTTCGCAGACTTTGAATAGAAGTAAAAGGTGTGGAATAATTGGGCTTTGGACGTTGATTAGGCCTTCACACTGTAACCCTACTGAGGTACTCTTGATGAAAGGAACAAGTGGCTATGCAGTAAATAATTGAAATTTTATGCACCTATCAAGCAGGTGCGGAAAAAAATGGTCCTTGTGTGTTATTTGTGCCCATGAAAACTATACCAACATTTTTTTCCAGATAAAATCAACACCCACAAAGCTAGGCAGCCTAGACAGTCCTGCAGAGATTCCACATCCCAAAAAACACCTAATGTGCGTCACCAGCATCAGGAGCTGTTAATCCAGGAATGAATCATTTTGATAAATGTGAGTCGGTCAGCAGAATCTGTGGACAGATGCACTCTTTTCTTTCAATAGATTTTTATTAATATTTTTCATATATTACAGAGGTATCTTTCATTGTGATATCCAATACAGGCTGCCTCTATTGAGGATTGCAGTGAAGAGATTGCATTTTCATTATGCAGGCCTGTACTCACTGTGCCTGCGGCCTGGTGAGAAGGATCCATCCACATCCTTGATTTAGTTGGGCTCTGGGAGACCAGAGATGCTGGAGAGGAGATGTGGGCAGAAGAGCATGCTAATCCATCCCTCATTTCTTGTGGATTCTCATCAGGGTGATCCGTATATGCTGCAGATGATCTTGCTGCGGCTTTGGCAGGGCCATCTTAGCTTCTTCCATGTACACGGCCGGGCTGAAAGAAAAGGCTGGGAGCTTTTTTGAGCCCTTCTTCTGTCTCTGCTTGCGGCACATCTGTACGCTGAGTGCCGTGGAAATGTGGTGGCTGTCTGGGGGTCATGATGGGACTGTTTTACTGCCTGTTAGCGGTGTTCGTCCAGTCAGCCACGAGGAGCTCTGAGCTTAGGCTGCCATCCCCGTGCGTACGCAAGCCACACCCCCCAGATGCACGCTTTTATCTGTCACAAAACCTCTGGCAGCACCGAATGCCTGTTTGGAAAGCACGCTGGATACAGGGCATCCCAGAAGCTCAATTGCATACTGGGTAAGTTCTGACCAGTGATCTATTCTCATGTTCCAGTAACCCAGTGGATCGTCGACTGGAATACTCTCCATGTCTGTTTTCGCCCCTAGATAATCTTCGACCATATGATGAAGACGCTGTCGATGGTATTTGGAAGCTGGCAGCCCTGGGTGCCAAGGAATAACAAAATGTACCCAGACACTGGAGAAATACCACCGCACCCACCACCAAAGAATGGTTAGAAGAGGCTCACCTCCTCTATAAAATGGAAGAGATAAGGGCGATAGCCCACGAAACGACTGAAAACTTTAATAAGACTTGGCAACCTTGGATCATTTTCAAGTACTCTAAAACCTATGAATCCCTGACAGAGATATAAATCCAGACAATTTTTAGAACTCTGGCATACTATGTCCTTTCCTATCACTTCCCCTCCCTCATCGCTTCTTTTTCCTCCCTGTATTACCCTCTTTGGGTCTTTTGTCTTCCTTCTTCCTACCACAACTTTTTGTGCAATCTACACGTAATTAGAGCACACTTCAGCTTCAGACATTGGAATATGGTCGTCTGACCATATCATATCTGTTTTCTAATTAAAATGGACAGTGCATATGGTTTTCACACTGGTTTTGTAAAGGTAATAATATAGTCTTGGTTTGAATGATTACCATCAAATGAGCTCTAGCGGTGTAACATGTTTACTCATTGCTGAATGTACTCTGTTAAAACTCTATATACAAAGGTTCAAACTATATGTACAAAGGTTGTCATGACTGTACAACTGCTACTTTTCTGATTTTACAATAAAAATTTTATTGACAAAAAAAATGTTGAAATGCATCACTGAGGTGGCCCCCTTCTCCACTGCTCCACGTTTGACCAACAGAAGCCTCAAAACTAGCTTTTCCATGAGACTGTAATCTACCATAGTCTGGTAAGCCATTACATAAGCTCCTCTTTAAGGTGTCCTCAAGCTATTTCATCCTCTGCTCCCTCTGCGGGGATGGGATGAGTTTAAAGACTTCCCCTTGTAACGGTGGTCAAGGAGGGTTGCCAACCAATGATGATCCCTTTCCTTAATGCCACAAATTCTCAGGTCCATTTGCAGGCATTAAAAAATAGGGAAGCCCATGAACCGCTAGTTTGCGGAGGCATGAGAACTAGACTCCATGAGATTACAGTATCTGGAGCTGCCTCCTCCCAGCCACATACTACTCCCAAGGCTTCCGGGGATGGAAAACCATCCCTTAAGATTTGACATATGTCTTCCTCTGATTTAATGCATCCAAAACTGCCAGATTCCTCCTCCCTCTCCTCTTGTGTGTTCTGTGGCATTTGAAAAATAGTGTCTACATAAAGCGAGCCTTGAGAGGAAGTCCTATTCCTCCCGCTGCTCTGCCTCAAGCACTCTGTCCATAATGCCACACAGAGTCTGCTCCAGCAAGTACACAACAGGGATTGTGTCACTGATGCATGCTTTGTATTGGCTCACCATCCTTGTCGCCTCCTCAAATTTTGACAGTACAGTGCATGCATCCTTTATCAGCAGCCATTGGCATGGGGAAAAAAGCAAAGCCACCCTCAGCATGTCGTTGTGCCATACTCACACAGGTACTCATTGAAGGCCCTCTGCTGCATGTGCAGCCACTTCAGTGTTGCCAAAGATGAGTTCCACCTCATGAGCATGTCACTAATCAGGCGGTTTACGGGTAGGTGGCATTTCTGCTGAATTTCAGGGAACCGAACACTGGCTGTGTATGAATGCCTAAAATGGCTACAGACTCTTCTGGCCTGCTTTAGAAGATCTTGCAACCCTAGGTATCTGTTTTAAGAAATGCTGCACCACCAAATTGAGGACATGCGCCAGGCATGGTACATATGTCCACTTTCCCTGTCAAAGGCAGACAGGATGTTAGTGCCATTATCACACAGCACCATTCCTGGCTCAAGCTTGGGTGACATGAACTGGTCTGGGCCTTCAGCTCAGCCCTTGCAGAGCTGAAACAATCTTTGCTCCAGTGTGGCTCCTGTCCCCTAGACAGAACAGCTTGTTCTGTATCCTTCCTAGTTGCAAGCAAAGTTACCCAGTGTGCTGTGAACAAAATATAGCTTTCTGGACCACATGTCAGCAGTAATGTGGACCTTGCTGCTGGCTGCCTTACCCAACTATGCCACAACATTGCCTTCCATGTGATAGTAAAGAGCTGGAATTGCCTTACATAAAAAGAAACAGTGACTGGGAACCTGCCATTGTGGTACAGCACATTCTGAAAATTCATGGAAGGGGCAGATTCCATCAAACTGAAAGCCAGCAGCTTGGACAAGCTGGAATTTAGATACGGGCATGTGGGTGGCAGGGACTGTATTTTTTTTGCTGCAGCAGCGAAAATACCTGCTATGAAATTTGCCTGCTATGCTCTACAGCTGGTGGTGTGCTGCTGGCAGACATGCTGCAAGGACCTGTGACACCCTTAGCTATACCATTATCCCTGCCAGTGGAGGCTGCTGAGAGGTCATGAGTAGGGATGAGCCGAACACCCCCCTGTTTGGTTCGCACCAGAACTTGCGAACAGGCAAAAAATTAGTTTGAACACACGAACACCGTTAAAGTCTATGGAACACAAGCATGAATAATCAAAAGTGCTAATTTTAAAGGCTTATATGCAAGTTATTGTCATAAAAAGTGTTTAGGGACCTGGGTCCTGCCCCAGGGGACATGGATCAATGCAAAAAAAGTTTTAAAAATGGCTGTTTTTTCGGGAGCAGTGACTTTAATAATGCTTAAAGTGAAACAATAAAAGTGTAATATTCCTTTAAATTTTGTACCTGGGGGGTGTCTATAGTATGCCTGTAAAGGGGCGCGTGTTTCCCGTGTTTAGAACAGTCTGACAGCAAAATTACATTTCAAAGGAAAAAGTCATTTAAAACTACTCGCAACTATTAATAAATTGCCAGTCCGACAATACACATAAAAGTACACATAAAAGTACACATAAAAATGGCATGGGAATTCCCAACAGGGGAACCCCGGACAAATTTTTTTTTTAAATGGCGTGGGGTCCCACTCAAAATCTATACCAGACCCTTCAGGTCTGGTATGGATTTTAAGGGGAACCCTGCGCCAAAATAAAAATAAAAAATGGCGTGGGGTCCCCCCAAAAATCCATAACAGACCCTTATCCGAGCACGCAACCTGGCAGGCCGCATGAAAAGTGGGGGAACAAGAGAGCGCCCCCCCTCCTGAACCGTACCAGGCCACATGCCCTCAACATTGGAAGGGTGCTTTGGGGTAGCCCCCAAAACACCTTGTCCCCATGTTGATGAACACAAGGGCCTCATCCCCACAACCCTTGCCCAGTGGTTGTGGGGGTCTGCGGGCGGGGGGCTTATCGGAATCTGGAAGCCCCCTTTAACAAGGGGACCCCCAGATCCTGGTCCTCCCTCCTGTGTGAAATGGTAAAAGGGTACAAAAGTACCCCTACCATTTCACAAAAAACCTGTTAAAAATGACAAGAGACAGTTTTTGACAATTCCTTTTATTTAAATGCTTCTTCTTTCTTCTATCTTCTATCTTCTTTCTTCTATCTTCTATCTTCTATCTTCTATCTTCCTTCGGTTTCTTCCTTCATCTTCATCTTCTTCTTCTTCTGGTTCTTCTGGTTCTTCCTCCGGTGTTCTCATCTGGCATCTTCCTCCACGGCATCTTCTTCCCTTCTTCTCCTCGGGCCGCTCCACATCCATGATGGCATGGAGGGAGGCTCCAGCTGTGTGACGCTTCTCCTCTTCTGATGGTTCTTGAATAATGGGGGCGGGGCCACGTAACTGGTGACCCCTCCCCCCTCTGACATCACGGGGAATGCCACAGGGAAATCCCCATCAAGTACTCATGCGTCAGAGGGAGTGGGGTCACCGGGTCCCCCCCCCATTATTTAGAAACCGTCAGAAGAGGAGAAGCGTCACACAGCGGGAGCCTCCCTCCATGCCATCATGGATGCGGAGCGGACCGAGGAGAAGAAGGGAAGAAGACGCCACGGAGGAAGATGCCGGATGAGAACACTGTAAGAAGAACCAGAAGTAGAAGAAGATGGAGGAAGAAACCGAAGGAAGATAGAAGATAGAAGAAAGAAGAAGCATTTAAATAAAGGCTACCCCAAAGCACCCTCCCAATGTTGAGGGCATGTGGCCTGATACAGTTCAGGAGGGGGGCGCTCTCTCGTCCCCCCTCTTTCCCTGCAGCCTGCCAGGTTGCGTGCTCGGATAAGGGTCTGGTATGGATTTTTGGGGGACCCCACGCCATTTTTTTTTAATTTTGGCATGGAGTTCCCCTTAAAATCCATACCAGACCTGAAAGGTCTGGTATAGATTTTGAGGGGGACCCCACGCCATTTTTAAAAAAAAAATTTGTCCGGGGTTCCCCTAATATCCATACCAGACCTGAAGGGCCTGGTATGGAATTTAGGGGGACCCCCACGTCATTTTTTTTTTTTAATTTTGGTTCGGGGTTCCCCTGTGGGGAATTCCCATGCCGTTTTTATCAATAAACTTTTATGTGTATTGTTGGACCGGCAATTCATTAATAGCCGCGAGTAGTTTTAAATGACTTTTTTTCCTTTGAAATGTAATTTTGCTGTCAGACTGTTCTAAACACAGGAAACATGCGCCCCTTTGCAGGCATACTATAGACACCCCCAGGTACGAAATTTAAAGGAATATTACACTTTTATTGTTTCACTTTAAGCATTATTAAAATCACTGCTCCCAAAAAAACAACCTTTTTAAAAACTATTTTTGCATTGATCCATGTCCCCTGGGGCAGGACCCAGGTCCCCAAACACTTTTTATGACAATACCATGCAAATTAGCCTTTAAAATTAGCACTTTGATTACACCCATAGACATTTAAAGGGTGTTCTGCGGCTTTTGAATTTGCCGCGAACACCCCAAATTGTTCTCTGTTCAGCGAACTGGCGAACAGCCGATGTTTGAGTCGAACATGAGTTCGACTCGAACTCGAAGCTCATCCCTAGTCATGAGATATAGCTGGGGTAGACCTGAAAGGTGAGTGAGGAGGAGAAGAATTGCATCCCTTTTGTGTGGTTTTCAGGTGCTCTTGCCAATGGGCTGAGTGGTGGGAGGTTAAATGTCTTGTCAAGCATGTGGTACCCGTATGGCTGGTGTTTTTGCCACGCTTAATATGCTTGAGGCAAAGTTTGCAAATTGCAACATTGCGATAGGCTGCACATGTGCTAAAAAAAGGCCCATACAGATGAGCTGTGGGAAGTGGGCCGGGAGTATGGATGGTCCCTATGTTCGAATCGAACGTAAGTTTGACTCGAATATTGGGTGTTAGTTAGTTCGCAAACAAATCGGAGCGCCCCATAATACACTGCAAAATCACAGTGCATTGACAGCTGCTGATTGGCCAAAGCATGCACGTGACCTGCATGTTTTGGCCAATTGCAGCTCTATCTGCTGTGAGAGCCATGATTGGCCAAAGGCCCCACACTATATTAGGCCTCATTCCCACAACCCTTGTCCGGTGGTTGTGGGGGCTTATCAGAATCTGGAAGCCCCCTTTAACAAGGGGACCCCAGATCCCACCCCCCCATGTGAATTGGTAATGGGGTACATTGTACTCCTACCATTTCACAAAAAAAGTGGCCAAAATGGTAAAAAAATTATTATTAAAAGATAAAAAAATAAAAATGTCCTGCGATGTAAATCCAGGCTGCCCGAAAAAACAAAACCACTTTACATGCATACTATAGACATCCCCCAGGCACAATATTTAAAGGAATATTTCATTTTTATTGTTTCACTTTAAGCATTTAAAAAATTACTGCTCCCAAAAAAATGGCTATTTAAAAAAAAAAAAAATTGCATTGATTCATGTCCCCTGGGGCAGGACCCGGGTCCCCAAACACTTTTATGACAATAACTTGCATATAAGCCTTTAAAATTAGCACTTTTTATTTATTAATGTTAGTGTCCCATAGACTTTAACAGTGTTTCGGCAGCTTTCCAATTTGCCGCGATCACCGCATATTGTTTGCTGTTCGGTGAACACCCGATGTTCGAGTTGAGAAGAAGATAGAAGACGCCGCGAAGGAGATGCTGGACGAGAATGCCGGAGGAAGAACCAGAAGAGCCAGAAGAACCAGAAGAAGATGAAGGAAGATAGAAGAAAGAAGAAGCATTTAAATAAAGGAATTGTCAAAAACTGTCTCTTGTCATTTTTAACATTTTTGACAGTTTTTTAGTGAAATGGTAGGGGTAAGTACCCCCTTACCATTTCACACAGGGGGGGTGGGATCTGGGGGTCCCCTTGTTAAAGGGGGGTTAAGGGGGGCTTACAGATTCCGATAAGCCCCCCGCCCGCAGACCCCCACAACCACCGGCCAGGGTTGTGGGGATGAGGCCCTTGTCCTTTACAACATGGGGACAAGGTGTTTTGGGGGGCTATCCCAAAGCACCCTCCCAATGTTGAGGGCATGTGGCCTGGTACGGTTCAGGAGGGGGAGCCGCACTCTCGTCCCCCCCCTTTTCCTGCGGCCTGCCAGGTTGCGTGCTCGGATAAGGGTCTGGTATGGATTTTTGGGGGGAACCCCACGCCATTTTTTTTTTTTTTGGTGCGGGGTTCCCCTTAAAATCCATACCAGACCTGAAGGGTCTGGTATGGAATTTAGGGGGAACCCCACATCATTTTTTTTTTAAATTTTGGCTGGGGTTCCCCTTAATATCCATACCAGACCTGAAGGGCCTGGTATGGAATTTAGGGGGACTCCCACGTCATTTTTAAAAAAAATTTTGGTTCGGGGTTTCCCTGTGTTGAATTTCCATGCCGTTTTTATCAATGTTCTATGTGTATTGTCAGCAATGTAATAGCCGCGGGTAGTTTTCAATGGAATTTTTCCTTCGAAATGTAATTTTGCTGTCAGACTGTTCTAAACACGGGAAACATGCGCCCCTTTACAGGCATACTATAGACACCCCCCAGGTACGAAATTTAAAGGGATATTACACTTTTATTGTTTGACTTTAAGCATTATTAAAATCACTGCTCCTGAAAAAACGGCCGTTTTTAAAACTTTTTTTTGCATTGATCCATGTCCCCTGGGGCAGGACCCGGGTCCCCAAACACTTTTTATGACAATAACTTGCATACTGTATAAGCCTTTAAAATTAGCATTTTTGATTATTCATGTTCGTGTCCCATAGACTTTAACGGTGTTCGCGTGTTCGAGCGAACTTTTTTCCTGTTCGCATGTTCTGGTGCGAACCGAACAGGGGGGTGTTCGGTTCATCCCTAATCTCTAATGCTTGGGTTCAGGAAACGGTTTCCCAGGGGTTCAAAAGTAAGTTTGGTTTCTTACCTTCTCTTCGATTTTCACTTCCATTCTTTCTGTGTCAGCACTTGTTTGCAGATATCACTAGCGCCCTCTTGAATCTTCTGTATCTATATGTCATTGACTCAGCAACACGGTTTCTAGGATTTTTTATTTTAATGTATTAATCATTTGTATGCCTAAAGGGGAGTTTGCTCCCCATCTTGGATCTCAAACCTTTCAGATCCATTCTAGTCAAGAAATTATACAGATATTTCACCAGGTCTGGGTTTGCCTCTTTGCACCAAGAAGACTTTCTGCCTTTGTTGAAATCATGTCCCCATTTTTCCACTGCATTAGCATTTTAATATGTTTATTGTGGGGCCCCTGCACTACCATTTTGGCCCTACTCAGTCTCTTGTCTGTTCCAGCAAGGTGCTGGATCCAGTTTTAACCCTAGGAAACAATCCCTTTCCACTCTTTTCATATCTTTTGTTAACTTTTTCACTTTTATCACTTTTATTTTTCATTTCATTCCATTTTTATATTTTTAAATGATAAAGATCTATTTTTGCTGGTTATTATGCGTTGAAAAAAAAAACATTGATAATTTTTTTTTCATTTGCATGAGGAGGGTCTGGGTGGATCTTTTATATTCTTTGTCTAGAATAATTTAGTTTTATTCATGCTTACTTCATTGGAATGTGTTTGCCTTTGCAAGGCTATCAGCTGTTCTTTTGTTTTATATTTTATGTTCTACCAGGCAGATATTTAGGCTTATTCTGATGCCAGCTTCAGGCATTAGGTCCTCATGGTGGCTCCTTCAGCTGCAGGCAGGATCCAGTTTTTTGTTGTTTCTTGGGTATGTTAGCCCTTGTTGCTTTGTTGCCCACCCCTTAGTTGGACTGATTTGGATATTCCAACAGTCTTAAGATTTCCAGTGTTCCTCAATGGTCGAGAAAGAAAAAAATGTCATGCTCTTGGTACTGCTTGGCTACAAAAGTGAAGCATGGATGTGCAGAGTAGATCCTGTGCCGGCTAACTTTTTTTGTTGCCAGTGTTTATTTCTCCTGTAGGCAGCAGTATAACCCAAGAGTCTAAAAATGTCTGTGTCCCTCAATGGACTAGAAGGAAAATATTTTATGGTGAGTGCAAAAATGCTATTTCTATAGGCTATAGTGATTGATCCTGTTGAGGGATGATGGGATAGGTAAGTTTAGGCACTTTATAGTGACCATTGTGCTAACTTTGCCTTAATTTGTTTATTTTTAACCACATTATGTGCATCAAGGAAGAAGCACATAACATCCATCTCCAACAGCCAGGGTGATGTCTCCATAAATGTGGATGGTGTCTCCAGCAGATGGGATTTACCTTTTCGGATAAATTTAGAACTTTCTTTAAGGAATGTCATGAAGAGTTTGTACTGTATATCTTCAGTTTGTAGAATGGCTAGGTTTCTTTTGCTTTCTTATAGAAAACACACTGTCATTGTCTACATATATCATATAAACATATTTTAAAGATCTGTACAAAGTGATTAAAATATAATTTTTTTCCTAGATGGCCTTAATGCAGACAACATCCAACAATCATCTCAACATTTGAACAGCAGGTGGACAGACTTTTGTCAGTTACTGAGTGAGAGACTTTCTTGGCTGGAATATCAAAATAGCATCATTGCCTTTTACTCCCAGTTACAACGATTGGAACAGACAGCAATTACAGCTGAAAACTGGCTGAAAGCACAAAGTATAACAGCCTCCGAGGCAGAAGCAGTCAAAATGCAGTTACAAAAATGCAAGGTGAGAGAAATTATTTGCTGTTGCACAAACTTTGCATACTGTGAGTGTCACACAGGGAATAGAAATTTACAAATGGATCATACCAGATAAGTGTGAATAGAATAGAGAATAGATACACAATACAAAAATTGCCACTCTTGATCTCCTTGTCTAATCCCTAAATTATTACTTTTTCACTTTTACAAATAATCTACCCTGCTCTCAGGGATGGTATTCTATGAAGCCCACTTAAGCTGCCCATTGATGGATTGAAATTTGGCCGGTTGAGCAGGAACTGGCCAAATCTCAAACTATCTTTTGCCGTATCTGCTCAACAGAAGTCGAGCTAATGATCATGGCTGCTGGAAAACTTTTGTTGCTAAGCGGCTTGCAGCCAATTTCAAAACAGTAAAGATTTCTCTATTCACCTCACATGTGTGCATGGGGGAATCCATTTAATTAATTTCTATCAGTCTGCTGGCTGATCAAAAAATAATCAATTGTCTATGGCCAGCTTTAGGTTTAGAACAGTAGAGCTGCCAAGAGTAGCACCCAGCCACCCCCACATTTTGCAGTGTTGATATTCGGTAAAACTTTCTTAAAGATGAACTTCACTCGACTCATTACCCTCCTCTTATGCCAGGAGGCTGCAAAAGTGATGGAGATGTCAATCTCACCTAGGCAAGAATGGCAGCCAGGTGTGAGGGTTTAGAAAAAAAATGTAACAAACTAATTAAAAGAAAAATTACACGTTAGATTGCAGGGGCTTGGGCAAGGAAGAAAGCAATGATGACTAACGCATCCAGAGGGTAAAGGTCTTCTTTACATATAATAAAAGGTTTCCAGTCGTCTGCCATACCATCTATCCCATGTGTTTACACTGGTGAAATAGTGGAATTACAGTTTTCCATTCTTGTTCTGTAAACCTAGATCTAATAGGGTAGAGAAACAGTTTATCTTACCCTTCTAATAACAGGACACAGTGGACAAACAAATGTGTTATAAGTGTCACTCGCCCAAAGTGTCAAAAGACAAATACAAATTAAGATAAAAATATTAGCTAAAAAGAAGACTAAAATGTACATGTGAAAAGAATAAACAACAATAAACACTCACTGCTAGGATGTTGCAGCATTAATGGTGAAATCTATCCTAGAGTCAAATTCTACTGGTGATTGCTGCGTTTCCCAATAAATTTTATATTATATACAATAAAGTGCTGGAGTGACATATCAATCAATTGTACATATATCAGCATGTGCATCAATTCATATAGCACAAGCAAAACTCATCAGTATATAGAAATAAGAAAAACTAAATCCAGTCCATGAATGCAAAGGTAAGCATGTCGCCAGTGAAAGTAGTGTATAAAAGTTCATCAGAAATGGTGCATGACAAGTTCATCAATTATCAACACTAAAAGTGCTCCGTGCTTGTGCAGAATCACTGGAAGACCAAATGTGCGGACTCCCACCAGGGTGCCCACTCACCCGCAGGTATGGACCCCCTGGGCTTATGCCGAGGTGAGTAAACAAGGCTTTTATGAATGTGTATCCACCCGATGACATGGGGTTCCTCTCATGTGGTCCAGATCATAGAAGAGAAGCAATTACAAAATGGACATAGCGTAATACCGTTTATTAAAATCAATTTTAAAAAACATGCAAAATATCACTGGCATATTGTAGTGCTGTATCCCGGCACTAGGAATGATCTGCCAGCTGTACAATCTGTATGGGCAGCTGCACGGCGATCCCTGAAGCCAGCATGTTTTCTACTCGGCAAAAGTGAAGTCCAACATGACCTGAGAGCCCACCCCTACATGTTTCATTATCAAGATGTGATCAGGAGGCCTGGTCACATCCATCAACCCCATTATTATATACCCCATATTAACTTGCCATTGGTCCCATTAATCTTTTGATTGTATAGTTTAATATCTGTACGGTTCCAGCTGGCAGATGGTTCTTACATAGAGCATGGTCAGATCAACTTACAAACAAACTATTTTTAAAAAACAATTAGAAAAAAAGGTAAAATTGTATACCAGTCCATTGGGACAGCTTCACCTTGAGTCCAAATGGCTAGTGGCACATAGCTCTTATGTATATCTTTTTGCCATTGAGTTGTAGGCCATAGTTGCTACTTATGCAGAATGTTTAGATGTTATGGTATTTCCAGAAGAAGGGATGAGCTTCGTGTTCAAATCGAACGCATGTTCAACTCGAACATCGCCTGTTCAGTCGTTTGCCAAATTACAAACGATATGGGCCGTTCGTGCCAAATTCGAGTGGCGCATCACGGCCCATAATTTACTGTGGCATCGCAGTGCATTGCTGGCTGAGGATTGTCCAACCATGCACTATGACCCGCATGCTTGGCCAATCACAGTGCCGTCTGTACAGAGAGCCGTAATTGGCCAAAGCCAGGGTGGCTTTGGCCAATTATGGCTCAGGGGGTTTAGTACACTCCCCACACTATATAAGGCCGCCTGCACGGTGGCCCTGTGTAGTGTGTTCCGGCGTTGAGAGAGAGATATATAGACAAAGAGACAGTGTCATTTGATTTAAGTTAGAGTTAGAGTAAGCAGGCGAGTCAGTTAGCTGCCCTTACAGTGTATTGTGTATATATATAAAATTGGTGGTGTTCTTCTGATCCTATTAATACCACAGGCAGGCAGCTACAGTATTTACAGTTAGTTTACTGTGTCCTCTGCACAGTGTGTGCCTAAAGCTATTTGAAGAAAATTAATGCTGTTCTTCTGATCCTATTAATACCACGGGCAGGCAGCTACAGCATTTACTGTTAGAGCAGTGCGTCCTCTGCACAGTGTGCACATTATTAACACCACAGGCAGGCAGCTACAGTATTTACAGTTAGTGCACCTGTAGGGATGAACCGAACACCCCCCAGTTCGGTTCGCACCAGAACCTGCAAACAGACCGAAAATTTGCACGAACTTTAGAACCCCATTGACGTCTATGGGACTCGAACGTTCAAAATCAAAAGTGCTCATTTTAAAGGCTAATTTTCATGGTATTGTCCTAAAAAGGGTTTGGGGACTCGGGTCCTGCCCCAGGGGACATGTATCAATGCAAAAAAAACTTTTAAAAACAGCAGTTTTTTCTGGAGCAGTGATTTTAATGATGCTTAAAGTAAAAGATAAAGTGAAATATTCCTATCGTACCTGGGGGGTGTCTATAGTATGCCTGTAAAGTGGCACGTGTTTCCCATGCTTAGAACAGTCCCTGCACAAAATTACATTTTTAAAGGAAAAAAATCATTAAGTCAAACTGCTTGTGGCTTTAATGTAATGTCAGGTACTGGCAATATGGATGAAAATCAGTGAGACAAACGGCATGGGTACCCTCCAGTCCATTACCAGGCCCTTTCGGTCCTGTATGAATATAAGGGAGAACCCCACACCCAAATTAAAAAAAGGAAAGGCGTGAGGCCCTCAGGCCCTATATACTCTGAACAGCAGTATAGAGGCGGTGCAAACAAGACAGGGGCTGTAGGTTTGTTGCTAAGTAGAATCTGTTTGTAATTTTGAACTGGTACATTTTTAAAGGGTAGCTCCAGCCAAAAAATCTGTTTTTAAGCTTTTTGGAAAACACAGGAAAGGGTTATCACCCCTGTGACATTTGTTTTGCTGTCTGTGCTCCTCTTCAGAAGATTTCACCTCACTTTTTGTCCCAATGACAAATGTTTTTTGAAAATTTGGGGTTTTTAGTGAAACAAGGATTGGTGATAAAGCATCAGGGGAAAGGAGAAAAGTTTTTCTCATATTAACTCTTATAGGAGAGAATTTCCCTTCCTATGGGGTAGATTTCATCTCACTTCCTGTTGTCTCCTTCCGTTTGCAAGTAGGAGTCTTTTGTAAGTTGGATGTTTGAAGGTAGGGGCCTGCCCTATATACTTGGGCCTTAGGTGTTGTTGTGGCCTCAACACTGTAAGCTCTCACAGGGTCCTGCTGTGAAATATTAGATCAAGGATTGTAATTACATGCCCCTGTTGAACAGGGCCAGAAAAATGGGCCTTTGGTGATGGTGGTGGTGGTGCTGGTGCCACAACACTGTAAGTCCTCACAGTTACTCTTGGTGGGCGCTGGAACGGGCCCTGCTGTGAAATATTAGATCAAGAATTGTAATTACATACCCCTGTTGAACAGGGGCTGAAAAATTGGGCCTTTGGAGGTGGTGTTGGTGCTGGTGCCACAACACTGTAAGTCCTCATAGTTAATCTTGGTGGGCGCAGAAACATGCCCTGCTGTGAAATATTCAATCAAGAATTGTAATTACATGCCCCTGTTGAACAGGGCCAGAAAAATTGGGCCTTTGGTGGTGGTAGTGGTGGTGGTGCTGGTGGCACAACACTGTAAGTCCTCACAGTTAATCTTGGTGGGCGCATTAACGGTCCCTGCTGTGAAATATTTGATCAAGAATTGTAATTACATGCCCCTGTTGAACAGGGGCTGAAAAATTGGGCCTTTGGTGGTGGTGGTGGTGGTGTTGGTGTTGGTTCCACAACACTGTACGTCCTCACAGTTAATCTTGGTGGGCGCTGGAACAGGCCCTGCTGTGAAATATTAGATCAAGAATTGTAATTACATACCCCTGTTGAACAGGGGCTGAAAAATTGGGCCTTTGGTGGTGGTGTTGGTGCTGGTGCCACAACACTGTAAGTCCTCATAGTTAATCTTGGTGGGCGCAGAAACATGCCCTGCTGTGAAATATTCAATCAAGAATTGTATTTACATGCCCCTGTTGAACATGGCCAGAAAAATAGGGGCCTTTGGTAGTGGTGGTGGTGGTGCTGGTGGCACAACACTGTAAGTCCTCACAGTTAATCTTGGTGGGCGCACTAACGGGCCCTGCTGTGAAATATTTGATCAAGAATTGTAGTTACATGCCCCTGTTTAACAGGGGCTGAAAAATTGGGCTTTTGGTGGTGGTGGTGGTGGTGGTGGTGGTGTTGGTTCCACAACACTGTAAGTACTCACAGTTAATCTTGGTGGGCGCAGAAACGGGCCCTGCTGTGAAATATTGGATCAAGAATTGTAATTACATGTCCCTGTTGAACAGGGGCTGAAAAATTGGGCCTTAGGTACTGGTGCTGGTACCACAATACTGCAACCCCTTACGGATACTCTAGATGGAGCGCAGGAACTAGCCCTGCTGCAAAGAATTGCATCAAAAATTGTAATTACATGCCCTTGTTAAACAGGGGCTTAAAAATTGGGCCTTTGGCACTGGTGGCAGCACCCAGAACCAAAAATGTTCTTACAAGCTATCAGCATGATCATTGAGGAGGAAGAGGATAATTACTCAGCATAACAGGATAGTCACTCAGCATCAGCATAGGCAGTCTTTGAAGGGATCTGATATTTCAAAAAAAATTATTCGGTTACATCAGCATCAGGTGCTTGGTAGCTGGTGGTGATCCAAGACTGATTCATTTTTATGAAGGTCAGTCGATCGACAGAGTCGGTGGACAGACGCACTCTGTGATCGGTTACAAAGCCTCCAGCAGCACTGAATGTGCATTCCGAAAGAACGCTGGATGCAGGACAGGCCAGTAGCTCAATTGCATAATGTGCAAGCTCTGGCCAGTGATCCATCCTCAAGACCCAGTAACCCAGAGGATTTTTGGTAGGAAAAGTGTCCAAGTCAGATCTTGCCCCTAGGTATTCCTGCACCATGTAAAACAGACGCTGGCGATGGTTGCTGGAACCGATCATACTTTGGGGCTGCGGACTAAAAAATTGTCTGAATGCATCGGTCAGACGGCCACCTTCTCCACCGCTCCTTCTTTGACTGACTGAAGCCTCAGTAACACGATGTCCAGAAACAGGGGTTTGTAACCTCCCAGTCTCTGTGAACGCGTTGCACAGACCTTTCTGCAAGGCCTCCCGAAGATGTTTCATCCTCTGCTCCCTCTGCGACGGCAAGATAAGGTCTGCAACCTTACCCTTGTAACGTGGTTTAAGGAGGGTTGCCAGCCAGTATTGGTCCTTCTCCTTGATACCACGAATACGAGGATCCTTACGCAGGCTTTGCAGGATCAGGGAGGCCATGCAGCGTAGGTTTGCTGAGGCATTTGTTCCGGAGTCCTCTGGGTCACTAAGGACGACATGGTCCGCAGCCACCTCCTCCCAGCCACATACAAGTCCATGTGTTTCTTGGGACTGATCCCTTAAAGATTGCTGCTGATGCTGAGTGCCAGGCTCCACCTCCATTCTGACACAATCCTCCTCTTCCTCCTCCTCCTCTTCCCTGTCCTCTTCCTGTGTGATCGGTGGGCATGCAGGAACACAGGAACTGCTATGTATGTTGTCTAATTTGGGATGATACAATGTTATTAAACATGGATGACCATGAAACTTTCTAATTGTTTAATTAGGGCTCTGAGTGGATAGAACCAATAGATGACATTGCATGGGTCTTGCAGACATTTGCAGCATACCATAGCATTGAGTGGAACAAATGTCCTTTACATCATTCAACCATGTGGGGAGTTCATCGACTGAGGAATGGACAAAAAGAGGTGCTGTTAACATCGTATTAGGGCAACCGCTCATAATGAATGTGAATAGCGTAACACAGAGAACCGGAACTTAAGTGATTTGTATCACTGGTGGAAACACGGGGCGGCGCTATAGGAAGACCTTTATCAATATAAGGAAATATCAGCCCCTACCTCCATTAAGTCCAGATGAAGCTACACCTACCAATTTAGCGAAACGCGTTGACATCACAGTGGTCATGTGACATCGACCTACGCTGTGCCTCCGTCTGCGGGAATTTTGAGAAAGGATTTGTGTACAGGAAAACACGCGTAGCGTGTCTCAAACCAACCGGCGGCTGCGGCTAATGGATCCCGGAAAACAAAGGTCACATTAAAGAGTGAGACCACGGAACGGAGCTTTGAGACATCAAATGTGGAAAGGGATCAAATACGTAGTATGACCAACTAAGTGGTAAGGTGTTCATGGATCATTTTGAATACGTGTCTAGACTGAATTTGGAATTGACTTTTTGAGTGATGGACTATTTGTCTGATATAACTATATAGGTATAACACCACTAAATATATCTTTGTGCGGGAGCTGCACATTACCATCTTGGAGTCAGCAAATTTTTCTTTGGCCGTCTATAGGCTTTTCTGAGCCATATGCTTAATAGATCTCAAAGCAAAGAAATTTGCTGTATCCCCTTTGAAATGAACTGATCCTGCACTATTTATACCATTGATCAAGCTGATTTCCGCTATTCCCCTTTGGAGGTCATTATATGATGGAAGGAAAAACCCCTAGTTTACAGTGAGGAAGATGCCTTTTTACCCATTAAACTTGGAAACCTGCTGTTGTTTAAATACCAGGACTGTTCACTGTACAAAGGGAACATATAGGCGGCCCTGCAGTACTAGGCATTGCTCAGTCTGTGATCCCCTTCAATTCCACTCAATCCTTTTCTCAATTCAGGTGGAAGGTTTTGTACACCTATATATGCAAACTACATTTAAACATCCCCCGGGGGCCATTCACTGGTAACTTGCACAACACGGAATTCACACGATGATGATCTAGTACTAATATTATTTACATGTGATTTAGTCTCTTTCCACAGTTGGCAAGTTCCCTGTGAATAAAATTGTTAGGTAGATGTCCGGACCATCTGTGTGTATGTGAGGGATGGGGTTTTTGTGTTCTTTTTGATTTTGTAGTACTGTGTACGTGTTGTCCTCGTTTTTCTGTGTTTGAATACACTTAGCTCTTATCGGGTCATCCCTCCTATGGATGGGACCCGGAGAGTATTATATGTGGAGCTGTCATGCCTTTTTATCTTAATTATCATGCAATGAATTATATTTAGATTTAATAAATTTTGTATTCATTTTTGGAACCAAGTAATTTGTACTTTCTTTTGCAAAAGTAGCTATCTGTCTAGATCCTGGTAGCAATACTGGGTTTCTTCTACATGTTTGTCCACCTTCATTCTGACATAATCCTCCTCCTCTTCCTCCTCCTCCTCCTCCTCTTCCTCCTCCTCCTCCTCCTCTTCCTGTGTGATCGGCGGGCACACAGGAACACTGTCTGGATAAAGGGGGCCTTGAGAGCTAAGGAAGTCCTCCTCTTCCTGCCTCTGTTCTGCCTCAAGTGCCCTGTTCATTATTCCACGCAGCGCGTGCTCCAACAGGTGGACAAGGGGGACAGTGTCACTGATGCATGCACTGTCACTGCTCACCATCCTCATGGCCTCCTCAAATGGTGACAGGACAGTGCATGCATCCCTGATCATGGCCCACTGGTATGGGGAAAAAAAAACAAGCTCCCCTGACTCTGTCCTGGTGCCATAGTCGCACAGGTACTCATTGATGGCCCTCCGCTGCATGTGCAGCCGCTGCAGCATGGCCAACGTTGAGTTCCACCTGGTGGGCATGTCACAAATTAGGCGGTTCTTGGGCAGGTTAAACTCCTTTTGGAGGTCTGCCAGCTAAGCACTGGCATTATATGACCGGCGGAAATGCACACAGACTTTCCTGGCTTGCCTCAGGACATCCTGTAAGCCCGGGTACCTGCCCAAGAACCGCTGCACCGCCAAGTTAAGGACGTGAGCTAAAAAGGCACATGGGTCAGTTGTCCCTTTCGGAGGGCAGAGTGAAGGTTGGTGCCATTGTCGCAAACCACCATTCCTGCCTTAAGTTGGCGTGGCGTCAACCACCTCTGAACCTGCCCCTGCAGAGCTGACAGAACCTCTGCCCCAGTGTAGCTCCTGTCCCCCAAGCACACCAGCTCAAGCACCGCATGGCATCTTTTGGTCTGCGTAGTTGCGTAGCCTCTTGAATGCCTACGGAGCACCGCTGGTTCCGAGGACAAAGCACAGGAAGAGGCCATGGAGGACGAAGAAGAGGAGGGGGTGGAGGAGAGAGGTGTGTCACAATCATTAGTAGTGGCATTTTGGAGGCGTGGTGGCAGAACAACCTCCAACACTACTGCACCTTGTCCTGCATCCTTCCCAGCTGCCAGCAGAGTGACCCAATGCACCGTGAAACTTAGGTAACATCCCTGTCCATGCCTGCTAGACCATGAGTCAGCAGTAAGGTGCACCTTACCGCTGACCGCCCTGTCCAGCGAGGCCAAGACATTGCCTTCCACATGCCGGTAGAGAGCCGGAATCGCCTTCTGTGAGAAAAAGTGGCGTTTGGGTACCTGCCACTGAGACACATTCCACAAACTCACGGAAGGGGGCAGAGTCTACCAACTGAAAAGGTAGCAGTTGAAGTGCTAGCAATTTTGCCAAGCTAGCATTCAACTGCTGGGCATGTGGATGGCTGGGAGCGAACTTCTTTCGGCGGTGCAGCAGCTGGGGCAGGGAAATTTGCCTGGTACAATCTGACGTCGGTGTTCCGAAAGCAGATTGCCCACATGGACATGGTGGGGCTAGGGAAGGAGTGACTGATGCCATTGAGCCGAGGGAATAGGCCGCGTTGGCAGCTGCTTTGCCAGACAAAGTACCCTGAGCATTAGTGAGAGAGAATGAGGAGGATGAGGACGGCTTGGTCATCCACTCGACCAAATCTTCCGCATGTTGCGGCTCAACATGGCCAGCTGCCGAAAAAAAGGGCCAAGCGTGTCCCATGGCCACGTGCTGGTGAGGATGCACCATCTCCACAACCAGCACTGTTGCCTCTAGACACAGAGCCTGCTTGCCCTCTTTTTATTGGCTTGTGACTGTCTGCCTCTCCTTGTTGGCCTTCCAAACATACTAATGGCCTGTAGCTGCACTAAGCTGCGATATATATATATATATATATATATATATATATATATATATATATACACTGATACTGCAGCTAGCAAAATCAACTGCCTGCCTGTAGTATGAGGAACACCACCAACCTTCTACAGGTAGCTTTAGCTGAGCACTGTGCAGAGGTCGCACTACACTAACTTGTAGTTTTAGCTGAACACTGTGAGGAGGACGCACTACACTAACTTGTAGCTTATTTAGCTGCCTGTGGTAGTGATAGGATCAGGAAAACACCACCAACCTTCTACAGGTAGCTTTAGCTGAACACTGTGCAGAGCTCACAAAAAGCTAACTTGTAGCTTATTAGCTGCCTGCGGTAGTGATAGGATCAGGAAAACACCACCAAACTTCTACAGGTAGCTTTAGCTGAACACTGTGCAGAGCTCGCACTACACTAACTTGTAGTTTTAGCTGAAACACTGTGAGGAGGATGCACTACACTAACTTGTAGCTTTAGCTGAACACTGTCCAGAGGTCGCACTACACTAACTTGTAGTTTTAGCTGAACACTGTGAGGAGGATGCACTACACTAACTTGTAGCTTTAGCTGAACACTGTGAGGAGGACGCACTACCCTAACTTGTAGCTTTAGCTGAACACTGTGCACTACACTAACTTGTAGCTTTAGCTGAAGACTGTTCAGAGGACGCACTACACTAACTTGTAACTTTAGCTGAACACTGTGTAGAGGTCTCACTAAACTAACTTGTAGCTTTAACTGAACACTGTGAGGAGGATGCACTACACTAATTATAAATAGTCTAGCTGCCTGACTGTGGTACTAATAGGATCAAAAGAACACCAGCAATTTTCTTCAGGTAGCTGTAAATACTGTAACAACACAAGCCTGCCTGTCAATAGCAGCAAGATAACAGGAACGGATCTAGCTAAACTGAATACAGTGTATATATATATATATATATATATATATATATATATACACACACAACACCTGGGATGCATATATATACACAATACACTGTAAGTGCAGCTAACTCACTGACTGTCCTGCCTAATCTATCTAACTTAAATCAAATGACACTGTCTCTCTGTCTATCTATCTCTCTCTCAACGCCGGAACACACACTACACAGGGCCGCCATGTAGGCGGCCTTATATAGTGTGGGGCGTGTACTAAATCCCCTAAACCATAATTGGCCAAAGCCTCCTTGACTTTGGGCAATTACAGCTCTCTGTTCAGACGGCGCTGTGATTAGCCAAGCATGGGGGTCATAGTGCATGCTTGGCCAATCCTCAGCCAGCAATGCACTGCGATGCCGCAGTTAATTATGGGCCGTGACGCGCCACACGAATTTGGCGGCCCATATCGTTCGCAAATCGGCAAACGGGCGAACAGACGATGTTCAAGTCGAACATGGGTTTGACTCGAACATGAAGCTCATCCCCAGTCCTCTGCACAGTGTGCACCTAAAGCTACCTGAAGAAAATTAGAGATGTTCTTCTGATCCTATTAATACCACAGGCAGGCAGCTACAGTATTTACAGTTAGTGTAGTGCGTCCTCTGCACAGTGTGCACCTACAGCTACCTGGAGACAATTGCTGTTGTTCTTCTCCTTTTAATACCGCAGGCAGCTACAGTATTTACATTTAGTGTACTGTGTCCTCTGCACAGTGTGCACCTAAAGCTACCTGAATAAAATTGGTGGTGTTCTTCTGATCCTATTAATACCACAGGCAGGCAGCTACAGTATTTACAGTTCGTGTACTGTGTCCTCTGCACAGTGTGCACCTAAAGCTACCTGAAGACAATTGCTGTTGTTCTGCTCCTATTAATACCACAGGCAGACAGTTACAGTATTTACAGTTAGTGTACTGCGTCCTCTGCACAGTGTGCACCTAAAGCTACCTGAAGACAATTGCTGGTGTTCTCATACTAATAATACTACAGGCAGGCAGTTGATTCTGCTAGCTGCAGTATCAGTATATCTATACATGTCAGCTTTGTGCAGCTACATCTCACTGCAGGCCATTAGTAGAGATGAGCCGAACACCCCCCCTGTTCGGTTCCCCCAGAACATGCGAACAGGCAAAAAATTTGTGCGAACACCGTTAAAGTCTATGGGACTCGAACATGAATAATCAGTGCTAATTTGAAAGGCTTATATGCAAGTTATTGTGATAAAAAGTGTGTGGGGACCTGGGTCCTGCCCCAGGGGACATGGATCAATGCAAAAAAAGTTTTAAAAATGGCTGTTTTTTCGGGAGCAGTGGTTTTAATAATGCTTAAAGTGAAACAATAAAAGTGTAATATTCCTTTAAATTTCGTACCTGGGGGGTGTCTATAGTATGCCTGTAAAGGGGCGCATGTTTCCCGTGTTTAGAACAGTCTGACAGCAAAATGACATTTCAAAAGAAAAAAAGTCATTTAAAACTACTTGCGGCTATTAATGAATTTTCGGTCCGACAATACACATAAAAGTTCATTGATAAAAAACGGCATGGGAATTCCCCACAGGGGAACCCCGAACCAAAAATTAAAAAAAAATGGCGTGGGGGGTCCCCCTAAATTCCATACCAGGCCCTTCAGGTCTTTGGGCGAACTGGCGAACAGCCGCTGTTCAAGTCAAACATGAGTTTGACTCGAACTCGAAGCTCATACCTAGCCATTAGTATGTCTGGAAGGCCAACAAGGAGAGGCAGACAGTCACAAGCCAATAAAAGAGGGCAAGCAGGCTCTGTGTCTAGAGACAACAGTGCTGGTCGTGGAGATGGTGCATCCTCAGCACGTGGCCGTGGGACACGCTTGTCCTTTTTTCGGCAGCTGGCCGTGTTGAGCCGCAACATGCCGAAGACTTGGTAGAGTGGATGACCAAGCCATCCTCATCCTCCTCATCCTCTCTCACCCAGGCTGAGGGTACTTTGTCTGGCAAAGCAGCTGCCATCGCGGCCTCTTCCCTCGGCTCAATGACATCAGTCACTCCTTCCCTAGCCCCACCATGTCCTCCTGAGGAGTTCCCCAAACTGTTTGACCACAGTGTTGGGTACATGCTCCAGGAGGATGCCCAGCATTTTGAAGGCTCTGATGATGGTACCCAGCTAGAGGAAGGCAGTAACATGAGCCCAGAGAGAGGTGGTGCCTAAGAAGGACAGCAATCTGGCAGTCATGTTACCCCAGCTGCAGCATACTGCCAGCTTTGCTCCAGTGATGAGGAGGGAGTGGATGATGAGGTCACTGACTCCACGTGGGTGCCTGATAGGAGAGAGGAGGAGGAGGAGGAGGCACATCACCAACGAGGCAGGATGCCCTCCAGGGGCCAGCTTAAAAGCAGCACACTGACTGCATCACACCGCAGAGCTCCGCATGTGCAGGGCGCTGCTGTCTCTGTGCATTATTCCAAAAGTTCTTTGGTGTGGGCCTTTTTAGAGATGAGTGCATCAGATCCCACCGCTGCTATTTGCAACATATGTCTCAAGCGTATCTCTCGTGGCCAAAACATCTCCCACTTGGGCACCACATGCTTGACCAGACATATGTTGACCTGCCATGCAGTTCAATGGCAAGCGTACCTAAAAGACCCACACCAAAGAACAAAGAGGACCTCTCCTTGCTCCTCATCAGCTGGGATCTCCAACCCCACTATACTTTCAGTCCTCTCTGAGACCTGCACTGAGAGGAATGAAGGTATAGAATTAGGTGTGTCAAAGCCAAGTACTTGGGGGCAATCTGCTATCAGTACACCGATGTCAGATTGTACCAGGCAAATTTCCCTGCCCCAGCTGCTGCACCGCCAAAAGAAGTTCGCTCCCAGCCATCCACATGCCCAGTGGTTGAATGCTAGCATGGCTAAATTGCTGGCACTTCAACAGCTGCCTTTTCAGTTGGTAGACTCTGCCCCCTTCCGTGAGTTTGTGGAATGTGCGGTTCCTCAGTGGCAGGTTCCTAAATGCCATGTTTTCGCACGGAAGGCGATTCCGGCTCTCTACCGGCATGTGGAAGGCAATGTCTTGACCTCGCTGGACAGGGCGGTCAGCGATAAGGTGCATATTACCGCTGACTCATGGTCCAGCAGGCATGGACAGAGACGTTACCTATCTTTCACCATGCACTGGGTGACTCTTCTGGCAGCTGGGAAGGATGCAGGACAGCATGCAGTAGTGTTGGAGGTTGTTCTGCCACCACGCCTCCAAAATGCTACTAGTGTCGATTCTGCCACACCTCTCTTCTCCACGCCCTCCTCTTTTTCTTCCTCCATGGCCTCTTCCTGTGCTGATTTGACTTCGGAACCAGCGGTGCTCCGTAGGCGTTCAAGGGGCTACGCAAGCACGCAGGCCAAAAGATGCCATGCGGTGCTTGAGCTGGTGTGCTTGGGGGACAGGAGCCACACTGGGACAGAGATTCTGTCAGCTCTACAGGGGCAGGTTCAGAGGTGGTTGACACCACGCCAACTTAAGGCAGGAATGGTGGTTTGGGACAATGGCACCAACCTCCTCTCTGCCCTCCGACAGGGACAAATGACCCATGTGCCCTGTTGGCTCACATCCTTAACTTGGTGGTGCAGCGGTTCTTGGGCAGGTACAGGATGCCCTGAGGCAGGCCAGGAAAGTCTGTGTGCATTTCCGCAGGTCATATAATGCCAGTGCTCGGCTGGCTGACCTCCAAAAGGAATTTAACCTGCCCAAGAACCGCCTAATCTGTGACATGCCCTCCAGGTGGAACTCAAAGTTTACCATGCTGCAGTGGCTACACATGCAGCAGAGGGCCATTAATGAGTACCTGTACGACTGTGGCACCAAGACAGGGTCAGGGGAGCTAGGTTTTTTTCCCCATGCCAGTGGGCCATGACTAGGGATGCATGCACTGTCCTGTCACCATTTGAGGAGGCCACGAGGATGGTGAGCAGGGACAGTGCATGCATCAGTGACACTGTCCCCCTTGTCCACCTGTTGGAGCACACTCTGCGTGGAATAATGGACAGGGCACTTGAGGCAGAACAGAGGCAGGAAGAGGAGGACTTCCTTAGCTCTCAAGGCACCCTTTATCCAGACAGTGTTCCTGCGTGCCCACCGATCACACAGGAAGAGGACGATGAGGAGGAGGAGGAGGAAGAGGAGGATTGTGTCAGAATGGAGGTGGAGCCTGGCACTCAGCATCAGCAGCAGTCTTTAAGGGATCATTTACAGTCCCAATAAACCCATGGACCTGTACGTGGCTGGGAGGAGGTGGCTGCGGATCATGTCGTCCTTAGTGACCCAGAGGACTCCGGACCGAATGCCTCAGCAAACCTATGCTGCATGGCCTCCCTGATCCTGCAAAGCCTGCGGAAGGATCCTCGTATTCGTGGTATCAAGGAAGTGGATCAATACTGGCTTGACGGTTGTAATTTCAGCAAACTTTTGCGTGACCATGTATATGCAAGGCAAACTTGAGCGGAACCCCATCAGAAAAGCCGTCATATCTTTTTCTGACGAGAAATACGCTCGTGTATACGTGGCATAAGAGTTACTCGGGCCTGAATATAAATTTTTACAAAAGTGAACAGTACAACAGTGACGTACAACACTACGACGGGCCGAGAAAATGAAGTTCAATGTTTTCGAGCATGCATCGAATATTGCGTGTCGGAATTTCCGCAGACCATCGCATTTTCGGATAGGAACTTTTCCCGACCGAAAAATTGAGAGCATGCTCTCAATCTTTTGCTGGCTGGGATTCTGCCAGCAAAAGACCAATGGAGCCTACACACGGTCGCTTTTTCTGAAAAACTCTCATCGGTCTTTTGCAGGCCAAAACTCCGGTCGTGTGTACGCGGCATAAAAAACATGTGAAAAGTTCTTAGATAGTTATCATATCTGAAGCTGGATTGGACGTGAAAAGGAGAATGTCGTCCGTGAATAGTGCTAGTCGTAGATTTTGTTGGCATTGATATATGGGTGAGGTATAGGTGCCCATGCACAATCTCGCCAAAAACTTCCCTGGCTTATTGCCGAATTTGTAGTATTGCAAGTCTAAATGTGCTTGATATATTTGTTCCTGGGCAGTGGCGTCTCCAGCTTTCATATTTAGGGGGGGCACATATATATATATATATATATATATATATATATATATCCTGGGGCCCTTTACTACGATCCCACAACAGCCCCTTCACATGTTCTGCAGTGAGCTCCCTTCCTACTGTATTGGGGCCCCCCCAGGGTGTCAGAAAACAACAGCAAAATGTAAGAAAATATAAGGGTCCAAAGCAGTGGGACAACCTTTGCCAGGGTTGCAAAGGTTGTCTTGCCACTGGGCCCTGGTGTTCTGCTACTGTGGGGTTTCCCAGCCCCCTCTTGCTGTCCTGCTCCCTGACAGCGCTGGTCTGGCATCTCTTGGAATTTACAGGCTGGTTCTCCTGTCCTAAGGATGGGAGAAATCAGTCTGTTTTTTCAGTAACTGAGAGTCCTGGTGGAGTCCTTCCTGCAACTTGCTCTTCTCCCTGCCAAAGAAGATGCAGGGGAAGGAGCAGATTGGGCGGCCATGGTTGTGTGAGCGCTTGCATTATGCAGTGTCAGCGAGCAGAGGGAGGGGGAGGAATCACCCGCAGGAGCTGACTGGGGATGCTCTCCCTCTCAATAGAGACTGTGTTACTCCAGCGGCGGCCCAAGTAAGATGCGGCGCATCAGCTACGAATGCAAACAAAAAGACATTGCCTTTTTGTAAAAAAAAAAAAAAAAAAACAATTTTAATTGGGGGGGCACATGGTGGGGAACAGCATAATGTTGGGGAAGTCAGGGCCCCCTCTGCCCCCCCTTAGTGACGCCATTGATCCTGGGCCTCAGCCCATAAATCAAATTCAGCCTTGGCTTCTCGCTATGATTTGCGATGCTCAGGGGAGTGGTTCTGTGAGAGCAGTGGTTGGGTGTGTCTGAGGTGGTCGCTGGCTTCTTGATAGTGCTTTAGAACTTTTCTTTTGTAGGAGGATGCAAATGCAATAATTTTTCAAAACAGCATTGTCAGCATCCCAGCATAGGTTGGGACAAGTGCTGTGAGCCACTTTTGTTGATTCGTACTCAGACCAGGCCTCTTGTAGGACTTTCTGGAGATCTGGGTTGTGAGATAAATATTGGGGGAAGCGCTAGGTTTTGGCTGGGGGTTGTAAGCTCGTATTGAGACTGTGACGGGGGCATGATCTGATATCGCTATTTCATGATTAAGAGTATCTGACGTATGAGGCAAAAGAGCGGGGTTGCAAAATAGTCAATTCTGGACAAAGTGTGGTGAGGGGGTGAGTAAAAAGTTAATTCTCTACCTTCATGGTGTGTTAGTCATAAGAGATCAATAAGTTGGAGAGCGTCAGTGAAAGGAAATAACAGAGTGACTGAAGATTGTGAATGGGGGTGGGTTGGGGGTTTTGTCATGGACTTGTGCTACCATAACTGAGTTTAGATCACCTCCAATCACAAGAGGTAGATGTATGTATGGCAGAGTAAGACAAATAAGGCGCTTAAATAGGCAACTAGTGGAAATTGGGACAGTCTAAAACATGCAAGAATATGCTCTAAAGCAGAGTACAGATACTCCCAGGACCAGACCTGATAAGAAGAATGGAGAAAGCAGCGACATTCTGAGTGCAGTATGTAATATCATTTTTTTTAATGAGTTCAAATAAACTCACATGTAGGCAGTATTTAACAGGTGTGTATGAGATCCTTTTGCTCACTTGATGTCCGGCTGGGCAGCGGTGGTGTGTCAGTCCCCGGTCGCTCCAGTGGTTTCCGCAGCTCCGAGGTAGGATGATGTCAGCACGTCAGCACTGATGGACAGGCTCAAACCACGCACACTGTCCATCAGTGCTGACCTGCTGGCCATGCTGACATCATCCAACCACAGAGCTGCGGAAATCACTGGAGCGGCCAGGACTGACACACTACCATTGCTCAGCCAGACATCAAGGGAGCAAAAGGATCTCATACACGCCTGTTAAATATTGCCTACATCTGAGTTTATTTGAACTCATTAAATAGTTTTTTATTACATACTGCACTCAGAATGGCACTGCGCTCTCCTTTCTTCAGATACATGTATGGAGCTATATGGGACAAGGCTGACTGGAAGAAGGTTTTGGTGGAAGAGTTGGGGGCATATACGTTTGTGATCATGAGATCTCTGGTCACGATATGCATGTGGGGGGTCAGAAGATGACCTCCCATGTCGTTTGCTATGGATATTAGTTTGCACAGGAGATTTTTATGGATAAGGATCAAGACTCCTGCTTTACTGTTAGTTGATGCTGAGCCAAATACTTTCCCCACCCATAGGTTGCGCATGCATAGGAAGTCTTCTGAGGGAGGATGTATCTCTTGTAGGAGGGCGATGTCAGTTTTCAGCCCTTTTTCATTTATGCGGGAGCGAAGCCCCTTTACGTTCCAGGATGCAGTTTGCATTATGGGGGGGTAGGTGATAAACTGGGTGGCCGGTGTTGAGGGGCACTCAGAGGTTAGAACTGGGCAACAGAGGAGTGGGGGAAGGGATGAAAACGGCCCTAGTCAGGGGGGAGAGAGAGGTACGGTTTGGGGTGTAATACTCAGGAACAGTTTATAGGAAAAGATCAAGCCAGAGCAAATAAAAATTCACAGTTAAAGGGAAGCCTGGAATTCACTTTCTTCTTCATATACCCACCAACAGTGTGACAGTGTTATCGGAGAGGGCACTGCTGACAAGATGTCGAGTCATGTCGACCAGGCAATTATTGGCAGGTTCATGGCAGGGACTGTAGGGACCTCTATGTGGCAGAGTCGTCACGTAGTGGCGCAGGTTGTATGTCTCCGGAAGGCTGTGACGCGAATGGAAGCGTAGAATATAAAAGAAAAAGATAACAGCAAACACTGTTAACAAACATATAACAGGCCATAGAATCAACTTAAATGGGAGAGTCAAGGTCGCTGCCAGGTGGCAGAAGGCTCAAAGTACCAGAGCGGCTGGGTCAAGAGGTGAGCTAGCTCTAAACTCCAGGTGTCCTAGGGAGTTAGCGATGCTTAGCCGAGCCAGAGGTGTCTGAGTAATAGAACCTCTTGGAAGGATTTTATTGAGGTCTGCGTTGATCCCTGGGACCCTCTTAGTAACGGCTGGTCTCCATTGGGGATATCTCCTGGTGGATGTGCAGATGCATTTTAAGATAGGTGGCAACTTCCTCAGGGTGGGAGAAGGATTTTGTTTCTCCAGACTGGTCAGTGAGTCAGAGGATAGCTGGGTATGCCAAGGTGAAATTCACACCCTTGAGGTGCAAAGCTGAGCAGATGGGCTGGAAAGATTTTCTCCTGCGTGACACCTCCTGAGAATAGTCAGCAAAAATCAGCAACTTTTGCCTGTCCAGCTGGAAGGAGTTGGCATTGCGGAAAGATTTTAGTATGGCCACTGTCGGCGTAGTTAGCACACTATTATAGGGCGAGGGGAGCGTCTGTCATTTGAAGGGGCACCTACACGATGTGCCCTCTCTACGATGCAGGGTGTGGTCATTCCAATCCAAGGGCTGCAGGGATGCGCACTGTGCATAGCTCTGACAGGGACTCAGAGTTGTATGATTCAGGGAGGCCGATGACTCATAAAATTATTTCGGCAGGATTGATTTTCCAAATCGGCCAGTTTTTCTAGCATGTAATCCTGGATTTGGGAGGTTTGGTGGGCTGCTGCCTGTGAATTCTGAGACTCTTCTTTTAGTTCAGATATGCGGTGCTCAGCCTCATTGAGCCTGCCTGCTCCCTGATCTTTCTTCTAAGCTGATCGATTCCAGCGGTCACTGCTCTGTCCATAGCTGCTGTTGTTGTGGGGAAAAGCAGGGTGGCCACTGACCATGCTCTATGTAAGAATCATCTGCCAGCTGGAACCGTACAGATATTATACTATACAATCACAAGATAAATGAGACCAATGGCAAGTTAGGATGGGGTATATAATAGCGGTATTGATGGACGTGACGACACCTCTTAATAATATCTTGTTTAATCAATGCATGGGGGCGGGCTCTCAGGTCACATTGGGCGTTACTTCTGCCAAATGGAACCCATGCCAGCTCCAGGGATCATGGAGCAGCGGCACATACACATTGTACAGCTGGCAGATCATTCCTAGTGTTGGGACATGGCCATTTTGTGATTGCTTTTCTTCTATGATCTGGTTCACACGAGAGGAACCCCATGTCATCAGGTGGACACACATTCATATAAGCCTTGTTGACCCACCTCGACATAAGCCCAGAGTGTCCATACCTGCAGGTGAGTGCGCACCCTTGTGGGAGTCTGCACGTTTGGTCTTGCAGTGATTTTGCAAAAGCACGGAGCACTTTTAGTTTTGATACTTGATGAACTTTTTATGCATCATTTCTGATGAACTTGAATGCACTACTTTCATTAGCTACATGCTTACCTTTGCATTTATGGACTGGATTTTGTTTTTTTATTTCTATATACTGATGAGTTTTGCATATGTTATATGAATTGATGCACATGTTAATATATGTACAATTGATTGATACGGCACACCAGCACTTTATCGTATATAATATAACTTGTATTGGGAAATGCAGCAAACACCAATAGAGTTTGACAGTGGGCAAACTGCCTCTGTATGATTTTTCACTCCCAAAACCACTGCGGTAGGAAGTTGGGCCACACAAGAAAATGTCCTTGGGGAGGGCCAACACACACCTGTCTGTCCTCACATGTTAGTATGCACAAATAGCGTTATTCTTAAAGGAAGATACAATTAATAATATTCCTCATCTACTGAGAGGGTTCTAATTACCGTTTATCAAAAAATAATTAGGTAAATAAATAAATTACATTTGAAAGCTAATTTGTTTGCATGGACACCAGCTTCACTACTGCTTTTTACAGTTTTGATAAAACTGTCCTGTATATACTGATATTGCATGAGTTACTCTTCCCTTTATCTATGTTTATGTTTTTCCCATATACATTTTGTATAATCAGCAAATGTTTCATATTGACTCCTCTGGTAGGGTGTAGGATTAGAATGGTAGCATAATGCATAGCTCTTTTTGTTTCAAGAGAATAATCAAAGCTCTGTGAGAGGAAAAAGGATTGGATTTACATCATGCACCATCTTCCATAATGTATACAGTACAACTTGTCATACAGATAATAGTTAGACAGTAACACTCTGGGAACTGGCAGTTCAGCATGTAATACATTTAGCCATAGGACTCTGAATATACATTGTTTCCAGTCTTTTAAAATCTACCAGGAACAACTGCAATTTTCAAATAAAAAAGTAGATACCATATCTGGTGAACTCCAAAATCACAGGCTAACCATCCTGATTATTGGTAGAGTAGGGCTGGTTTACTAAAGGCCAATGGGCTTTTAACTTTGCAGGAAAGAATTACTATGCAAGGGAATTTACCCTTAGCTTAGTGAATGAGGTGAATCTCTGGTGATTTCTATCACCCAATCATGTGCAGAAATACAGTTTTTTTTCTTTGCACCTGATTGTGTATTCACTAAGAAACAAATCCCTTGCCATTGTAAATCAACCCCAAAAGGCCTAACCAACTCAATCCACCCTTCAATGAAGATGTGTGTTGAATGTTATTTAAAAATAACCTACCAAACGGGGACACCTAGAAATAAATAGACATAACCAAAAATCACTACAGCGCTGACACTGTGCCCATCCTATAGTAATAAAATGTCATATATCAGGTTAAAGAAGAGGTATTGAAAGATACTTATTCCCAGAGGTATAGGAATAAAATGAAAAATGGCTGACACTGTGGTGATGGCAAGGCTGCTTTCATTTGTGGGATGGAAATCCACAATCTGTAAAATAGGAAGGGAAGGGAAGAAAGTGTAGCACAATTTATTAAGTAAAATACCATATCTCTCTCTCTCTCTCTCTCTCTCTCTCTCTCTCTCTCTCTCTCTCTCTCTCTCTCTCTCTCTCTCTCTCTCTCTCTCTCTCTCTCTCTCTCTCTATATATATATATATATATATATATATATATATATATTCTTCCTTTCCTCTACAATAGGACTGCAGATTTACAAAAGGGATTTATAATACAGTAAGTAATACAATGATTTCTTAGAGCTGACCAGCATAGGTTCCATATACTGCACTGCCTATGTGAATTACAGAGTAATTCCAAAGTAGCAAACCACAGACAAACTTTTCTTGTGTTCAGAGAATGTTAAGTAGTAAGAAACATTTGTAGTCTGACTAAATTTTTAGTGTATATACAGTATGTTTAGCCACATCTTTTTTTCTTTTTGTGATTGATAATATATGAGAAGAGCTAAGACCACTGAAAGTTTATTTCCTGTGTTCCTGTTTGGAATATTCCTTATCATTTCCTGTCATCAATATACAATAGAAGGTTAGAGGACAATTCTCAAAAGGAGGAGAATTACCCTTTTTAGACCATTGTATTTTGGATGGGTGTCCCTCATTTCTTATTCTGGTGACATCTATAAAGTTTTAGATTTCTTTTTGCTTTCTGTCATGGTGACAGTAGAGAAATAGAAAGGATGAATCCCCCTAGCAGGGACCAGAAAGCAAATGAAAGCCTTAAGGGGGTTCCAATCCAACTCCATCTAAAACAAAAACAAAATAGAAAAAAAGTTTTGACCATACATATACAGTATATAAAGTCTTAAGGGAAACCTGCAAGGAGAGAGGTTTGGGAGCTACTACCATTGCTGAACGTGTTTGTTTTAGTAAGTGCCAGAGCTTTTAGGTTGATCCACCCTTCACTGCTTGCTGATTCACTGACCTTGTATATTCAGACATTGGGTGCCCTTGTTGCATGCATGTTTCCGGTCAGTAACCAGGTAGTGACATCAGAATTAACATAATAACCCCAGAGACTAAGGCCGATTTCACACTGGGGTGGTAGGTGCGTTGGCGGTAAAATGCCGGTATTTTTAGCGGCGCATTACCGTCATTTTAGTGGCGCTATTTCGCCACTAGCAGGGCAGTTTTAACCCCTGCTAGCGGCCAAAAAAGGGTTAAAATCACCCGCAAAGCACCACTGCAGCTGAATACATCGCTCCTTCACCACTCCAAAGATTCTGCTTGCAGGAGTTTTTTTTTCATCCTGCAAGTGCACCACTCCAGTGTGAAAGCCTTTAGGCTTTCACACTGTAGACACAGCAGCGGCTGTTTCAGGGCGCATTGCAGGTGCTAATTTTAGCGCTGTAGCACCTGTAAAATGCCCCAGTGTGAAAGGGGCCCTAAACCTTCAATAAAAAGTGTACATTTTACAGTTTTTATTCATATTCCCTACTAAGAAGTTATCTTTAAAGTTCAACTTTATGTGTTTTAACCAATATATTTATTGTATATACAGTGCTCAGCATAAACGAGTACACCCCTTTTGAAAAGTAAGATTTTAATCAATATCTCAATGGACACAAGAAAAATTTTCAAAATTTTGACAAAACTGAACTTCATAGAACATTTGTTTAGCTCCATTACATGAAAGTAAAGTTAATAATATAACTTAATATTACAAAATATTCTGTTTTACTTAAATTAGTTGATGCAAAAATGAATACACCCCACAACAAAAACTACTACGTCTACTATTTTGTATGACCTCCATGATTTGTAAGGACAGCACCAAGTCTCCTAGGCACGGAATGAAAAGTTGGTGACATATTACATCATGTATCTTATTCCATTCTTCAAGAACAACCGCCTTTAGAACCTGGATGCTGGATGGAGAGTGATGTTTAACTTGTCTCTTCAAAATTCCTCATACTGTAGGTGTTTGATTGGGTTCAGATCAGGAGAAATACTTGGCCACTGAATCACTTTTACCCTGTTTTTCTTCAGAAATACAACAGTGGCCTTAGATGTGTGTTTTCGATCCTTGTCATTTTGAAAAAGTGTATGACAACAAAGGGCACGGAGTGATGGTGGCATCTTTCAATATAGAGCACTAAATCTGTGAATTCATGATACCATCAATGAAATTCAGCTCCCCGACACCAGCAGCACTCATGCAGCCCCACAGAAGGACACTGCCACCACCATGTTTCACTGTAGGCACCATGCATTTTTCTTTGTACTCCTCACCTTTGTGATGCCATACACTTTTGAAGCCATCAGTTCCAAAAACATTTATATTCTTCTTCTTTTTCAGCATGGGCCCTGGCAAATTCTAGGTGGGCTTTTTTGTGAATGGGCTTTAGGAGATGCTTCCTATATGAACGACTCCCATGCATGCCATTCCTCTGCAGTGTACGCTGTATTATGTCACAGGAAACAATCACCCCAGTTTGGCTTTCTACTTCTTTAGCTAACTGCAGTGAACTTGCATGGTGATTTTCTTCAACCCTTCTCATCAGAAGACGCTCCTGTGGAGGTATTAACTTCCGTGGATGGCTTGGATGTCTCTGTGAGATTGCAGTTGCAGTTCCATCTTTGTTACATTTTTGTATCACTTTTGCTACAGTATTATGACTGATAAGTAGAGCTTTGCTGATCTTCTTGTAGCCTGCACCTTTCTTATGTAAAGAAAGTATTTTCTTTCTTAGACCTTGTGACATTTCATGTGGTGCCATTGCTGACAGCATGAAATGGGAAGGGGTTTTCTTTGTTAAGTAACGCCCTTTTATGATCAGTAATCATAATGTCTTCTGGACACCTGTTTAATGAATAATTGGACTCAACTGTAGTTGAATTCTTGTTAATTAGGATTTTGTGGTCCAAAATGTAACTTTGCTCCTAAGACATTCATTTGAGTGTATTCATTTTTGCAACATGGTCTTGAATTAATTTGTTAGGAAAAATACTTTTTTGTGTGTGCAAATTAACAAATCTTGGTTGCAATCAATGGCCCACATTTGCCGGAGTAGTATAGTGTCCCGTAAAAAATGTTGATTCTGAAGGAAAGTAAAGGTTTTCTGACAAATCTGCTGGGGTGTACTCATTTATGCTGAGCACTGTATATACAGTATATACAGTATATATATATATATATATATATATATATATATATATATATATATATATATATATATCAGGAAACCAGTATATGAAATCCTTTTCGTAAGCTATTGTTGATAGCTTATGCTGGTATTCAAACTGCTAAATTTTTCAAACAATAAGTATGCCACATAACTGCCATTTTGTTGCTTATTTTTCCAAATGCGGCTGTGATTTATTGTGCTGCAAAGGAAGCTGGTAGTGCCAGCAGTATTTCCTGAAAATGGACAAAATAATGTCTGAAGCGATCAGTTGTATGACAAATCTGTGGGCTGTTTTACAGTTTGGTATAAACTTTAAATTATAGCACTTTCATAAAGTTCACGATCGGTGGCACAGATCCAGTCAAGGAAACTTATTGGTAAGATAACTTTGGCAAGAAGTCTGTTGTATTTTTTCCTGAAATCTCTGCACTGCTTCTAAAATACTTGTGGGGCATACAAAACCTAGCTTGAGAAATACAAATCTCCAGCAGGAATTACATGAGTGTCAATCAAAATATAAATGCAGGCTGATATTGCTGCTTGCAGATAGAATGAGTAAATTTGAGACAGTTTAATAGTACTTTAATTAATTTAATATATTAGATAGAATGTCTAGCTAATCTAATAAGACAAAGGGGGTAAAACAGTGTGAAAACTGCAGAACTCATAGTAATCAATCAGGTCTTAGTTTATTGTCATTGAATCAATACAAAATGTATTATGATTAGTTTATATAAGTTACTATACTTTGCTCTATCATTGCACTAATACATTGAAGAGCACTATGGCAATTTTAATGAATGTGTTGTAATATGTCATATCTTGAGGAAATGCACCTAAAAGCTTTTAAGCTACACAGCTGTAGCTCTATACTGACTAAGAAACTTTTTTTCTCTGATGCTATTCATACAAGTTTTTCTTTCGTCATGCTTGGCTATGGTATGGAAAAAAAATGTAAACAATCTTAAAGGACTCTGGGCTCAATTCACTAAAGGAGATCATATGTGATATTTGGGTCACACATCCAAATATTGTATGCAATATTTAAAAGCTCAATTCACTAAAGGTGTATGGGATATTTACCACAAAAATAAAAAGTGTTTGTTAATTATTGCATTAACCTGTTTAAAAGTCAGTTCACAATATATATATATATATATATATATATATATATATATATATATATATATATATATATATATATACAGAAGCATTTGTTAAATAAGTCATAGTCTAGCCACATGCTATTTAATGAATAGTGTTGGTTGTTAAGGAGCCTGGACCTGCCATATCCTTAACAACCATGACTCATCTGCTCTCAGTGGGGTTCCCCGCAGAATGCAGAATGTAAAAAAAAGAAAAGCCAGTATTAACAAATAAAAAAACAACAATGTGGGGTTCCCTTCCAATCCATACGAGGCCCTTCAAGTCTGGTATGGATTTTAGATGGAACCTCACATCAAAAATAAAAATTTAATTTGGCGTGAGGCCCCCCAATATCCATACCAGACTCAAAAGGCCTGGTATGAATTGTCAGAGGACCCCACACTGTTTTTTTTACATGTTTTTGTGCTGGATCCTCTTTTGTTTACATACTGCTATCAGATAAGTCATGGTTGTTAGGAATGCGGCGGGGACAGGCTCCTTTACAACAAGTTATTCACTTGTTGTCAAAGACGCCAGTGAGTTCCAGCTATCTTGAAGGAGCTGCATGCAAAAATGGATTTGGAATGCTGTTAATCTGTATTTATTTATTTTTATTTAATCATTCCACAGCTGAAAAGATAAAGTACTGTCCATAAAACCAAATGCAAAAGCATACAGTTTTCACAGGTTGATTCTTCTAATATATAATAAGAGGAAGACAGATTCAGATTTTCTAATAATTTTAACATGTGACCTCCTAGTTTTGTCAATGTGAATGAGAATTTTCACGTTATTGAACTGATCAGTGAACTGGTGATAATTCAATCTGTCTCAATTTGCTGGATGTGTCGGTAATGTTACCAACATTGGTGCAAATGCTTGCTCAAATTAGGCGCAGGTAGTTCTTTAAGGAACCACTGCTAGGAAATTGTCATCAGAACTATTTTGAATTCCTCTGCATATTATTTCCTTTAGATGATGCATTGCTCATCTTTTTCAGTCTGGAAAACTTGTTAAACAAGTTTTGTCTCTGCAACATTGAATCAATTCTATATAGCAGTTATCTCCCTGCAGTAGCTGATTCAATACACTGTGGGTGGTGATAACAGGATTGTCTATAAACTTTGTACACAGTGCAGGGATCTGTCTCATATTATTTCCTTCTGATAAAATGTTCTTAGCCTACAGTGTTACCTATAATTAGGTAACTAGCAGGGCAGGACTTAGGGTGGTGCCCCTGGGCTTGAGTCACTTTCGGGCCCTACCTTCTATACATTACTTTAAACCTTTAGTTTCCTTTTAAGCGCACCACTCTGATACCGTTTGTCCGCCATTACATCACTGTCTAATGCAGACAGGTTTTCTCAATGGCAGTAAACGAGGCACTGTCAGCTTTTTTTTCACGGCTCCTCTCGCAGTCCCGCCCAGTCCCCCCCTATGATGGACATAGCACAGGTCCAATGGCGGGACTGGGTGTTACTGTGAGCGCTGCCGATATACATACATAGCAGAGTGTACTTGGCTAGCTCTGCTCACAGTCACGCCCAGCCCCTGTGTTATGTCCATCATAGGGCGGGACTAGGCGTGTGACTGTGAGCGGAACTAGCCAAGTATAGCCGAGTACACTCGGCTGGCGCCCGCAGGGCCCCCTATCGGACGGGGCCCATGGGCTTGATCCCAGTCAAGTCCAATGGTAAGTCCGGCCCTGGTAACTAGGTATGCACCTTAAGCATACCTCTTTTTGGGATGAGAAAGAGGGTCAACTTCTAGCACAATGTACACAATGTATTTAGGCCAAGGGCACACCCTTGCTATGTCCTCAGTTATGCAGACCATAACTGTATATGTCAAAATTAACTGGTTATACCCATAATAATATTTTTTCACCATACCTTTTTTTAATGGCTTTTCAAAAATGCAAACATAATAATTAGAGCTAGGATAAAGGTTTAGTGCAGAAGAACACTCTTAGAAACAATTGTGGAGGAAAGAGGTACACAGGAGTTTGGTTCTGGATGAGGGACAGTCCCTCCAAATAGGGGCAGTTAGAAGGTATGCCTTAAGGCATACAATAACCTCTTTGTGTTTGAATAAAATACCATTTTTGTTTAATGTGCACTCATATACAGTTTATTTGCAAGATAATAAGCCCTGGATACACCTGTTTCCGATTCCACATTGATGAACACTGCAGTTTAGGGTTGCTCGTTCAATCAGCTCTGACCAGCATGCACAATAACAGTAGTATCTGTTTTAATTCAAACTCTGCATGAGAATTTAAGCACTCTGCATGCAGATAAGATTGTAAAGATGGTTTCAAGCTTTCTTATTGTGATCAACTCACAGCTGTAAATAAGCATGTTTCATAATAAATCTTCAGGGTATTGATGGCTGTTATTTCCTGTATTTCCTGTATAACAACAGAGTGGTCACTGTGTAAAATAATGTGTACATAATAATTTACAATGGTATACTGTGAGTATATATATAGATATCTATATATATATATCTTTATCCATATAGATATCTATATATCTATATCCATATAGATCTATATCCATATAGATCTATCTATCTATCTATCTATCTATCTATCTATCTATCTATCTATCTATCTATCTATCTATCTATCTATCTATCTATCTATCTATCTATCTATCTATCTATCTATCTATCTATCTATCTATCTATCTATCTATCTATCTATCTATCTATCTATCTATCCTGTATAATACTGTTCTAGTTATTTTACTGTATTGTTATATACCATATTTATCGGCGTATAACACCTGCTGGCGTATAACACGCACCCTAATTTTAACAGGGAAGTTTCAGGAAAAAAACATATTTTTAAAATAGACAACTTTGAAGCAAATTAAGGGTCAGTGCCCACCAATGTCTCTCTGCAGCCAAATAATGCCCATCTGCAGACTAAATAAAGTCCTCAATGCAGCCTAAACAAATCAATACAGCCTGATTATTGTCCTCAATGAAGCATAAAAAAGTCCTCAATGCAGCATGATAAATGCCTTTATTTAAACTGCCTTCCTTTAAAATGCCTTATGCCAATAATAAAATGCATTCTTTTGCAGCCTCGCCATCTCCCTCTCCAGCAGCCTGAAATCAGGAAATAGCCAAGCCATCACATCCTCTCCATTCGGTTCCTCGGCTTTCACTCGGCTCTCACGTTACACACACACAGTCGCGCCTACGCCAACGGCTCCTGTGATAGGCAGAACACTGGTCCAATGCCGGTGGCGGAGGAGGGACTGTGTGTGTGTAACTGCAGGTCCTCTCCACTCGGCTCCTTGGCTTTCACTCGGCTCTCCACGTCACACACACACAGTCCCGCCTCCGCCATCGGCTCCTGTGATAGGCAGAACACTGGTCCAATGCCAGTGGCGGGACTGTGTGTGTGTAACGTCATGTCCTCTCCACTTGGCTCCTTGGCTTTCACTCTGCTCACCATGTTACACACACACAGTCCCGCCTCCAACATTGGCTCCTGTGATAGGCAGAACACTGGTCCAATGCCGGTGGCAGAGGCGGGACTGTGTGTGACTGGGAGAGCCGAGTAAAAGGCCGAGGAGCCGAAAGGAGAGGACATGATGGCTCAGTGAGGTACACTATCGGCGTATAACACGCACCCCTGATTTGCCCCCGATTTTCAGGGGAAAAAAGTGCATGTTATACGCCGATAAATATGGTAATGAAAGTGTCTAGCACTTTGCAGCAGTCTGTTGCTAGATCATATACCAATACCAAACAAGCAAACAGCTGAATAGTTAAAATACATACATTAACTACTTTAGTTAAACATTAAAAATCTTCAGATGCCCTCATTCCAGTTAATGAGCTGTACTCTGCAGGAGGGCTGGAGGCTGGCATAAGTATGGCCCATCTATAGGAATTAATTTGACCATGGTGTGTATGTGCAGTAAGAAAGGGATGATTTCTAAGCAAAGGTTGTGTGGCTCCAGGTGGGGCCGCACAGTGAATATTCCTGAAATGGTGGAGGAAGGTATGCAATATGCTCTGCCCCTCCGGCGTTTACTGGAGCACTTGGCTGTCAGGCATCTGGGTGGATCCCAACATTAATGTCAGGGTCTCTCCAGAGTATGGACAAGCTGAATTACGTCAACCTACAGCAGACTTTATCCCACCGTCAGTTGAATACGGGTCACAGAAGTGCAGAAGGAAGTGCACTTCTGTGACCTACAGGAGAAGAAGGGCCAAAAGAGCTTTAGCCTCACTTCTCATTTAAGCAATATAGCTTAGTTCAGAAACCTCCCCTTCTCCCTGCTGGAAAAAGAAAGGGAGCAGCAGAACACAAGTGAGTTCGCACTTGCTCTCCCTCATTCTAAAAGTTTGTTTAGACAGCTCACTGCAGAGCAGCATTGTTCTGATTGATACAGAGATACAGATTGATACATCTCCCAATGTAATTGCTAGTGTACAGGGGGTTTCATGGAAGGAGATTAATTTAAAGTTAGCATATAGAAATAACGCCCTCATTTTTGGGTAAGGGCAAAATGTGTTGTTCACTAGAATAATTTGGTGAATAATAGACTGAGGAGGCTGGGTCAGACCAGAGAGATAAATATATAAATACACTCTGCAGTGGAGAATGATATAAAGAAAAGCCCACTTTCATGGAATTTTCCTAAAATGTTACATTTTTAAAAGAGTAAGAAAACACAACATGGGTTGGTCATTAAATTTATAGTTTCTTAACAGTTTTAAAGGGTTTTCTATTTTAATCAAGAAAGTTGGAAACCTCTCATTTACAGGAATCCTACAGATTAGCTCATTAGATACATACCTATTAGCAGTTCTAAATCAAACTGTAGAGTCTTAACTGATTAGCTATTTCTTTTTTTCTATAATTGGCCCAGCCAGTTGGTGGAGTTCTAAGCAATAGCAAAGTCCATAGACATCTTCTCCTTTTGAGTGTGGGAAGGTGTAAATATTAAATATATTAGGTTATTTACTTTTTGCAAAATACTTTTTGAATGAGTTTAAATCCACTGTGAAGCATGGGGTTAGTTATCTTCATCATTACTTCTAGTCACAACCTGATTTTCTCATTTAAATGGTGCTATATTTGGGAGTGCTAAAATCCATTAGTTTGGTGGTTGCACTAAAAATTGAAAAAGTCAGAATCAGAATGCTAGAAAATCATAAAGTCATTCACATATTCAGTTAGGAAGTTATACTGAGGAGCAAGAAAAATACATTTGGTGAGGAGCTGATATCAGCATTCTAAAACATTGAGCTCATCATTACTATTTTAGGGACACAATATAAACATCTGACATCCAGACATTATCCATTTATCAAACAATTGTCTATTCAACCAACATTGGCAGTTCTATACTCAATCAACTTATGTGAGGAAAATGCTAAATGCATATATGGGGATTGTCTTATCTTCTAAAGAGTTTATAGCACTGTTTAGCAAATGCTGCGATCAATCACCACTGCAGGACAGCACTACCAGGCCCTGGTCTCCCTTACACCTCCCTGCAGCTGCACACAACAGGCTGATCAACCACCAACTGTCCTTGATCATTGACAGAGCAGCTCTGTGATGATGTTTTGAAGTTTGGGAAGCTTTCAGTGTTAGATGGATTGCACAGGGAAATGCAGTGCAGTCTCATTAGATTACAGTACTACCCCAGTCTCAATCTGAGTACTGGGAGAGGGAGATAGGAAACATCTGCTTAAAAACCATGCATATAAATACATTGACTACCCCTTTTTCCCAGTTCAGTTTTGCACAGGTTGTGTCCCTTTTGTACTTCCATATGACACGGGAAGCCATAAATCTAAAACAGGAAATAATAAGGTTATCTTACTGCCAATACAGCAGAGATGTTTAATTTACATATATATATATATATATTTTTTTTTTTTCTTTTGTGCTGTATGCTTGTTTTAAGTAAATGTAGACTATACATGTACCAACTATAAAAGAGCATATCTTCTTAAACCAATATAATTTCAGAAAAAAACGTTGTAACGGTCAAATTATTTTTAAGACGTCTGCATTATAAATATGGTACTTTTAATTTTTTTTTCTTTAAATTCATCTAAGCACATTTTGATATTGTTTTATGATTTGGGAAACAGGATGAAGTTGCTCGTTTTCTAGCTCTCAAGCCTGAAATTGGATCCTTGCAAGTCCAGGGAACAAAATTAAAAGAAAAGGAACAAGGGCCAATGTTTTTGGACGCAGATGTAGCAGCTTTTCTCAACCACTATAATCAAGTTCTTTCCAACTTGCAATCTAGAGAAAAACAGCTTCAAAATAGTAAGTGCAACCAAAGAAGCATATGGATCTATAATTACTGAGAAATCTTATGATATTAAATAGTTTACTTCACGTTTGTCTGCAAAGCCCACTTAGTGTGCAATGGGGGTTACTTTCCTTGCATGTCCCCCTCCGATCTACAGTGACTGCACTTCCAAGTGCACTTTCAGTGCAATTTCAAGTGCACTTTGCACTTGTAGTGCAAAGTGGATTTGCCTTTAGTAAATAACCCCCAATGTGACTTATCAATATACATTTATGTTTATCTGTGTTTTAACATTGTTTTGTGTATGTACAAATATATAGTTTTATAGGTGTATTTATCAATTTAAAAAAGTGTGCTATTTCAGTAATTTCATAGAAATATGTATTTTAACCATTTTCTGTCCAAAATCTGAAAAAATAAACATTACTTAGCATGCTGCCCCTTGCTCAAGATATGTTTATAAACATCCTATCTTTGACACTAAAAGCAGCTAACACTTTGTGTGGCTGTTGGCTGTCAGTCCCAGTTATTACTGACAGCCTGGGTCCTCATTAAATATCAGTAACCAATGAAAATGGTTCTTCACCATGGGTTCACTACCGTATGTCAGCTATGGAATAATAATCACATGCAAGTTATAGGCTTCATTTAAAAATAAAAGCCCTCAGCCACATCAGAGATTTTATTAAAATAGCGTACCAGTTAAAAGCTGTATGTGCTCTTAAAAAAGCAACACAAAATAATGCTGCTAAATTTTGGTATGGGCATCTAGGTATAAACAACCTCTGGTCACAAAGAAGTTCAATTAGTCTTCTTTTTCTAAATCCCTTAAGTATTTACAAATGTAAATACTTTAATGAAGTTTCATGAAGTTAGGATTTTGGGTTTGACTTTAAAAATATCTTTTGGACTTAACTCCACTTTTATCATCCCATACTTCAGTTCTGTGTATTTACAAAATATTGACAGCAACAATGAATACCTAGCTTCTCTCCTATTGGGTTTCATTTAACAGTTATCTCTGTGTTTAATATTTTACAGTGTATTTTTTAAAATTATTCAGATTCTAGCTTCCTATAATTAACATAACATTTTTTTTTTAATATAGAACATCAGCTGCACTCTACATTTTAATCTTTGATAGGAATTAGTATTAATTTGTACAGAATTCAAGTGACACAAAGCATGTGGCGATCAAACAGGAACCCAGACCATATCTGATGTGATTCGGAAATAAGGATGGGAAGTGTGGTGGGAAAAGGTTATACTGTTACTCTGCCTAATTAATACCACACCTGGGTTTAAAAATCTTCAAACCTTTTATGTGAACCATGAATCATAAGAAACAAATGTTAAGGCAATCTCTCTAAAAGAAAAAAAAAATATATATGTATATATATATATATATATATATATATATATATATATATACACATACACAGGTAATATACAGTATCTCATAAAAGTGAGTACATTCCTCACATTTTTGTAAATATTTTATTATATCTTTTCATCATGTGACAACACTGAAGAAATTACACTTTGCTACGTAAAATAGTGAGTGTACAGCTTGTATAACAGTGTACATTTGCTGTCCCCTCAAAATAACTCAACACACAGCCATTATTGTCTAAACCGCTGGCAACAAATATGAGTACACCCCTAAGTGAAAATGTGAAAATTTGGCCCAATTAGCCATTTTCCTTCGATGGTGTAATGTGACTCGTTAGTGTTAAAAGGTCTAAGGAGTGAATAGGGAGCAGGTGTGTTAAATTTGGTTTTATCACTCTCACTCTCTCAAACTGGTCACTGGAAGTTCAACATGGCACCTCATGGCAAAGAAATGTCTGAGGATCTGGAAAAAAGAATTGTTGCACTACAGAGAGATGGCCTAGGCCAGTGTTTCTCAACTCCAGTCCTCAAGGCGCACCAACAGGTCATGTTTTCAGGATTTCCCTCAGATGAAACAGCTGTGGTAATTACTAAGGCAGTGAAACTGATCAAATCACCTGTGCAAAATAGTGGAAATCCCGAAAACATGACCTGTTGGTGTGCCTTGAGGACTGGAGTTGAGAAACACTGGCCTAGGCTATAAGAAGATTGTCAAGACTCTGAATCTGAGCTACAGCATGGTGGCCAAGGTTTAACAGGACAGGTTCCACTCAGAACAGGCCTCGCCATAGTCGACAAAAGAAGTTGAATGCATGTGCTCAGCGTCATATTCAGCATCATATCCAGAGGTTGTCTTTAGGAAATAGATGTATGAGTGCTGCCAGCATTGCTGCAGAGGTTGAAGGGGTGAGGGGTCAGCCTGTCAGTGCTCAGACCATACACTGCAGACTGCATTAAATTGGTCTGCATGGCTTTCGACCCAGAAGGAAGCCTCTAATAAAGATGATGCACAAGAAAGCCTGCAAACAGTTTGCTAAAAACAAGCAGACTAAGGACATGGATTACTGGAACCATCCTGTGGTCTGATGAGTCCAAGATAAACGTATTTGGTTCAGATGGTTTTAAGCATGTGTGACGGCAACCAGGTGAGGAGTACAAAGACAAGTGTATCTTGCCTACAGTCAAGGTGGTGGGAGTGTCATAGTCTGGGGCTACATGAGTGCTGCCGGCACTGGGGAGCTACAGTTCATTGAGGGAACCATGAATGCCAACATGTACTGTAACATACTGAAGCAGAGCATGATCCCCTCCCTTCAGAGACTGGGCTGCAGAGCAGTATTCTAACATTAAAACGACCCCAAACACACCTCCAAGACGACCACTGCCTTGCAAAAGAAGCTGAGGGTAAAGATGATGGACTGGCCAACATGTCTCTAGACCTAAACCCTATTGAGCATCTGTGGGGCATCCTCAAATGGAATATATATACAGTATCTCACAAAAGTGAGTACACCCCTCACATTATTGTAAATATTTTATTATATCTTTTCATGTGACAACACTGAAGAAATTACACTTTGCTACAATGTCAAGTAGTGAGTGTACAGCTTATATAACAGTGTAAATTTGCTGTCCCCTCAAAATAAATCAACACACAGCCATTAATGTCTAAACCACTGGCAACAAAAGTGAGTACATCCCTAAGTGAAAATGTCCAAATTGGGACCAAAGTGTCAATATTTTGTGTGGCCACCATTATTTTCTAGCACTGCCTTAACCCTCTTGGGCATGGAGTTCACCAGAGCTTCACAGGTTGCCACAACCTCTTCCACTCCTCCATGATCACATCATGGAGCTTGTGGATGTTAAAGACCTTGCGCTTCTCCTCCTTTCATTTGAGGATGCCCCACAGATGCTCAATAGGGTTTAGGTCTGTAAACATGCTTGGCCAGTCCATCACCTTTACCCTCAGCTTCTTTAGCAAGGTAGTGGTCATCTTGGAGGTGTGTTTGGGATCGTTATCATTTTGGAATACTGCCCAGCGGCCCAGTCTCCAAAGGGAGGGGATCATACTCTGCTTCAGTATGTCATGGTAAATGTTGGCATTCATGGTTCCCTCAATAAACTGTAGCTCTCCAGTGTCGGCAGCACTCATGCAGCCCCAGACCATGACACTCCCATCACCATGCTTGACTGTAGGCAAGACATCTTTGTACTCCTCACCTGGTTGCTGCCACACACCATCTGAACCAAATAAATTTATCTTGGGCTCATCAGACCACAGGACATGATTCCAGTAATCCATGTCCTTATGCCGCGTACACACGGTCGGACTTTCCGGCATACTTGGTCCGGCGGACCAGAGTCCGCTGAACAATCCGACCGTGTTTAGGCTCCGACAGACTTTTCCGGCTGACTTTTTCCCAAAAGCCCGCCGGACCTAGATTTGAAACAAGTTTTAAATCTTTTCGTCGGACTCAGTTTCTGGCGGAAAGTCCGCTCGTCTGTTTGCTGGTCTGACGGAAAGCCCGCTCGTCTGTATGCTGGTCCAATGGACCAGATACGACGCAAAGGCAGGGTATTGCATTTTGTGCTCACTGCAATAGGAAAAACAAATTTTCCTATTGCGGTGAGCGCGGGGCATACCAGGCCCTTAAGTCTGGTATGGATTATTAAGGGAAACCCCCTACCCCGAAAAAAACAGCGTGGGGTCCCCCCTAAAATCCATACCAGACCCCGATCCGAGCACGCAGCCTGGCCGGTCAGGAAAGAGGGTGGGGACGAGCGAGCGCCCCCCCCTCCTGAACCGTACCAGGCCGCATGCCCTCAACATAGGGGGTGGGTGCCTGCGGGCCCCCCCACCCCAAAGCACCTTGTCCCCATGTTGATGAGGACAAGGGCCTCTTCCCAACAACCCTGGCCGTTGGTTGTCGGGGTCTGCGGGCGGGGGGCTTATCGGAATCCGGGAGCCCCCTTTAATAAGAGGGCCTCCAGATCCCAGCCCCCCACCCTATGTGAATGAGTATGGGGTACATGGTACCCCTACCCATCCACCTGGGGAAAAAGTGTCAATAATAAAACACACTACACAGGTTTTTAAAATAATTTATTAAACAGCTCCAGGGGGTCTTCTTCCGGCTTCGGGGGTCCCTCCGGTTCTTCTCCCGGCGTCCAGTTGGTTCTTCTCCTCTCTCTCCGGCTTCTTCTCCCGGTGTTCCATTTCTTCAGCCGGCTCCTCCGCTGTCTTCAGGCAGCTCTCTTGCCAGCGGAGGTCCGGACTTCTGGGCTTCTGGGCTTCTTGTCTTCTTCCCTCTTCTCTTCTCCAGATGTTGACACGACGCTCTCTCCGGCTGGACTGCTCTCTGAGGGCTCCGTTGTGACTTATATAGGCAGAGACCCCGCCCCCTTATGATGTCACAGTCCCTGGGCATGCTGGGACTGTGATGTTTTAGGGGGCATGGTCACTGGGTGATGATGCCGCCCGCAGACACCGACAACCAACGGCCAGGGTTGTCGGGAAGAGGCCCTTGTCCTCATCAACATGGGGACAAGGTGCTTTGGGGTGGGGGGGCCCGCAGGGTGCCCCCTCCCCCAAAGCACCCACCCCCCATGTTGAGGGCATGCGGCCTGGTACGGTTCAGGAGGGGGGGGCGCTCGCTCGTCCCCACCCCTTTTCCTGATCGGCCGGGCTGTGTGCTCGGATCGGGGTCTGGTATGGATATTAGGGGGGACCCCACACCGTTTTTTCGGCATAGGGGGTTCCCTTTATAATCCATACCAGACCTAAGGGCCTGGTATGCCCCGCAACGGGGCTCGCAAGGTGTCAATCTCGCCGATAAAAGTGGCAAGATTGACTTTCTTTTCTAGCCCCGTCATACCCGAGTCACGTTCAAAATGAACGGACTTGTCCATGTGTGGGCAAGTCTGTTCATTCTGAAAGTCCGCCGTAACTCCGGCGAAAGTCTGTCGGAAAGACGGGCGGACTTAACCCGCCGGAAAGTCCAGTCGTGTGTGGGCAAGTCCGTCCGTTTTAAAGTCCGGCGCACCTGGCGGACAAAGTCCGTCAAAAAGTGTGCCGAACTAAGTATGCCAGAAAGTCCGATCGTGTGTACGCGGCATTAGTCTGCTTGTCTTCAACAAACCGTTTGCGGGCTTTCTTGTGCATCATCTTTAGAAGAGGCTTCCTTCTGGGACGACAGCCATGCAGACTAATTTGATGAAGTGTGCCGCGTATGGACTGAGCACTGACAGGCTGACCCCCAAACCCTTCAACCTCTGCAGCAATGCTGGCAGCACTCATATGTCTATTTTCCAAGTCTATTTTCCAAGGACAACCTCTGGATATGACACTGAGCATGTGCACTCAACTTCTTTGGTCGACCATGGCGAGGCCTGTTCTGAGTGTAACCTCCTGTTAAACCACTGTATGGTCTTGGCCACTGTGCTGCAGCTCAGTTTCAGGGTCTTGGTAATCTTCTTATAGCCTAGGCCATCTTTCTGTAGAGAAACAATTCTTTTTTTCAGATCCTCAGAGAGTTCTTTGCCATGAGGTGCCATGTTGAACTTGTAACTATGAGGTGCCATGTTGGACTTTCAGTGACCAGTATGAGAGAGCGAGAGTGATAACACCAAACTTAACACACCTGCTCCTCATTCACACCTGAGACTTTGTAACACTAACAATCCACATGACACCGGGGAGGGAAAATGGCTAATTGGGCCCAATTTGGACATTTTTACTTAGGGATGTACTCACTTTTGTTGCCAGTTGTTTAGGGTTTAGACATCAATAGCTGTGTGTTGAGTTATTTTGAGGGGACGGCAAATTTACACTGTTATACAAGCTGTACACTCATTACTTTACATTGTAGCAAAGTGTAATTTCTTCAGTGTTGTCACATGAAAAGATATAACATATTTACAAAAATGAGAGAGATGTACTAATTTTTGTGCCATACTGAGTGTATATATATATATATATATATATATATATATATATATATATATATATATATATATATATATATATATATATATATATACACACAGTGGGGCAAAAAAGTATTTAGTCAGCCACCAATTGTGCAAGTTCTCCCACTTAAAAAGATGAGAGAGGCCTGTAATTGTCATCATAGGTATACCTCAACCATGAGAGACAAAATGTGGAAACAAATCCAGACAATCACATTGTCTGATTTTTGAAAGAATTTATTTGCAAATTATGGTGGAAAATCTGTATTTTGTCACCTACAAACAAGCAAGATTTCTGGCTCTCACAGACCTATATCTTCTTCTTTAAGAGGCTCTTCTGTCCTCCACTCATTACCTGTATTAATGGCACCTGTTTGAACTTGTTATCGGTATAAAAGACACCTGTCCACAACCTCAAACAAACTCCACTATGGCGAAGACCAAAGAGCTGTCGAAGGACACCAGAAACATAATTGTAGACCTGCACCAGGCTGGGAAGACTGAATCTGCAATAGGCAAGCAGCTTGGTGTGAAGAAATCAACTGTGGGAGCAATAATTAGAAAATGGAAGACATACAAAACCACTGATAATCTCCCTCGATCTAGGGCTCTACGCAAGATCTTACCCCGTGGGGTCAAAATGATCACAAGAACGTTGAGCAAAAATCCCAGAACCACACGGGGGGACATAGTGAATGACCTGCAGAGAGCTGGGACAAACGTAACAAAGGCTACCATCAGTAACACACTACACCACCAGGGACTCAGATCCTGCAGTGCCAGACGTGTCCCCCTGCTTAAGCCAGTACATGTCTGGGCAAGTCTGAGGTTTGCTAGAGAGCATTTGGATTATCCAGAAGAGGATTGGGAGAATGACATATGGTCAGATGAAACCAAAGAAGAACTGTTTGGTAGAGACAAAACTCGTCGTGTTTGGAGGAGAGAGAATGCTGAGTTGCAACCAAAGAACACCATACCTACTGTAAAGCATGGGGGTGGCAACATCATGCTTTGGGGCTGTTTCTCTGCAAAGTAAACAGGACGACTGATTCGTGTACATAAAAGAATGAATGGGGCCATGTATCATGAGATTTTGAGTGCAAACCTCCTCCCATCAGCAAGGGCATTGAAGATTAAACATGGCTTACTCTTTCAGCATGACAATGATCCCAAACACACCACCCAGGCAACGAAGGAGTGGCTTTGTAAGAAGCATTTCAAGGTCCTGGAGTGGCCTAGCCAGTCTCCAGATCTCAACCCCATAGAAAACCTTTGGAAGGAGTTGAAAGTCCATGTTGCCCAGCGACAGCCCCAAAACATCACTGCTCTAGAGGAGATCTGCATGGAGGAATGGCCAACATACCAGCAACAGTGTGTGACAACCTTGTGAAGACTTACAGAAAACGTTTCACCTCTGTCATTGCCAACAAAGGATACATAACAAAGTATAGAGATGAACTTTTGATATTGACCAAATACTTATTTTTCACCATAATTTGCAAAAAAATTCTTTCAAAAATCAGACAATGTGATTGTCTGGATTTGTTTCCACATTTTGTCTCTCATAGTTGAGGTATACCTCATGTAGCACTAACTCTCGGTGGAGCTGCTGGTTTAAGCGGGCTTGTTACCTTCACTCTCGATACTTCTGTTTCACCGGCACCGGGTCTAGGGTTCCGTTGAGTTTACCTCTGGACGATATAAGCACCAAACACTTGAGTAGGTTTTCCAATGCTTTAATAAATGAACAAGGGAAGTAGAAGAAAGAGGTAGAAGGAAAACTGCAGGGAGGCTCAAATACTCTTCTTAGTATTCTTTAGAACATTTCTCTGAGATTAATCACTCATGGTTGATAGCGCTCCCCCTGTGGGACTCAATCTTTGCCCGCCAGGATAGACCCCTCTCACTGGTCTAGCAGCCAGCACGTAGCATGAACTAAAGTCTCTGCCACAGACTTGTTTGGAATAAAACCTACCACAGGATGTATTGGTTTGTGGAGAAAGTCAGATACAGTACTTGATCCTTTAAGCCAACCCGGCAGTACTATACTGTAAGATTACTTCGGAATGCGTCCTCCAACCGAGTCACCAGGCCCCTCTCCAGACCAGCACTCTGCATGATCCTTCCATGACGGGTCCTTCCCTGGGATCTTCTTGGTTGTCCAGCTTCTTCACTCAGGATAGACAGCTCAGGACCATTCCTCCACTGCTGTGGTAGGCCCCAGACAGGCTTCTGGGCCCACCCACACGCTGCAGCGACGTGGGCCTCCGGAACGGAGGACCACAAGGTGGTATTCCTAGTGCATACCTGTCGGCCAGGAGGGCCAGCAGGTGGCTGAAAAACAAACCCTAAAACATGACGTCTGTCCCATAAATACCCTCTCCCAGAATGCAACTCAGAGGACCACCTCCACCAAGTTATCTCCGGGACAGAGGAGCACTCATCCGCTTCAACACATTGCTTTTCCAACACTAGCCGATGGTGACAACGACACCCACCGGCACAATGTGGAACTACACGCAACGTCAGCCAAGCTGGAACAGAGGCAAATCTAACTTCCTCTAATAAGCGACCTACTAAATTTACCTATCAGCAGTAGATAAAAATCTACCAGCGCTACACTATGATGACAATTACAGGCCTCTCTCATCTTTTTAAGTGGGAGAACTTGCACAATTGGTGGCTGACTAAATATTTTTTTGCCCCACTGTATATATATATCATCAATTTTGTTTGGGAGCTAGGTTGCATGACCGCACAATTATCAGTTAAAGCGACGCAGTGCCGTATCGCAAAAAGTGCTCTGGTCTTTGGCCAGCCAAATGGTCCGGGGCTGAAGTGGTTAAAGACCGGGGGAGAGGTACCTAGAAAATACCAGGGGGTTTTCGTGATTCTGTTCTGCTGGAGTCTGGAGAGCAAGTGATGTGCCTAAGTTAGAATTCCCATTGCCTAGGAGGGTCACTGGGGTGTGTAGTCCCTCTTAAATATGCCAATTATGGACTTTGCCAGAGATAGACTCTTTCCTCTACAGGAATTCTGGGGCAGCCACAAGCTTGAGTTAGGGACTAGGAATGTTAGGAAAATCTCTGCACTTTTTTTCGTACTGTTATCTGTATATATTATCATATTCATTTATTTGAATAAATGGTCCTAATTTACTAAAGGGGTGTAATGCAAGTAGCTGGTGCATATATTCTTCTACCCAGATCACTAAACACATTGGGATAGGAAGATAACAGTACAAGAGTTCATATAGTCAGAAGACACCAAGGGTAACAAGGTTTTCTCTAGCAACCTGTCATAAGCATGTGGATTTGACAGGTGGGATAGCTTCTTGTAGCAGGAGTTGTTGTTGGCACGCTCTATGTGAGCAGTTCATCTCCCATTGCAACGGGAGCAGATCAGCACCACAGAGGTCCACAACCTGTACATAGGTACGGAAAGGAAGAGTTATGTGAAGTGCATGCATGGAGTCAGCGCTAGGTGGATGGCGGTGCTCCATACCATTACTGGGAGTAAAGTAGCGGAGATATGCCGGACAGGTGGAGAGGTCAAGGGCTCTACATGTCCCTCCTAAATGCATCAGTGACCATGGTAAGGTACATTAACATTGAGAGAGTTTATTAGAGTTCAGTCAATTGTTGAAGCATAGGTACCCCATGTGTAAGACAGTGATCCTGCACAAGGTGCCTAAAGTAGACAGGAAGAACCCACCCCAGGGTAGGCCTCTCATGTAACCCTTGCTTTGTGACCAACTGGGAGGGAAACATGGAGGATGTGACAAACAACCACCCACCTACACCCCCCACATTTTTGCACCCAACGTGGGGCTACACCTACTGAATACACCTGAAGACCACTTCTAAAGAGACCATGACAATAGTTAGCTAGTTAGAACTTGTTCAGGCTTGTCCAGCAATACTCCATGTGAACTACACATGTCTGCTTCTTGATTAGCTCCTGCATGAGGATCCATATCTTCACTGGCGGATATCCTGATAAGGGGTGTATATAGCAACCGGACTCAGAACAATGTTCAGATGATTCACGTGCATTGCTACCAGCCACCAGCTATCATGTAAACAAATACCAGCTACTATTGACCCCAGGGAAAGATACCTACTAGCCTATGAGTTTACCTGGGAAGAGTTCTGAGCTCTCTGCCAAACCTGCAATAGACATCTAGCCATCTTCTCTACTCAGGCTGCCATGTCTGCAGAGTACCACTATTCAAGGGGATGCTGGAGGAGGAGCACAGCTGTGAAATCGGGCCAGTTGACCTGCCCAGGAGTGATTCCGCTACTGGAGATGCATCTACCACTGAGCCTCAGGCAAAGATCTTAAAGCCCAGCATGACAAGTTAACAGCGATAACCTCTCCCACAGCTTCTGGGGTTGAACAGTTGCCCTGCCACTTCTTCGGGAGGAAGAGCAGAGTCCCCATGACCTTTTGCTAGATGACACCCCCTGCAATCCAAGGAACACCAACAGCAGATTAGCCAGACTGCACCAGTGTTGCTCTCCTGGACTCCCTGCTCCCAGATACAAAGATCCATTCTTTGTTGGTCTGTTCCCCACCTCACAAGACCTCAATGATGTGTAGGAATGAGCCAAACACCCCCCCCGGTTCGGTTTGCAGCATTACATGCGAACAAGCAAACAATTTGTGTGAACATGCGAAAACCGTTGAAGTCAATGGAACGCGAATGTGAAAAATCAAAAGTGCTAATTTTAAAGGCTTATATGCAAGCTATTGCCATAAAAAGTGTTTGGGGCCCCAGGTCCTGCCCCAGGGGACATGTTTCAATGCAAAAAAAAGCTTTTTCGGGAGCAGTGATTTTAATAATGCTTAAAGTGAAACAATAAAAATGAATTATTCGTTTAAATATTGTGCCTGGGGGGTCTCCTTAGTCGGCCTGTAAAGTAGCACATCTTTCCCATGTTTATAACAGTGCCACAGCACAATTACATTTCTAAAAGGAAAAAATGTCATTTAAAACTGCTTGGCTGTAATGTTTTGTTAGATCCTGGCAATATAGATAAAAATCATTGAAAAAAATGGTGTTGGTCCCCCCCAGTCCATTACCAAGCCCTTTGAGTCTGGTATGAATATTAAGGGGAACCCCGCACCAAAAATATAAAAAAATGGCGTGTCTGCCCCGCATCAAAATAAAAAAAAATGAGGTAGGGGGCCCCCAGGCACTATATACTCTGAACAGCAGTATATATACTATACATATAGAGAGAGAAAGATTGGGCTTTGGACTTTATTGGCACAGTAATCACTGTAGTTAATATAATTAAAAATCCAATTTATTAAAGATTGTTTAAAAATATAAAAAGACAAAAACAGAAATCAGTTCATGGCCATACATTTACTATATATATACTCCATACAAAGCTCTGTATTGTAGAAATCAGTTAGACAATAATTGAGATAACCAATTTACATACGGTTGTATTATATTTGAGGAGGAGCTATGCAGAGATAGTAATCAGTAACAAGGACTCGCTCAACATGTTGCACGCCAAAGCGCTTCTTCAGGAGCACAGAACAGATTACTAGAATATATAAGACATACAGTAAATAAAATGAAATGAAAAAAACTGCACAAATATAACTAACTGATCAAAATATTGCGCATTTGGTATCACTGCCATTAGGGCCCAACAGATGGTACTAATACATCATCCGGGTAGTATTCATATACCATGGGGACGTATGTAACATAATAGTGATACTGGTTAATATGTAAGACTAAATAAGTCTATTTAACTCAAAAGGGGTTGTGACTGCTGAAAAAGGAGAGATGATGGGAGAGAGCGAGAGGAAAGAAGGGAAAGGGAAAGGGAAGGGACAAGGAGGGGGAGGAAAAAGGGGAGGGAAAGGGAAATAGACATGGGGAGGGGAGAAGAGGGGAAGGGAAGGGGAAAGGAAGGGAAGGAGAGACTGGAATTAGGAAAGATATGGAAAAAAGGGGGGAAGGAAGAGAAGAGGGGAGGGAAAGGAAGGGAAATGGAGGGATGAGGGAAAAAGGGGGGGAAGGAAGAGAAGAGGGGAGGGAAAGGAAGGGAAGTGGAGGGATATAAAATTAAGTAGGCACAGCCTGAGGGAGGGCCCCCTAGAAGTAAGAGGGTAATTGCTCTAACAATATGAAGGTATAAGGGCATACTTGTACCTATGTATATAACTCGTAAGTGTCTTTTAGAAGGAAGACCTATATGATAACAATAATTTACCTGTTGGCAAATGTCCATGATACCCATTATAATATAGAAAATATAGAAAAATTATAATATATATAGAAAATAGGCCAGTTAAAAGGACCTATTAGCCACATAGTGCAGTATGGCAGTATATTGCCCATACATGAGCGCATATATGTATACCAATGGTAAGGAATATTAAAAGGGTATCCTATATAGTTAATAATGATGATTATTGATTCGTACTTTATTAACCTAGTAAGCAATATATGTCCAAATCAGTAAGAGATAATTGTAGATATTAATTTTAATTTTAAATATATACTGCAAACTTTGCGTGTGCATATTAATTATCAACGTAAGAGAAAGTTTCACTTACCATGAGAGTGTTTAGTGGATTGGAAGATATATATACGCACAACAGGAATAAAAATTGTCTCCACTAGATATCTGGACATTCAGCCATCTATTGCTGAAATAAACCCCAATAAGTGTGTAGCCAGGAGAAATATCCGCTAGAGGCAGGAAAGAGCCTCTAGAAAACCTTGCCTGTGTATGGTAGTATATAGGGGTTAATCTTTGTCCAGAATGTTTGGCTGTAACATCCGGCAAGCAGACCCATAGAAAAGAAAGAAAATGGAAGGATAAAAATAAAGAGAAAAAAAAATGTCAAGATGGCACAATAGTGTAGATAATCTGCCTATTATGTACTAAGTATAGAAAGCCAAGCAGTCACATACCTTACTGGTTCAAACGTGAAGCAGACACTGTAGCCAGCATGTATCATCCACGCAGCCGCTCCGGTATAGAGCGACTGGCTGTGTGGAGCGTAGGGAGAGAGACGCCGGGAGCGTCTCTTGTACATACGCCCCGCTTGTAGTCACCAATCGGCGAGGCCAATGTGACGTCATCCAAGCCGGCCGACGAGTGCGGAGCGCGCATGTCCCAATCCGTCGCGTCGGCATGGAAACCATCGACGCGCGGGATAGTGAGAGAGCGACCGCAGTCCTGGGTACCCTGGATACCAGTCCTACCCAGTGCGCCAATCGCCCTCGTGAGGGGGCGTGGCGCTGGGCGGCCGCATGGTAATGAAGTTAAACCCTGACGATGCATGTACACCTGTTGTGGGTAACAAAAAAGCAAAAATAGGTGGAATCCCACCTATAGTAGAAACAATTAGAGCTAGATAAATTCAGTATACATGGTAATAGTGTTTTGAGCGGCTAAATCTAATAACAATATTCAGGAAAGCATAAAAGGATTAGGGATTGAATGAACAATAGAGACAAAGCACTAAGGGTCACCAACAATGGTCAATAGAGACTGGTGAACAAACAGGCCCGCAAAGAGCTGGAGTAGCCTAATTGCCAAAATTGTGTTACCTTGTCATTTCATTTTTTTTTTTTTCATTTCATTTTATTTACTGTATGTCTTATATATTCTAGTAATCTGTTCTGTGCTCCTGAAGAAGCGCTTTGGCGTACAACATGTTGAGCGAGTCCTTGTTACTGATTACTATCTCTGCATAGCTCCTCCTCAAATATAATACAACCTATGTAAATTGGTTATCTCAATTATTGTCTAACTGATTTCTACAATACAGAGCTTTGTATGGAGTGTATATATTGTAAATGTATGGCCATGAACTGATTTCTGTTTTTGTCTTTTTATATTTTTAAACAATCTTTAATATATTGGATTTTTAATTATATTAACTACAGTGATTATTGTGCCAATAAAGTCCGAAGCCCAATCTTTCTCTCTCTATATGTCAGGATGTGGTACTTAGCATTATCTATGTATCCACATTACCACTATGTGTTGATACTTCATTAATTCAATACTATACAGCCTGCCCTATATTCTCTGCAGAAAAATTGGGCCCTAGGTGTCTGTGGTGCCAGAACACTGTAACCCCTCACAGTTTTTGTAATTGTAAAAATTGTAATTACATGCCCCTGTTAAACAGGGGCAGAAAAATTGGGCCTTGGGTGGTGGTGGTGGTGCCACAACACTGTAACTCCTCACAGATACTCTTGTTGGGCTCAGGAACAGGTCCTGCTGTGAAATATTACATAAAAAATTGTAATTACATACCCCTGTTAAACGGGGGCAGAAAAATTGGGCCTTGGGTGGTGGTGCCCTAAACCAAAAATATTGTTGGAAGATTCATCATCATCATCAAGAATGAGGAGGAATAGGATAGTCAGCATAGGCAGTCTTGAAGGGATCCCAGATACATGCTAATTCAATCAGTTATATATGCATCAGGTGCATGATAGCTGCCGATCCAAGACCACATGGCATATTTTAGCCTGAATGCTTGTGTAGACCCTTGAACGCTTACAGAGCACTGCTGGTTCAGAGGACAAATCTGCAGAAGAGACCATAGAGGAAGAAGAAAAGGAGGTGGAGGAGAGAGCTGTGGCAGAATAACCACTAGCATTTTGGAGGCATGGTGGCAGAACAAACTCCAACAACACTGAACCCTGTCCTGCATCCTTTCCAGCTTTCAGCAGAGTTACGCAGTGCGCCGTGAAGGAAAGGTAACATCCTGCCCATGGCTGCTGGACCATGAGTCAGCAGTAATAAGAACCTTACTGTTCAACAAGGCCAAAACATTGCCTTCCACATGCTGGTAGAGAGCTGGAATGGTCTTTCTGTGAAAAGAAACAGCATTTTGGAACCCACCACTGAGGTACAGCACATTCCACAAATTCACGAATGGTCCGCTACCTCTGACACTACGGAGAAGCCATAGGGATGTCCCCATGTGTCAGAGGGGGGCGAGGTCACACAGTTATGTAACCAGGTGGCCCCGCCCACTTCTGATGCTATGGAAAAGCCATAGGGATGTCCAGGTGCGTCAGATGGCGGCGGGGTCACCCATCGACATCACCGTATGGCCCCACCCTCAGTTATAAAAGGGCTGTTGCCTGAGAGGACGTCTTTATGGCAGGTGCCTCCCATGTAGGCGGGTTGGTTACATTTTTTTTTCTTTTTCGGTCCATTGGCGGAGAAGAAGAAGAAGACTACGTGGGACTATTTTTATCTTTTAATAAGGGACTTGTCCCCAAGCTGTGTCATGTCTTTTTAACATTTTCACACTTTTTTGTGAAATGGTAGGAGTACATTTGTATCCCCTTGCCATTTTACACAGGGGGAGGCTGGGATCTGGGGGTCCCCTTGTTAAAGGTGGCTTCCAGATTCCGATAAGCCCCCCACCTGCAGACCCCCACAACCACCGGGCAAGGGTTGTGGGGATGAGGCCCTTGTCCCCATCAATATGGGGACAAGGTGCTTTGGGGGCTACCCCAAAGCACCCTCCCCATGTTGAGGGCATGTGGCCTGGTACGGTTCAGCGGGGGGGTGCTCTCTCATCCCCCCTCTTTTCCTGTGGCTTGTTAAGTTGCATGCTTGGATAAGGGTCTGGTATGGATTTTTGGAGGGGACCCCACGCCATTTTTTTTTAAATTTTGGTGCGGGTTCCCATTAATATCCATACCAGACCTGAAGGGCCTAGTATGGAATTTGGGGGGACCCTCACGTAATTTAAAAAAAAATTTTGGTTCAGGGTTCCCCTTAATATTCATACCAGACCCAAAGAGCCTGGTAATGGACTGAGGGGGAATCCCATGCCGTTTTTTTCAATGACTTTTATGAGTATTGCTGGGACCGACAATTCATTATAGCCGCGAGTACTTTTAAATTACTTTTTTTCCCTTTAGAAATGTCATTTTGTGCAGGGACTGTTGTAAACACGCGAAACATGCACCATTTTACAAGCATACTATAGACACCCCCCAGGTACGAAATTTAAAAGGAATATTTCACTTTTATTGTTTCACTTTAAGCATTATTAAAATCACTGCTCCCAAAAAAATGGCCGTTTTTAAAACTTCATTCTTGTCCACCTTCACTTGACTCAGTGTTTGTGGAGAGAATGGGGCATAAGTACTTTTTTCCACCGGATGCTTACCTGCCACAGGGTCTGGTGCACTTCCAAGCCAGAATCACCCAGATGTATTCCTGTATGTCCAAGAACAGTTGTTCCAGCAGCTGGAAAATAAGAGACCCAAATTGCACAGCAGAGTCCTTTGGGAGAAACTTACAATACCCAAACACTGAAGAACTTTCAGACAACCAAATGAGTATATCAAGGCATAGTTGTCTATACAAGTAACATAGGGAGACACATTTACATGAACTGTGCTGAAATAGTTAAACCAGGTGGAAAATTCCCAGTGGTTCACAGAATCTGGGGTGCAAACCACAACAATACAGGAGAAGTTGTGTTGCTCCCAGACCCTGATTATTATGTGTAGAGACTGCACTTTTATATTGTATGTCCTGCCAAGTTTCTTGTTACCATTATGCTGTTCTGATTGCACTTTGTTCTTTGTATTTTATAATTTTGTACTGTTGGGGTACATTATAGTTTTACAAGTTAGTGTAGTGCGTCCTCTGCACAGTGTGCACCTAAAGCTACCTGAAGAAAATTAGTGGTGTTCTTCTGATCCTATTAGTACAGTACCGCAGGCAGCTGCAGTATTAACAAGTTAGTGTAGTGCGTTCTCTGCACAGTGTGCACCTAAATCTACCTGAGGAAAATTAGTGGTGTTCTTCTGATCCTATTAGCACAGTACCACAGGCAGCTGCAGTATTTACAAGTTATTGTAGTGCGTCCTCTGCACAGTGTGCACCTAAAGCTACCTGAAGAAAACTAGTGGTGTTCTTTTGATCCTATTAGTACAGTACCACAGGCAGCTGTAGTATTTACAAGTTAGTGTAGTGCATCCTCTGCACGGTGTGCACCTAAAGCTACCTGAAGAAAATTAGTGGTGTTCTTCTGATCCTATTAGTACAGTACCACAGGCAGCTGCATTATTTACAAGTAATGCAGCGTACACACGGTCGGACTTTTCGACCGGACTTGTCCGACGGACGCCGACGGACCAAATCCGGCGAACAATCCGATCGTGTGTGGGCTTCACGGGACCTTCAGCGGACTTTTCCATTCACAAATCTGACGGACTTTTGATTTGGAACATGCTTCAAATCTTTATGTCGTGACTCCGCCAGACCCAGAAAACCGCTCGTCTGTATGCTAGTCCGACGGACAAAAAATGACATTAGGGAAGCTATTGGCTACTGGCTATCAACTTCCTTATTTTAGTCCGGTGTACGTCATCACGTACAAATCCATTAGACTTTGGTGTGATCATGTGTAGGCAAGTCCGTTCATTAAAAAGTTGTTCGGAAGTCCGTCAAAAGTCCGTCAAAAGTCCGCTGGAAAGCAGAGATTCTGTCAGCTCTGCAGGGGCAGGTTCAGAGCAGGTTGACACCACGCCAGCTTAAGGCAGGTATGGTGGTTTGCGACAATGGCACCAACCTCCTCTCTGTCCTCCGACAGGGACAACTGACCCATGTGCACTGTTTGGCTCACGTCCTTAACTTGGTGGTGCAGCGGTTCTTGGGCAGGTACCTGGGCTTACAGGATGTCCTGAGGCAGGCCAGGAAAGTCTGTGTGCATTTCCGCAGGTCATATAATGCCAGTGCTCGGCTGGCTGACCTCCAAAAGGAATTTAACCTGCCCAAGAACCGCCTAATCTGTGACATGCCCACCAGGTGGAACTCAACGTTGGCCATGCTGCAGCAGCTGCACATGCAGCAGAGGGCCATCAATGAGTACCTGTGCGACTATGGCACCAGGACAGGGTCAGGGGAGCTTGTTTTTTTTCCCCAGGCCATTGGGCCATGATCAGGGATGCATGCACTGTCCTGTCACCATTTGAGGAGGCCACGAGGATGGTGAGCAGTGACAGTGCATGCATCAGTGACACTGTCCCCCTTGTCCACCTGTTGGAGCACACGCTGCATAGAATAATGGACAGGGCACTTGAGGCAGAACAGAGGCAGGAAGAGGAGGACTTCCTTAGCTCTCAAGGCCCTCTTTATCCAGACAGTGTTCCTGCGTGCCCGCCGATCACACAGGAAGAGGACGAGGAAGAGGAGGAAGAGGAGGATTGTGTCAGCATGGAGGTGGAGCCTGGCACTCAGCATCAGCAGCAGTCTTTAAGGGATCATTTACAGTCCCAATAAACCCATGGACTTGTGCGTGTCAGGGAGGAGGTGGCTGTGGATCATGTCGTCCTTAGTGACCCAGAGAACTCCGGACCGAATGCCTCAGTAAACCTACGCTGAATGGCCTCCCTGATTCTGCAAAGCCTGCGGAAGGATTCTCATATTCGTGGTATCAAGGAGAGGGATCAATACTGGCTGGCAACCCTCCTTGATCCACATTACAAGAGTAAGGTCGCGGAACTTATGTTGCCGTCGCAGAGAAGGAGAAGGTGGCCATCTGACCGATGTGTTCAGACAATTTTTTAGTCCGCAGCCCCAAGGTATGATCGGTTCCAGCAACCATCGCCAGCGTCTGTTTTACATGGTGCAGGAATACCTAGAGGCAAGATCTGACTTGGACACCTTTGCCACGAAAATCCTCTGGGTTACTGGGTCCTGAGGATGGATCACTGGCCAGAGCTTGCACGGTACGCAATTGAGCTACTGGCCTGTCCTGCATCCAGCGTTCTTTTGGAACGCACATTCAGTGCTGCTGGAGGTTTTGTAACCGATCACAGGGTGCGCCTGTCCACCGACTCGGTTGATCGACTGACCTTCATAAAAATGAATCAGTCTTGGATCACCACCAGCTACCAAGCACCTAATGCTGATGTAACCAAATAATTTTTTTTGAAATGTCAGATCCCTTCAAGACTGCCTATGCTGATGCTGAGTGACTATCCTGTTATGCTGAGTGACTATCCTCTTCCTCCTCAATGATCATGCTGATAGCTTGTAAGAATATTTTTGGTTCTGGGCGCCTCCACCAGTGGCTAAGGCCCAATTTTTCAGCCCCTGTTTAACAGGGGCGTGTAATTACAATTTTTGATGCAATATTTTGCAAGGAGGGTTCGTTGCTGCACTCAACCGGAGTATTTGTGAGGTGTTGCAGTGTTGTGGCACCAGCACCAGTGCCTAAAGCCCAATTTTTCAGCCCCTATTTAACAGGGGCGTGTAATTACAATTTTTGATGCAATACTTTGCAGCAGGGCTCGTCCTGCGCTCCAAGTAGAGTATCTGTGAAGGGTTGCAGTGTTGTGGCACCAGCACCAGTGCCTAAGGCCCAATTTTTCAGCCCCAGTTTAACAGGGGCGTGTAATTACAATTTTTGATGCAATATTTTGCAGGAGGGCTCATTCCTGCGCTCCAACTAGAGTATCTGTGAAGGGTTGCAGTGTTGTGGCACCAGTGCCTACGGCCCAATTTTTCTGCCCCTGTTCAACAGGGACATGTAATTACAATTCTTGATCTAATATTTCACAGCAGGGCCCGTTTCTGCGCCCACCAAGAGTAACTGTGAGGACTTACAGTGTTGTGGCACCAGCACCATCACCACCAAAGGCCCAATTTTTCTGCCCCTGTTCAACAGGTGCATGTAATTACAATTCTTGATCTAATATTTCACAGCAGGGCCAGTTTCAGCTCCCACCAAGAGTAACTGTGAGGACTTACAGTGTTGTGGCAACACCACCACCACCAAAGGCCCAATTTTTCTGCCCCTGTTCAACAGGTGCATGTAATTACAATTCTTGATCTAATATTTCACAGCAGGGCCCGTTTCTGCGCCCACCAAGAGTAACTGTGAGGACTTACAGTGTTGTGGCACCAGCACCACCACCACCAAAGGCCCAATTTTTCTGACCCTGTTCAACAGGGGCATGTAATTACAATTCTTGATCTAATATTTCACAGCAGAGCCCGTTCCTGCGCCCACCAAGAGTAACTGTGAGGGCTTACAGTGTTGTGGCAACAGCAACACCTAAGGCCCCAATTTCTGCAGAGTATATAGGGCAGGCCCCTACTTCCAAACATCCAACTTACAAATGACCCCTACTTGCAAACAGAAGGAGACAACAGGAAGTGAGATGGAATCTACCCCTAGGAAGGGAAATTCTCTCCTGTAAGAGTAAATATGGGAAAAACGTTTCTCCTCTCCACTGATGCTTTATCACCAATCCTTGTTTCACTAAAAACCCCAAATTGTCAAAAAACATTTGTCATTGGGACAGAAAGGGAGGTAAAATCTTCTGAAGAGGAGCACAGACAGAAAAACAAATGTCACAGGGGTGATAACCCTTCCCTATGTTTTCCAAAAAGCTTAAAAATAGATTTTTTGGCTGGAGCTACACTTTAAAAATGTACCAGTTCAAAATTACAAACAGATTCTACTTAACAACAAACCTACAGTCCCTGTCTTGTTTGCACCGTCTTTATACTGCTGTTCAGAGGTCCTGGTGGCCCCATGCCTTTCCTTTTTTTAAATTGGGTGCGGGGTTCCCCTTAATATCCATATAAGACCCAAAGGGCCTGTTAATGGATGGGGGGGTACCCATGCCGTTTGTCTCACTGATTTTCATCCATATTACCAGGACCGGACATTACATTAAAGCCGCAAGCAGTTTTAAATGACTTTTATTACCGTATATACTCGAGTATAAGTCGAATTTTTCAGCCCTTTTTTTTGGGCTGAAAGTGTCCCTTCGACTTATACTCGAGTCCCTGCCGTCTGTCTGCATGATCAGCGTGTCATGCAGGCAGACGGCGGCCGGCGTAGTGTTCGCCGGCTATTGCAGCTTTCAAAAGCCGCGCCTCCTGCTCATCTGTGATAGGCTGAACAGCTGTCAGTGTACAGCCTATCACGGACATTCTCTCATCCTCGTTCGTGGTATGAGAATGAGAGAATGTCCGTGATAGGCAGTCAGCGGTCAGCCTATCACAGACGAGGAGGAGGCGCAGCTTTTGAACTGTGGAATGGCCGCCGAACAGTATCATCACACGCCGGCCGCCGATTGAAGATGGAGATCGCCACAGAGAGGATGGAGATCGCCACAGGGAGGCTGCACAGGACACAGGTAGGACACATGCACACATACATGTACAGGACACAGGACATGTACAGGACACACACACACGTACAGGACATGTACAGGACACACACACATGTACAGGACACACACACACACACACACACGTACAGGACATGTACAGGACACACATGTACAGGACACACACACATGTACAGGACACATGCACAGGGTACAGGTAGGCTGCACAGGACACAGGGAGGCATGCAGCTGCAGATGGGCATTATTGACCCTCTGCATTTCTCACCCTCGACTTATACTCGGGTCAATAAATTTTTCCCAGTTTTTTGTGGTAAATTAGGGGCCTCGACTTATACTCTGGACGACTTATACACGAGTATATACGGTACTTTAAAAATATCATTTTGTGCAGGGACTGTTCTAAGCCCGGGAAACACGCGCCACTTTACAGGCATACTATAGACACCCCCCAGGTACGATATTTCAAGGAATATGTCACTTTTTTTCACTTTAAGCATCATTAAAATCACTGCTCCCGAAAAAACGTCCGTTTTTAAAAATGTTTTTTGCATTGATACATGTCCCCCGGTCCAGAACCCAGGTCCTCAAACCCTTTTTAGGACAATACCATGAAAATTAGCCTTTAAAATTAACACTTTTGATTTCAAACGTTCGAGTCCCATAGACTTCAATGGGGTTCTAACGTTTGTGCAAATTTTCGGTCCATTCGCACTTTCTGGTGCGAACCAAACCAGGGGGTGTTCGGCTCATCCCTAGTGATGACAAATCTGCTGTGATACACACTCCACCATTCCAGTGCCATTTTCTGATTGCGATTGTGAGAAGCATGCTGTTGATATTATAGGTTCTTAGAGGCACCCGTTGACTGCCAATTTTCTATACTGTTAATGGATTATTAAAGGAAATGTTCAGAATTTACATTGGCCTCAAATATAACATCTGCTACTGCTTCTCTCTGCTTTTTTCAATAGAGACGGTAACCCAAAGGAACTAATATCTGACAATGCACAACAATTTATTTAATCTCAGTTTGAATCCTTCCTGAAAGAAAGAATTACTATTCATAGGAAATCCTTATTTTATTAACCCTAAGTAAATCAAAAGATTGAGACATTTCACAGAAGCCTTAAAGTTAAATTCCAGGTATGGCTATTTTTGCATACTGCACGTGTCATATCTGGCCAATCCCCATGAAAGCTGGAAATCACTGTAGTAGGCACCACTGCTTAAGAAATCACTGCTAGATTGTGTGTCCTATGCTGAGTGGCTGCCCTGCTGCTTAGCGAACACAGGAAGTTGCTCACTTTGCATAAGCACCATTCTGAGAACACTCTTTATTTTCCCTAATGAATGCAAAGTATTCTGGGTAACATCAAGTGTAGTGTCTGTTCCTATAAGTGTCCAATAGGGGTGCTCCACTGTCAATCTGGCCATTTGACTAGAATGGCTGACTGTACAGTATACCTGCTGGGTAGTATTTCTCTAGTATGTTAAGACCTAAGGAGCCTTCTGCCCCCTTTTTTAGTCTGACTGAGAGTTGGGAAGGCAGAAAACCCACGGCATCAAGCTCTCCCTGAAAGTGGTGACCCTAGGGTGGTGGAGTAAAGCTAAGGGTTTGGGGCCCTTCTGTGTGAAATAGCACTTTGGCCACAACACCAATTGATTTTTTCTGCACCTCACCTCATGAGCTAGGCATTTTGGCTAAGACAAGGCAATTTTTGTCACCGGGCCACAAGGCTTAGTCATTGTATCATACTCTGGTGCTTTTTAATTATTTTTATTCACATTTATCACTGAATTTCTTGTGTGTGTCTCTTTTTTACTCACTGTAAATGGTAGGGTTCTGGTCTTTAGGTCCACAATGAAGTCTAGGAGGAGGATGCGTGGCCCTTAGGTTCTTTCCTCCCTTGCCTTGTGTTTTTTTCTTTAGGAGAGCCCTTTACCTAGTACTTGTGGTTGGTTTCAGCTTGCCACGAGGAGAGGGGTCTGCCAGGCCTTTTAGCTTTGTTCCTTGCTCCCATCAGGAGTCTTGCATCCTGATAGTTAGAGAGATCCTTCCTTTTCAGGAGTGGACCATTGATGCACCCTATGCACTTTTACATTCATGTTCACATTCACTTTTTGGCTCACATGTTCTGTAGTTTTTGTGCACCACACCGCAGGCTTGACAGAAATATGAATGCAAACCCTTCTCTGATTGGATGAGGTGGAGAGGAGGAATGAAGTGTCACAAGCTCTCACTTGTCCAATTGGAGAATCCAAAAAAAAAAAATTCCATGAAAATTTGTAATGAACAACTATGGGGATTCCAGCAGGTGTATCGCTTGCCTAAGCTACTCTTCTCCCCCCATCCACCTTCAGAGCCACTGGGAATGTAGACCCAAAGTGATGATTCAGCCTTTGTGGATCTAAAATTTTTATACTCAGGTTTTACTTGAGTTATGTGTCAAATTGAAGCATTGTTTTAGCCAATATATTAGAAACTGTGGCTCTGTACAGTGTATGAGGTGCTTTCTCATATTGTCTAACCTGATGAGGAGGATGTGTGAGTTAACCTATCTGATGTTTTTGTAGCCTATAATGCATAATAATCAACCTGCAAATGATAGATTCACTGATCACATACTACAGCCACCTGTCAAAACATTGACATATTTATTAAGTTCATTAAACAGGCAGATTTGCCCACATGTTCACCAGATCAAGAATTTGTTGCCAGTTCCTGGATATCTGGATTCCCCATTCTTCAAAGGGAAATCAAGGTCTTTGTAATTTACAAAAAATGTCAAATGTAAAAGCTTAATTCCAGCGAAAACTTTTGTTTTGCTTTTGGACAGAGTAATGAAGGGATAGAACCTCCATCAGTTTTTCCAGTCTGTGGACTTCTGTTCTGAACAGAAAGTGATAGGAATTTCACCAATGCAGGCATAGACTGCAACAGTAAATGGGAAACATTTGTCAGGTTATTTGTGTCTCTAGAGCACAATGATAACTGCTCCCCTCTTTTCGTGTCTGGTTATTACAGCAAAAGAAAGGTGAAATCTGTCTAATAGGGTCCTGGACAGCAATAAAAACATGACAGACATATTTACTCTTTCCAAGTACAAAACTAAAAAATAAGTTTAGTCCATCAGCACCAATTGGTTCTTAAAAGTTCACCTTTTCAAGTAACAAATAATTTATTTTAATCAAACATAGCTTAACCACTGAGTCTTGCAGAAGACCCAATATGTCCAACCTCATTTAGTCCCACACAATTGGACCCTGCATGAAGATTGTAGTCTGTAAACCTTATTTGCATGTGCTGGCCTTCATCCTCCAAGCCACCTGAAAAATAAATAAATGAAATATTCATATTTTAACAAAGTAAAATCATTCGTATAAGTTGGGCAGGGTGTTTTCTGCATGTTTTCCATTTTTTTCTGGAGGGTTATCCTTTTTATTTCAAACAAAGCAGAGCCTTGATGCATGTTTCCATCTCTCTTCTAGCAATCAAAGCCAGTTGGGAGATTAATATTGTGCATTTTATTCTTTGAAGTTTCTTGCAGAAAAGAAATCATGTTTTTAATGTTTCATACGCCAAAAACCATATTTTAAATATGCTTTAAAGATGAACTAACTTCTAAACGGGGAAAACGAATTCCTAATGAAAGACGCTTTTATAGGAAAAGGAGTATTTATATGCAGACGCTCTGCCAAATCATTTTTTCCACTTTGTAGCCTGCACAAAAGCTGCAATTTAACATTGTTCATAAGTGTGATGGCTCAATTTAATTAATGTTAATGCCACATTTTCATGATTATTTAATTGGTAATTATCTTTTTCATTGCCTGTCTTTATTTGCATTATGATTTCATTCTTACACATATATATGTGATCTTGTTTTAAGTTACTGTTTGTTAGTGATATTTTGTTTTAATGTAGGGAATGTCTGTGAACTTTAGTGAACAGTTACATTTCAAACCAAGGCTATTGTATAGTGGGACTGTTCATCAAATTAAAAATTTCCCTCACACATGCTGTATGTCCTTTCTAGTAACTCAAACACAGCTTTTCTGTTTTTTTCTGTTTTTTCCCCATTAACTAGAAATGCAGTTGCCCTAAATAAGATAAGATAAGATTTACTAGTATTTTGCTTATTGCATCTCAGTTCAACATTCATCAATTTCACTTGGTCATTTCACAGAAATTTCAATTGTTGCTTCATCTTTCCCGTAATATTAAGACTTCAATGCTTGTTCAGTCTTGGGGATTTAAAAGAGTACTATATTCACCCTATATTTGCTCCTTTGGCAGTTGGTGCTCACCTCTTTCCCCTCAATGGGGCAGACCCTCAATGTCCTCACATTCAAAGCTGCTTGTACATTGTACGTAATGACGATGGCAAAAAGGCAACTATGTGACCGGCAAAGAGAAGTGAGCAGTTATCTAATATTAAGGGAATGTGCAGGAGTGAGAAATAAAGTCTGTAATTCTGCCTATTCCATGTCTCCTGCACTAAACAAGCATTAGAGGGGAGTTACCAAACTGGATTTTTTTAGCTGACTGGATCAAACACAACTTATGTTTATTTGATAGTCAGATAATAGCAAGGCAAGTTCTCAGTTTTAAGAATTGGTTGCAATAAGTGTGCTGCTTCTGAAAATGTCTAACTTGCTGAAATATCTCCTTGCTAATGAAAATAAGTAGAGAGAAAAGGAGCAAAGGGCCCTGTGTGTGTCACTGCCTAAGGAAAGTAAATGTAAGATGCATTAAAATGACACAAAAAATCTGCTGGTTGATACAAGTTTTTCAATGATGTCTTAGTAAACCTAATAAAGCCAGTTACTGCGCTGCTGCCTATTGCCTGCAGTGCTGATTGAGTGAGAATATGCCGACAGACTGGTTTAAACAGATAATGATTAGTAGATGAAAACTTGGCTAGTCCCGACTGAATTTCGATCCATGTATTGCCAGTTTCAGCCTCAATTTCTAGTATGTTTTTCATTTTGGAAACACCTTTTGGTGCCAGTTTCTTTTAGAAGGGAACATTCATGATTGGATGAGTTATTCAAAAGTGGCTGGCAGATAGCTATTTGCTGCTACTCTTGTAGTCTCTCAGTCTTTCAATCTTTCAATCCTTGACTCAAACTACACCCAATGTTCAGACATATCTGTCCTCATGTATCCTTTGCTTAACCACCTCAATAAAGGGCACTTACACCCCATTCCTGCCCAGACCAATTTTCAGCTTTCAGCGTTCTTACATTTTGAATGACAATTACTCAGTCATGCAATACTGTACCCGTATAAAATTTGCATCCTTTTTTTCCACACAAATAGAGCTTTCTTTTGGTGGTATTTAATCACTAGTGGGTTTTTTACTTTTTGTGCTGTAAATAAAAAAAACAGTAAATTTTGTGAAAAAAAATGCCTTTTTCTTTGTTTCTGTCATAAAATTTTGCAAAATAGTCATTTTTCTTCATAAATTTTGGCAAGATTTATACTGCTGCATAGCTTTGGTAAAAATAACCCAAATTAGTGTATATTATTTGGTCTTTGTGAAAGTTATAGAGGCTACAAACTATGGTGCCAATCACTAAAAATTGATCACATCTGATTAGGCCTTCAGTACATCAGGTGTATCTAATTTCTTGAGATACTAGAAAGTCAGGAAAGTATAAATACCCCCCCAAATGACCCCTTTTTAGAAAGCAGACATTCCAAGGTATTAATTAAGTAGCTTCATGAGTTTTTTTGAGTTGTAATTTTTTCCCACAATTCTTTGCAAAATGAAGATTTTTTTTTTTTTTTTTTTTTTTTTTTTTACAAAATTTACATATTATCAGGTTATTTCTCACACACAGCATATGCATAAAACAAATTACACCCCAAAATACATTCTGATACTCTTCCCGAGTATGGTGATACCACATGTGTGAGACTTTTACACAGCCTGGCCACATACAAAGGGCCAACATTTAAATAGCACCTTCAGGTGTTCTACAAATATAAATAAATAACACATCTCATTTCTCAACCACCTCTTACACTTTTGAAGGCCCTGGAGCACCAGAACAGTGGAATTGCAGACCAAATAACCCCATTTTGGAAAGCAAACACCCCAATTTATAATCTATGAGGCATAATGAGTCATTTGAACGGTTCATTTTTTTCCAGAAGTTCTTGGAAAATGTGGAAAAAAATGAAAATGCATTTTTTTACACAAAGTTGTCAATTTATAAGATATTTCTAACACATAGCATGTATATAGAAAAAAATTGCACCCCAAAATACATTCTGCTACTGTTCCCGAGTATGGCAATACCACATGTGTGAGACTTTTTTTCACAGCCTGGCCACATACAGAGGCCCAACATTAAAGTAGTACCTTCAGGCGTTCTAGGAACATAAATTACACATCTCATTTCATTCCTACCTATCACACTTTTGAAGGTCCTTGAGCACCAGGACAGTGGAATTACCCACAAAATGACCCCATTTTGGAAAGCATACACCCCAACGTGTATTCTATGAGGCATGGGCTGCAGATAGGTACTCAGGTACTCTGATGGGCTGCAGATAGGTACTCGAGTACTCTGATGGGCTGCAGACAGGTACTCGCGTACTCTGATGGGCTGCAGACAGGTACTCGGGTACTCTGATGGCCTGGTGACAGGTACTCGGGTACTCTGATGGCCTGGTGACTGGTACTCTGATGGGCTATAGATAGGTACTTGGGTACGCTTGATGGGCTGGTGACTGGTATTCGGGTACTCTGAAGGGCAGTGACAGGTACTTAGGTACTCGGTACTCATATGAACTGTGACAGGTACTTGGGTACTCAGATGGACTGTGACAGGTACTTGGGTACTCAGATGAACTGTGACAGGTACTCAGGAACTCAGATGAACTGTGACAGGTACTCGGGTACTCAGATGAACTGTGACAGGTACTTGGGTACTCAGATGAACTGTGACAGGTACTCGGGTACTCAGATGGACTGTGACAGGTACTCAGGTATTCTGGTACTCAGATGGACTGTGACAGGTACTCGGGTACTCAGAGGGATTGTGACGGGTACTCAGGTACTCAGATGAACTGTGACAGGTACTCGGGTACTCATATGGACTGTGACAGGTACTTAATTACTCAAATGAACTGTGACAGGTACTCAGATGAACTGTGACAGGTACTCAGGTACTCAGATTAACTGTGACGGTACTCAGATGGACTATGGCAGGTACTCAGATACTTGGGTACTCAGATGGACTGTGACAGGTACTCGGGTACTCAGATGAACTGTGACAGGTACTCAATTACTCATATGAACTGTGACAGGTACTCGGGTACTCAGAGGGATTGTGACGGGTACTCAGGTACTCAGATGAACTGTGACAGGTACTCGGGTACTCATATGGACTGTGACAGGTACTTAATTACTCAGATGAACTGTGACAGGTACTCAGATGAACTGTGACAGGTACTCAGGTACTCAGATTAACTGTGACGGGTACTCAGATGGACTATGGCAGGTACTCAGATGGACTGTGACAGGTACTCGGGTACTCAGATAAACTGTGACAGGTACTCAATTACTCATGTGAACTGTGACAGGTACTCAGATGAACTGTGACAGGTACTCGGGTACTCAGATGAACTGTGACAGGTACTCAATTACTCATGTGAACTGTGACAGGTACTCAGATGAACTGTGACAGGTACTCGGGTACTCAGATGAACTGTGACAGGTACTCGGGTACTCAGATGAACTGTGACGGGTACTCAGGTACTCGGGTACTCAGATGGACTGTGACAGGTACTCAGGTACTCAGAGGGACTGTGACAGGTACTCAGGTACTCAGATGGGCTGCAGATAGGTACTCGAGTACTCTGATGGGCTGCAGACAGGTACTCGCGTACTCTGATGGGCTGCAGACAGGTACTCGGGTACTCTGATGGCCTGGTGACAGGTACTCGGGTACTCTGATGGCCTGGTGACTGGTACTCTGATGGGCTATAGATAGGTACTTGGGTGCGCTTGATGGGCTGGTGACTGGTATTCGGGTACTCTGAAGGGCAGTGACAGGTACTTAGGTACTCGGTACTCATATGAACTGTGACAGGTACTTGGGTACTCAGATGGACTGTGACAGGTACTTGGGTACTCAGATGAACTGTGACAGGTACTCAGGAACTCAGATGAACTGTGACAGGTACTCGGGTACTCAGATGAACTGTGACAGGTACTTGGGTACTCAGATGAACTGTGACAGGTACTCGGGTACTCAGATGGACTGTGACAGGTACTCAGGTATTCTGGTACTCAGATGGACTGTGACAGGTACTCGGGTACTCAGAGGGATTGTGACGGGTACTCAGGTACTCAGATGAACTGTGACAGGTACTCGGGTACTCATATGGACTGTGACAGGTACTTAATTACTCAAATGAACTGTGACAGGTACTCAGATGAACTGTGACAGGTACTCAGGTACTCAGATTAACTGTGACGGTACTCAGATGGACTATGGCAGGTACTCAGATACTTGGGTACTCAGATGGACTGTGACAGGTACTCGGGTACTCAGATGAACTGTGACAGGTACTCAATTACTCATATGAACTGTGACAGGTACTCGGGTACTCAGAGGGATTGTGACGGGTACTCAGGTACTCAGATGAACTGTGACAGGTACTCGGGTACTCATATGGACTGTGACAGGTACTTAATTACTCAGATGAACTGTGACAGGTACTCAGATGAACTGTGACAGGTACTCAGGTACTCAGATTAACTGTGACGGGTACTCAGATGGACTATGGCAGGTACTCAGATGGACTGTGACAGGTACTCGGGTACTCAGATGAACTGTGACAGGTACTCAATTACTCATGTGAACTGTGACAGGTACTCAGATGAACTGTGACAGGTACTCGGGTACTCAGATGAACTGTGACAGGTACTCAATTACTCATGTGAACTGTGACAGGTACTCAGATGAACTGTGACAGGTACTCGGGTACTCAGATGAACTGTGACAGGTACTCGGGTACTCAGATGAACTGTGACGGGTACTCAGGTACTCGGGTACTCAGATGGACTGTGACAGGTACTCAGGTACTCAGAGGGACTGTGACAGGTACTCAGGTACTCAGATGGGCTGCAGATAGGTACTCGAGTACTCTGATGGGCTGCAGACAGGTACTCGCGTACTCTGATGGGCTGCAGACAGGTACTCGGGTACTCTGATGGCCTGGTGACAGGTACTCGGGTACTCTGATGGCCTGGTGACTGGTACTCTGATGGGCTATAGATAGGTACTTGGGTGCGCTTGATGGGCTGGTGACTGGTATTCGGGTACTCTGAAGGGCAGTGACAGGTACTTAGGTACTCGGTACTCATATGAACTGTGACAGGTACTTGGGTACTCAGATGGACTGTGACAGGTACTTGGGTACTCAGATGAACTGTGACAGGTACTCAGGAACTCAGATGAACTGTGACAGGTACTCGGGTACTCAGATGAACTGTGACAGGTACTTGGGTACTCAGATGAACTGTGACAGGTACTCGGGTACTCAGATGGACTGTGACAGGTACTCAGGTATTCTGGTACTCAGATGGACTGTGACAGGTACTCGGGTACTCAGAGGGATTGTGACGGGTACTCAGGTACTCAGATGAACTGTGACAGGTACTCGGGTACTCATATGGACTGTGACAGGTACTTAATTACTCAAATGAACTGTGACAGGTACTCAGATGAACTGTGACAGGTACTCAGGTACTCAGATTAACTGTGACGGTACTCAGATGGACTATGGCAGGTACTCAGATACTTGGGTACTCAGATGGACTGTGACAGGTACTCGGGTACTCAGATGAACTGTGACAGGTACTCAATTACTCATATGAACTGTGACAGGTACTCGGGTACTCAGAGGGATTGTGACGGGTACTCAGGTACTCAGATGAACTGTGACAGGTACTCGGGTACTCATATGGACTGTGACAGGTACTTAATTACTCAGATGAACTGTGACAGGTACTCAGATGAACTGTGACAGGTACTCAGGTACTCAGATTAACTGTGACGGGTACTCAGATGGACTATGGCAGGTACTCAGATGGACTGTGACAGGTACTCGGGTACTCAGATGAACTGTGACAGGTACTCAATTACTCATGTGAACTGTGACAGGTACTCAGATGAACTGTGACAGGTACTCGGGTACTCAGATGAACTGTGACAGGTACTCAATTACTCATGTGAACTGTGACAGGTACTCAGATGAACTGTGACAGGTACTCGGGTACTCAGATGAACTGTGACAGGTACTCGGGTACTCAGATGAACTGTGACGGGTACTCAGGTACTCGGGTACTCAGATGGACTGTGACAGGTACTCAGGTACTCAGAGGGACTGTGACAGGTACTCAGGTACTCAGATGAACTGTGACGGGTACTCAGATGGACTATGACAGGTACTCAGGTACTTGGGTACTCAGATGGACTGTGACAGGTACTCAGGTACTTGGGTACTCAGATGAACTGTGACGGGTACACAGATGAACTATGACAGGTACTCAGATGAACTGTAACAGGTACTTTGATGGATGGTGACAGGTACTTTGATGGGTGGTGACAGGTCCTCTTTATTGGGGGCAATCAGTGTGTGTTGGTGTACACTGTAAGCAGTAATAAGATGTTACTGCAATCTCCTTCCCACACATGATCGGTGTGTGAGGAGGAGAACCTGGTAACATCTCGTTACCACTCTATGTTTTACATTTAAAGAATGAAAGGATCACAGTCGATCATGTGGTACAGCCACTGGCCAATGGCTGTTTACCAATGTTGGTGACGAGCAGTGTTCCCGGGAACATGCCACCACTGATGTGCACGCACAGCACGCTCGCAATCATGCGCCATGCAAAAAGGGGAGGCACCTTCTGTGATCGGCCGAGACTTCATCACGGCCAATCACGTGGTAAACAGCCATGCCCAATGACTTTTCACCCCCCTCAGTGGCGAGCTGTGTCTCCGTGACATGCCGCCACTGAAGGTACAGGGCTGTGTGCACACGATCGCGCACATGCCCTGTTTAAAAGGACGGACATCATATGATGTCCACTCAGAACAAGAGCCATGCTGCCTGGCTGTCATATGATGGCTGGCAGGTGGCAAGTGGTTAATTAACCTTTGAACAGTCCCCCAAAGTCTCTCAACTCTGTGGCTGATTTCAAAGCTGAACGTATTGGTTCTTAAACATGGCAAAAAGTCTTAAAGTGGTTGTTAAGCCACTAACTGATCTATAATCCACTCTGTCACATAAAAACCTGTATCCTAGTGCCTCTACCGTATAAAAAAAAGCCAATTTCTACCTGCTTTAACAGTGTCTTCCAGTGATCACATGGCTCCAGGCTTTCTGCTTTCCCAGTCTGATATCTCCAGCGGGCCGGGTTGAAATTCCCCTGCTAACATCAGCCAGGGAGGAGAGGAGCAGAGAGCCTGCCTGGAGTCATGTGATCGCTGGAAGACACTGTTAAAACAGGTAGACATTGGCTTTTTTTTATAAAGCACAGGCATTAGGACTCAGCTTTTTATATGACAGAGGGGGGATGAAATAATGATCAGTTAGTTTTGAAGCAGTGGGGAGAGGGGCAGAGCGGTGCTAGTGAGAGCTGACAGGGAGTGGGGGGGACAGAGGGAGACACAGGAGAGCTGCGGATAGCAGCGTATGACAGAGGCACATGCACTGACCAATGTGTCAGGGTTCAGCAGCCCTGATATATCAGTGGGAAGACTTCTGCGCTACTATTCAAATGGCACAAGGGCTGCCGTGTACTGAAAGAAACTAAAACTGTGTTGCTGCAAAATCTATAGTGTACACATAACCACCACAAAGTATGAGAATAAATATATGAGTGATTTCGCGCAAAACACCAAAAGTAACTAAAAGTGCCAATAAATATTAATTCCTGTACGCGACCTTGTTAAATCAATAAATTAAAGTTTAAACCAGTGAAAAGTGGATCCCGAAATAAAAAATAATTAATCGTGATAGTGGAGAAAATATACATTGACATAAAAAGCACAATACCCTACTAGTCATAAATGTAGGGAAAAAATGATATCAAAAATAAATCTTCAGTGTGTATAAAACATCTTAAGTGCTTTTAGAAAAGTCAGTGGATGTTAGGTTAAACAAAAATGAGAATGAGATGACCGTGCTGAATCTTCACAAACCCATGCTCACATTGCCCTTTCCTTCAGGGGCTTAAAACAAAGCCTTGTAAATAGTGCTGCGTGTTAGTGGAAAAGGATGTTCCAATTCTTGACGAGTGATGATAGCTGACTCTGGATGGTTGGTTGTCAGTGCTGGCTCCGCAATGCATTAACCACTTCAGCCCCGGACCATTATGCTGCCTAAGGACCAGAGGTCTTTTTCCAATTTGGCACTGCGTCGCTTTAACTGCTAATTGCGTGGTCATGCAATGCTGTACCCAAACGAAATTTGCGTCCTTTTCTTCCCACAAATAGAGCTTTCTTTTGATGGTATTTGATCACCTCTGCAGTTTTTATTTTTTGCGCTATAAACGGAAAAAGACCGAAAATTTTGAAAAAAAATGATATTTTCTACTTTTTGTTATAAAAAAAATCCAATAAACTCAATTTTAGTCATACATTTAGGCCAAAATGTATTCGGCCACATGTCTTTGGTAAAAAAAATGTCAATAAGCGTAAATGTATTGGTTTGCGCAAAAGTTATAGCGTCTACAAACTAGGGTACATTTTCTGGAATTTACACAGCTTTTAGTTTATGACTGCCTATGTCATTTCTTGAGGTGCTAAAATGGCAGGGCAGTACAAAACCCCCCCAAATGACCCCATTTTGGAAAGTAGACACCCCAAGGAAATTGCTGATAGGCATGTTGAACCCATTGAATATTTTTTTTTTGTCCCAGGTGATTGAATAATGACAAAAAAAAAAAAATATTTACAAAAAGTTGTCACTAAATGATATATTGCTCACACAGGCCATAGGCCTATGTGGAATTGCACCCCAAAATACATTCAGCTGCTTCTCCTGAGTACGGGGATACCACATGTGTGGGACTTTTTGGGAGCCTAGCCGCGTACGGGACCCCGAAAACCAATCACCGCCTTCAGAATTTCTAAGGGTGTAAATTTTTGATTTCACTCTTCACTGCCTATCACAGTTTCGGAGGCCATGGAATGCCCAGGTGGCACAAACCCCCCCCAAATGACCCCATTTTGGAAAGTAGACACCCCAAGCTATTTGCTGAGAGGCATATTGAGTCCATGGAATATTTTATATTTTCACACAAGTTGCGGGAAAGTGACACTTTTTTTTTTTTTTTTGCACAAAGTTGTCACTAAATGATATATTGCTCACACAGGCCATGGGCATATGTGGAATTGCACCCCAAAATACATTTACCTGCTTCTCCTGAGTATGGGGATACCACATGTGTGGGACTTTTTGGGAGCCTAGCCGCGTACGGGGCCCCGAAAACCAATTACCGCCTTCAGCGTTTTTAAGGGCATGAATTTTTGATTTTACTCTTCACTGCCTATCACCGTTTTGGAGGCCATGGAATGCCCAGGTGGCACAAAACCCCCCCCAAATGACCCCATTTTGGAAAGTAGACACCCAAAGCTATTTGCTGAGAGGCATGGTGAGTATTTTGCAGCTCTCATTTGTTTTTGAAAATGAAGAAAGACAAGAAAAAACATTTGTATTCTTTTTTCAAATTTCAAAACTTTGTGACAAAAAGTGAGGTCTGCAAAATACTCACTATACCTCTCAGCAAATAGGTTGGGGTGTCCACTTTCCAAAATGGGGTCATTTGGGGGGGTTTTGTGCCACCTGGGCATTCCATGGCCTCCGAAACTGTGATAGGCAGTGAAGAGTGAAATCAAAAATTCACGCCCTTAGAAAGCCTGAAGGCGGTGCTTGGTTTTCGGGGTCCCGTACACGGCTAGGCTCACAAAAAGTCTCACACATGTGGTATCCCCGTACTCAGGAGAAGCAGCAGAATGTATTTTGGGGCGTAATTTCACATATTCCCATGGCATGTTTGAGCAATATATCATTTAGTGACAACTTTGTGCAAAAAAAAAAAAAAATTTGTCTCTTTCCCGCAACTTGTGTCGCAATATAAAATATTCCATGGACTCGACATGCCTCTCAGGAAATAGCTTGGGGTGTCTACTTTCCAAAATGGGGTCATTTGGGGGGGTTTTGAACTGTCCTGGCATTTTATGCACAACATTTAGAAGCTTATGTCACACATCACCCACTCTTCTAACCACTTGAAGACAAAGCCCTTTCTGACACTTATTGTTTACATGAAAAAGTTATTTTTTTTGCAAGAAAATTACTTTGAACCCCCAAACATTATATATTTTTTTAAAGCAAATGCCCTACAGATTAAAATGGTGGGTGTTTCATTTTTTTTTTTCACACAGTATTTGCGCAGCGATTTTTCAAACGCTGTTTATATGGATTATCCCTACGCTACCTTGGAAACAGCGGTGTGTACGGACAGCTGCAAGCACAGAGTGGGATCAAACAAAGCCCATGAATAGTGCAAAACAAAAGTGGAAAGTGCTGCGCTAATCCAGTGTGATATGTTTGTGTAACAGTGTTTATTTAAGAAAATTAAATTAACAAATGAAAAAATGGGGTGTACAGGTGCTATGTCTGTGTGCACAGTATCCTGTATTTATACACTAAATCTGAGTGAAAAAAACCCAATCCTATATGCTGTTGAACCTGTAGAAGGGATGCAAAAGTGCTCTGTGTGTAGGGAACTAATGCGAATAGTTCTCATACACATCTAGTAACTTGTGCAAATAAACCCTTAAAGTGCTGTCGTGCCTGTGCAAAAAGGGGTATTAGAATAGAAAAGTGAAAAAAGGTATGCGGGTACTGTGTTTGTATGCACAGTATCCTGTGAAGAAAGTATATAGATATATAACACAATTCCTTATGAAATGGAGTGTACGGGTGCTACGTCTGTGTGCACAGTATCCTGTATATACACTAAATCTGAGTGGAAAGAACAGAAGACAAAAAACAAATCCTATATTACGTTGAACCTATGAAAAGGATGCGACAGTGCACTGTGTGTGGGGAACCAATGCAAATGGTTCTCATACACACCTAATAACTTGTGCAAATACACTCTTAAAGTGCTGTCGTGCCTGTGCAAGGAGAAAATTCCGGATGAAAGCGGAAAAAAAAAAAAAAAAAGTATGCGGGTACTGTGTTTGTATGCACAGTATCCTGTGGAAAAAGTATATAAATATATAACACGATTCTTTATGTCAGATTTTTTCTCTATAAGGGTTGTGACAGCACAGTAGGTGCAAAACAAATGAAAAAACCTTAAGGTGCTGTTATATCTCTGCAGCCCATAGAGATAGAATAATCATATACATATAGTAACAGCAATCAGGATAATAAATAATATCCACATAACATGTGCAAACTTCACTCTGTGGGCGATATAAAAGTGCAAACTTATGCAGAAACCATGATTCGTAAAAGACTTTGTGCAGCCTGTATAAGATAGTGTGCAAAAACTTATAAATGTGACAAACAGGTGGGGGGTGTTTCTCTATAACACACAGATAATTAGTAATAATCCAAATAATTATTGCAACATGTAGTCCAGAACCAAGTCTTTTAGGATACAATAAAAATGCCGGTGCAAGCTTCAAATGCAATGTTTTGTGATCCCTTTGGCAATCCAATTGTGCAGCTAAAAAATCGGGTGGGGTGCCGAAAGGGAGAGGGTGTATATATCCTTTTCGTGCTCAAACACACACAATTGAAGGATGGCCCTTATGTCTGTGTGCACAGTATCCTGTATTTATACACTGAATCTGAGTGAAAAAAACCAATCCTATATGCTGTTGAACCTGTAGAAGGGATGCAAAAGTGCTCTGTGTATAGGGAACCAATGCGAATAGTTCTCATACACATCTAGTAACTTGTGCAAATAAACCCTTAAAGTGCTGTCGTGCCTGTGCAAAAAAGGGTATTAGAATAGAAAAGTGAAAAAAGGTATGCGGGTACTGTGTTTGTATGCACAGTATATAGATATATAACACAATTCCTTATGAAATGGAGTGTACGGGTGCTACGTCTGTGTGCACAGTATCCTGTATATACACTAAATCTGAGTGGAAAGAACAGAAGACAAAAAACAAATCCTATATTACGTTGAACCTATGAAAAGGATGCGACAGTGCACTGTGTGTGGGGAACCAATGCAAATGGTTCTCATACACACCTAATGACTTGTGCAAACACACTCTTAAAGTGCTGTCGTGCCTGTGCAAGGAGAAAATTCCAGATGAAAGCGGAAAAAAAAAAAAAAAAAAAAAAAGGTATGCGGGTACTGTGTTTGTATGCGCAGTATCCTGTGGAAAAAGTATATAAATATATAACACGATTCTTTATGTCAGATTTTTTCTCTATAAGGGTTGTGACAGCACAGTAGGTGCAAAACAAATGAAAAAACCTTAAGGTGCTGTTATATCTCTGCGGCCCATAGAGATAGAATAATCATATACATATAGTAACAGCAATCAGGATAATAAATAATATCCACATAACATGTGCAAACTTCACTCTGTGGGCGATATAAAAGTGCAAACTTATGCAGAAACCATGATTCGTAAAAGACTTTGTGCAGCCTGTATAAGATAGTGTGCAAAAACTTATAAATGTGACAAACAGGTGGGGGGTGTTTCTCTATAACACACAGATAATTAGTAATAATCCAAATAATTATTGCAACATGTAGTCCAGAACCAAGTCTTTTAGGATATAATAAAGATGCCGGTGCAAGCTTCAAATGCAATGTTTTGTGATCCCTTTGGCAATCCAATTGTGCAGCTAAAAAATCGGGTGGGGTGCCGAAAGAGAGAGGGTGTATATATCCTTTTCGTGCTCAAACACACACAAGTGAAGGGTGGCCCCTTACCTTGCGGCAAAAGGACAACCGCATAGAAGGTATATGGAGGAGATGGTCTCTCTTTGGGGTCCCTGGACCGGAGCCGGTGGTCCCTGTGTCTCAATCCCTCAGTACCAGCATCAACAGTAGCAGAGTCAACATAAGGGAGAATAAGAAGGGTACCAGATAGTGTAGTATTTCAAACCAATCGCTGTTTTTATTAAAGTTAAAAGCATGTACTCACATGCAGTAGATGCATAACACATAAAAATCCTACGAGCGGCGAGCTCGTCAATCCAAAGCTGTATCAGTGCCTATCCCGTCCCTACGCATGACGTCACCCAATCACGTGACTTCATCATCCCCTGATATATGGTAATTATCTGTGTGTTATAGAGAAACACCCCCCACCTGTTTGTCACATTTATAAGTTTTTGCACACTATCTTATACAGGCTGCACAAAGTCTTTTACGAATCATGGTTTCTGCATAAGTTTGCACTTTTATATCACCCACAGAGTGAAGTTTGCACATGTTATGTGGATATTATTTATTATCCTGATTGCTGTTACTATATGTATATGATTATTCTATCTCTATGGGCCGCAGAGATATAACAGCACCTTAAGGTTTTTTCATTTGTTTTGCACCTACTGTGCTGTCACAACCCTTATAGAGAAAAAATCTGACATAAAGAATCGTGTTATATATTTATATACTTTTTCCACAGGATACTGCGCATACAAACACAGTACCCGCATACCTTTTTTTTTTTTTTTTTTTCCGATTTCATCCGGAATTTTCTCCTTGCACAGGCACGACAGCACTTTAAGAGTGTGTTTGCACAAGTCATTAGGTGTGTATGAGAACCATTTGCATTGGTTCCCCACACACAGTGCACTGTCGCATCCTTTTCATAGGTTCAACGTAATATAGGATTTGTTTTTTGTCTTCTGTTCTTTCCACTCAGATTTAGTGTATATACAGGATACTGTGCACACAGATGTAGCACCCGTACACTCCATTTCATAAGGAATTGTGTTATATATCTATATACTTTCTTCACAGGATACTGTGCATACAAACACAGTACCCGCATACCTTTTTTCACTTTTCTATTCTAATACCCCTTTTTGCACAGGCACGACAGCACTTTAAGGGTTTATTTGCACAAGTTACTAGATGTGTATGAGAACTATTCGCATTGGTTCCCTACACACAGAGCACTTTTGCATCCCTTCTACAGGTTCAACAGTATATAGGATTGTTTTTTTTTCACTCAGATTCAGTGTATAAATACAGGATACTGTGCACACAGACATAAGGGCCATCCTTCAATTGTGTGTGTTTGAGCACGAAAAGGATATATACACCCTCTCTCTTTCGGCACCCCACCCGATTTTTTAGCTGCACAATTGGATTGCCAAAGGGATCACAAAACATTGCATTTGAAGCTTGCACCGGCATTTTTATTATATCCTAAAAGACTTGGTTCTGGACTACATGTTGCAATAATTATTTGGATTATTACTAATTATCTGTGTGTTATAGAGAAACACCCCCCACCTGTTTGTCACATTTATAAGTTTTTGCACACTATCTTATACAGGCTGCACAAAGTCTTTTACGAATCATGGTTTCTGCATAAGTTTGCACTTTTATATCGCCCACAGAGTGAAGTTTGCACATGTTATGTGGATATTATTTATTATCCTGATTGCTGTTACTATATGTATATGATTATTCTATCTCTATGGGCCGCAGAGATATAACAGCACCTTAAGGTTTTTTCATTTGTTTTGCACCTACTGTGCTGTCACAACCCTTATAGAGAAAAAATCTGACATAAAGAATCGTGTTATATATTTATATACTTTTTCCACAAGATATTGTGCATACAAACACAGTTCCCGCATACCTTTTTTTTTTTTTTTCCGCTTTCATCCGGAATTTTCTCCTTGCACAGGCACGACAGCACTTTAAGAGTGTTTTTGCACAAGTTATTAGGTGTGTATGAGAACCATTTGCATTGGTTCCCCACACACAGTGCACTGTCGCATCCTTTTCATAAGTTCAACGTAATATAGGATTTGTTTTTTGTCTTCTGTTCTTTCCACTCAGATTTAGTGTATATACAGTATACTGTGCACACAGACGTAGCACCCGTACACTCCATTTCATAAGGAATTGTGTTATATATCTATATACTTTCTTCACAGGATACTGTGCATACAAACACAGTACCCGCATACCTTTTTTTCACTTTTCTATTCTAATACCCCTTTTTGCACAGGCACGACAGCACTTTAAGGGTTTATTTGCACAAGTTACTAGATGTGTATGAGAACTATTCGCATTGGTTCCCTACACACAGAGCACTTTTGCATCCCTTCTACAGGTTCAACAGCATATAGGATTGGGTTTTTTTCACTCAGATTTAGTGTATAAATACAGGATACTGTGCACACAGACATAGCACCTGTACACCCCATTTTTTCATTTGTTAATTTAATTTTCTTAAATAAACACTGTTACACAAACATATCACACTGGATTAGCGCAGCACTTTCCACTTTTGATTTTTCAAACGCATTTTTTGGGGGAAAAAAACACACTTTTTTAAATTTTAATGCACTAAAACACACTATATTGCCCAAATGTTTGATGAAATAAAAAAGATGATCTTAGGCCGAGTACATGGATACCAAACATGACATGCTTTACAATTGCGCACAAACGTACAGTGGCAACAAAATAAATACATTTTTAAAAGCCTTTAAAAGCCTTTACAGGTTACCACTTTAGATTTACAGAGGAGGTCTACTGCTAAAATTACTGCCCTCGATCTGACCTTCGTGGTGATACCTCACATGCATGGTGCAATTGCTGTTTACGTTTGAGGACAGACCACCGCTTGCGTTCGCCTTAGCGCAAGAGCAGGGGGCGACAGGGGTGCTTTTTTTTTTTTTTTATTATTATTTTTTTGCTTTTTTATCTTATTTTTAAACTGTTCCTTTCATTTTTTTTTTTTTTTAATCATTTTTATTGTTATCTCGGGGAATGTAAATATCCCCTATGATAGCAATAGGTAGTGACAGGTACTCTTTTTTGAAAAAATTGGGGTCTATTAGACCCTAGATCTCTCCTCTGCCCTCAAAGCATCTGACCACACCAAGATCGGTGTGATAAAATGCTTCCCCAATTTCCCAATGGCGCTATTTACATTGGGCGAAATCTAAGTCATAAAATGCTCATAGCTTCCGGTTTCTTAGGCCATAGAGATGTTTGGAGCCACTCTGGTCTCTGATCAGCTCTATGGTCAGCTGGCTGAATCACCGTCTGCATTCTCAGGTTCCCTGTTGAGACAGGAGAGCCAGAGAAAAACACGGAAGACGGTGGGGGGGGCATTCCCTCCCACGGCTTGTAAAGGCAGTCTAGAGGCTAATTAGCGGCTAGGATTGCTTTTACATGAAAGCCGACCGCTGGCTGAAAAGAATGATATCAAGATGATACCTAAACCTGCAGGCATCATTCTGGTATAACCACTCAAAGTCGTGAATGGCGTACCTGAAGAAAAAAAATGGTTAACAATAAAGCACAGTAAACGGTAAAGTATAAATAATTACATACCTGAAAAACAAACATGATAAAACATAATAACAATAAAACATTGCAGAATAGAATACAGTAAAAAAGAGCAGAACAATAGAGAGAGAGAATAGAGAGAGAGAGAGAACAATAAAACGACAACAATTTTTTTTTTATTTTATATATATTTTTTTTTTTTACACTTTTTTTGTAACTAACTTTTATAACTGTAACCGGTTCCAGGTTCGGGTCTCTCAAAATGCGATGGCATCTTGGCAGACCCTGTGAAAGTGTGCCTAGTCTGTGCAATGCTGTACCCTATGCTAATACTCAACTAGTGCATGGTAGCGTTCAAAACATTCACCAATGCAAAGACCAGGATTGTCAGGACAGGAGGGACAATAATAGCGGGTGTCACGCCTATATCCGCGCTTGCTGCAGACACGACATCTTTTTTGGGGGGGTTCGCTGGGTAGGGGTACTCGGGAGGACATAAAAATGCCTCTTATGCAGCCGACTGCATTTGGTTGGGGATGTGAATGGGGAAAGTACGGGCGCTGCAGAAGTGGTGGGTTCCCAATTAGGATTGGCGAATGCAGCAGGAAGGGCATTATGGGCATGACGGGCCTGTGTTTGTCTTCTTCTTGGTGGCAGCGGGACACTACTTGTGCTTGCCACCTCACCAGCTTAAACTGCACTTATGGGACTCGCCACGTCACCAAGTGTTACTGCAGTGCTGGTTTGACTACGACCGGGGTGTACTAGGTCGCTGGTGCTTGCCAGTTCAATAAAAAGCTTCCAAAAAAACTGTTAGCGATCGCAGGGATCAGGCCTGACTCTGCGAACGCTGCAGTTATGCGTTTAGTGCTTTGTAAGTGTCAGTGATCGATCGATACTGCACTTGGGTGGGCCGGGCGGAGGGGCAAAACACAGGTGCTAGCAGGTATCTGGGCTGATCCCGCTAACACTGCGTTTTTGGGAACCCTAAACTGCTGGGGACGCTAGTATAGATCTGATCGGATCAGATATTGATCCGTTCAGATACTATACCACTAAGGGAGGCGTATGCTGCGTGCGTGGGTGTTAGCGGTACTGGCGCTAACCTGACGCTGCCTGGGGCTTGTGCTTGCTAGTTCACCAAAATGCTACCAAAAAAACTGTTAGCGATCGCAGGGATCAGGCCTGACTCTGCGAACGCTGCAGTTATGCGTTTAGTGCCTTGTAAGTGACAGTGATCGATCGATACTGCACTTGGATGGGCTGGGCTGGGCCGGGTAGAGGGGCAAAATGCAGGTGCTAGCATGTATCTGGGCTGATCCCGCTAACACTGCGTTTTTGGGAACCCTAAACTGCTAGGGACGCTACTATAGATCTGATTGGATCAGATATTGATCCGTTCAGATACTGTACCACTAAGGGAGGTGTATGGTACGTGAGTGGGTGTTAGCGCTACTGGCGCTAACCTGACGCTGCCTGGGGCTGGTGCTTGCCAGTTCACCAAAATGCTACCAAAAAAACTGTTAGCGATCGCAGGGATCAGGCCTGACTCTGCGAATGCTGCAGTTATGCGTTTAGTGCCTTGTAAGTGACAGTGATCGATCGATACTGCACTTGGGTGGGCTGGGCTGGGCCGGGCCGGGCGTAGGGACAAAACGCAGGTGCTAGCAGGTATCTGGGCTGATCCCGCTAACACTGCGTTTTTGGGAACCCTAAACTGCTGGGGACGCTAGTATAGACCTGATCGGATCAGATATTGATCCGTTCAGATACTATACCACTAAGGGAGGCGTATGCCACGTGCGTGGGTGTTAGCGGTACTGGCGCTAATCTGACGCTGCCTGGGGCGACGCATATCACCGCCGGGCGATCGGGGGGCTAAACCTTTATTCGGTAATAAACGGCGGGTGCCCTGACACTATAAAAAATAAACGAACTAACCAGCGTCACCCGTAACGGTTATACGGTGATCAGTGGTGAAAGGGTTAACTAGGGGGCAATCAAGGGGTTAAAACATTTATTAGGTAGTATATGGGGGTCCCTGACGCTATAAAACGCTGACGGCGAACCTAAATATTTACCTCACTAACTAGCGTCACCAGCGACACTAATACAGCGATCAGAAAAATGATCGCTTAGTGACACTGGCGACAGGGGGTGATCAAGGGGTTAAAACTTTATTAGGGGGGGTTAGGGGGGTAATATTCACTGTCCCAACACTGTAACTGTCACAAACTGACACCAATGCAGTAATCAGAAAAAAAAAAAAACTGCTGGTGTCAGTTTGTGACAGGGGGGGGTAATTGGGGGGGGATCGGGGTGTTTCGTGTGCCTGGCATGTTCTACTGTGTTGTGTAGTGTTGGTGCACTCACAGTGAAGTCTTCTCTCCTCGGCGCTGCAACGGAATACCGAGCCGAGGAGAGATGACATAATTTCCTTTGCTGCTGTTTAGCATACAGCAGCAAAGGAAGTGATCTGATTGGCCGGCGGCGATCGCGAGGGGGGGGGCCACGAACGGATGGCCTCCCCCTCACCTCCGATCGCCGGGGGACAAAACGGGACCGCCTCGGGCACCGGGGGGGTCCAATCGGACCCCCCACCCGCGGGAGGCAAATCACGTACATGTACGTGATTTTGCCTGCCCGTGCCGCCTTGCCGACGTACATCGGTGTGAGGCGGTCCTTAAGTGGTTAAACTCCGGTTCTTGGAACTCTTGCCAAGAAAACAGAAAAGAGAACAACGGGACCTTCCATGGTGTAGTATAAAAAGCTCAGGTTTATTTAAGTAAAAAAGTAAAAATAGACAGCGCACTCTGCATATAGTGCCTGTGATAATACAGTGTGTGGCAATACAACGCCGTCACTGAGTACGAGACTTCCGGTGCACAGTGTCAGCAGAGGGGGTTAGAGAGTGTTTGGCTGCTATGTCTGTTAATTGGTTGCGCTTCCGGTTCCTACGCGTTACGTCACGTGACCTCGTGACTTCCTCAGGGAAGAACATTTAAGACGTTTTATACACACTGAAGATTTATTTTTGATATTATTTTTTTCCCTACATTTACCACTAGTAGGGTATTGTGCTTTTTATGTCAATGTATATTTTCTCCACTATCACGATTAATTATTTTTGTATTTTCGGTTTTAATTACTTTTCATTGGTTTAAACTTTAATTTATTGATTTAACAAGGTCACGTACAGGAATTAATATTTATTGGCACTTTTAGCCCTGATATATCATGGTCAGCATACAGAGGGCAGGGTAGAAACTGGCAGGATCAGCCAGGTATTTCAGGTGATACAGGAGGCCAAAATACAGAGCACAAGCACTGTGCTGTTATTCATGCTTTAAGGGAACAGGATAATTTTTTGGGGGGGTTAACAAATACTTTAAGCACATACAGTACAGCTGTTACTATGAGATTCAGTCTATGCATTTTAGTTCATAAAACATTTCTGTCAGTTAAACGATCTGTGAACATTTAATTGTCAGATCACATATAAATTCCAAGCTTATTATAACATTAATTTTGCTCAGATGAAGATGTTAAAATAGAAAATCAATTAGGAAAATATTACAAATATTTAGATAATATTCGTAATAGAATATACAGTATTGCACACAAGTAAGTACGCCCCTCACATTTTTGTAAATATTTTATTATATCTTTTTATGTGACAACACTGAAGAAATGACACTTTGCTACAATGTAAACTAGTGAGTGTACAGCTTGCATAACAGTGCTCTCAAAATAACTCAACACACAGCCATTAATGGCTAAACCACTGGCAACAAAAGTGAGTACACCCCTAAGTGAAAATGTCCAAATTGGGCCCAAAGTGTCGATATTTTATGTGGCCACCATTATTTTCCAGCACTGTCTTAACCCTCTTGGGCATGGAGTTTACCAGAGCTTCACAGGTTGCCACTGGAGTCCTCTTCCACTCCTCCATGACAACCTCACAGAGATGGTGGATGTTAGAGACCTTGCGCTCCTCCACCTTCCATTTGAGGATGCCCCACAGATGCTCAATAGGGTTTAGGTCTATCACCTTTACCCTCAGCTTCTTTAGCAAGGCAGTGGATGTCTTGGAGGTGTGTTTGGGGTCGTCATGTTGGAATACTGCCCTGTGGCCCAGTCTCCGAATGGACGGGATCATGCTTTGCTTCAGTATGTCACAGTACATGTTGGCATTCATGGTTCCCTCAATGAACTGTAGCTCCCCAGTGACGGCAGCACTCATGCAGCTCCAGACCATAACACTCCCACCACCATGCTTGACTGTAGGCAAGACACACTTGTCTTTGTACTCCTCACCCGGTTGCTTCCACACATGCCTGACACCATCTGAACCAAATAAGTTTATCTTGGTCTCATCAAAAGTGATGGGTGTACTCACTTTTGTGAGATACTGCACTTAGAAATAATAATAGGTTCTGGCATTTCCTTTTCCATCAGGGAATTTAAATAGTCCCTTGCTGTGATTTGTTCATTTATAATACTGTATTTATTATTTTTGCACAAACTGCCAGAGACTGTGTTTTTGTTTTTTCCTATGCAAATAAAATAAAACATCTCTATTTGTGTCACATATCAAAATTATTTTGGGCATTACAGCAAAAATACAAGATTGCTATACCATTGCTTTTTCACTAATATATTTGAATAGTTGCAATACCGGGATCGTGCTTTTCATAACAAATATGTAATTATGATACAATTTGCCTAATATAATACTTGAAATGTTTTTGTTAGTTTTAGACAGTTTACCTCCAACACAATACAAGGAGAAAATGAGCACTATCCTTCTGTGGATCCAGGAGTCTGAAACCAAACTTGCTATACCTCAGGTCACTGTTACTGAATGTGAAATCATGGAACAAAGACTCAGGGAGCTAAAGGTACGCAATCAGATGTTGCTTTTCTATATTGTTTCACTGCATTTTACAGTACTGCATACTGAAGCAGAGATTTTTCATCTTTCCTGCATAGCAGGGCAGTTCAAAACAGGAGCAATGATACACTTTATGAGACAGACTTACTATGGGATAATAGCTTGATTTATAGATCTTCCCTTCTGTGCTTAAAAGTAGCACTGCGACAATATAAAGCATGCCACTGAACACTTCTTAGGTGGGCCTGTACCTAGAAAACCGTTTTAAGTAAATTGAAAAATTGGTTGCAGATGTTTGCAAAACTGTTACAGCTGGCTCTCTATGACTGCAAGTGCAGGGTTAGAAAACACATAGGCACTATAACAGAGACAATGATTCAACTAAGGAATGGCTAGATGAGGTTCACCTCCTCTATAAAATGGAAGAGATAAGGGCGACAGCCCACAAAGCAACCGAAAATTTGGCAACCCTGGGTCTTTTTCAAATATTCTAAAACATATGAGTCCTTGACGGAGAAATAAACCCAGATAACTTTGGGAGCTTGACATACTACTACCACCTCCTTACTACTTCTTTCTCACCACCTCCTTTCTTCCCTCTTGTGCTACCCTCTTTTGGGTCTGCCATCTTCTTTCTACCTATCTCGACCTCAAGTGCAACTTACACGTAATTAGAGCACACACCAAATAGAGACTTTGGAATAATGATCGGCTGATCATATCATACTAGTTTACCAACTAAAAATGGATATCGCATATGGTTTTCACATTGAGTTTGGAGAAGGCAAGAATCTAGTCTTGGTTTTAATGATTACCATTAAAGAGATCTCTAATGGTGTAACATATTACACTTATCGTTGAATTCATTATGTTCAAGCTATATGTACAAATGTTATTATGATTGTACAAATGCTACACTTTCGATTTTACAATAAAAATTTTATTGCCAAAAAAACAAAAAAACGCATAGGGACCTCTGCAAATCCTGTACTAAATGAGAAGTAACCTGATTCTGTTGTAACATTGTTGATAGATTTTATTCTCTTTGTGATACAATAACTTTTGTAAGTTGAACTATAACTTCTGAGCTTCTATAGTATATAAAATGACCACCATCTAAGTTAATCTACTAAACATATAAGGGAACTACACTGGTAAAATAAATGTGTCAGCTTACCAGAAGGTCTTAGGGGTTTAAATGATTTACAAGCTTAGCTGTGTTTGGATGTGAAGTCATATTAGAGAGTGGTCCAAAAGAGTACTTATCTAGGAGCTTATATACTGTATCACTACACTAATACATATTATATTTCCTTATTATTACTTAAAGGAAGTAGAGCATAGTCAGTGCTACACTCTCTGCTGCTTAAAATCACTTTATTTAAATGGGTGTTATGCACTCTAGAGAAGCTGACATAATCAGCTCTAATTATGCAATTTCTGTGAAATCCATAGAGGAAGCATCTGCCTTTCACAAGGTGCCTCCTAATCCTTTGGTTAAAAACAAAAACAAAAAACAAAAAAAAAGAGATCCCACTGAAAGAAAGAGACAGGGCCATCTTTTGCTACCTAAGTGACTTTGGATGCTGGAAATGTTACCATTCTTGATGCTGGAAACATAGGGTTGGATTTACTAAAGACAAATAGTGCATTTTGTAAGAATACTTGGACTCAATTTCCTCAGAGCTTAGTAAATGTGGTGAAGCTCTGCTGATTCCCATCATCCAATTGTGTGCAAGCCAAACATATTTTTTCCTTGCACCTGATTGGAAATTCTTTATAAAGTGAAGCTTTACCACATTTACAGAAAATGAACTTGCAACGTTCACAGTCTATTTGCCTTTAGTAAATCAACCTCACAGTTAAACCTGTTGCAGTGAGTTTGAAACAACTTAAAGTAATATTTAAAGCCAAGAGTGTCGGACAGATCACTCCCTGTTTGTTTTAAATATATTTGCTGCTTATTTGCAAGGTCTATGCACCAAGAGGAAAAGAGGAAAATGTTATACTTACCTGCCGGTAATTTTCCTTTCCTGATGCAAAGCATGACAGCATATACGTATGGGTAGGCTCCGCCCCCTGCCCTATTCCAGGACCGGTATACTATATAAGTAAGTCTCCTCCCTGCTGGCAGTATTGTCGTAACTTAGTATCACTGCAAAGCCCTTTCGGGAGGGACCTATATGCTGTCATGCTTTGCATCAGGAAAGGAAAATTACTGGCAGGTAAGTATAACATTTCCCTCTTTCCTGACACAGCATGACACCATATACGTATGGAATGTACCAAATCACCAGACAACAAGGGTGGGTAAGGCTGAAGTGTTTAAGTCAAGGATTAGATCTATCTCCACTAATGACTGAAATGTATTGTAGCTAAGGCCACTGGGGCCACTTTAAAATGGGACCCCAATGTGTTAATTGTACACCAGGTCAAAGTTCACATAGTAGTTCTGGAGGGACTTCTTTAGAGTTTTATTCATGGATGCGCAATCCATCTGGGAAAGCAGTCTCTGCCCTCAATTGATGGATTTGTCCTAGCCATCTAAGCCCCTTAACTTGATCTGCACCACTGCGATTTTTTTAATGGACAGAGACTGTCTTCTTCTGATGCTGTTAGGCCTGAAGAGCCTATTGTTTTCTCCTTGAAGAATGATGTTCTAACCCAGATGCAAAGATGCAGACCTCTGTATAGTGCTGAGGAAAAGACTAGAGCCATTTTGCCTGATAATTTCAGCAACAAGGTAGTTTATGGCTTGACACTTGGATATCTGAGCTCCTTCTAGACCTATTAGCCATACAAAATACTTCTTCAGTGTTACTAGCCATATTGATATTTTCCCTCTGAATGGAGAGTGAGACAATGGGGGTTATTTACGAAAGGCAACCCCGCTTTGCACTGTAAGTGCACTTGAAAACTCTCAATCCAAGGGATAGATCTAAAAAGGGATGGAAGCTCTGCTGATTTTATCATCCAATCATGTGCAAGCTAAAATGCTGTCTTTCATTTTCCTTGCATGTCCCCCTCGGATCTACAGCGACTTTTCTTCCAAGTGCACTTGCAGTGCAAAGTGGATTTTCCTTTAGTAAATAACCCCCAATGTGTCCCACACTATTTGGAAGACCCCAGGGGGGGGAAATAATCTGTCTAGGTCTTTCAGAATTGGTTTGCCAAGGTATGCAACAGTTACTGGATCCCAGAGAGTGAGGACACAACCAAGTCTCTTCTATCCTTTAATGCTGTCTCTAGGCTTACGTGTATACAATTTTATCCTTACAGCAGGTAACAGAGGATTCCATCCTTTAAATTTTCTAGGGTTTCCTATGATCTAATGTACTTGAAGTTTGGAGTAGGCGCTCTGACCTCTATAGGATTTCAAACACTAAAGGTGAGACCTCCAGGTGAGCCTTCACTTCTTGGTCTCTAGCACTTAGATATAACTTGTCTGAATTTGGAAGATACCCATGGCCATGCTGTATGAGGTGTTGAATCTCATGAAGGAGAATAGGAGGTTCTCGAATCTGAGACTGTACCCGCGGATATCATGGCCTGCAGGCCACTGGGCAATTCTTGTCCTCATCACCACTGAACGACTGCAGATCCTAATAAGGATCCTGGAGACTATTAGGTTTGTTCAATATACATATTGGCTAATCTGCAGACCCAGCTGGATGTCAGTAGTTTCACTGATTACACCTCTGGGAAGCCACCAAGGTTACTGTCAGATCAATATCCTGATAGCCTTAATTATTGCCAATCCCTTGAACGGCTTGTTGGTTTGGAGACCATCCTATGGCATCCAATGGCTTTGTACCTTATGCTGTCTGGCAGTAAGTTTTAGGAAACCCTAACTTAAAGGGCTGACAGACCTGACTGGGAAATACCTCTGACAGAAGTTGATTGGTCTAGTCTTGAATTCCTTCTCAACAGTGAAGATAGGACTTCCCCATTTTGCTGAGTCTTTGCAGCATAGCTGAAGCTTTCTTTGTTGTGTTTTCGGAAGGTTTGCGACCACTGCAACTCTGAGTTTGGACACCTTGTCCATGAATACCTGACAAGTAATAGATTGCGATGAATGGTATGCCTAGTAGCTGATAAGCTGAAAGATTAGCTAGCTTAGCTACCTCCCAAAAGGGACTTGTCTCCTCTGTGGAGTCACTGTTCCTGGTGCAAGAAGCAAGTCTTCCCTCACTACAAAACAAGTTAATACAGTTGTCAACCTTCCATTGGGCCCCTTGGACCACATGGGTTACTACAGGCTACTTCTTTAACCTTTTTTGACCGTGGGATGCAACCAATGGGAAAGAGCTATAATTTGTTCAAGTGAGATACTTATACTGTTGCTCTCTCTGAGGGTAACTCTACTGTATTGTATTCTTCAGAGATTCAGAGCTGCTTCCAGGCAGGTCATTGCTGTAATGAGACTAGTTGGTCTCTCGATGATGGGTCCTCCCAATTCAATCAGCATCTGAACCACAACTTTTTTACAGGATCTGGAAGACATTGCGCCAGGCTGTTGCCCAAACAAGGCTCACCAGAAGTCCTTGCTCCCACAAGGTGGCCACTACTGGATCTATTATCCTGGGAATTGCCCAGAGTTTGTGGAAAGGCCAAAGTCTGCCAGATGAACTTGTAGTGAACTCTTGAATGGCCAAGGAAGGTACTTGCAGAAGCATGGGTGTCACAAAGTGTGTATATAGTATACACACACACACCGGCTAGGCTTAAAGACAATCTACAATCTTAGCCCAGGTTTCCACTATTGTGATCTAAAAGTCGTGCGATTTTGCTGTGACTTTTATGAGACTTGAAGCAATGACTGTGTATTCTTGAGGTCCATGGCCCAAGTCGCATCAAAGTGGGATCAAAGTAGTGCAGGGACGTCGCTGCAATTTAAAGTCACACCGCTGTGAACGATACTCCTTGGAAATCATGGGGTACGATTTGTGGAAGCCAAGCCTTATTGATGACTGGAGAGATTGAATACAACAATGCCATATGCAGTTTTGGATCCTAATCCTTCTGCTCTTTGACCAAGTCTTACTTTTGACTAAAGAACATGCAGTCATAACCCTTCTGCTCTAATGCGTCATGGAGGGAATGCAATGAGTTGGAGGAGAGGAATAAAAATTCCAATGGCTTCTTTAATGCACAGGACCCACTGATCCTAAAGCTCTAATTTACATATAATTATGTCGGCTGACCCTACTGGGCAACTTGGGTAGACTTCGGTTTAGGCAGACAAATAAAGCTGATTATTGAGTCTTTATTCTCCTATATAGTTTCGCCAGGTTTAACCTGTCATTCAATCTTCGTTACTTTGCCTTTTGGCTATCCTCTGGTCATTGGCGATTAACATAAGAGATTAATCCCCCTTCTAGATATTACTGGATCTGACTTGAACAGTCACCACTCTGACTTAAAAGCGGTATGTGTTACTTATGGGATGAGCCATAAGGGTTGACTGACCACTAGACATGTGCACACTGAAATATTTCGTTTCGGAATTTCATTTTCATCCGAAAAATACATTTATTTAGTTACTCCCGAAATTCGTTTTTATTTATTTCGTTTTTCGTTAAAAATTGCATTAGTCCGAAAATCCAAATTAAGGTTGAATCTGTCATTGAAGGCTTATGGTGTCTGTCGAATGCTCAAAGAAGATTCGACGGAGCAGCTAAACTGTACGACGCTGTATAGTTTACCTGCTCCGTCGAATCTTCTGAGAACTTTCAACAGACACCATAAGCCAAAGTACGTGTGTACTTAGTTCTAGCTATTTTACTACTCCTCCTCTTTGGTTCCAATCAGCCAATAACATTCATCATCATCATTATTTTTATCTATCTTTTCTCCCCTACGTCGAATCTTTTCTCCCCTACGTCGAATCTTTTCTCCCCTACGTCGAATCTTTTCTCCCCTACGTCAAATCTTTTCTCCCCTACGTCGAATCTTTTCTCTCTATGTAGAATAATGTTGGACTAATAGAGTTAAGGTTAGGCACATTCGACCACAGGTTTGATGGACACAGATTGTTATTGTCATCATCATGTCGAATCTCCTATCTATATCGAACTGTTGTAGCAACGAAAACAAAAATAAAGCATTTGTTTATGTCAGATTTTTCGTTTTTCGGACTCTGCACTTTCGTTATCGTTTGTTAAAACGATAACGAAAATACTTGAAATTCGGACAAAAACTGCATTCGGACGAAAACAAATGCACATGTCTACTGACCACAACGGACTACCAGAGAAACAGCATACAGTCTTGTATCCACAGTGGTTGAACTGCATCACTGGCTACTTCATTTTCACTCTAGGATCAGCCATCATAGAGAGTTTATCACTGGCCATAGCTCTGCTTTCATCTTGTCTGAGATCCTGACAGTCTGGCTACCAAAGTATGCTCAACCATAGGTCACAAAACACTACTTAATAGTAGTATGAACCCTCTTCATCTCCAGATCCTTTCACTGTCCTAGGGCCTCTCCAAAGGCTATTGCTTTTCTGCTGGCAAAATGGCACCCCTGGCTAATCTAATGATGCCTGTTTGGCCAGCTGCTTTTGAGGCAGAGATACCCTTTAAATAACTTAGTTGTTTGATTAGCTTAGTACCTGAGCATTATTGAATAGAGATCCACACAGTCAGTTTGGACAGAGTTAAAACATCTACTTTTTACTTATGATATGCCAACTTGCCATAGCAACTTCCTAGAAGCGAGCTAACCCATCTGGCTAGTCTGATAAAGACTCCCTTGCCAACTGATTCTAAGGTAGAGGTTGCCTTTAAATAAACGCAGCTGTTTGATTAGGCTTGGTATGGAACCATTAGTGACTATAGGCCTTCTCAGTCTCTGCCAATTTGCCACTGCTTCTGGCCTGCAACTTGGCATGCATTTTGGCTGACACACCAACTACCACCAGTCCATTATCTCCCCACGATGATTATTGTAGAGATTTCCTTGGTCTGCCTCTTCTGGCAGTTAAATACATAGTGTTTCCTTCGGGGCTAAAGAGGACCTGTCCCTGTTGCAGAGGCAGGTTGACTCTCCTCTTCCTGAGAAGTTGTGTTTGTGTTGAGGGATTGGAGAGATTTACAATCCATTATGCCCATAATGTGCACTTTTAGGACCTCACCTTAATGAACATTGCTGGTTTATAGGAAGGCTGATTGCTACTGGCCCATGGATGAGCTGGAAGGCTGGAGCCATGCCTGAGAGTATTTATTAAAATAAACATCACTAGTAACCACTACAAGCAGCAAACCACATATCCCTCTGTGGTGTACCACAAATAACAGAAGCAATTACACATTGCTAACAGGTAAAGGACTAAGGAAATGTAACTAAGCAGATCCTGATTTTCATTTTAGCATCAAGGTCAGCATTTAAATGCATAGTAATAAACGCATAGCAGTCATTAGTACTGTAGAGTCAATGTAATCACAGGTAAGCAGCACAGGTTAATAGTCATCAGACAATTAGCACTAGCAGGTTAAAGCTACCTTAGACACATGTACTGCAAAAGGTCCATACCACAACCAAGCATTAATACACCTTAAGCCCAGCCTGCAGGGCCAGGCCCTGCATTAATAGGAAAGGCTCAGCATCACCTGTTATCAACCTAAGCATTAGCAATACTGCAGACACAGACCACAACCTGTAAAGCATTAGTAAACAAAGTGGCACTATGGACAGCCAGTAAGATTCACATGTGTGATATATGCTTTCAGTGGTGCAAGCTAACAGCATACAATAAGTCAAGCCTGAAGGGCCAGACCTTGCTGAGTTAGTAGGAAGGCTTCATCAGCCCAGCACAGTACACCTGCTATCGACATTAGCAGTATTTCAGACACAAACCACTACCTGTGAAGCAATAGTAAACAGACTGAAACTATAGACAAGCCATAAAATTTCACATGTGTGACATATGCTTTCAGTGGTGCAAGTTAACAACATACTTGCAGCAGTAACTGAATACTATGGATTTGTGCACTATGTGGTGCCTTACCATCTACACGTTTCATGGGCAAACAGGAAGTCCAATAAATGTCCATCCATGGAGTCATGATGAAGGAGATTTCCATAGAGACCAGATGCCATCACCCCCTCGTCCTGGATCCTGAGGGGGGAGGTCTCCCCCATATAGTAGATTTATAGCCTGTACAGCGGGGAGCTTCATCACAGGAGAGGCTTGAACCTGTGCGGCTTGGCCAGATTAATCCAGCAAGGTGAGGGAAAAGAAAAATCCTGCTTTCAGCAGCAGCAGCATAACCGGCTGTAGCAGTGAAAAAAAAAAAGAATGCTGCCTGTAGGGAGGAGACTTGCTTATATAGTATAATCGGTCCTGGAATAGGGCAGGAGGCGAAGCCTACCCATATGTATATGCTGTCATGGTGTGTCAGGAAAGGTAGCTATACAAGCAGTAAAATTGTTTACCATGTGGGGCTCACATTGATTAATGCTTTTATGCCTTCTGTATTAGGAACACTGGTAAGTGTGGCTTTTGCATTGTTCTAAAAAGAGCAGGATCTATGGTTACCTGGAGAGTGTCCAATTGACTATTTTTTGAAGATCAGTACTATGTCAGGTGAAGCAAACGAGACAGAAAAATTGTGTTTTTCTTTTAATGCTATTCCTTATTTTGTTCTTCAGCCAGGGCTGTATTAATAGGTTTGACTGTATTTTGTTAATAATGAAGTCTTTCCTCAGCCAAAACTATTCAAAGTTATGGTTGTTATTTCTTTTTAATGATGACTTTTCATAAATGTTTCCCCCTTAGATCACCACCAACCATACTATGTGAAAATGTTATTATGACTTTAAAAAAGCAGACTACAATATTAAAAGCAATAATGTGACTGATTGCATTGGACTATAAGATTGCCCAACCATGGACTGATGGTTTCATGTTTCCAGAGCTGCACAAAGTCTTATAACTTACGTCTTTTGGGTACAAATAAACTAGAAGTTAAAAACTGGAGATGTTATAAATTACAGTACCTGTAGTACACTTAAAAAATATGCTATGCATTTACACTAAATAACATAAAGGCAATATAAAAAAAATACTTTCATAAATGTAAGCTACTGAAAGACCCATTAAATAATTTATAACAAACTATGAGTATCTTGCGAGCGACCTGTTTTAAAAGTGACAAAATATATAGAAAACAAAATGTAATGGACGAGTGATAATGATCGACAGCTGCTAGCACTGATCATGGTCCATAAAGTCGCGTGAAAACAATATAAATAGAAAATTACTATGCTGCACTATCTCCTAATATTAATTCCAACAAATACTTTTAAAGTGCCAACTATGCAATAATAAGAAAAATAATAACAATAATAATAATAAAAACTTGTGATAAACTGACAAAAATTATAATATATTAAAAGCTGTATATAGAATTTTATGATTGCTGTGATGATAAATTCTGTGTTAAGTGTCACATTCCACAGACAAAATAAAAATAATAAACAAACTTATAAAAATTATATATATGGTGCCTCAAACATGAATCATAAAGTGTTATAGTGCATATAACAGTGATATTCTAATCAAATGCAGATCAGCCCCAAATAATCGGTATATAGTCCTTATTAAAGTTATAATGGCGACTTCATAAAAACGTGAAAATAACGTGTTGCGGTGCCCACCCTCAGGAAATGGATGCTCACCTTAGAGCATGTGACCTCGCAATTAAGTTTGGTCAAACACACATGTGAATCACCTCAGGGATTCTAAGTTAGCTGTTTGGATCCAAACTGCTCACTGATGCTGTATCCTCATATATAAACAGTAGAAAGAGACTCCATAGCATGATACCATTTAACACAATTTTATTGTACAAACAAGAAAGCCCTAGTACAGGGTACAGGGTACTCACATGGGTTAGGTGCATTAAGTACACCAATCTGTAATGTGCCTTAAAATGCTGGGTTTTGGTTGAGGTCGTGTGTTTGTTTTCTGTGAAACAGACTAGCTGCTTCCTACACTGTCCTGCTTCAGAATTTTCTACATATATATTGCAAATGCTTGAGAGGGTATATGATTTCAATTTATAAATACCATACTGGTGACCCCACAATAGGGATAAAACTTTTCCACGAAAGAGAGTTTAATAAGACATGTGGCCACTCATTAAAATTAGAAGAAAAGAGGTTTAATCTTAAACTGCGTAGACTGTTCTTTAGTGCAATGGGCTGTACACACCATAGGATTTTCCAACAACAAATGTTGGATGTGAGCTTGTTGTTGGAAAGTCTGTTAGTGTGTATGCTCCATAGAAAATTTGTTGTCGGAATTTCCGCCAACAAATGTTTGAGAGCAGGTTCTCAAATTTTCCGACAACAAGACTTGTTGTCAGAAATACCAAGCATGTGTACACAATTTCGACGCACAAAAGTCCACGCATGCTTGGAATCAAGCAAAAGAGCCGCACTGGCTTTTGAACTTTTTCTCGGCTCATCGTACGTGTTGTACGTCACCACTTTCTTGACGTTCGGAATTTCCGAAAACATTTGTGTGACTGTGTGTATACAAGACAAGTTTGAGCCAACATAATTCAGGAAAAAAATCCACGGTTTTGTTGTCGGAAAATCTTATCGTGTGTACATAGCCTAATGCCCTGTACACACAATAGGATTTTCCGACAACAAATGTTGGATGTGAGTTTGTCGTCGGAAAGTCCAACTGTGTGTATGTTCCATAGAACATTTGTTGCCGGAATTTCTACCAACAAATGTTTGAGCGCAGGTCCTCAAATTTTCCGACAACAAGACCGTGTGTATGCAAGACAAGTTTGAGCTAACATCCTTCGGAAAAAAATCCACGGTTTTGTTGTAGGAAAATCCTATCGTCTAAGAGCGGCAAGGATGTGGAATTCCCTTCCACAGGCGGTAGTTTCAGTGGAGAGTATCGATAGTTTCAAAAAACTATTAGATAAGCACCTGAACAACTGCAACATACAGGGATATACAATGTAATACTGACATATAATCACACACATAGGTTGGACTTGTGTTTTTTTCAACCTTACCTACTATGTAACTATGTAAAAAATACAATTATACCTATTTTGTATACTATACATCAACCTTTTTAACCAGTTCCAGTTTCCTCTTTCCTTTTCTCTTTTCTACGTGATCGCTATGTCCAATCACAGCCAATCACAAGTGTAAACAAAGACTGGTAACTTGCTGTAACTGGCTTCTTCTCCTCTCATACCAATCCTGCGTGAGGAGGAGAATCCGGGAAGAGTGAGTTACTGTTTTAACCCCTTCTTTACTGTGCACAACACTGCCTTGAAATAAAGTGTACCTGTCACAGCAGCAATTAGTGCAACCTATCAGTGTACCCATCACAGCCACCATCAGTGCAAGCCTATCAGTGTACCTGGCTGTCACAGCTGCCATCAGTGCAGCCCATCAGGGTATGTAGCAATATACATTTTGGCCTAAATTTATTAGGAAAAATTACTTATTTACAAAATTATATAAGCAAAGCTAAGAAAAACATTTTTACTTCAAAATATTTAGTCTTATTTTGCTTATATCACAAATAATAAAAAAACCCAGTGGTGATTAAAAATGAAAAGAAAGCTCTATTTGTCTCAAAAAATATAAAAATTTTGTTTAGGCACAGTGTTGCATGACTGAGTAATTGTCTTTCAAAGCATGAGAGCGCTGAAAGCTTAAAATTGTTCAAGCTTTGTAAATTTAAGTATTTATATATTCTTACCAAGCATTGTGAATAGGGTAGCAACGATACCTTTTTTTATCGGTGAGTACGAGTCGAGTACTTGATGATACTGAGTACTGATACTTTGCAGTGTGATTTGCGTCAATACAAAATAAATGGGCGCAAATTGCACTACAAAGAATCGCATGTGAATTGAACAGGTATGTTGTGCGATTCCTGTCCAAATCTTCCCCCATCGCTCCTGTGTGTGTGTATAGAAAGGGAAAAGTGCCATCTAGTTTCCAGTGCCATCTAGTTTATTAAAATGTTAGAACTCTGGTCTGGTCAAATGCAAAATCTGCATAGTGTCCCGGTCCCACCGATGATAGAAAACACCTTCTGTGTGCAGCAGCCCCCCTCAGCCTTCCTAAAACATACTTACCTGAACCCCATCTCATACACACAATCGGATTTTCGGCAGGGAATTGTGTGATGACAGACTGTTTGCCTAAAATCTAACCATTAGTGCGCTGCATCATACAATTGTTGTCCAACTTTCCGCCAACAAATGTTGGATGACAGGCTAGTAAATTTTTGGCAGACAACGATCTGTTGTCAGATTTTCTTATCATGTGTAGACAAGTCCATCACACAAAAGTCCAAAGTACAAACACGCAAGCTCGAAATCTATGCTCACCAAACACAACATTAGCAGAAGGTGCCCAAAGGGTGCAACTCAAGAACTGAAACTCCACGTAGTAGGTCACTACGTTCATGTTTGTTGGCCGACAATTCTGTAGCATTTGTATGCAAGACAAGTTCCTGGCACACGCCCTTTGGACAAAAGTCTGACGCTCTGTTGGCCAACAATCCGATCATGTGTAGGAGGCTTAAGCTGTCCAAGACTCTCATTCCTGATTGGCTGAGATACACAGCGGGTGCCATTAGCACCCACTGCTGTGAAAAGAAGTCAGTGAGCCAATGAGGAGAGAGAGGGGGTGGGGCCGAGCCACAGCTCTGTGTCTGAATGAGCACACAGAGCAGCAGCTCAGGTGCCCCCATAGCAAGCTCCTGTGGGGGCACTCTGCAGGAGGGAGGGGCCAGGAGCGCTGGCGAGGGACCAGAGAAGAGGAGGATTGGTGCTGCTCAGTGCAAAACCACTGCACAGAGCAGATAAGCATGATATGTTTGTTGTGTTTGAACAAAAAGAGAAGACTTTAGTATAACTTTACATTTTATAACTAACATTTTTAATAAACTGCCCACTAGATGGCGCTTTTCCCTTTTTATACACACACAAGAGTGGTGGGGGAAATCACATGCGATTCAGACAGGAATTGCACCCCATTCCTGTTCAAATTGAATGCTATTCTTTGCAGTGCGATTTACACCCATTTATTGTGTATTGATGCAAATCGCACCGCAAAGTATCGGTTTCATTATTGGGAGCATTTTCAAAAGTATGAAAAATGAGGTGCATCCCTTATTGTAGGAACAATTCAAACTCAAAGTTAACAGAATAGCTGATGTTCCTCAGGTCTTTCTATCCCAGAACACCTGCTTTGCATTTTTATTAGATATCAGAAGACTTAAAGACTGCATAGTCACTGTTGGGAGGGCAAGCAAGGTGAGCTGAACTGCTGAGAGTACCGTCTGAAAGACTAACATATTTCTGCTGTGAAATTTGAGTAGAAATTGCTTCACAGTACCTGCAGCTACAGAGGTCTATGATAATATGTTTTCAAGGTTATTTACTGCTAGTTATAAATATATAATACTTTCAAGTCTATGGGTTTATTATACGCTTATAACACCTGTACACACAAACTGTATCACACTAATACATGTTAAAAATGTTACATGTTAAAAACATGCGCATAATTCACAAGATAAAAAAATAAAAAATAAAACATATGCAGTACAGCTCTGAAGTACATGCATAGTTTACCCATGTTTTATCCCTTTAAAAATTTTACAAGCACAGAAAAATACTTGTTGATTTGCAAAAAATGCACTCAACCTCCAAATTCTGTGGAGGTCTGACTACACACAGTATTAATGTGGACTTGCCATAGTGTCAGCCCCATGAGTTGTCCTTTGCTAACCTTCTCAAACTTCCCTTTACCCTATTCTCTGCAACACAAAAACAAATTGTTCTGTGGTCCAACATAAAACCTGGGAGAGCTAATTACCCTTGTTGAGCTAACACAGCAAGTGTGCAAAGAACATGGGACAGACCTAAATTTCTAACATTATCAACAGATATTTTTGTGTTTATGGAATAGATAAAACAAAATGGTCCTTTATTTGACCAAAAGGGAGAAAATTCAAGAAGTGTTAAGGTTTACCTAAACTGCAAAAACAGGTCTAAATAAATATGAAGGCAATAAAATACATTGGATTTTGTTTGCTAAAAGCACATAGTCTGGAGGGAATTTAACATTAGGTACGTAACAGTTTTTTTACACTGTTGCTATAGATCTCCATTTCTTTCTTTTACTAGGCCTACATCTTATTTTGCTTCCTATGGGCAAAGATATACTGGGGTTAATTTACTAGACTGTGCATTTTGCAAGTGCAGTTACACTCATGTTCCTTAGCATATGTGGTAAAGCTTCAATTTGTAAAGAATACCCAATCAGGTGCAAGGATAATAAAAACACAGCATTTTTGCCTGCACGTGATTGGATGATGGAAATCAGCAGTGCTTTACCACATTTAATAAGTTCTAGGGAAAGTGCACAGTCTATTTGCATTTAGTAAATCCACACCAATGATTGAGAAAAAGGTGTACTACTGCAGGGAACCATGAGAATGAAATGAGCCAAAAAGAAGATGGCAATGAGTTGTTTTTGGACTGAATTAGGTGCAAAACATTCAACAGATATACATTATATATATATATATATATATATATATAATATTGCCAAAAGTATTGGGACACCTGCCTTTACACACGCATAAACTTTAGGAGCAACCCTGTCTTAGTCCTTAGGGTTCAATATTGAGTTGGCTTACCTTTTTCAGCTATAACAGCTTCAACTCTTCTGGGAAGGCTCTCCACAAGGTTTAGCTGTCTATGAGAATGTTTAACCATTCTTCCAGAAGCACATTTGTGAGGTCAGGCACTGATGTTGGACAAGAAGGCCTGGCTCGCAGTCTCCGCTCAAATTCATCCCAACGGTGTTCTATCGGGTTGAGGTCAAGACTCTGTGCAGGCCAGTCAAGTTCCTCTAACCCAAACTCGCTCATCCATTTCTTTGGGGACCTTGCTTTGTGCACTAAGAAAGGGCACTGCTCTGATTAATGAGGCAAAATGATATTCGGTAAAGATTGGCTGTTCCTTCCCAGGTGCTTAAGCTCAGATGTCCTCCTGCACATCCATATAGCATAGCTCAAACAAACAAACAGATGGAGAGCTGGCCACTCTGGAAAACCTTCTCGTCCACATCAGTGGCTGATCTCACAAATGCGCTTCTGGAAGAATGGCCAAACATCCCATAGACACGCTCCTAAACCTTGTGGACATCCTTCCCAAAACAGTTGAAGCTGTTATAGCTGCAAAGGGTGGGCCAACTCAATATGGAACCCTACTAAGACTGGGATGCCATTAAAGTTCATGTGCGTGTAAAGGCAGGCGCCCCAATATTTTTGGTATAATAGTGTGTGTGTGTGTGTGTGTATATAGAGAGAGAGAGAGAGAGAGAGAGAGAGAGAGAGAGAGAGAGAGAGAGAGAGAGAGAGAGAGAGAGAGAGAGAGAGAGAGAGAGAGAGAGAGAGAGAGAGAGAGAGAGAGAGAGAGAGAAAAGTAGAAAAGTACTGCCTCCCTCCAGCACCAACCAAATAAATAGTGTGGAGCAACAGTCCCCATCCTCCCTGGCACTAGGCACTAAGACTGGGATGCCATTAACGTTCATGTGCGTGTAAAGGCAGTGTAATGGCATATATATATATTATATGTATCAATATACTGTACAAAATATGTTGTATTTTTGCCAGGATTCCTGCTGATTCGTCCTAATTGAAATGCCACTACAGAAAATTACAAGTCACATCTGTGTCCTCAGCATGTCACACTTGTTTTAAATACATATAGATGTTTATAAAAGGTATTCTTTCTTTGTTAAAAAAAAAAAAATGTGACAACATTTGTCTATTAGCGGAACCTCCTAACTAAAGAAAAGTGTTACAGTACACAGTAGAGTAATTTGTTGATTACCTAATGTATAACTAAGGGCATTTTTTAACATTTGGAATAAAGTGAAGGGGTATTAGAACACCTGCCAGGTTTTTATTGCCCCTATTTGTCCTGTTTACTATTCTCACCTTGAGTGAAAGTAAAAGAAATAACCTAATTTGGGGTTGTTGCCAGAACAGAAATAGAGGAGAACTATTCTGATGGGGACACTAGTTCTGGTTAACCTGGTGACAACCAAGAATTCCCTAATTTTAGAGAATTTCCTTTCCCTTTCTGGAGACACTCCTCTCCAAAGATACACCGATAGCCAAAAAAAACCTGGCAGGGGTCATAAACTTCCCTTACTCTATCCAAAATAAAAAAAAAATTCTCTGACTTTACATTCATTTTTTTAATCGTAGTAAACGGTAAAAGCATTTTGTAGCGTGTTACTATAAATAAATATCTGTATGATTATCTGTCTTTATTTTGCTTTAAACAGGCCTTACAAAGTTCCCTGCAGGAGCATCAGGCTGATATGAATTATCTCAGCAAAACTGCAGTGGAGTTATCTAGCAAAGCACCTGCTGATGTCAAACAAAAATATAGGGCAGAAATTGATCAAGCCCAGAGCCGTTGGAAGTCCTTATCAAATCAGCTAGCAGGACAATGCCAAAAATCAGAAGAGTTACTAAATAAACATAGACAGTTTCAGGTACTCTTGTGAACATTGTTAGCCTTTCTTATTTTGTCTGTTTACTACATATTTTTTTATACAGTTTCAAAATTGCTGTACAGTGTGAAGGAAAGTGGTGTCATCTATAGTTATGATACATTTAATTTTTCTCAGCTGGCTATTGGAGATGTAAACATACACCTTCACAATATTGATACCATTATTCACTAACACAATACCTAAAGGATTTCTATGATCACAGAATAGACTTTAATTTTTTCAACAGCATTGTAATACACATAAAAGTTATATTTGACAATCCAATATACTGTAAATTTACTTGATAAGTCTTCTTTCATGTTATGAGTGCTGCCTGTCTGCTGGTCATCTCTTTCTTCATCTTCATCAAAATTACTTTTGATTTCTAAGGACTACAAATTCCATGGTACCGTGCTGCCTGCAAGCTGTGATTCATGTACTGACTTTTTCTCCTGAAACTCCTTCTCAGTGCCTCTATAGTTCAGAAGGCAGACTTTGTGAAATATGTGACACAGCAGTGACTACTTATGGGGCATAGTAAATATGTCACAGAATTAACCTCCCTGGCGGTATGATAATGTCACATTTTTGATGCTGAAAACGGTACATTGTTTTGCATAGAAATTTGGCATTTTATATTGTAGGCCTGTAATTCTTAGGAATAACACACTTAACCACTTCCGGACCGCCGCACGCCGATATACGTTCTAACTTTGACGGGGGGTATCGTTGCTATGGCAGCAGCTAGCTGCCATAATCCCAGTATCTTCTTGTTCGGCCGGGGGTCCGCTTCAGGATAAAAGTGGTCTCTGTGATGCATTGGCCACAAGATCACTTTTATCGGTGGCGGGAGAGGGGCACCCCCCCTCCCGACGCTTACCGGAGCTGTCGTCAGCGGCGGAGGTGAACAGATGTTCCTCCTTCCTTGGCATGGAGACAAGTGAGGGGAAGATGGCCCCCACCCATCTCCATGACATTGCAGGGTGGAAGTGACATCAAAACGTCAGTTCCGCCCATAGCTCTTAAAGGACCATTTTTATTAATTATTTTTTAAATGATAATTTTTTTTTATTGCATTTTAGTGTAAATATGATACCTGAGGTCTTTTGACCCCAGATCTCATATTTAAGAGGTCCTGTCATGCTTTTTTTCTGTTACAAGGGATGTTTACATTCCTTGTAATAGGAATAAAAGTGACTCAATTTTTTTTTAAAAAAAAACAGTGTAAAAAAAAAAAAACATTTTTAAACGTGCCCGGTCCCGCTGAGCTCACGTGCAGAAGCGAAAGCATACATGAGTAGCGCTTGCAAATGAAAACGGTGTTCAAACCACACATGTGAGGTATCACCGTGATCGGTAGAGCAAGAGCAATAATTCTAACCCTAGACCTCCTCTGTAACTCAAAACATGCAACGTGCAGAATTTTTTAAATGTCACCTATGGAGATTTTTGAAGGGTAAAAATTTGTCACCATTTCACGAGCAGGCGCAATTTTGAAGCTTGACATGTTGGGTATCAATTTACTCAGCATAACATTATCTTTCACAATATTTAAAAAAATTGGGCTAACTTTACTGTTGTCTTATTTTTTAATTCCAAAAAGTGTATTTCTTCCAAAAAAAAGTGCGCCTGTAAGACCGCTGTGCAAATACGGTGTGACAGAAAGTATTGCAACAACCACCATTTTATTCTCTAGGGTATTAGAAAAAAATGTATAATGTTTGGGGGTTCTAAGTAATTTTCTAGAAAAAAAAACTGTTTTTATCTTGTAAACAACACATCTAAAAAAGAGGCTCGGTCCTTAAGTGGTTAAATCTGTCCAAACAAGAGTCTAGTAGACATCCCGGGTATGATAAAGTTTAAAACACGAAATCATAAATTATAATGTAATAAATAACTATAAATAATTATAATATATAATAATACTATAATAATAATACAATTTATTCAATAATGTAATCACATCAAAAACACTGAAATTTGCTCAGTTGCAGAATTGTCGCTGTCGTTACTTTCTGTGTTTAAAGACTAATATCCCCTCAAATCACTATCACTCCATTCTGCAAGTCATTCTAATTTATTATCACTGTTTTCAAGCTGGTCTAAAACTGCTTTTGACATAAAGGGAGACTTTTTGGTTGCTATAGACGTTCTCAAGTTTACAGGCAGAAAGAACAGTGCTTATAATGTAAAACTGAATGCAGGGCACTGGACAAAGCATTAGGGACAAAAGGGAGGTGAAATAATTTGATACAGTAATGTAATCTGTAAGATTACAATGTACTGTATGTGTATTGTGCTTTTAACTTTTTGAATTTGGCACCGGGCTCCGTCCCCGTGCATGCATCGCTCATAGGGAACGGAGCCTGGCACTGTGATAGATCGAACGAAGGACACAGCCTGCACACACAGCGGGGAGACATCACAGGATCCTGGGGACAAAGTAAGTAACTTTCCCTGGATCCTGCGGTGCAATCCCGAGTGTGGCTTGGGGTCACTGCTTTTGGTAGTGAAAATTCACCCCGAGCCACTCGGGAATACTGCCAGGGAGGTTAAATGAAGTAATTGTGTGGGGATCTTCACAAAGTGTGTTTTCAAATTTAAATATTATTCAGAATAATAGGAGTAGGCTAGTATTAATGGAAATTAATATATGATATTACATTTTGACCATAGATGCACTTTAAAGCAGAATTCCAGTTATGGCATGTTTTTATATGGTTACATTGGACAAGGTGGAGAGCTTGACGTCACCGCCCCACCTCTCCACCTTGTCCAATCAGAAAACACAATGTATTCCAATGCAAAACTTTCTTTGAATGGAGCCTGTGCCAAGACCATCCGCCTGTGTTCACAATGCAGCAGGGCAGCCACATGGCACTGGACCCAAAATCAAGTGGAGATTTTGGAGTGGAGTGGTGATTTCCAGCATCTAGAGGGATCCCACAGTTATGGTATATGCATACCAATGTGGTCCATGCTGGACCAAAGTAACTATGTTAAAAATGCCATACCTGGAATTCTTCTTTAATTCAGTTTGACATGACAATATATGGCTAAACCTGGTAAATACCCTTTATGTGCTGCTGCTTTTGCTGTTACTGTGCTCTATGAATATCCAGCCACAAACCTTTCTCTCTTTGACCTCCTGTCCTGAAGATGAGGAAATAAGAGCACAGTAACAGCCAGAGCAGCAGCACATAAAGGGTATTTACCAGGTTTATATTTAAATATAGAAAAAGGAAAAACTGCGCTAGACTAAAAATGATGAATAATAAAAAGCAACACAGACAGCAGCTCAAATGTGGGATACACATATAAATGAACAGGAAAAATGGAGGGGAGAGCTGCGCCATTATAAAGTCCTCCAATGACACCACAGTGACTCCACACACAGAAAAGAGTGCCTGACCACCGTATCATAAGCCTGCTTACCAGATAGCAAGCAGAAAGGGTGTTTGGCTGTAACCCAGCCACGGCCTTTAACTTACAATGTTGACCACTGGAAACACACAGGGGCCGGACCTTATAACTGAAAACCACCCTAGGTGTCTCACAGAGTTCGTAGCCATACTTCAATGGTATACTCAATATGGGCTCAGAAGAAACAAAAACTGACAATAGCGTGATACAGTCTTAAACATTTATTAAAAAAATTGTATTGCACTTACATGTTGGTAGATAGAAATTGCATATAAAAACAAATGCTAGCCGGCAAAAACAGGAGCCCGTCCTCCTCTAAACAACGTGGTGACGTCAGTACGTGCCCTCCCAGGCACGTTTTGTCATAGGTGACATTTTCAGTGGGTATCATATATTTAAATATAAATTTATATATTTATAATGTTATGTGAAACTACATTAAAGAAGAATTCCAGGTATGGCATTCCCATCTTAGAGAGTTGTCACAGGAACAGATGTCTCCAGTGGAAGCTTTCCTCTCATCTGACATTGTAAACTTTGGAATTTCTCCTCAATTTTTCTTGACGACAATTGGTCATTAAAACAAACAGAGGTATTTTTTTTTTTAAGGAAGCCCTTTTCTTTGTCCTTTCCTCAGAGCAGCCCTGGCAATAATGTTTTAACTTGTGATCCATTATCCATGATTTTCTTTTTTCATCTACGATTTTTAGCCACTTCAGCTCTAACACCTGTTTACCCCTTATGGACCAGAGCAATTTTTAGCTTTCTGCTATGAGCCTGTTTATTTAGTGATAACTTTGTCATTGCTTAAGATAACAATGTGGCACATACTTTGTTTTTTAAGGACAAACAATGCTTTCTTTTTGTGAATATTGTCCTGCAACAATACATTTTTTTTCCTTAGACAATTAAACCTAATAAAGTGAAACAAAAGGCATTTTTGTTTTTTTGAACAGTGTTAGTTTAAACATAAATAGTGTTACTGCACATAAAAAGTATGCATTTTATTCTGTAATTTGTCCTGTTTAAACAACACTAAACTTATGATTTTGGTACAAAGCATTGCAAAGTTATTTACAAATGAAGTAAAGTGGATTTTTTTAAAATGTTGCACTTTTTTTAGTGTTGTGTAAATATATGTAAAAGGTGTAAAAATATTAATAAATGAAGTAAACAAAAACAGAAAAAAGTTTAACTATTAGTTAATAAAATAGAAGAAAAAATCACCAGGAAAATTACAATTCAATGTAGAAAGTTAATTAGTGCTGAGTTAATTAGGTGTTAATTAGTTCTGATTAGAGCAAACTGAGGGGTTAATAAGGGGTTCAACAGAGGAACATTTAATTAGAACAAAAATGTTTTTTTTTTTAATTGCCAAGGTTGTTTTAACTATCTTCAGCCGCAGATCAAAGTTCATCCGTTTGATCTGTAGATGAAAATACACAGAATGTTACAAATAATACAATGTTTCAAAGTAACTTTCTGTATTTGCAGATGAGCAATGTTGTTGTTGATAAACATTGTCAAACTGCCTTTCTTTTTACAGCTTCTGCTGCCAAACTTCTCTGAGTATTTGGCAATGCAGCTGTAATTAATCAGAGCTGAATTGCTGGGTACTGAGATAGGAAGGGATCCCAGCAGCAGGGCAGAAAGACTGGACATACTAGACACGCCCTGTGTACAATGATGACATGTTTTGGGCATGTCTGGTATGCCCAGAGGCTGCAACTGGTTAAAGACCACCAGAACCAATTTACAGATGCATATGAGCTTGCTTAAAATTTCAAATCGATTTTTGGGATGTTTTTTTCTGTGTTTTTATTTTTGTTACAAACAATTGAAACCACGCAATTATATATTTACTGCAGAGAGGTTGACTGCCAAAGAGAGTGGATGCCAATGTTGATGACAATGGCTATCATTATTGGTCATTAGCTATGACTGAATAATGAGAATTGATGATTACATTTTTTATGTCCTTGGATTGGGAGGGGGGCAGGGGTAGCATAACCTGTTGTTTTTCTCTGCATTGCAAATACATAAAGATATATGTAAAGGGGAAGACTAAATTAATACTGTCCATTGAAGACAGGAACACTATAAGCATGTATTTACCTCTTTTACCAAAACAGAATGATATCAAAACATTAAACAAATGGATGGCTGAAGTGAATGTTTTCCTCAATGAAGAATGGCCAGCCCTTGGCGATTTAGAAGCACTTGAAAAACAACTAGAACAATGTAGCGTAAGTATAACATTCCCTGGAAAAGCAACATGTGATATGGGAGCCTTTTGGGACTGCAAATAATATTGTTCTAAGTTTAAACTCAAAGTTAAAGTGACACTAAATTCTAGTCAAGTATATATTCCTAGCTCAAAAAAGTACCTTCTATCGCTCTCAGCCTCCTCCAAATCGCTAAATTGCCTTTTTTGCTGCTGTGATCAAACTTCCTGCTACATTTAGGGTTGCTACATTTGTACTCAATGGATTACAGGGCCATAAGGTAGTGGGTACGTATGGATCATTTTTATACACTAATGCCGCGTACACACGGTCGGACTTTTCATCTACAAAAGTCCGACAGCCTGTTCCGACAGACTTTCGGCGGACTTTCGGCGGACTTGCGGCGGACTTGCGGCAGACTTTCTAGCGAACAGACTTGCCTACACACGACCACACAAAAGTCCGACGGATTCGTACGTGATGACGTACACCGGACTAAAATAAGGAAGTTGATAGCCAGTAGCCAATAGCTGCCCTAGCGTGGGTTTTTGTCCGTAGGACTAGCATACAGACGAGCGGACTTCGGGGTCCGTCGTAGTTACGACGTAAAGATTTGAAGCATGTTTCAAATCTAAAGTACGTCGGATTTGAGGCTAAAAAAGTACGTTGAAAGTCCGGAGAAGCCCACACACGATCGGATTACCAGCCAGCTTTAGTCCGTCAGCGTCCGTTGGACTTTTGTAGCTGAAAAGTCCGACCGTGTGTACGCGGCATTAGGATATAATTTAGTATCACTTTAAGGCTGCTGTCTTCTTAAAATATACAGTATTTATTCTTTGTTGCTGGTTTCATTCCTTTATGTTTTTTAACTACATTATGTGGTAAAAAGTTTATGGACACCTGGCCATCACATCTATGCTATATGGCCAAAAGTACATAGAAACCATTTTAAGTTATGGAGGTTAGCTGTTTCCAATAAATAACACTGCTAATGCTGCTACATACTAAGACAGTTTAGACATCTGTGTTTTCAGTCTTGCTACAAGGAAGGCCTTTTCTGTTCCTGCATGACTGTCACCCTGTGCCCAAAGCCAACTCCGGTCGCCTGCCGAAAGCCTTTACCTCAACCCTATTAAACATCTTTGTGATAAATTGGACATGCTAATTAAGGGCCTAGTTTTCACATCTCACACCAGTTCCTGACAAATTCTTGCAAATGCTTTATGGCTAGTTGGGTACAAACTGTTGCAAATGGTCCAAATCTATAGTAATGCCTATGGTTTTGAAATAGAATGTCCTTTAACCTGTCGTTTGTCCTTTAACCTCCTTAATGTCCTTTGTCCTTTAACCTCCCTGGAGGTATGATTATTTCAGATTACAAGAGTACAATTATTTTGCATGGATATTTGGCGTTTTATATTGTAGGCCTGTAATTCTTAGGAATAACTCACTTAAATCTGTCCAAACAAGAGTCTAGTAGACATCCCGGGTATAAAAGTTTGAAAAACAAAATCATAAATTATAATATAATAAATAACTAGAAATAATTATAACAAATAATAATATAAAAATAAAAATTATTCAATAATGTAATCAAATCAAAAACACTGAAATTTGCTCTGTTGCAGAATTGTCACTATCATTACTTTCAGTGTTTGATGACGGATTTCCCCACAAATCACTATCGCTCAATTCTGGAAGTGATTCTAATTTATTATTGCTGTTTTTTAGCTGGTCTAAAACCACTTTTAATGTAAAGGGACGGTTTTGCTTGCTATGGACAATCTCCAGTTTCCAGGCAGAAAGAATACTATATATAATATAAAACTGCATGCAGGGCACTGGACAAACCACTAGGGACAAAAGGGATGTGAAATAAATTGATACAGTAAAGTAATCTGTAAGATTACAGTGTACTGTATATGTATTGTGTTTTTTTTACTTTTTGAATTTGGCGCCGTTCTCCGTCCCCGTGCATTGCAGGGAACAGAGCTTGGCTCTGTGATAGATCCGGCGGAGGATGACTCGCACACAGAGCGGGGAGACATCACAGGATCCTGGGGACAAGGTAAGTAAGCTGTACCTGGATCCTGCGATGCGATCCCGAGTGTGGCTTGGGGTTACCGCTTTTGGTGCTGAAAATCCACCCCGAGCCACACTCGGGAATACCGTCAGGGAAGTTAAGCCATATAGATTTGATGTTCACGAGTCCACAAACTTTGGTCACATAGGGGGAAATTTACTAAAACTTCTGCACACATCTAGTGCAGCTCTGCGCAGTAACCGATCAGCTTCCAGGTTTTTTTTTTGTCAAAGCTTAATTGAACATGCTGAAGTTAGAAGCTGATTGGTTACTATGCACAGATGCACCAGGTTCTGTGTGCATCGGTTTTAGTAAATCTCCCCCATAGTATATAATAGGCTTGCATATCCAGATGTCATTGTTATGACATCTTATGTTCAAAAATACAACAAAGTTTAATAGCCTAGCATATTGAGATTGGATATTAGGTATTAACCAAAAGTTTTTGGATTGGGCTTCAGGTACCTCCCTACAGTAGTGGAATACTAGAGCACCTTACGGTAGTTTTTCATAAGCATGTAAAAATAGAGATTGTTTTTTAAATGTGGTAACTGTTTTTTTTAACAGGCATTAGTAAATGATATCCAAACAATACAGCCTAGTGTAACCAGTGTGAATGATGTTGGAGAGAATTTGATTATCAAAGCTGAACCAAATTATTTGCCCAAGTTGAAAACTGAACTACAAAATCTCAATGACCAGTGGGATCACATATGCAAACAGGTATGTATGCCCTCTGTATTGTGGAGCAGCAGTATTTATAAACGGAATATATCATTAAGCTATTAGTTTAGACATCATTTCACATTAAATGCATTTGTTGGGTGTTTTAAGTTATTTATTTTTAAACATTTAAACAATGTTTGGTCCTAAGTAAACATGCATAAAAGTCCCTTCACATCAACACCATTGTAAAATAACACTAGTGTGCTTCTCTGGAAAGGATTAAAATGGTAAATCACCACAATATTTCAGACATTTTTCTTTCTCTCTGCAGGATCAAAATAACTATTTCTTTGAATTGAGCTGTGTAGAAAGATTTGTGATAATCCTTGAAGTCAGTTTTATTCAGACAGGTACTCAATCAGAAAAATATAGTGACATGGAATTTTTCAGTTAATGGAGTGTGATTCATTTGCTATTGAAGGCTATGACCTGAAAATACAGGAAGCCTTCTTTGCCATTTGCTGTGTGGTGTGAGAACTTACATTATTGCTGTGGAGCCCTGTAAATGCAGTGATGAGTCCTTATATTGGCAAAGCTCTGCTTTTCTTTTTCTGTGCGAGTGCAGTAGGACAGATGGAAACAGGATACTGACATATGGTAACAAGAAGGTTCAGCATTTCATCCATTGCAATTTCACAATATTAACATAAAGCCAGTTTGGTTTCAGATGTGTCCAGGTAGCTGCTTTAATAATTGTGTATCTGGCCAATATTAAAGTGAAAGAATCTAAGCCCAAAAACAAATTATTTAATATAGTTTAGCTTGCTAGTGTTTAGATGTGGTAGCTGCAATAATTTTCCTTTTTTTTTTTTTTTTGTTTTCACCTGGTAATTCTACTAGTAACTAATTGTCTGCTATACAATGGCAACTCTCACTCACTTTATGAAGGAGCAGCATTGTCACCTTAGAACAGGACTACAACACATCTCTTCTACTCATTTTCTTGATAACATAGGGGAAGGTAATCTGTAATCCACAAAAATAATTGGGAACGATGCATTTGATAAGAGTGCAGCACAAACAAAGCATAGAGGAAGTTTTCAGCTCATAGGATTTCTGGCGGGATTGAAGAGTATTTATTGTACTTGAATAGGTATAACAAAATGTTTTCAATTGATTAATAAGAGTACAAAACAAGCAGAGCATACAGGGAATTTTCAGCTGGTAACATTACAATTGCTACCCAAGCCATATTGTAATTGAATGTTATTAAAATGACCTTTCCTTTTCACTCTTCAGCAGCTGTTATTTTCTGAAAAAATCAATGCAATATGTCCATCTAGAGGTGTTCTGTATGCAGTTTGTGTAGGCTTTCCCCCCAGAAATGTATGTAGCGCCAACCCCGAAGGAGCAGCTTGGTGATTTTGGGCCTCAGCCCCTCTGGCACACCTGGTTAGATATAACATTTCTTCAAACACTTTCAAGGATCTTGCTGCAGAGTATCAATACAATAGAAATGACAATCTCTAACATTTTATCAATGGCAAATATAGAAAACAAAGCATAATAATCTATATGTGCACTGCACAGGCACTTGAGAGGGAGGAGAGAAGGTCTATTAACTTCTCAGCTCCTTCTGGGCCACAAACACCATTGAAAGTAACAATACAAAAAGAAGAAATGGGTTAACAGGTACAATAAGCACAGTTCTATAACATTACAGGTCCTGAGTTGAAGGGTACTAGTGTCTTCTGCTAGCAAACATTGGGGCCCTTTGTAAAGAGAGTAGGTTTAATCAATCAAAAGTGAGAAAGTAATCCCCTAGGAAATCCCGTTAGGTAGTGGTTTGAAAGAACAGAATGGCTAAAAGTGGCTGCTACAAACAAGCATCCTCTGACAGTAGAAAGGGTAATAGGTGTCTGCCTGCAGTTTCTGTACTGTGCTAAGAAAGATGTTGGGTTTACTCCCGCTCACCAATCCTCAGGGTGATGACACAACAGAAGTCCCAAATGGTGGTTCAGGCTCCTGGTAATGTTCTAAGGCACTGAATCTCCTCCTGTCGGCCGATCAGGATGGCTGGTAGCTGAACTGTCAGGGTGATCAGACAATGGCCAACAGGACACCTGGGTTGGTCTCGTGATTCCCAAAGTGGTGCGTGGGTTGTCTCTGCTGGGCCAGATGGCACTGAGTTGATGAGCAGGGTCCCTGGGCTGAACAGTGGAGGACCACATGGGTGACACTGTTCCTGGCTCCTTTATCCTCAGTCTCTTGGCAGCAGTCTCTGGAAAAACATGTCTCTCTCTCTCTCAGATGCTGGTAGACAGTGTGGCTCTCTCTCTTAGATGGAGTTCCACCACACAGTCCCGTCACCTCACCATTCCTGTCCTCTATCCCCTCTCCTCACGGTAACTCTTCCCAGTAGTCTCAAGAGAAACGTGGCTTTCTCTCCCTCTGTTGGGTCACGCAATCCCTGGTGTCAGCGTGTGTCTCTCCCCTCAATCAAATGCTGGTACCTCAGACTGCTCTCCTCACTCTTCTCAGACAGCCCTCCTCAGATCTTCTGTCAGCACTCTCTCTGTAGTGCTATGTGGAAAACCTGTCTCTCTCTCTCTTTTCTCTCACCTCAGCACTTCCCTCTTCTCAATCACCTCAGCACTTCCTGAAACTCGCCTTTCTTATTGTACATCACGGGACACAGAGCCATAGTAGTTACTAGGTGGGTTATAGGCCACCTTCAGGTGATGGACACTGGCACGCCCTAAGACAAAAAGAGCACTTCCTATATAACCTCTCCCACTACTGGGAGTACCTCAGTTTTTTTGCCAGTCTCTAAGGTGTTGGTCACAAATACAGATGTGCTGCTCTGAGCTCCACTGGGGCAATCTTTGCTGGGGATAGCCATGCAGCTGGATCCATTCAAAGCATCTTCTTGGCCAAATTGAATGGTACCCGGGCCTTGTATCTGAAGAAACGAGGTCTTGCCTGTAACGCTTCTCTTTTAGAGAGCTGGACCCCAGGATCCAGTACTTTTTGGTATTGAGGCCATAAAGTTTTACTGGCGGTGGTGCTATTACAGGTCCAGGATTGTGGGTTTCCCCAAGGATCCCCAGCTCCTGAAGGTTTAACAGAACAAAACAAAACCCTGCGGCGGGAAAGGTAAGTGGGGTCTTCTAAGAAATTTTTAAAGATTTTTCTTATGAATGTCTCCTTTAATTTAGTAAATGTTGTAATGCCTATGTGTCACCACTGGGGGCTGTATAGAGCACTTAACATCTCTTGCTTCTGAGAGAGCTCACGATGTGTCCAGGAAACAGCAGATTTCTCTTCCTCTGGCCGGCAGCAGACCTCCGGTAAGTCTTGGGGGGTTTTACCTCCCCACCAGATCCCCCCCGTGCTGTTTTTTTTTCCCTCTTCTTGGGGAAGGAGCGCTCGATGGCTTCTGGGCCCCCCCTTCGCCATTACTGCCTCCCTCCCTGCTGATCCCATAGGATTGGAGCCTACGCTCGCGCGGGAAAAACTCTTTTGTAAAAAGAAAGAGGAAGGGCCGTAGACGACGGGGGGTGAGACTTAGCGCGGTGTTGGCATCCTCCAATGCCCAGCATGGAAAGGTGTATTTTAAAAGGCACCATTGTTGCTGTTGCAAGCTGTGGAGGGACACAAGAGCAAAGGTGGCATGCAAGAGGTTTTTGGTAACACAGGCATTTCTTTTGACACATTTACTACTGCATTAGGCTTAGCATTAATAGCAGCAGCATAGCTGGACTATTGCTCAAGCAGTGGATGCATTCCTTCTGGTAATACCTCTGCTTTGTGCATCAGGCTATGGTGTGAAGGGGGGTTAAAAACACCTAAAAAAAGGGCTCTAGAAGGACTATACTCACACAGCAGCCTAGAATCATCTCAAAAAAGATGGCATCCTCCCCTGAGAGTAATATGGCTGGTCAGAGTGAGCCATCAAGAGGGGCAAGTGTTGCAGCTGCTCCTAACACTGCAGCCCCTGTGTATATTACTAAGGAGGTTTTTTTCTTCAACCATTTCAGGTTTGGAGCAAAAAATTGATGCTTTAATTGCATCTCAGAGTGGGACTAAGTGTAGCAGATCCCCATCCATTGCTCAGGATCCTCATGCTGAGCAACAAGGGGCGTGAGATTACAAATTTCTCTCAAAGGACCAGGAAGAGGCTGATGTCTCCTCTTCCAAAGAACCTAATATGAAAGGATCAGGTTTGCAGGAAAGATTGTCGGTTCAATCTCTCACTGAATTGGTCCGCTCCACATTTTTACTGCCAGTAATGCAGTCAGTCGATGAGCCCACCTCTGGTTTGGGTTCACTAAAGCCTCCCCAATCTGTTCATGCCTTTCCTATCCATTCACGGCTAAGAAAGCTAATGTATTCTGAGTGGGAGCACCCAGAAAAACAGTTTTTCCCTCCAAAAAAGTTTTTAATACTTTATCCTATAGTGGAAGAGTTCTAAAAGAAATGGGGAATTTCAGTAATTGATGCTGCTATATCCTCTGTAAACAAAAACCTGACTTGTCCAGTAGACAATGCTCATATGCTAAAGGATCCAACAGATAAGAAGTTGGAATTCCTTTTTAAAAACTATATTTCGCTCGCAGGTTCAGTCGTTCACCCTACGCCGGCAGCGATCGGAGTATCTTAGTCCTTAAAGGACCAGTTTATAGAGATACTCAAGGTTATTCCTGATCAGCAGGCCAAGGATTTGGCCGGTATATTAGAAGCATTGTGTTTTACAGTAGACGCTATGAAAATTCTATTCTCCAGGCCTCACGGCTCATGCTTGGGCTGGTACATGTGCGTAGAATCCTATGAAAAATTGGTCAGCCGAAGCGCCATGCAAAAAGCTCTTGGCCAGTTTCCCATTTCATGGTGAATGGTTATTTGGAGATGATCTTGATAAGTATATCCAAAGAATTTCTAATGGGAAAAGTTCCCTGTTACCGGTTAAGAAAATTTTTAAGCATTTTTCTTTTAAACGTGCTTCTTCTCCAGTGCCAAGGGCATCAGCTTCCAGGCAGTCACGATGGCCTCCACCATCAGGTTCAAGAGGTAAACCTCAGGGTCAGCCCCAGGGCCAAAAGAGGACCTAGGGGAGCAAACCCACAAAACAAAAAATTAAAACCTCCTTATGAAGGGGTGCCCCTCCCCCCCTCGGTCAAGTGGGGAGAAGGCTTCTACAGTTTTCAAGGGTCTGGCAGGAACAATGTCAATACAGATGGGTGGCTTCCTCAATTTCTCTAGAGTTCCGAGAATTCCCGTCTCCTCGTTTTCTCAGATCAAACTTTCCCAGAGATCCAGTGAAAAAGAAGTCTCTCTTTCTAGCTTTGGATCATCTCTTGTCTCAAAGAATGATATCGGTGGTCCCCTTGGAAGAGCAAGGATTAGGGTTTTATTCAAACCTGTTCACGGTTCCAAAACCAAACGGGGATGTCAGACCCATTTTAGATCTCAAAGATCTAAACCAGTTTTTAAATATACGTTCCTTTCGCATGGAGTCAAACCGATCAGTAGTCTCCATCCTACAAGGGGGAGAATTTCTGGCGTCAATCGACATCAAGGATGCTTATCTCCATGTGCCAATTTTCCCTGCTCACCAGAAATTTCTACGCTTCAAGGTAGAAAATATTCATTTTCAGTTTGTAGCTCTGCCTTTCGGTCTAGCTACTGCACCTCAAGTGTTTACAAAGGTCCTGGCTCCTCCTTTAGCCAGGTTAAGGGCTCAAGGTATAGCGATACTGGCCAACTTAGATGATCTACTCTTGATATACAAAGTTTGGTCACCGCAGTCAGCTACCTAGAATACCTAGGTTGGATTCTCAACCTAGAGAAATCCTCCTTAAAACCATCAAGGAGATTGCAGTACTTGGGGCTGATCATAGATACTGTTCAGAAGAAGGTGTTTTTGCCCCAGGAAAGGATCGGTTCCATAAAGGAACTGATTCAGTTGGTCAAAACAAAGAAGAGTCCTTCTATTCGACTTTGCATGACGTTATTGGGAAAGATGGTGGCTTCTTTTGAGGCTGTTTCTTATGCGCAGTTTCATTCAAGACTGCTGCAAAACAGTATTCTGTCAACTTGGAACAAGAAGGTCCAAGCTCTGGACTTCCCAATGCGTTTATCCCGTGAAGTGCATCAGAGCCTCAATTGCTGGTTGATATTCAGGAATCTTCAAAAAGGAAAATCCTTTTTACCAGTCACCTGGAAGGTGGTAACAACAGATGCCAGCCTTCTGGGCTGGGGAGCAGTCCTGGAAGAAGTGTCTGTCCAAGGGAAATGGTCCAAATCAGAGAGGACCTTGCCCATCAATATTCTAGAGATTCAGGCAGTACGCCTGGCCCTAGAGGCCTGGACGCTCACACTACGGAATTGTCCTGTCAGGATCCAATCCGACAATGCCACAGCAGTGGCCTATATCAATAACCAAGGAGGCACAAGAAGTCATGCAGCCCAGAGAGTGGTGAATCATTTTCTATCTTGGGCAGAAAACAACATTCTTTGCCTATAAACAATTTTCATTCCAGGAATAGAGAATTGGCAGGCAGACTACTTGAGTGGCCAACAATTGTTTCTGGGAGAATGGTCCCTTCAGCCCGACATCTTTCTGTCAATATGTCAAAGATGGGGCGTTCCGGATGTGGATCTGTTTGTGTCCAGGCTCAACAACTAGATCAACAACTTTGTGTCAAGGACAAGGGATCCGTTGGCATATGGATACAGATGCCTTGGTTTTTCCATGGGATCAGTTTTCACTGATCTATGCATTCCCTCATTTTCTGCAGCTTCTGCGCCGTCTTCGCAGGATCAAGCAAGAAGGAAAGGAAGTGATTCTTGTGGCCCCAGCATGGCGCAGGAGATCTTGGTTTTGCCGAGATCATAAAGATGGTGGTAGGGGACCCTTAGACCCTACCACTGTGGCCAGACCTTCTCTATCATCCTGCCTTACAAACGCTAAATTTAACGATTTGGCTATTGAGACCCACATTCTGAAAGACCATGGGCTGTCAGCTTCAGTAGTTTCTACTTTGGTTAATGCTAGGAAGCCAGCCTCCAGAGTCATATACCATAGTGTCTGGAAGGCATATGTCTCCTGGTGTGAATCCGGGGGTTGGCACCCCAGGAAATATGTGATAGGTAGGATCCTTGAATTCCTACAGATGGGATTAGAAATGAAGCTGGCCCTGAGTACTATCAAAGGCCAGGTGGCAGCCTTATCTGTGTTTTTTCAATGACCACTTGCTTCTCACTCTCTGGTTCATAACTTTATTCAGGGGTAACACAGATTAATCCTCCAGTTAGGCCACCCCTGAACCCTTGGGACTTTAAATTTAGTCCTGCAAAAACAGACTTTTGAGCCAATACAAGATATTCTCTTAGTCCTCCTGACAAGGAAAATCATTTTCTTGGTTGCCATATCTTCTGCAAGAAGAGTATCAGAGTTGGCTGCTCTTTCTTGTAAAGAGCCATATTTGATTATTCAGAAGGATACTAAATTCCTACCAAAGGTAGTGTCAGATTTTCATTCAAACCAGGATATTGTTCTACCTTCATTTTTTCCAGAACCTTGTTCTGTGGAAGAGAGGTCACTACATTCTCTTGTGTGTGGTGAGGTCTATTTGAAAGTGACTGCTCAGATTCGTAAAACAGATGTTTTGTTTGTGTTGCCAGACGGTCCTAAAAGAGGACAGGCAGCGTCAAAATCTACAATTCCTAAATGGATTTGCTAAGTGATTGTTCAAGTTTATGGTTTAAAGAGGAAAATTAATTCTTTCCATATTAAAGCGCACTCCACCAGGGCTGTTAGTGCTTCTTGGGCAGTGCATCACCAAGCCTCCATGGCTCAGATCTGCAAGGCTGCAACTTGGTCTTCAGTCCATACATTTACCAGATTCTATCAAGTAGATGTAAAAGGTCATGAGGATATCGCCTTTGGGCGCAGTGTATTGCAGGATGCAGTGTAAGTCCTCTTGTTTCTTGGTGCCCTACTTTTGTTGTGTCTCTCTCCCTTCAGTTGGCATTGCTATGGGACATCCCACATAGTAACTACTATGTCTCTGTGTCCCTTGATGTACGATAAGAAAATAGGATTTTTATAACAGCTTACTTGTAAAATCCTTTTCTTTGAAGTACATCATGGGACACAGAGGTCCCCCCCTTGTTTGGTATACACGTGTATTGCTTTGCTACAAAACTGAGGTACTCCCAGTAGTGGGAGGGGTTATGTAGGGAGTGCACTTTTTGTCTTAGGGCGTGCCAGTGTCCATCACCTGAAGGTGGCCTATAACCCACATAGTAACTACTATGGCTCTGTGTCCCGTGAAGTACTTCAAAGAAAAGGATTTTACAGGTAAGCTGTTATAAAAATCCTATTTTTTCCCAATGTGCTTTGTGTCTCTGAGTTTTCTGGAAGGACAAGTCAGCATCTCCCTGTCTCAATCTTGTGGCCAAAAGGAGAAATTGCATTACAACATGCCTGCTACATGTAATTTCCTGCATTAAGGTACAAGTCAGATTTTAGGCATCCTCTGCAACAAAAATGTAATTTTTGGTGAAATATTCCCAAATGGTTAATCATGTTTAAAGGAATTGAGACCCTGCCTCTTTCCTCATTAGAACCCTGCAAGTGCATCAACTAATTGATAATGAAAGTCACTCCCTTTTTATATATATAAAATTCTTACTACCTCTTTGACTTTAATCTACCAGTGCCGCTATAGTCCCCCCCCCTTGAGGGATTTCCTTTTATTAGGGATCTATTTATTAGGGATATATCTATATCATATTACCAAAAGTATTGGGATGCCTGCCTTTACACGCACATGAACGTTAATGGCATCCCAGTCTTAGTGCCTAGTGCCAGGGAGGATGGGGACTGTTGCTTCACACTATTTATTTGGTTGGTGCTGGAGGGAGGCAGTACTTTTCTACTTTTCTCTCTCTCTCTCTCTCTCTCTCTCTCTCTCTCAATCTCTCTCTCTCTCTCTCTCTCTCTCTCTCTCTCTCTCTCTCTCTCTCTCTATATACACACACACACACTATTATACCAAAAATATTGGGACGCCTGCCTTTACACGCACATTAACTTTAATGGCATCCCAGTCTTAGTAGGGTTCCATATTGAGTTGGCCCACCCTTTGCAGCTATAACAGCTTCAACTCTTTTGGGAAGGATGTCCACAAGGTTTAGGAGCGTGTCTATGGGATGTTTGGCCATTCTTCCAGAAGCGCATTTGTGAGATCAGCTACTGATGTGGACGAGAAGGTTTTCCAGAGTGGCCAGCTCTCCATCTGTATGTTTGTTTGAGCTATGCTATATGGATGTGCAGGAGGACATCTGAGCTTAAGCACCTGGGAAGGAACAGCCAATCTTTACCGAATTTCATTTTGCCTCATTAATCAGGGCAGTGCCCTTTCTTAGTGCACAAAGCAAGGTCCCCAAAGAAATGGATGAGCGAGTTTGGGTTAGAGGAACTTGACTGGCCTGCACAGAGTCTTGACCTCAACCCGTTAGAACACCGTTGGGATGAATTAGAGCGGAGACTGCGAGCCAGGCCTTCTTGTCCAACATCAGTGCCTGACCTCACAAATGTGCTTCTGGAAGAATGGTTAAACTTTCTCATAGACACCTAAACCTTGTGGAGAGCCTTCCCAGAAGAGTTGAAGCTGTTATAGCTGAAAAAGGTAAGCCAACTCAATATTGAACCCTAAGGACTAAGACAGGGTTGTTCCTAAAGTTCATGCGTGTGTAAAGGCAGGTGTCACAATACTTTTGGCAATATTATATATATATATATATATATATATATGTGTAGTATATATACTGTATAGTATATACTGTGTGTATATATACAGTATATATATATATATATATATATATATATATATATATATATATATATATTACTTTACCATTATTACAAGCTTTCTTGACTTTATGTTCAAAATGACGAATTCTAAGAAGACAATATAGTCATAAGCAAACAATTTTTTTCACATAAAAATAAAGGCGTTTTATTAGCTTCAGTGGTTGTTGTGTCAGTAATACGTTCTTTATCTCGGTTATAATAGTTTTATGTCTCCATGAAATGTACTGTAGCAGTACAGAAGATACATTTATCTGTTTGTCCTTGAAGAAGAAATATCAGCAAACTATTTCAAAAGGTATTCTCAGAAGTTAAGACACATCTGGTTTGAACAAACAACATTCAGAGCACGTGTTTATGTGTGAGCCCCTCTTTATATTCTCTGCATTTGTCGCTTGGTTTATGTGAACACACTGTCAACTTGTGTTTGTCCTAAATAACAAAACCCTCAAGAAATCTGTTTTTGCCATTTCATACAACCCATACTTGGTGTGAAATCTTTGCAAATAATAAAAGCGCACATCTAAAGATGTATTAGTTATTGCAATTGTTGTATTTTTCCTTGTCAAATTTGTTTATTGAAATTTTAACAATTAGTATACATAAGTATGTATGGTGGCAGCAAAAGAAAAGATCACATATATGGTAATAATATTGAGTTGTAGTTCCAACATAAACTAAAAGTAGTTTAACTAAAACAATTTTAGCATGGATCTAACTACTCAAAATTTTAAGTCATACATTGTATAAAGAAGGATAAAACCAACTTAGACCAGGTTGATATAAGATGACCTCAGATAAAAAAAAGGTCTTAATTATTATTAAGAGTATAGTTTTTAAATAAAAATTAAAAAATAATTTATTATAGAATCTAAAATCTTATACTACATATTGAAACTATGTACAATTGGTATAATGATAACCAAGGAAATAAAAAAGTTGTGCTACCAGAACTATATAAAGAGTAAATTGAAAGAGGAGAGAGAGAATGGGGGGGGGGGTAGAAGAGAGAAAGAAGATAAAAGAAAAAGTAATCTTAGGTAGGAGAAAAAATAGATAGGGAAGAAAGAAATGAAAGGTAGAAGGTAGTAGGGGGGACCTGGGGTAGTACACGGTAATAAACAAACACATGCCATGAATGCAGAGAATGGAAGTATAAATCGAGATTACCAAGGTCTTAGTAGGGAAGCATCAAAATTGGAAGGCAAAAAGTGAGTTACCCAGGGATTCCGTATGTTCTCAAAGTTGGATATTTTATCTTGAGTTATAGCCACTGTTTTGGCATGGATCATTGCTTGATTGACTCTATTTTCAATTTCAGCAATTATTAAGGATGGGGATTTCCAAGCTTTGGCAATTGCTTGTTTCGTGGCTGTAGTGATCTGTAATAGGAGTTTGAATTGGAGAGAGTGGCTGGTTTTAAGCTTAAAAGTGCTATTGATCAGGATTGATAGGGATTTCAAACAGTGTTGAAATCATAAAAAATACATCTTTCCAGAATTTTTTTGCTATCGGGCAATCCCACCAAGTATAGAGATGTGATCCAAGATCACCACAGCCATGAAAACAAGATGGGGAATAATTTCGCAATTCTGACAGGGACCAAATACCACCGTGTGATTACTTTGTAATTTGTCTCTAAGGAAGCTATATTTTGTGAGGATGACTTAGTTGTGATCCAAATCTTATCCCAATCGGCTGCTTCCAACGAAACCCAAGATCAATCTCCCACTTAGCCGCATATGATGGTGGGTCTGAGTTGGGTTTAGTAATAAGATGAGTGTAAAGAGTTGAAATAGAGTTGAAATAAGTCCCTTAGTGTGTGGGTCACATTTACATATATTTTCAAAGCACGTTAATTTCTCTAAATTAATTCTTCCTAAAAAAAAAATGTAATCTGAAGATATTGAAAAAACTCTGAATTAGGAAGTTTGTGACTTTCACATAAGTCAGGGAAAGTTTTGAATGAAGTAGAGTTTGCTAGTTTACAGAGTTGAGTTAGATTAGTGGAGGTACATGCTTTAAAAGATTTAGGGGAAGACCAAGCAGGACAGAAAAATGGATTTTTAAGAAATGATAAAAGAGGTATATTGGAAGATTGTAGTCCATTTACTAATTTAAATTTATCCCAAATGGCTGGTGTATGTATAGTTAAAGGATTATTGCGTTTTTTATGGTCGGAGGAATTAGACCATATGAGTTTGGACATTGAAAGCGGGTTGCAATCTATTGATTCCAGCACAACCCAAAGCAGAATTTCACGTTTTGCATGATAATTAGGGATATGGGTTAACAGAGCTGCATGGTAATAGGTGGTAAAATTAGAAAACCCTAGTCCCCCTTTGGGCTTTGGAAGGTAAAGAGTGTGTTTGGGCAGATGGGGTTTCAAGAAGTCCCAAACGAAAGTTAATGCCTTACGTTGTAGTATTCTGAGAAAGTATGCTGGAACAGAGATAGGTAAAACTCGAAAAAGATAAAGAATTTTGGGCAGTATAACCATCTTTATTACATTAATTTTACCTATTCAAGATAATGGTAGAGAGGACCATTGTGTCAGAAGATTAGATATTTGACACAAAATTGGAGGATAATTGGCAGTGAAATTTTCAGAAAGATTGGGTGTGAGGGTTATCTCTAGGTAAAGAAGGCGTGAAGTGAACCATGAGAAAGGGAGGGATGTTTGCATTTGTTGGAAAATATGAGGAGGTAAAGATATATTTAAGGCTATAGATTTTCAAGAGTTAATAATTAGACCAGATATGTGGGCAAAGTGATCAAGTTTACTTATAAGATTAGGAGCAGAAATATGATGGGAAGACATGAAGATTAAGATATTGTCAGCAAATAGGCAAAGTTTATGTTTTTTTTGTTTTTTTTTCTCAATAAAGTTTTTAATGTAAGATCAAAAATAGAGCATTAGTACAATTATATTAACATTAGCACAAGTAATTTGTATACAGCATTTCAGCAATAAGTGTAATACAATATGATGTTAGAGTTCTCTGTGTTAATTATCGAGTGAACCATTGCTGGGCTCTTGTCATGTCCAGTATGCATACGACATCCAACCTTGATGTAACTGTATGGTAGGATGCAATTGGCCAATTTTACTCAAGTATATTTGTTCAGCGAACTCACTATTTACCTAAATTTTGCATAAGGCATTGAGTTGGATAGGAAAGAAAGTGTTCCCAAGAGAGGGAGAGACTGGAGAAGAAAGGAGGTAGTAGCCAAGGTCTCAGTGATATCTAGGTCACATTTATATTATGGATTCATACGTTTTGGAATATTTAAAAATGACCCAGGGTTGCCATGTTTGCCAGTCATTTTGTGGGCTGTTGCCCTAATTTCTTCCATTTTATAGAGATTGTGAATCTCATTTAGCCATTCTTGGATTGTAGGGGTGGTGGTGTTTATCCAGCATCTGGGGATCAGAGCCTTTGCAGCTGTAAATAGAAATCTGGTCAGTGATTTCTTGTACACTTGTACACATCACTGAACAATTAGTGATATGTAATAAGCAGCAGGCTTCGGTTAATTGAATCGTTGTTTCCGTTATATGCTTTATGATGTTGCAGACTTTTCGGCAGAATGACTGAATCATGGTGCATTCCCACCAAATGTGCTGTAAGGTACCCCTCTCCTGGATGCTTCACCAGCAAAGGTCGGTAACTGTGGTGAACCATCTGTGTATTTTGACTGGTATGTTACAGTATACCAATTCATTAGGAACTTAAAGGAGGTTTCTTGTAGTCGTGTGCTAATCACACATTTGTGTGCAAACACACAAGCTTGTAGCCATTTGTCTTTCGTAAAGGACCCGTTTAATGCTGTTTCCCGAAACTCTTTGTGTTTATAAAGTTCTTGAAGACCAGAGGCTTGCAGCCAGGAGTAGGATAAGGAGATATTTTTTCTCAGATTGTTTTTGCTTTAAGGCACACAGTCTCAAATGGCGTTAGAGGTCACGTAATATGTTTATGTCTCTGGGGACTCAGGAGATAACTAATGATTTGGCGATAATCCCAGAGATTCAGGGATGAAAGTCCTTGTTCAGTTTTCATTTCTGAAATGGATTTGATTATGTTGCCTTTGAAACACTGTGTGGCCAAAAGGGGTGTAGTCCTATCATTGTACAGCTGGGACAATTTGTTCATTCCTGGTGAAAAGTCTGCATTAGAAGTCAGCGATGTGAGGGGTCCAGGGGATGTTGTCAGGTCAGAGATTTGGATCGCTTTTTGCAAGTTTTTAAGTGTTGTCCCTATAAGGGAGTGTTGTTTTAGTTGTCTAGGGCATGAGTCCCACAGTATCCAGGGTGAGTGTGTTGCATGTATTGGGCCCATATTGTTTTCCAGTATCACCCAATCCCTATTATCCGTGTGACAGGTCCTATCTATATTTCTGGTAAGATGGGCTACAAGATAGTAGTTTTTAAAGCTTTGGAAGCCCATACCACCATTTTGCTTGTCTCTTGTGAGTAATTGGAGGGTTTTCTTGGATGCCCAGAGAAATCTCCTGAGTATGGCATGTAGAGATCGGAAGAAATTTGCTGGTAAAAGGATTGGGATGGTCTGAAAAAAGTACAGGATTCTAGGTAAGATTGACATTTTGATAATGGCTGCCCTGCCAAACCATAAGAAATATTTTAAAGACCATTTCTCCAAGTCCCTGTTTATGGCTTATAAAAAGAGTTGGAAGTTCCAATTTCAGTGTCAGCCAAATCCCTAACTATTTAAGGACTATTTTTTCCCATTTAAACTTACAATTGTTTTGTGTGGTGTTGTTTGTGGTTTTCACTCAGTGTTAAATTCAATGCTTCAAATTTGTTACAATTTATTTTGAAGTTTGATACATAACTGTATTGGGTAAATAAATTGCATAGATTAGGCATGGTAATGTGGGGCCGAGTAATGAAAAATAAAAGATCATCGGCATATGCTGCACTTTTGTAACTTCTGCTTTCTACCTGGAAGCCGTGTATAGATGGTGAATTGTTTACCATATGGATTAAGGGCTCCCAAGTGAGCAGGGGTGAAAGGGGGCATAACATTTTTGCATAGAGCTTCAAGTCGATATTGAGTAGGGAAATTGGTCTGTAATTCGCACAGTCTAGGGGGTTCTTGTTGGGTTTGGGTAGTACTGTCACATGGGCTCTCAGGAAGTCCTCTGGGATCTCCTGTGGGGCTTTTAGATAGTTAAAGGTTTTTAGTAAGTGTGGCATTAGGAGTGTGGAGAAGGATTTGTAGTAGTGGGCTGTGAGGCCATCTGGGCCCGGGCTTTTCCCTGTTTTAAGGGAGTTAATGGCCAATATTAGTTCTGCTTCCATAATTGGGTCTTCTAGTGATTGGGTATCTGAGTCTGATAGTGTGGGTAGGCCACTGTCGACGAGAAATTGATGAATTATTTCGGTCCATGTCCCAGGGAGATTCTTAGGTTTATGAGTATTTGGTAGATTATATAACTTGGTATAGTAGTTGTGCAATCTTTGTGCTATCTTTTCAGTGTCTTGTTGTATTTGATTGTTTTTAGTTTTTTTTGACAGATATGTTTGTTGATAGCAGTGTGTTTTTTGGCGTTCTTGCAAGGAATTTTCCCGATTTGTCCCCGTGTTTGTAAAAGAACCCTTATTAGAAAAGAGGATTGTTTGTGCTTTAAGGTTCAAGATGGATTGTAATCTCTTCTGCCGATCTAATAGGGCCATGGCCGATTCTGTCACTAAGAATTGCTTGTGTTTTGCTTCCAGTTCGCCCATGGCCTGTGCTAAGTCGTTAAGTTCTTTTTCTGCAACCCTCTTTCTCGCTGCTCCTATCCTGATACAATCCCCTCTGATCAGGCATTTATGAGCTGCCCATATTGTTAATGGAGACAGTTCATCTGTGTCATTTTCTTTAACCACTTGCTGACCGCTGCACGCCAATATCCGTTGGCCCAATGGCAGTGGTGGGCAAATGAGCATACCTGTACATCCCCTTTTAAGAGCCAGGAAAAGCAAGCGTGCGTGCGCGCTGGCCACTTACAGCGTGACCGTGCCCGCAGGACCGGTGGACTCGATGTCCACCGGTCTCCCAGCGATCGTGTCACGGAGCTACAGAACAGGGAAGTGCCTATGTAAACAAGGCATTTCCCTGTTCTGGCTTGTGTCATGAGAGAGATCACCGCTCCCTGTCATCGAGAGCAGAGATCGCTGTCATGTGACTTAAAGCCCATCCCCCCACAGTTAGAATCACTCCCTAGGACACACTTAACCCCTTCATCGCCCCCTAGTGGTTAACCCCTTTACTGCCAGTGTCATTTACAGAGTAATCAGTGCATTTTTATAGCACCGATCGCTGTATAAATGACAATGGTCCCAAAATAGTGTCAAAAGTGTCCGATGTGTCTGCCATAATGTCGCAGTCCTGATAAAAATTGCAGATCGTCTCCATCACTAACATTGTGAAAGATCACAAAAGGTTGTTTGTCAATCAGCGAATAGGACATGGTAAACACAGAAGTAGGATACCTTACTTAGGAGTACAAGTTTAAGGAGTACCTTGGCTAGCAGAAAGAAAAGTGAAGAATGAAAGGATATAAAGATATAAGAATAATTAGTAAGATGATCTAGTAACCCTCTAGAGGAGTGTTACATAAGGTAAGGGTATAAAAATTAAGTCTCCTGGTTTCTACCATAAGGAGAAAAATGGGGGATTCATGTTTGGTTATAGGCCAAACAGAATCCACTGTTAGGAGCGGTGGGATTTATTGCCGCAGGAATGTTAGTATCATATAACACAAAAACCATGTTGTATGTAAAATGAGCAAAGCCTCCCGTGGCTTGTAAGTAAGACAAAACAAAATGTTCTTCATGCACCCCTTCCAGCCATTTAGGTGGTGGCATGAGTCTAACACAAATGTTACAATGTAAGCAAACGATGATGGATCCTTGAGAGCTATGATCTGTCAGTTATCTGATGAAACTGTCATATTCGGGCTCCATCATAGTAGAACTTTGTATAACGATAAAACAGTTTAAACAGAATAAACAGTGTAAACTGAGTGACTATTAGCGTCACCCTGTTAAATAGGCTAGTATTAATTCTGGCACTAATGTAAAGTCATAGGAGACATATTTGAAATCTAGTCTCACTAGGTGTGTTTCAATGGTACCTTGTCCTTTTTTTTTTTTTTTTTTTATTGTCATGGAGACCACAACTCAACCAGTGTGGAACTAGATGGGGGTCCTGATAACATGGTCAGGGACCGAGGGGTACTTATATGTTTCCCCTTGGTCGAGCCATGGGTCCGTCCTGTCATTCCGACAACAAAAATATGCTTATTGAAGGCGTCTGGTTGATTAAAGGGTGGGGTTATTTTCCAAATTATATGTAACTATAGGTAACTCTTCTACCAGCATATACTGCAGGAAGCGTTTATGTAACAGAAGTACCGGAAGTCCAAGGCCTGACCAGCATATGAGATTTGTGTCCTCTTCACGTTGGATGATTTCAGGTTCTGATCTCCTGTGGATTAAAGTCCTCATCCTGTCATTCCAACTTTTACCACAAGATGGTGTCCAAGTATACTTAAGCACTGTGAGGAGAAAGCATTAGCATACAAAATTAAGGTTCTGTGAAAATTCTGGTATCATGTAAAATGTAAAAATAGGGATTGCCATCCTAGATCAAGCAAAGGAGAGGGGGGAGAGGGTAGTAAAAGTCAATTAGTAGGCCTTTAAAGTTAAAAGGTTGTGAAACAAAGACACTGTGGGTGATAGCAGGACCGTGTAGGCTAACATGGATTTACCAATTGCTTGTCCCTGCGATCCGTGAAAAAAGGCACTAGTTGAAAGAAGTAGTAGTCGGAAGTCAGGTGGTATCTTGAGATCTAGATCCTTTGGTATATTAGGGTGACTTGCCAAAGCTGGGACCCGAGTATTTGTTGAGCTTTGATTCCTTGGTGGAGGGATGTTTGGAAGGAGAGGATATCAGGGTGTAAGGAGGGGATGTTCCCTGCAGAGGAACACGAAATTCCCTGTATCATTCCGGAAGGTCAATCAGGGGATGTTGCAATTGCTCACAAAAGGCCAGGATGTCCTCTGGCATCCTTGGGTAATATTGTTTGCCCAGGAATGTGGCGTTCAGAGCAAAAGGGAAACGCCAGCGATACAGAATTCCTTTTCTCTCAGAGAAGCAAGCATGGGGCGTGCGGCTCACCTATTCTGCAGAGTAATGTAAGAGAGGTCCTGAAACTAGGAGTTGTTATGTTCATTAAAGAGGATCTACTCATTCCGCCTGACTTTATTCAGGATCTCCTCTTTCAATGGGAAGCTATGTAGGCAGCATATAATATCTCTTAGAGGTGCTGTGTCTGTGGGGCGAGGGTTCAGGGCCCTGTGAGCCCTTACAATGTCAATGTCAGTGTCCTTAGGGCATTCAAGTACCTCATTAAATAGTGCCTGGAGAGCCTGTTTGATTTGATTAGGCTCTATCTTTTCAGGAATCCCTCTCACCCAGATATTCTGCCTCCATCCTCTATTGTCCAAATCCTCCAGATGTCTGTTAATGAGGATTAAGTGTGTAGCATGGGAAGAGACTGTGCTTGTCAGTCTTTCAATTGCTCTGTCCCGATTGGCTTCTGCCCTCTCTGTATGAGATAGGCAGTCAGATAGGGCTAAGAGGTTCACTTTGAGGTCTGTAATGGCAGATGAAAAAGTGTTTTTTATATCAGCAGTCATCTTTGAGAGCTGCAGTGGTGACCTGTGCACTTCAGATCCCCTACCATGTCTTCTGAGGCCAACAGGGAGTCCTCACTGTGTTCTGCCTCGTGTCCCATCAGCGCCATCTTGGCTGTAGAGCGGCCCACTGTCCTGTGGGTTTGGGATTCAAATAATTCTCAGATGCTGCAGGTCCCGGGTGTGAAGTGCGATCGGTGTTGTTGGGGGCGAGAATGAGGCTGGAATGGGTTGTTTTAGCCGCGGGTGTGCAGAGCTCTGTTAGGCAGCATCCATTCCCGTTGAGCCCCAAGCCACGCCCCAGCAAAGTTTATGTTGGTGGCCAGCTAAATCTAGACCTTTAAAAGAGGGATCATTATGGGTTGATTGAGCAAGGGGTTCATTAAGTAGGGCAAATAAGAGTGGGGAAAGTGGACATCCCTGACGCATACCTCTACAGATGTCAAATACTTTTGATTTATATCCAGCATATTTAACAATTGTTGTATTTTTCATCTGTCCTTGCTGCTTTCTAGCTTTCAGTTTATGTCTCAATTATAGGCCCATGCGAAAAAAGCAGCATTAAAAGGTGGCTTAGAAAAAACTGTTACTCTTCGGAAGGATCTATCTGAAATGCAAGAATGGATAGCACAAGCTGAAGATGAATATTCTGAGAGGGATTTTGAGTACAAAACACCAGAGGAACTTCAAAAGGCATTGGAAGAGCTAAAGGTACTTGGTTTACATTCCTCAATAGGTGTTTTATTGCTAAACAGTTTACCTTGTTGGAATAATTATTCAGTGCTGTATAAAAATAGGCTGCCACTGCTTACCTTTCTTGAAAATGCTAGCTTTGTAGCTCAATTGCTTCTTCAATGCTTTCTGAGGTTTTAGGCTCTAGTCACAAAGCTATATATAAGGAATGTAATTTGTAACAGATTAATATAACCGTCACTTTTTAACCCCTTCACGCCTAAGCCCTTTTCTGACACTTGTTGCTTACGAGTTAAAAATCAGTATTTTTTGCTAGAAATTTACTAAGAGCCTCCAAACATTATATATATTTTTTTTAGCAGAGACCCTACAGAATAAAAGTCTTTCAAATGCAATTTTTTGGGAGGAAATACACTTTCATGAATTAAAAAAAAAAAACAGTAAAGTTAGCCCAATTTTTTTTGTATAATGTGAAAGATGATGTTACGCCGAGTAAATAGATACCTAACATGTCATGCTTTAAAATTGCATACAATCGTGGAACAGCCACAAGCTACAGTACTTAAAAATCTCTATAGGCAACGTTTAAAACATTTCTACAGGTTACCTGTTTAGAGTTATAGAGGAAGTCTTGCACTAGAATTATTGCGCTTGCTCTAAATATCATGATGATACCTCACATGTGTGATTTGAACACTGTTTGAATTTGTGGGCGTGCCTTACGTATGCGTTCGCTTCTGCACACGAGCTCGGAAGGATGGGGCGCTTTAATTTTTTTTTCTTGTTTATTTATTTATTTATTTTACACTGTCCATTTAAATTATTTAATTTTTGATCACTTTTATTGCTGTCACAAAGAATGTAAACATCCCTTGTGACAGTAATAGGCAATGACAGGTACTCTTTATGGAGGGTTCTGGGGTCTATAAGACCCCAAATCCCTCCTTTGCACTTAAAAGCATTCAAAACACCAAGTTTGGCAGTACTGTGTACTGGTGTGTGCTGGTCAGCCTCATCAACTGCCCTCACATCCCCACCTCCCCCCTTTTCCATATAACACTGTACGCAAATTAAATTAAAAAAAATTTTCATACAAACAGCGCTTTCTTTTGGTGGTGTTTGATCACCACTGGATTTTTTATTTTTTATTATTTCAATGAAAAAAATGCCAACAATTTTGAAAAAAAACAAAACATTATTTTCTTATTTCTGTTATAAAACACATCCAATAAAAAAAAAATCAAATGCCAGGACAGCACAAATACCCCCCAAAAGACCCATTTGGAAAGTAGACAGTCTAAGGCATTTAGTAAGAAGCATGGCAAGTTTTTTAAAGTTATAATTTTTTTCACAATTTTTTTCAAAGTGAAGAAATTATATATTTTTTTTTTCACGGTTATTTTTTTTTATATATTGTCACCAGTGCATGGCAGTACAGTGTTATCATATGATTATATGGCTGGTGTGCCCGTGATCATGGACGCTGGTGACAGTATTTAAAAAAGAAAAACTAAGCAAATGTAAATAATGTTTTCATTAATAAATATTATTTAAACTATAGAATACTATAGAGTACTAAAAGATAGTAGAGCTTTCCTAGTTCATATATCTTGCCCATGTTGAAAGCATACATTCATGAATGTACAGTATATGTTACTTAATTCATTATTTAAGTAAATCAAAGAGCTTTACTGAATATCAAAAAAAATAAATAAAACAAAAAAAAAAACAATATTTAGACCACCCAAGGGTAAGAATGATCTGAATCACATACTGTATATAAAATGCACAGTATTCTGTTCTCAAATGCAATAAAGGTGGAAATAAATACGGAAGTAAATACTAACAGTGCACATTGCAGGGGTGGCAATGACCTTGAAGAAGAGTAGCAGGAAGTGGAGACCAGTATGTACTGAGAGACTGCTGCATAGCAAGCACTCAAAATGGAGAATCTGTAAGCGGATGGCAGGCCATTAATGTGGCAGCTGAAAGCTTGCATGCATTCCAAGGACCGTCAGCTTCTGGATAGTATGCAATTCTTTTTTTTTGTTTGATAAATTTTTATTAAAGAAAATAATTACAAAAATAAACAGTTATGTCACAAACTGGGTACAAATATTATGAGAAGCAAAGTCAATTTCAATGGATAGTATGCAATTCAAGGTGAATTGCACAAATGCAGATTCAGTGTGTGACTGTGGTCAGGATTAGATGTATCACATCGCTTGTCTGTATATGGTGACATAGTAACAAAGAGGGGAATGTGTTAATATTGGTACTGGTGAACTGAATTATACAGGTTTCTGAATAGCAAACATATCACAGGGGACACAATGCCCTATAAACAGACACTAAGCATACATTTTAAAAGCATGAGTATTTATGAGTAGATAGATAGATAGATAGATAGATAGATAGATAGATAGATAGATAGATAGATAGATAGATAGATAGATAGATAGATAGATAGATAGATAGATAGATAGATAGATAGATAGATAGATAGATATGTGGAGCTGCTGGTTTATTATTGTGCCTGTCCCCTATTCTCTTCACCCCTCTTAAGTTGTTCAATCCCCTTGACACAACTGTAGTGCAGTGTTGTAATGATATCAATACCAACTTTAACCCACAATATACACTTATAGTTATATTTACCTCTACCTGGTTACTTGTAGCTCCACCTGCAGGAGAAAGTTCAACACTGCACATAAACTTCTGTAATAACCTAAATGACTTCTTTGTTTGGATGAATGATATATTTATATAAAGAATTATTACAGTGACTACACAGTGACTACACTAACTGTAACTGTCCTAAGTGTGTGTAGTATTAAACAAAGTTCCGGGTGTTAACCCTCTCACCACACGGGATCCAGGCAGTTGGATGTCTCTGTTTCAGTAGTTCTCAGTCCGTATGGAGCCACCACCACGCCGTCACACTGTTCCGTTTACTAACGACCGGGAGTCCTCGGTTACCTCCCCCACGGGTCTCCGGAACAATCACTTCTGCTGCTTCAGCACACTGTGATACGATGGCAGGATCCTTGCCGCTGCTCCGCTCCTTCACAAGGTAGGCCGCAACCCTGTGGGACACACACAGCCACAGAGTCCTGCTGGCAGGCCACGCATTCCAGGAACAAGAGACCTAAGATGGCCCCTCCCAAACCTTTTATACCCTCCCACAATGCAGTTCACTTCTTCTCTTGTCCAGGAGCCTTGTGGGTAGGTCATAGTTAATGTTCAGAAGTAAACAATCAATCACTTCCATGTCACTTCTATTAATCATAAAACATAAAAGTGTTGTACCTTTTCAATTGTCCACTAGATGGCACTAGATCAACTTATATTCTTTTACAACACACATATGACTAACAACAAAAGTTGTCAGTGCTATATATATATATATATATATATATATATATATATATATATATATATATATATATATATATATAAACAAAAAATATAATTAAAATCAATCAGCATGTTTCCACTGCAGTGGGTAGCATAAGGGGTACAAATGTGCATATAGTTGTAAGATGGTTCAGCTTAAATATCATATATCTTCATGTACTCTAATAGTAACAATATAAAAGTGAACCATCAAGTTTAAAACATTGGTTAAGCTGTTTGTAGAGTGGGTCAATTAACTCAGCCACCCAAGGCCAAGTGTAGGAACCACAAAGGACCTTAAAGATGCCACCACTTCCCAAGTGTCATCTGTAAAGATAAGTATAGTATAGTTGGTTTAACACTGGCCCAAAGATTACTGATCTCACCCAATAAAAACAGTCCTCTTAAATGGACTAGAACCAATTACCTATCCCAGTTGTGTCGCCACAATGACTCACATCTGTTATGTAGGAGTATACTGGTCAAACAACTATAATCATACCATATTCCAGGTTAAAAGTCATGCCATGGTTTTATCCCTAATGTTATAGGAATGAGTTCATACCGGTATTAAGCTAATAGTGTTAATAACTTGTAAGGAGCAAAATTAACTCCCACTGTGTAATACCTATATAGAAAATAAAGGAGCTTAAAGCTTGCACTGAAATAAATAACAACTAAATTCAACTCCATTCTTAAACATCAGAAATTCAATAAAAACTGTAGAAGTTCAATAAGCGACAGAGCAAAGCAAGGCCATTTGGATTCCGTGGCTGAAGACCACAGATTTAACATGAATTGTCTTTGTGGAAATTGCTTCAGATGTGCTCTTGTTTTTCTTGTATCAGTGTCTAAATTGCCATACAGTCTGTAGTATACATACCAGGGTCTACCTTTGCTCACAGCAGTAATTTAGCAGGGATGGTGGTATAAGAATAGTCATACTTTTTTGGGTACAAGTCTTTAAAGGAAATATTATCATGAAAATGTGGCACAGCAAGCACGTACGGTATATAAAATATAAAACCATATGAAAATTATTTTAGAAACATAGACTAGATACATCGAAAATCCTTTGTTTACCTCTAATTATTGCTTTTAGCTCTTGGCAGGTTCAGCTATTTTGTAAAAAAAGTCGAACTAGTGAGTATCCAACTTGATGATTTTAAATGTATCTATTGTGTAATACAACACAAAGAGCAGAATGATTTCTTTATCATTACTGTTTTCTTCCTTAGACCTTCCATCTCACTCAGGTCAGTAACTGTGAACTGTAGCTGAAGGCAACAGATTAGCTATTGTATGCTTCAATGACTGTTTGCCTTTTCATGAAGAGTGTAATTATCAGCAGATAGCTAATTCTATTAGTAATAATAAGTACTTGAAGGGAGAAACATCTTTTTGGGAATTTAGATTGTTCTTTGGAGATCTAAACAAATAAATCCTGAGTAAATTTAATGATTACCAGGATGCAGTACTAATTGGATTTGCACAGATTTAACTACACAGCTAGAAGACTGAAGTGCCAGAACCCACTATGTTATATTTTAAAAGGTGTTAGAAACTGGCAGTCTACGCTGAAGAGCATGGATCTCTCCAGAATACATAAGAAGTATTGTGGCTTTTAAAAAACAAATATAGATTGATTGTTCAGGTGATTATCAATATTGACAGTGCAGTGTTTAAAGCTTACTTTTAATTACTTTTTAGTTTAAAAGTAGAACTAAAGGCAAACCTTTTTTTTCATTTTGTATGTCTACCATTGGGGAGATTAGCCTTCACTTCCTGTCCTATAGCCAACACAGGAAATCTCTCCAAGTACAAAAAGTTGTGGTTGTTCTAGGGCTACTAGAACCCATTGGAAGTTGTCCCCCCCCCCCCCCTCAATCCTGGTCTCCTGGACCTAAAGTTTGGGATCTTCTTTCACTTTCAATCTCAGTCATGATAATGGATAAATAGGACAAATGGAAAGGTTTAATCTCGCTAATGGGGCAAAGACAGTTATAAAAACCTGACAGGAATTTAATCCCCTTTTCACCCTATCCAAACCAAAAAAATGTCTTTAGTTATACTTTGATAATGAAGAAAAGAATTTTCTTTCTGATGGAGTAAGCATATTTACCAAGTGGTAATATTGGTTGATATGCCATTTTTAAACATTTTCTTTTTTGTTGGATAGGGTGGGGAAGGATTAAAACCCCTGTTGGGTTTTTATTAATAACCAGGGATTCATTAGGGAGATTTCTTCTCACTGGCTGTCACAGTGAAAATGGTTTCACTAAACAGGAAGTGAGGGTCAATCTTCAACTGGTACACAAACAAACAAAAAGTTAATCCAAGAAATAGCACCCCCAAAATGAACCTTAAAAGTCCAAAAATGTATCAAGGTTGAGTTGCATAAAGTGCAATGAAGTAAAGTGCAAAAAGTAAGCATACCCACTGATGTTTCAGGACCATGGCAAGGTGACAAACATACCAGACCACATAATCAGCACATAATCAGCACAGTTATACAGTATATACCCCAATAAATGACACCTGTGTATTCTCAAATGCCCCATATCAGTGTTGCTGAACTCATACCTATTTGTAGGGCTTTATGTAACAGACCCTCAAAACATCTATCTATCTATCTATCTATCTATCTATCTATCTATCTATCTATCTATCTATCTATCTATCTATCTATCTATCTATCTATCTATCTATCTATCTATCTATCTATCTATCTATCTATCTATCTATATATATAGATATATATATATATATATATATATATCTATATATATATATATATATATATACTTCTCTGTGGCATTCCCCGTGACATCAGAGGGGGCGTACAGGGAAGTCACCGTGCGTCAGAGGGGGGTGGGGTCACCGGGCCGCCCCACCCTCCATTATTTAAGAACCGTCAGAAGAGGAGAAGCGTCACACAGCGGGAGCCTCCCATCATGGTGGATGCGGAGCGGCCCGAGAAGAAGGGAAGAAGACGCCGGCGCCGCGGAGGAAGATGCCGGACAAGAACACTGGAGGAAGAACCAGAAGAACCAGAAGAAGAAGAAGATGGAGGAAGAAACCGAAGGAAGATAGAAGATAGAACAAAGAAGATAGAACAAAGAAGATAGAAGAAAGAAGAAGCATTTAAATAAATGAATTGTCAAAAACTGTCTCTTGTCATTTTTAACATTTTTGACACTTTTTTTGTGAAATGGTAGGGGTACTTTTGTACCCCCTTACCATTTCACACAGGGGGGAGGGCCGGGATATGGGGGTTCCCTTGTTAAAGGGGGCTTCCAGATTCTGATAAGCCCCCCACCCGCAGACCCCCGCAACCACCGGTCAAGGGTTGTGGGGATGAGGCCCTTGTACCCATCAACATGGGGACAAGGTGTTTTGGGGGGCTACCCCAAAGCACCCTCCCAATGTTGAGGGCATGTGGCCTGGTACGGTTCAGGAGGGGGGGCGCTCTCTCATCCCCCCTCTTTTCCTGTGGCCTGCCAGGTTGCGTGCTCAGATAAGGGTCTGGTATGGATTTTTGGGGGGACCCCACGCCATTTTTTTTTTAAAAATTGGCACGGGGTTCCCCTTAAAATCCATACCAGACCTGAAGGGTCTTGTATAGATTTTGAGGGGGACCCCACGCCATTTTTAAAAAAAAATTTGGCCGGGGTTCCCCTTAATATCCATACCAGATCTGAAGGGCCTGGTATGGAATTTAGGGGGACCCCCACGTCATTTTTTTTTAAAATTCTGGTTTGGGGTTCCCCTGTGGGGAATTCCCATGTCGTTTTTATCAATGAACTTTTATGTGTATTGTCGGACCGGCAATTCATTAATAGCCGTGAGTAGTTTTAAATGACTTTTTTTCCTTTGAAATGTCATTTTGCTGTCAGACTGTTCTAAACACGGGAAACATGCGCCCCTTTACAGGCATACTATAGACACTCCCCAAGTACGAAATTTAAAGGAATATTATACTTTTATTGTTTCACTTTAAGCATTATTAAAATCACTGCTCCCAAAAAAAAACTGCTGTTTTTTAAAACTTTTTTGCATTGATCCATGTCCCTTGGGGCAGGACCCAGGTCCCCAAACACTTTTTATGACAATAACTTGCATATAAGCCTTTAAAATTAGCACTTTTGATTATTCATGTTCATGTTCTATAGACTTTAACGGTCTTCGCGTGTTCGAACAAATTTTTTGCCTGTTCGCATGTTCTGGTGCGAACTGAACAGGGGGGTGTTCGGCTCATCCCTAAATGCTGCTCAGATTGCTCTTCCATGGAGGTAGGCCGCACTGTGCTGGAGACCTAACACAGATCCACCCAGGCTGGCCATGCATGTCCAAGAGACCTAAGATGGCCGCTCCCAGCCTTTTTATAATCTTCCCACAATGCAGTTCTGTTCTCCTGATGTTCATGGGAGTTAATGAGCATTGTGGGTAGGTCAAGTTAATATCCAAATGTAAACAAACAAAACACTTCCATGTCAACTTCTTAAATGATGAAAAATAAAGATGCAGTCCTTTCATATTTTGGCCGCTAGATGGCGCAAGATGCTAAGATATAACATATATTACATTACATACCAAATATATGACCGCTACACACACACACACACACATATATATATATATATATATATATATATATATATCGTATTTATCAGCGTATAACACGTGCCGGTGTATAACACGCTCCCCAAGTTTAGGAGGGAATTTAAAGGAAAAAAAACTTACATTAAAATGCCCATCAATGCAGCCTTATCTGTCCATCTGCAGCCTTTTCAGTGTCAGTGCAGCCTTGCCCCAGTGCAGCCTTGTCAGTGCAGCCTTGTCAGTGCAGCCTTGTCAGTGCAGCTTTGTCAGTGCAGCCTTGTCAGTGCAGCCTTGTCAGTGCAGCCTTGTCAGTGCAGCCTTGCCCCAGTGCAGCCTTGCCCCAGTGCAGCTTTGTTAGTGCAGCTTTGTGCGTGCAGCTTTGCCCCAGTCCAGTGTTCAGTGCAGCTTTGTGATAGATTAGATTCAAATATGGCGCCGAGACTGCAGGGATTCGTCGGAGCCGAGATACACATACCCGAGTGTTCTCGGCTTTTTTCTGCGCCGTCGTCACACCCAGTCCTGCCCCTGGACCTGTGTTATGTCCATCATAGGGCGGGACTGGACGTGACTGTGAGCGGCGCCGGAAAAAGCCGAGAACACTCGGGTATGTGTATCTCGGCTCCGATGAATCCCTGCAGTCTTGGCGCCATATTTGAATCTACCCACGGCTGTGTACGTCGGCGGTGAACCGCGGCAATTGCCGCGATCGCTTCGATAACAAAAAATTGGCGGGGATCGGCCTATAACACGCACCCACGATTTCCCCCTGATTTTCAGGGGAAAAAAGTGCGTGTTATATGCGGATAAATATGGTATATATATATATATATATATATATATATATATATATATATATATATACACATATATATTGTACATACTGTGTGTGTATTAGAAACAGGGACATGAATCAGTCAGTGTATGCACTGAGGTCAGAATGTCCACACTGGACACTCCTTTTTCGGGTCCACTCATGTGAATGGGTCCTACAGCAATAGCCAGCTGGAGACTAGCAACTTCACAGATCAACGTACATATTTGCCAGCACACTAGAGATCTTCAAAAAACATCCAAAAGCTTTTATCCAAAGTGTTCACATCACGTTGGAAGAGCATGTGATGGAGGGGTCCTGCATAGCCCCAAAACATTGCAGTCTCTTACTGTGATGTGACCACTCTGAATAAAAGCTTTTGGAATTTATTTGAAGATCCATGGTGTGCTGTCATACTAATTGGCACATTGCCAAGGAGTTTTGTACTGGGGTAGGACATAACCTGTCAGAGAACTGAGAGACTAGTTCCTCAGCAGATCTGCTATACTATTGATTGGTAGCAGGTGGCAGTGTGTTGGTCCATAGCTGCTATTAAGTCCAATAGTGGCTTTTGGATCTGTCCACTGCCATGCCTGTCAATCAAAAATAAAGCAGACCTGAGGGGGAAATAGGCAAACAATAGACAAAGCAATTTTTTTTTCTGCAAGCATGGGTTGTAGGAAAGAAATTAGCTTGATTTCCCCATCAACATAGACAGTGTTAACAGGGGAATCCCTCCCACAGAGTCTTTGCATTCCAGCAGTTGGTGAGTGAAACCATACCCGCCCGGAGAACACAGTGATTATTGCTAGTGGCTATAGCAACATGTAAAATCCAGCCGGCTGGTTGTACCCAAATTGATCGATTGATCAACTTGGGTACATTCAGCCTGCCCATACATGGTTTGAACCATCTATGGCCAGCTTTAGTCTCCCAGTTATGCATCAGGCTCCATCCACCCAGTGACAGGTCATTTCCCAAATTTGGGCTTTGCCATATTTGGGTAATGACATCACCTTAGTTTGCATTTAGCTTTCAGTTGGAAATATATTGTCCGACATTTAAATGGGGTGGGGATACAGCTCTGTGTGTTAAATTGTCACATACATGCCAGCTTCCACACACAGGCATGGGATACTATGAGTAATGGTGTACCTCCATATGCCAGTCCAGAGTTGGTCTTAATAACCTCCAGTGATGGATTCTTAAAGATGAAGTAACAAGAACTACCTGAATTTGCTGAACGTGTTGGTATTATTACTGAAACTTGCACAAATGCTTGCCTCAATTAGGTACATTCTTAAGGAAGCTACTACCAAAAATCTGATATTAGGGCTATTACCCCAGAATACAAAACCTATGTTTACCTTAATGGTCATCAGCAGGGTTTGTGGCTCCTAAGCCTAAGTAGGGGTTACTAAAGGTTAGGACAAGCCTTTTTTTTGTTTGTTTCTTTTGGATAGAGTTGGAAATTAATAAAACCCTTTTTGTTGTTTTTACTGCTCTGTTATAGAGTCCCCTTCGCTTTTAGTCCCAGTGACAAAGATTTCAGTGGAAAGAAAGTAAGGTTAAATCGCCAACATCAACACTGCAGAAATAAATGTTGGTTTTTTTTGTAAATTAGGGGATGGCTAGAGCCCCTGTCAATTTTTTTATTGATGCCTGGGTCACTGTTGTTGATTTTACTACAATAAAATGAAATTTGGTTACTGCACTTTGTACATCAGTCATAGCACATTGCATCTTAAATAAAATAATCTGATTAGTTCTATTGATGCTTTCTGGTGTATAACAGGTCTTTTCTGGATTTCTCATAATAGAGAAATGATCATCTCACATATGGCCAGTTTAAATATTGATTAGCACATCATCAGTAAATTAACATTTAATAAATATAAAAATAGTGATCTAAATAGTGCAGCTGCAATACCAAATGCCCTGAGTTTCTAGCAGCAAAGTGCTGTTTCAAAGGGAGGAACTTTGCAATATATATCTGATTATGTTGTCAATTCAATAGGCTTCTTTTTCTGTCTAAGAAATAATAGTGTTTTCTGCAACACTTCTAAAAATATCTGTTTGTTTCTATCTGTTGTTTCAGAGGGCAAGAGAAGAAGCTGCTCAGAAGAAGGATAAAGTTAAGCTTCTAACACATTCTGTGAGCAATTTTATTGCAACAGCGCCACCTAATGCCCACGAACCTTTAAAGAAAGAGTTGAGTGTTCTAGTTAACAATTATGAAGGGCTTTGCAGCAGACTGAATGGAAAGTGTGAAACTTTAGAGGTGAGCTACTTAGCGCTACTATTCAGCTTTTATTAGCACCTTCAATTCTCCATACGGGTTAGTTAAAAATAATTCTGGTACACATGCTCAAACACACTGGTTTTCCAATTGTGTGACCAAGGGAATGCAGCGAATAGAGCTTTTTTGGTGAAATAAAAAACTTAATAATTACCTGTAGTGAAAACCATAACAGTTATTTAAGACAGAGGGCTCCTTCCTCATTGTGATAACACCAGTTTCTACATGCTAGAGCCAAATGGAACAAGCCCTGTTGCCAGACCATTCAATTCAACAACAATCTTCCCATGCTTTCAATGTATTCTATGCCTGTTATTTTCCTCTAAAAGCCTTCCTTGTGTAGACATCCAAATCCCTTGAGACTGCTGCTGGGTACCACCTTCTTAGATTGGATATCAGGATCCACAGGAGATTCAGACCTGTCGTTCAATTGACATTTCATAGTATTCCCTTTTACACCTCCCCCAGCAGCTACATAAAGATAATGAAGGAGGTGAAGGGAGGGTTGATGAGTTGGGCTAGCACAGAGGGTAATTAGAGATGCCCAGAAGAGGGGACAGAGTGCTATGGCATGCAAGCATCCTGAGGGTTGCGCTAGGGGATTGACTAGTCAATTTTAATAGCAAGTTTAAAAGCACTCTGCACATCAATAAAGAATATTTTCTAGAAAGGAAAGACCCTGCATGTTAGCATTTGAAATACAGTACTTGATTTTTTTAAGTGCTTTTACCAATTTGATGACAGGGTCTCTGTAATAAATATTTTCTCATTGCTTCATTAAACTTTTTCGATAAATAATGCCAGTTTCAATAATGGGTTACCTCACATATTGTAATCACAGTGATTTTCTTACCATAGATTATGCCTGAAGGTTAGGCAATTCCAAGCAAGGTAAGCTACAAAACCTCCATGTTGTGCCAGAACTTGCCAGCTTCTTTCCCACATTTCCAATAGCACATCACTATGATCAGTGGCTCTTTTAGACTCTATATTATGTTTGTGAGGTGGGAGGAGGCCAGCAAGCTCTCTTACTGCCTGGAATTTTGGCCCTTTTTGTGTTTAGATGGACTGGCTTTAGCTCCACTAGGGTCTGTAGGTACACTCAGAGCCGATCCGCCCTATATGCTCACTACGCAAGCTGCGTAGGGCCCCGCGATGTGGGGGGGCCCCAAGGGCAGATCGGCTCTGCACCCGGAGCTCCAATCTGCTTGGACGATCCCCATCAGCAGCAATCCCGCATGGCCTCTCCGTCCTTCTCCTTCTCTCCTCCCTGGGCGGCCCCTGATGGAGGAGGGCGGGACCCCTCTCACCTGTCACTCAGCCATCCACTGGGCCCCTCCCCCCTCCTGAGACTCGCATCACCCTGGGAGCCACACGCTTCTCCTGGCTGCTGAGCAACCTGCGGACTGGAGGCTTCCAATCCATTATCAACTACTGGAGGGCCCTGAACTCAAAGACGAGGTGAGTGTTGGGGCCACAATTGGGGGTGGGACAGTGATGGGGGTGTATATAATCAGTGGGGTGTCCGTATTACATGTGGGATGTATATTATAAATGGGGTGTTAGTATTGTATCTGGGCTGTATATAATTAGTGGGGGCTAATAGTATATGTATGTATGTATGTTATCAGTGGGGGGGTAGTATTATATGTGGGGTGTATATTATCAGTAGGGGGGCAGTATTATATGTGGGGTGTATATTATCAGTGGGGGGCAGTATTATATGTGGGGTGTATGTTATCAGTGGGGGGGCAGTATTATATGTGGGGTGTATATTATCAGTGGGGGGCAATATTATATGTGGGGTGTATGTTATTAGTAGGGGGGCGGTATTGTATGTGGGGTGTATGTTTTCGGTGGGGGGGCAGGCTTTGGTGAGCAGAGACCCCCTTTACACCAGAGTCACATCATTCCCCCTTAAATCAAGGTTCCCAGAACACCCCTTACATCAGATCCCCCCTTAAATCAGGATTCTCCTTTACATTAGAGTCCACAGAGCTCCCCCTTACAGTGTAAGTGGAAATTATGTGCAGACTCTGATGTGAGGGGGGGGCTCTGTGCAGAGTTTGATGTAAGGGGGGCTCTGTGCAGAGTCTGATGTAAGGGGGGTTCTGTGCAGACTGTGATGTAAGGGGGGCTCTGTGCAGACTCTGATGTAAGAGGGGCTCTGTGCAGACTCTGATGTAAGGGGGGGCTCTGTGCAGACTCTGATGTAAGGGGGACCTTTGTGTGGACTCTAATGTAAGGGGGAGCCTCTGTGCAGACTCTGATGTAAGGAGGGCCTCTGTGCATACTCTGATGTAAGGGGGACCTCTGTGCTGACTCTGATGTAAGGGGAACCTCTGTGTGGACTGTGATGTAAGGGGGACCTCTGTATGGACTCTGATGTAAGGGGGACCTCTGTGTGGACTCTGATGTAAGGAGGGGCTTTCTGGGGACCCTGATGTAAGGGGAAGCTCTCTGGGGACCCTGATGTAAGAGGAGGCTCTCTGGGGACCCTAATGTAGGGGTAGGCTCTCTGGGGACCCTGATGTAGGGGAAGACTCTCTGGGGACACTGATTTACGGGGGGCTTTCTGTAAATGGTTTACATAGCTCACGGCATCACGGGTCAGGTAGAGGGCCCCTTAGCAGAATTTTGCTTAGGGCGCCAGGGAGATCAGGATCGACACTGGGTACTCTATATTGTCAAAAGTATTGTGGCACCTGCCTTTACACGCACATTAACTTTAATGGCATCCCAGTCTTAGTCTGTAGGGTTCAATATAGATTTGGCCCACACTTTGCAGCTATAACAGCTTCAAATCTTCTGGGAAGGTTGTCTACAAGGTTTAGGAGTGTATCTATGGGAACATTTGACCATTCTTCCAGAAGAGCATTTGTAAGGTCAGGCACTGATGTTGAACGAGAAGGCCTGGCTGGCAGTCTCCACTCTAATTCATCCCAATGGTGTTCTATTGGGTTAAAGTCAGAACTCTGTGCAGGCCAGTCAAGTTCCTCCACCCCAAACTTGCTCATCCATGTCTATAGACCTTTGTTTATGGATCTTGCTTCATGTACTGGTGCCCAGTCATTTAGGAACAGGAAGGGGCCATCCCCTACAAAGTTGGGACCATGAAATTGTCCAAAATGTCTTGGTATGCTAATGCCTTAAGAGTTCCCTTCACTGGAACTAAGGCGCCAAGCCCAACCCTTGAAAAAAAACAACCCCACACCATAATCCCCCTCCACCAAATTATTTGGACCAGGTCTTCTCGTCCAATTTCAGTGCCTGACCTCACAAATGCGCTTCTTTAAGAATAGTCAAACATTCCCATAGACAGTCTCCCAAACCTTGTGGACAGCATTCCCAGATGAGTTGAAGCTGATATGTCTGCAAAGGGTAGGCCAACTCAATATTGAACCCTACGGACTAAGACTGGGATGCCATTAATGTTCATGTGTGTGTAAAGGCAGGCGTCCAAATAATTTTGACAATATAGTGTATGTGCACTCATGTCTTGGTAACTGCATGTTATACCTGATAGCAGCTTATTTTTAACTTTAAAACTGAACTCCAGCTTTACGCTAATGCCCCGTACACACGGTCGGATTTTCAGACGGAAAATGTGTGATAGGACCTTATTGTGGGAAATTCCGTCCGTGTGTAGGCTCCATCACACATTTTCCATCTGATTTTCCGACACACAAAGTTTGAGAGCAGACTATAAAATTTTCCGACAACAAAATCTGTTGTCGGAATTTCCGATCGTGTGTACACAAATCCGACGCACAAAGTGCCACGCATGCTCAGAATAAATAAAGAGATGAAAGCTATTGGCTACTGCCCCGTTTATAGTCCCGACGTACATGTTTTACGTCACCGCGTTCAGAATGATCGGATTTTCCGACAACTTTGTGTGACCGTGTGTATGCAAGGCAAGTTTGAGCCAACATCCATCGGAAAAAATCCTAGGATTTTGTTGTCGGAATGTCCGATCAATGTCCGACCGTGTGTACGGGGCATTAGTCTTGCACAATTGTAAAGGCTCCTCTCCTTTATTGAAATTGCTTACTCTGACTTCACTGCACACTGTGAGCAACCTATGGGGAGTGAGTAGGAATATATTGTACATTATAGTGTTCACAAGAAGATATCCTTTTAAAAGTATAATATATGCAGCCAAAATGTTAGTGATGGTTTAGCTGATGGCACATTTCTGTCCTCTCTTATTTCTCACCCACTGGAACATACTGTATGTATATACATAAATCAATCTGTACTCATGGGTTTGTTTGATTTTAATCCCTCTAAATATTCTTACTTTATATAGGAGGTATGGAAGTGTTGGCAAGAGCTATTATCTTATTTAGAAGCTGAAAACAAGTGGATTGATGATGTTGAGGAAAAGTTAAAGGCAACAGAGGGTGTGAAGGGATCACCCGAGGAAATCTCCCAGACTTTAAAGGTAAATTTTGAGCTCAGTGTAATTTATGGAAGTCTGCGACAAAGAAAGGTTCTTGGATGTGCAGTTGCAGTGCCAGGACAAGGTTATGCAGTGTCCAGGGTGAAAATGGCAAAATGCTCCCCCCTTATGCTTTTTACGAAAAGAGTCAATGTCTTTTTAAGACAAGGAAATATTTAAAACAATATACATGTAAAGTAAATTGTCCAATAAAAATTCTCTGCATTTGGTGGAATTTTCTGCAATAGTAACCCCCAGCATTGATGCTAATTTCCACAATAAAAACCATCTGCATTCATGCCAATATTCACACATTTTAGTAATTGGATTCAACTGTAAATGTCTAAATCCTGGATGAATGTTGTGTGAAAAATGAGTAAAAAATGTAGAAATATAAAGGGTGTTTAACATTTTTGAACAAATATTTAACACTTATGTCATCTATTAACCAATTAAGGACCGGGCCTCTTTCTGAGATTTGTTGTTTACAAGTTAAAAACAGGCTCTTTTGCTAGAAAATTACTTGGACCCCCCTCTCTGCCAATCTATTTCACTGGATTCCCCTACCCCATTGTATAAAATTCAAAATACCAACCACAACATACAAGGTCATCCACAACATCATACCCAGCTACATCACCACCCTCATTCGCTGGTATCACCCAAATCGTCTTTTCCGCTACTCCCAAGACTTCCTGCTCTCTAGTTCCCTTGTTACCTCCTCCCCTGCTCATCTCCAGGACTTCTCCAGAGCCTCCCCATCCTCTGGAACTCTTTGCCCCAGTATGTCCGGTCAGCCCCTACCCTGTTCGCCTTTAGGCGATCCCTGAAAACTAAGAACTGTATCCGAGTCACCTCAATCATCGTCGCCTGCAGCTATTACCTTTTGTGCCACCTCTCCCTCCCTTTGGATTGTGGGCTCCATGAGCAGGGCCCTCCTATTCCTTCTGTATTAAACTGTATTGCAATTGTACTGTCCCCCCCACATTGTAAAGCGCTGCGTAAACTGTTGGCACTATATAAATCCTATATAATAATATGATAACAATCATATTGTAATTGAATGTTATTAAAAGTTACCATTCCTTTTCAATCTGCAGCGCTATCATTTTCTGTAAAATGCAATGCAATATGGTTACTTGGAGGCGTTCTGTACACAGATCGTGTACAGAACAACCCCTGAAAATGTAATTTCCTGCTAAAGTGATTGGCTTATTGATTTTCCCAGAAGTCTGCACTAAGATACAAGTCAGATTTTTTGGCCATCCCCTTCCAAAAAAAAATAATTTTTGGGAGTTACTCCCAAAAGAAAACCATTGCTAAATGGATGTAGACCTTGCTAATTTCCTCATTAGAGCCGTGCAGGTGCAGCAGCTGATTGGTAATGATAAAACCACTCCCATACAAATGCACAAGGACACAGACAAACAGCTACAGTATCTCACAAAGTGAGTACACCCCTCACATTTTTGTAAATATTTTATTATATCTTTTCATGTGACAACACTGAAGATATTACACTTTGCTACAATGTAAAGTAGTGAGTGTAATCATATATTTATTTAGCGAATACAAAGATAAAAACATGGATCATGGAGTGTACATATGAACCATAACTGATAGCGCAAGTAGTCGTAATAGATGAGTTGAATCCTTTACCCGACGCATTTCGGAGTCTCCAAGAGGTACTCCTTCCTCAGGGGTATACAGGATATAGAGACTCTATAAGATAAGTACAAACAATCAAATGCCCTAATACTCCCATGTTTCCCTTTAGAAGAGCTACCTCCATTTGAGATAAGCTTGTGATAAGTGAATTTGGAGATAAGTCCGAAAAAGAGCATTGTAAATATACAGGCACGTTTATGTGTGGGTCCTGCAGGTACTGTAAATATATGTACACGGCCAAAGGGATCACCCTACCCAATGGGGATGGCTTTAGGCCTAAGCATTTCGCTAACTGCAAAATGGTATACAGGATATAGAGATTCTATAAGGTAAGTACAAACAATCAAATGCCTATACATATCATTTGTGAATACTGTTGTATAACAAAAATCTATTAAATACACAACTTACAATTGTAACCATCAGATGCCTATAGCGCACTCCATAGGATTAGAAGCAACATCAACAATGGCACAATGGCCGTGGGAAACCGCCATCGCCCTTAGAGAGCCAGTGGAGAAAAATATGTATTATGCAGCTCAAGAACCATCGAGGGAAGGGCTCACTACATGTGGGACACAAGAGAGGGACAAACTGAGGCCCATGAATAAGATCCTATAATGAAAGAAAGGAAGAGATATAACAGCAATGTAGAGAGACATAAAGTATATGCAAAGTATATTATATAGCTGTATTGCCTAGATATATAAGAAGATTGTGACTTCATATGCATACCTGGATATGTGCTCAAGGGCAGAAGTGGAAGACAGATGTCTTACTTCCAGTAGTAATATGGGGGGGAAACTCCAGGAATAGAGTATATAATATATTTTTATTACTACTACCACTGTACCGCCGGTGTAACAAACTACACCAGCATCAGTGCTACAGTGCCTTGCAAAAGTATTCACCCCCTTGGCTTTTTACCTATTTTGTTACATTACAGCCTTTAGTTCAATGTTTTTTTTTAATCTGAATTAAATGTGATGGATCAGAACACAATAGTCTAAGTTGGTGAAGTAAAATTGGAAAAATATATACATAAAACTATTTTTCAGAAATAAAAGACTAATAATTGGCATGTGCGTATGTATTCACCCCCTTTGTTATGAAGCCCATAAAAAGCTCTGGTGCAACCAATTACCTTCAGAAGTCACATAATTAGTGAAATGATGTCCACCTGTGTGCAATCTAAGTGTCACATGAGCTGTCATTACATATACACACCTTTTTGAAAGGCCCCAGAGGCTGCAATACCTAAGCAAAAGGCACCACTAATCGAACACTGCCATGAAGACCAAGGAACTCTACAAACAAGTAAGGGACAATGTTGTTGAGAAGTACAAGCCAGGGTTAGGTTATAAAAACATATCCAAATGTTTTTGGTTTTGATGATCCCTAGGAGCACCATCAAATCTATCATAACCACATGGAAAGAACATGGCACAACAGCAAACCTACCAAGAGACGGCCGTGCACCAAAACTCACGGCCCAGGCAAGGAGGGCATTAATCAGAGACTGGGAGGTTACAAACTCCTGTTCCTCTCTCTCTATAAGCTATACTTTAACCAGGGATTGTCTGAGATGTTTCCTGACATAGTCCAACCATCTCTCTCTAATTACAGGCATTAATCAGAGAGTCAGCACAGAGACCTAAAGTAACGCTTGAGGAGCTACAGAGTTCCACAGCAGAGACTGGAGTATCTGTACATAGTACGACAATAAGCTGTATGCTCCATAGAGTTGGGCTTTATGACAGGGTGGCCAGACGAAAGCCATTATTTTCAGCAAAAAACACAATGGCACGTTTTGAGTTTGGGAAATTGCATGTGGGAGACTCCCAAAAGGTATGGAGGAAGGTGCTCTGGTCTGATGAGACTAAAATTGAACTTTTTTTTTTTCCATAAAGTTTTTATTCAGTATCTTAGACAATAATGAACAAACAAAGCAGGACACCTTTTACATGACAGCCTGTGAACAGTACCGGGTAACAACACCATTTAACAGAAGAAACACGGGAGTCCGTCATACGAGGAGACAGCCAGGAGCCAGTGGTTAGGATGAGAGTCAGCGTTGTCGGGCAGAGGGTCATTTCTCATTTTTCACCTCCCCCCTCACCCTCCCCTAGAAGCCCAGGAGAGGGGATGGGTTATGAAAATGCTCCTGGCCTATGTCCGCGGCCTACTAACTCCCAGGAAGGCATATATGGTATCAACAAAGACAGCATGCCTATCCGCAAGTACCGTTGTTCATGTTCAACTGGGGTATATGGAGATGGAGGGGATCAGTAGAAAGAAGGACCAGAATATGTAAAATGAAAGAGAAGGAGAGTCAGTGAAAGGAGAGAGAAACAGGAAACAAAGGGAAAGGAAAAGGGTAGGAAAAGACTAGAGAGGAGAAAGAAAGGGGGGTAAGGTATACAGGGGACGTTCAGCAGGGGTGAAGATATGAGGAGACAGGAAGGAATGGACCCACACCCAGCCCCCCCGTCACCCGAGAAACCTGAACTCCAGCCATAGTTTCCGCCGAGTGGCCTAAGAAAGGTACTGATGGTATCTATCAGTGGTTGTGAAGTGCGTCCAGAAAGCCCAAGTAGATGGAAACTTATGCATTCTAACTTGTGAGATATGGATGAGTTCTTCCATGTCTTTTGTTTTAGAAATTCTTACAAACCATTCCCTGATTGTTGGGATGCTTATGGAGCGCCAATGCATAGGGATGCAGAGTCTGGCAGCGTTAAACATATGCATGGCTAGGGACTTGTAATATTTTTGTTTGGACAGGGATGTATTGTGTAAGAGGAACTGGGCCGGGGTGTAGTCAAGAGTAGGGATGAGCCGAACACCCCCCCGGTTCGGTTCGTACCAGAACCTGCGAATGGACCGAAAATTCGCACGAACGTTAGAACCCTATTGACGTCTATGGGACTCGAACGTTCAAAATCAAAAGTGCTCATTTTAAAGGCTAATTTGCATGGAATTGTCCTAAAAAGGGTTTGGGGACCCGGGTCCTACCCCAGGGGACATGTATCAATGCAAGAAAAACTTTTAAAAACGGCCGTTTTTTCGGGAGCAGTGATTTTAATGATGCTTAAAGTAAAAAAAAAAAAGAAATATTCCTTTAAATATCGTACCTGGGGTGTGTCTATAGTATTGTTTAGTAGGAAGTGGATGGAAGGCGCGTGATCAGACGCTTACATCAAGAAATGTATGGTTTATTTATGTAAAAGAATACAGACATATAGTCATATAGATATAAAATCATACAATTACTACATAATATTATAAAAAAAAGAGGAAAAACAGGTAACAAAATAAGTACTAGGAAGTTAAAATTGGGGTGTGCCCATATTGAGGTAGGTATTTAAGAAAGGCTGACGCGTTTCGAGGAAAACCTCTTCATCAGAGCCAGGAGAACTGGAACGCAGTCTGTATGGGCCGGTAGGCCGACATGTGTACATGGGGAAAGGGGTGTGGCTAGTAGGAGGATGTGTCCTGTGATGGACAATTGATTATTCCAAGTTCCATACCCAGGTGTTCTATGGATGTAAATAGATTGTATTTTCTTTTTGCGGTGCTGTTAGGTTGTCAGATGTGCCTGTCTCAGGAGAAGTGTGTAGACACAGCTGCAAACTGTAGAAATCCTTTGGAGTGGAGAGCCGTGTGATCCTGGCAGCAGAAAGAGGGGGAGGAGGAAGGAGGAGGTGTCCTTGAGGCAGCTGATGCCTGGATAGAAAGCGTCTTGCTGCCTAGGGATAGGAAAGGTGACCTACAATCTATTTACATCCATAGAACACCTGGGTATGGAACTTGGAATAATCAATTGTCCATCACAGGACACATCCTCCTACTAGCCACACCACCTCTCCCCATGTACACATGTCGGCCTACCGGCCCATACAGACTGCGTTCCAGTTCTCCTGGCTCTGATGAAGAGGTTTTCCTCGAAACGCGTCAGCCTTTCTTAAATACCTACCTCAATATGGGCACACCCCAATTTTAACTTCCTAGTACTTATTTTGTTACCTGTTTTTCCTCTTTTTTTATAATATTATGTAGTAATTGTATGATTTTATATCTATATGACTATATGTCTGTATTCTTTTACATAAATAAACCATACATTCCTTGATGTAAGCGTCTGATCACGCGCCTTCCATCCACTTCCTACTAAACAGTCCTTTCCAGACCACCCCTGGTCAGCTAAGGCAGCGGGACACGCTCCATCATCTCCCCCAGTCCTATCTCTGACTACAATACTACTTTTGTTTTACAGCAAACGATCTCACAAGCGCAGGAGTATTTTTCACGATATCTTGTGTCTATAGTATGCCTGTAAAGTGGCGCGTGTTTCCCGTGTTTAGAACAGTCCCTGCACAAAATGTCATTTTTAAAGGAAAAAATCTCATTTAAAACTGCTTGCGGGTTTAATGTAATGTCGGGTCCTGGCAATATGGATGAAAATCAGTGAGACAAACGGCATGGGTACCCCCCAGTCCATTACCAGGCCCTTTGGGTCTTGTATGGATATTAAGGGGAACCCCGCACCCAAATTAAAAAATGGAAAGGTGTGGGGCCCCCATGCCCTATATATTCTGAACAGCAGTATACAGGGGGTGCAAACAAGACAGGGACTGTAGGTTTGTTGTTAGGTAGAATCCGTTTGTAATTTTGGACTGGTACATTTTTAAAGTGTAGCTCCAGCCAAATAATTTATTTTTAAGCTTTTTGGAAAACATAGGGAAGGGTTATTACCCCTGTAACATTTGTTTTGCTGCCTGTGCACCTCTTCAGAAGATTTCACCTCACTTTCTGTCCCAATGACAAATGTTTTTTGAAAATTTGGTTTTTTTTGTGAAACAAGGATTGGTGATAAAGCATCAGTGGAGAGGAGACACGTTTTTCCCATATTAACTCTTACAGGAGAGAATTTCCCTTCCATGGGGTAGATTTCATCTCACTTCCTGTTGTCTCCTTCCGTTTGCAAGTAGGAGTCATTTGTAAGTTAGATGTTTGAAAATAGGGGCCTGCCCTATATACTCAGCAGAAATTTGGGCCTTAGGTGTTGTTGTGGCCACAACACTGTAAGCCCTCACAGGGCCCTGCTGTGAAATATTAGTTTAAGAATTGTAATTACATGCCCATGTTGAACAGGGGCAGAAAAATTGGGCCTTTGGTGGTGGTGGTGGTGCTGGTGCCACAACACTGTAAGTCCTCACTCGCTCTTGGTGGGTGCAAAAATGGGCCCTGCTGTGAAATATTAGATCAAGAATTGTAATTACATGCCCCTGTTGAACAGGAGCAGAAAAATTGGGCCTTTGGTGGTGGTGGTGGTGCTGGTGCCACAACACTGTAAGTCCTCACTCGCTCTTGGTGGGTGCAGAAATGGGCCCTGCTGTGAAATATTAGATCAAGAATTGTAATTACATGCCCCTGTTGAAGAAGGGCAGAAAAATTGGGTCTTTGGTGGTGGTGGTGGTGCTGGTGCCACAACACTGTAAGTCCTCACTCGCTCTTGGTGGGTGCAGAAATGGGCCCTGCTGTGAAATATTAGATCAAGAATTGTAATTACATGCCCCTGTTGAACAAGGGCAAAAAAATTGGGCCTTTGGTGGTGGTGGTGGTGGTGCCACAACACTGTAAGTCCTCACTCGCTCTTGGTGGGTGCAGAAATGGGCCCTGCTGTGAAATATTAGATCAAGAATTGTAATTACATGCCCCTGTTGAACAGGGGCTGAAAAATTAGGCCTTAGGCACTGGTGCTGGTGCCACAACACTGCAACCCTTCACAGACACTCTAGTTGGAACGCAGGAACAAGCCCTGCTGCAAAGTATTGAATCAAAAATTGTAATTACACGCACCTGTTAAACAAGGGCTGAAAAATTGTGCCTTAGGCACTGGTGGTGGCGCCCAGAACCAAAAATGTTCTTACAAGCTATCAGCGTGATGATTGAGGAGGAAGAGGATAATTTCTCAGGGATAGTCACTCAGCATCAGTATAGGCAGTCTTTGAAGGGATCTGAGATTTCAAAAAAAATTATTCGGTTACATCAGCATCAGGTGCTTGGTAGCTGGTGGTGATCCAAGACTGATTCATTTTTATGAAGGTCAGTCGATCGACCGAGTCGGTGGACAGACGCACCCTGTGATCGGTTACAAAGCCTCCAGCAGCACTGAATGTGCGTTCCGAAAGAACGCTGGATGCAGGACAGGCCAGTAGCTCAATTGCATACTGTGCAAGCTCTGGCCAGTGATCCATCCTCAAGACCCAGTAACCCAGAGGATTTTCGGTGGGAAAGGTGTCCAAGTCAGATCTTGCCCCTAGGTATTCCTGCACCATGTAAAACAGACACTGGCGATGGTTGCTGGAACCGATCATACCTTGGGGCTGCGGACCAAAAAATTGTCTGAACGCATCGGTCAGACGGCCACCTTCTCCACCGCTCCTTCTTTGACTGACCGAAGCCTCAGCAACACGTTGTCCAGAAACAGAAGTTTGTAACCTCCCAGTCTCTGGGAACGCATTGCACAGACCTTTCTGCAAGGCCTCCCGAAGATGTTTCATCCTCTGCTCCCTCTGCGATGGCAAGATAAGGTCCGCAACCTTACCCTTGTAACAAGGATCAAGGAGGGTTGCCAGCCAGTATTGGTCCTTCTCCTTGATACCACGAATAGGAGGATCCTTACGCAGGCTTTGCAGGATCAGGGAGGCCATACTGTATAGGTTTGCTGAGGCATTCGGTCCGGAGTCCTCTGGGTCACTAAGGACGACATGGTCTGCAGCCACCTCCTCCCAGCCACGTACAAGTCCATGTGTTTCTTGGGACTGATCCCTTAAAGACTGCTACTGATGCTGAGTTCCAGGCTCCACCTCCATACTGACACAATCTTCCTCCTCCTCCTCCTCCTCTTCCTGTGTGATCGGTGGGCACGCAGGAACACTGTCTGGATAAAGGGGGCCTTGAGAGCTAAGGAAGTCCTCCTCTTCCTGCCTCTGTTCTGCCTGAATTGCCCTGTCCATTATTCCATGCAGTGTGTGCTCCAACAGGTGGACAAGGGGGACAGTGTCACTGATGCATGCACTGTCACTGCTCACCATCCTTGTGGCTTCTTTAAATGGTGACAGGACAGTGCATGCATCCCTGATCATGGCCCACTGGCATGGGGAAAAAAAACCAAGCTTCCCTGACCCTGTCCTGGTGCCATAGTCGCACAGGTACTCATTGATGGCCCTCTGCTGCGTGTGCAGCCGCTGCAGCATGGCCAACGTTGAGTTCCACCTGGTGGGCATGTCACAGATTAGGCGGTTCTTGGGAAGGTTAAACTCCTTTTGGAGGTCCGTCAGCCGAGCACTGGCATTATATGACCGGCGGAAATGCACACAGACTTTCCTGGCCTGCCTCAGGACATCCTGTAAGCCCGGGTACCTGCCCAAGAACTGCTGCACCACCAAGTTAAGGACGTGAGCCAAACAGGGCACATGGGTCATTTGCCCCAGTCGGAGGGCAGAGAGGAGGTTGGTGCCATTGTCGCAAACCACCATTCCTGCCTTAAGTTGACGTGGCGTCAACCACCTCTGAACCTGCCCCTGCAGAGCTGATAGAACCTCTGCCCCAGTGTGACTCCTGTCCCCCAAGCACACCAGCTCAAGCACCGCATGGCATCTTTTGGCCTGCGTACTTGCGTAGCCCCTTGAACGGCTACGGAGCACCGCTGGTTCCAAGGACAAAGCACAGGAAGAGGCCATGGAGAAAGAAGAAGAGGAGGGGGTGGAGGAGAGAGGTGTGTCACAATCATTAGCATTTTGGAGGCGTGGTGGCGGAACAACCTCCAACACTACTGCACCTTGTCCTGCATCCTGCCCAGCTGCCAGCAGACTCACCCAATGCGCCGTGAAACTTAGGTAATGTCCCTGTCCATGCCTGCTGGACCATGAGTCAGCGGTAATATGCACCTTACCGCTGACCGCCCTGTCCAGCGAGGCATGGACATTGCCTTCCACATAGAGAGCCGGAATCGCCTTCCGTGAGAAAAAGTGGCGTTTGGGTACCTGCCACTGAGGAACCGCACATTCCACAAACTCATGGAAGGGGGCAGAGTCTACCAACTGAAAAGGCAGCAGTTGAAGTGCTAGCAATTTTGCCAAGCTAGCATTCAACCGCTGCGCATGTGGATGGCTGGGAGCAAACTTCTGTCAGCGGTGCAGCAGCTGGGGCAGGGAAATTTGCCTGGTACAATCTGACGTCGGTGTACCAAAAGCAGATTGCCCACAAGTACTTGGCTGTGACACACCTAATTCTACACCTTCATTCCTCTCAGTGCAGGTCTCAGAGAGGACTGAAGGTATAGTGGGGTTGAAGATTTCAGCTGATGAGGAGCAAGGAGAGGTCCTCTTTGTTCTTTGGTGTGGGTCTTTTAGATACGCTTGCCAACGAACTGCATGGCAGGTCAACATATGTCTGGTCAAGCATGCGGTACCCAAGTGGGAGATGTTTTGGCCACGCGAGATACGCTTGAGACATATGTTGCAAATAGAAGCAGTGCGATCTGATGCACTCGTCTCAAAAAAGGCCCACACCAAAGAACTTTTTGAATAACGCTCAGAGACTGCAGCGCCCTGCACATGTGGAGCTTTGGGGTGTGATGCAGTCAATGTGCTGCCCTTAGGCTGGCCCCTGGAGGGCATCCTGCCTTGTTGGTGATGTGCCGCCTCCTCCTCCTCCTCCTCTTCCCCTCTCCTATCAGGCACCCACGTTGAGTCAGTGACCTCATCATCCCCTCCCTCCTCATCACTGGAGCAAATCTGGCAGTATGCTGCAGCAGGGGGAGCATGACTGCCAGATTGCTGTCCTTCTTGGGCACCCCCTCTGTCCATGCTCATGTTACTGCCTTCATCAAGCTCAGTATCATCATCAGAGCCTTCCAAACGCTGGGCATCCTCCTGGAGCATGTACCCAACACTGTGGTCAAACAGTTCGAGGGACTCCTCAGGAGGACAGGGTGGGGCTAGGGAAGGAGTCACTGATGACATTGAGCCGAGGGAAGAGGCCGCTGCTTTGCCAGACAAAGTACCCTGGGCATGGGTGAGAGAGGATGAGGAGGATGAGGACGGCTTGGTCATCCACTCGACCAAGTCTTCCCCATGTTGTGGCTTCACACGGCCAGCTGCCGAAAAAAAGGCCAAGCGTGTCCCACAGCCACATGCTGATGAGGATGCACCGTCTCTACGACCAGCACTAGACACAGAGCCTGCTTGCCCTCTCTTATTGGCTTGTGACTGTCTGCCTCTCCTTCTTGGCCTTCCAGACATAATGGCCTGTAGCTGCACTAAGCTGGGATATATATATATATATATATATATATATATATATATATATATATATATATACTGATACTGCAGCTAGCAAAATCAACTGCCTGCCTGTAGTATGAGAACACCACCAACCTTCTACAGGTAGCTTTAGCTGAACACTATGCAGGGCTCGCAAAAAACTAACTTGTAGCTTTTTTAGCTGCCTGCGGTAGTGATAGGATCAGGAAAACACCACCAACCTTCTACAGGTAGCTTTAGGTGAACACTGTGCAGAGCTCGCAAAAAAATAACTTGTAGCTTTAGATGAACACTGTGCAGAGGTCTCACTACACTAACTTGTAGGTTTAGCTGAACACTGTGAGTAGGACGCACAGCACTAACTTGTAGTTTTAGCTGAACACTGTGAGCAGGACGCACCGCACTAACTTGTAGGTTTAGCTGAACACTGTGAGGTGGACGCACCGCACTAACTTGTAGTTTTAGCTGAACACTGTGAGCAGGACGCACCTTACTAACTTGTAGGTTTAGCTGAACACTGTGAGGTGGATGCACCACACTAACTTGTAGGTTTAGCTGAACACTGTGAGCAGGACGCACCCCACTAACTTGTAGGTTTAGCTGAACACTGTGAGCAGGACGCACCCCACTAATTTGTAGTTTTAGCTGAACACTGTGAGCAGGACGCACCGCACTAACTTGTACGTTTAGCTGAACACTGTGAGCAGGACGCACCCCACTAACTTGTAGGTTTAGCTGAACACTGTGAGCAGGACGCACTGCACTAACTGTAAATAGTCTAGCTGCCTGACTGTGGTACTAATAGGATCAAAAGAACACCAGTAATTTTCTTCAGGTAGCTGTATATACTGTAACAAGACAAGCCTGCCTGTCAGTAAGAAGATAACAGGAACGGATCTAGCTGAACACTGTGAGCAGGACGCACTGCACTAACTGTAAATAGTCTAGCTGCCTGACTGTGGTACTAATAGGATCAAAAGAACACCAGCAATTTTCTTCAGGTAGCTGTAAATACTGTAACAAGACAAGCCTGCCTGTCAGTAGGAAGATAACAGGAACGGATCTAGCTGAACACTGTGAGCGGGATGCACTGCACTAACTTGTAGCTTTAGATGAACACTGTGCAGAGGTCTCACTACACTAACTTGTAAGTTTAGCTGAACACTGTGAGCAGAACGCACCGCACTAACTTGTAGGTTTAGCTGAACACTGTGAGGTGGACGCACCGCACTAACTTGTAGGTTTAGCTGAACACTGTGAGGTGGACGCACCGCACTAACTTGTAGGTTTAGCTGAACACTGTGAGGTGGACGCACCACACTAACTTGTAGGTTTAGCTGAACACTGTGAGCAGGACACACCCCACTAACTTGTAGGTTTAGCTGAACACTGTGAGCAGGACGCACCCCACTAACTTGTAGTTTTAGCTGAACACTGTGAGCAGGACGCACCGCACTAACTTGTAGGTTTAGCTGAACACTGTCAGCAGGACGCACCCCACTAACTTGTAGTTTTAGCTGAACACTGTGAGCAGGACGCACTGCACTAACTATAAATAGTCTAGCTGCCTGACTGTGGTACTAATAGGATCAAAAGAACACCAGAAATTTTCTTCAGGTAGCTGTATATACTGTAACAAGACAAGCCTGCCTGTCAGTAAGAAGATAACAGGAACGGATCTAGCTGAACACTGTGAGCAGGACGCACTGCACTAACTGTAAATAGTCTAGCTGCCTGACTGTGGTACTAATAGGATCAAAAGAACACCCGCAATTTTCTTCAGGTAGCTGTAAATACTGTAACAAGACAAGCCTGCCTGTCAGTAGGAAGATAACAGGAACGGATCTAGTTAAACTGAATACAGTGTATATATATATATATATGCAACACCTGGGATGCATATATATATACACAATACACTTTAAGTGCAGCTAACTGACTGACTGTTCTGCCTAATCTATCTAACTCAAATCAAATGACACTGTCTCTCTGTCTATCTCTTTCAACGCCGGAACACACACTACACAGGGCCGCCGTGCAGGCGGCCTTATATAGTGTGGGGCGTGTACTAAATCCCCTGAGCCATAATTGGCCAAAGCCTCCTTGGCTTTGGCCAATTACGGCTCTCTGTTCAGACGGCGCTGTGATTGGCCAAGCATGCGGGTCATAGTGCATGCTTGGCCAATCATCAGCCAGCAATGCACTGCGATGCCACAGTGAATTATGGGCCGTGACGCGCCACACGAATTTGGCGCGAACGGCCCATATCGTTCGCAATTCGACGTTCGCAATTCGACTCGAACACGAAGCTCATCCCTAGTCAAGAGTAAATATAGTAATATGTGTGATTAAACTGTGGACCTCCCTCCAAAAAGGTTGGAGGTTTACACAGTCCCACCACACATGGAGCATTGTACCCACCTCCAATCCACACCTCCAACAGGTGTTAGGGATATTGGGAGCAAATTTATTGATCTGTGAGGGAGTCCTATACCACCTAGTGGCTACCTTGTACCCGCTTTCCTGGATAGTGACATTCATTGAGCCCTTATGTGCATACTCATAGACCGTAGTCCATTCCTCATTTGTTAAGGGTTTTTGTAGGTCCCTGTTCCAAGAGATTTGTGAAGGTGCAAGGGTCAGATTTGGAGATTCAGAGAGCAGGGTATACAAGAGGGAGATAAGGGGTCTTTGAGGCGTTTTGCAATGACACAGAGATTTGAAGGGCGTAAGTTGTCTCGTCCAATTTGTTAGACAGGTATGAGTTTCGAGGAAGTGGCGAATTTGTCTATATGTCTAGAAGGAAAATGAGAACGTACTGGTGTTCACACTAAGTTTATCGAGGGACAAGGGTTTTCCGTCAGAGTAGAATTGGAGGGCCAACACATCCTCAAATGGCCATTCTTGTTTCAAAAAGGTATTGGAATCACCTGGTGGGAAATCAGGGTTCCCTCTCAATGTGGTTAAGGGCCCCGGAATAGGGGCGAGGGTCTTATTAGTTGATGCTTTCCTGAAAGCCAGGAGGGACGGGTGAATTAGCGGGTGAGTCGCTAGCGTTTGAGGCCAGTGTTTAGGGGGTAACCACGGGAGCAGATGCAAGGGTCTAGACGAGAAAGCATTCTCAAGGAATATTCAGGATTTTTTATAGGCATGGATATTCCAGTCTGCGATCCTTGTGAGATGACAAGCATTGTAATATTTAAATAGGTCCGGCAACCCAATACCACCCCTAGGTTTAGATAATATAAGACGGGAGTATTTGATGCGTGGGGGAGAATCTTTCCATAAAATGATCGAGCAGGCCTTTTGGTAAGTTGAAAAGAAACTGGATGGCAGGGCTATTGGGATTGCTTGTAACAAGTATAGTAAACGTGGTAGGATAAGCATCTTGATCAGGGCCGCCCGCCCAAACCACGAAATGTGTAGGGCTTTCCAGTCTTTTAGAAGTTTTTGGACTTTAGATAGGGCCATATGGAAGTTCATTGTATACAGGTCTGACAGACAAGTTGGAATCTGAATGCCAAGATAAGTGATAGCGTTCCTGTTCCAGAGGAAAGGGAAGGATACTTGGCAGTGAGTCATTTCCTGGGGAGAAAGAGAGATATTCAAGGCCTGAGACTTTGCATGATTAATTTTTAAATTGGATATTTTACCAAATAGGTTAATATCCTGAAGGAGGTTTGGAAGAGAAATATGTGGTGATTGCAGAGAAAGCAAAATGTCGTCAGCAAAAGCTGCAACCTTAAATTCTCTCCCCTTCACAGTAATTCCTTGTATGTCAGGGTTGTGTTGCAGCTTATTAAGAAACGATTCTATGGTAAGAACATAGATCAAGGGTGAGAGTGGGCAGCCCTGACGTATGCCATTACTAATGGAAAAGGCGTTCGTCAGGTGGCCGTTAACTCTAACAGCGGCCGAAGGCTTGGAGTATAGGGCCATTATGAACGAGAGCATGCGGCTCCCAAGTCCAATAGCCAGGAGAGCCTCACACATATAATCCCAGGCCACCCCGTCGAACGCCTTCTCAGCATCCAGTGAAAGGAGGAATCATTGTGTTTTGGAGGATGTTAGCCAATGGTGCAAATTTAATGTACGAATGGTGTTGTCCCTGGCTTCTCTTCCAGGGACAAAACCCACCTGATCAAGAGAAATGATACCCGGCAGCAAAAGGAGTAATCTATTAGCTAGTATCTTTGCGTATAATTTAATATCCACATTCAGGAGGCATATTGATCTGTAGTTTGCTACCGACGAGGGGTCTTTACCCTCTTTGGGTATTACGGAAATGTGGGCCGCTAACATTCTGGCAGGACAGGTCTGGGAGTCTGATAGTGCATTGAAGGTAATTAAGAGTTTAGGGGAAAGGACCTCGGCAAAAGATTTATAGTACTGGAGGGTGAAACCGTTAGGTCCCAGACTCTTGCCCAGTTTCATTTGTTTGATGGCCACCTCTAATTCTGCTGCAGATATATGTTTTTCAAGGTCAACTGTTTGTTGGGGGGATATTGGCTTTGGGCTATACCGGGTAAGGAAATCTTTAATAAGTTCAGTGCGTGTTTCGGAGGTAGTCATATGGTCAGGGTGGAGGTTGTAGAGGTTCGAGTAAAACTCTTCAAATGTTTTAGCAATATCCTCATTCTTGACCAGAAGATCTCCCCTAGGGTTGCGGATATGAGGAATTATAGAGGATGTTTTAGAAGATTGGACCGTGCGTGCCAAAAGGCGGGCACATTTGTTACCCTGTTCATAGAATATTCGCTGGCCAAGAATGTATCGTCTCTTGGTACGTTTGTCCAGTTCGTCCTTAAGGAGGGAGCGGGTATTGGTCAGCTCTTGTAAGGTGTTGGAAGCTTGTGTTCGTTTGTGAGCTATTTCAAGGGATTTCATCGACTCAAGAAGGGTATTAATAGTTTCCTGATGCAGTCTCTTGGCTTAAGCAGCTAGGGATATCAATTCACCCCTGATCACGCATTTATGCGCTTCCCATAGGGATATTGGAGAGACGTCAGGGCTCGAGTTTTCAGTAAAATAATGGTGTATGCTTGTGCGTATGTGGTCAATTGAAACTGGGTCTTTGAGTAAAGATGCATTTAGGCACCAGATCTTCGTTTCAGGGAAAGACAGTGTAACCGTTATAGGATGGTGATCAGACAAGAACATTGGCTCTATGGTGGACTGCTGTAAGAAGGGTAAGTCTGATTGGGAGAGAAAAAAATAATAAATTCTAGAATACTTTTGGTGTGGGGCCGAAAAAAATGTGTAATCTTTAATTGACGGAGATAGGGTGCACCAAGTGTCATGGATTTTGTAGTTGGATTTTGATCTGGCGCAACGCTCTGTATGTTAATGCACATGTTCCTGTAGAGGAGTCCAACAGTGGGTTCAGGGGAACATTGAAGTCCCCACCCATGAGGACTAAGCCTTCCTGAAAGGAAGCCAGGAGGTCACAGATGCTTCTATAGAAAGTGACCTGATGGTCATTGGGGCAATATATGTTCGCTAAGGTTATTAGTTTAGAAGCATAGTAACCCTTGAGAAAAACAAATCTACCTTCTGGATCAACGAGAGAGTCTGTCAGATGAAAATTTGCGTGTTTGGAGAGTGAGATGGAGACCCCTTTCGTCTTAGCTTCAGGGTTGGTCGCATGGAAGACTGTTCAATATATATGGTTGGAGAGTTTGGGTATGGCATCTGACCGGAAGTGCGTCTCTTGTAGAAAAATGAAATGCGCTCTGTGCTTAGTAAGGGATGATAGAACTTGGGATCGTTTTTCCAGTAAATTAAGGCCTTTCATGTTGAGGGATATGCATTTCAACTTCAGGAATGAGTCGGTTGGTAGTTTGGTGTTCATAATGAGGGTAAAGTGTTAATGTGTGGTAGCTGTAAACAGGAACGAAATGCATTAATGGAAGCCGGGTATCCCAAGTGTTCAACCTGGGGGGTGGGTGTGGGCCCAGTCCGAAAAAAAGGGAAGGGTTTCGGACTAAATTCAGAAGGGAAGGGGTTGGGAAAGAGGGGATCCAGAGAGTCAGAGGAGGGGAGAGAAAAGTGGGTAATCGGGGGCGGCCTGAGGATAAGGAAGGGGGGAAGTAGAAGGGGTGAAGGAAAATCAAAGGCAAGAAAGAGAGAGAGAAGGGAGATAGAGAAAAAGAGGAGAGGAAAGGGAAGAGATTAAACCAGAGGTGGAAGTAGTTGCTTTATACCACCTGAGGGAAAGAAAAACCTGGGGTGTCAGCCAATGTCCCAACGGGACCGCTGTGGGGGTGAAAGATAGGGCGGAAACCTCAGGGCGTTTGCGAACCGGGGATCGAAAATGGAATCGTGGTGGAAACACGTACAAAAAGTAAGGCAGTTAAAGATGAGTGGGGAGCCTACAAACTGTGTAAACCTGTTACCATATTTAATCAAACCAGGAAAAGTATAAACACTAAAAACAATAAGATTAACATTTCTAACAACCCTGCCATATCTCATTATGAATTTCGTTTCATCACTAGAGCAAAAAAAAAAAATGAGCAGGTGGGGAAGGTTATACCTTCAATTTCCTCTAACATATCGAACCCAACTGGAGGCTAGGGTCAAGAAGATCGTCTCTCAGAAGTTGGGGGAGGGGAGTGAGGGGGGAAGGGGAGATCGAGGTTCAAGGATGGGAAGGTAGAGGTATGGGGAAGGAGGGGGAAAGGGAGGAAGGAGGGGGGAAAGGGAGGGGGGAAAGGGAGGGGAGGAAGGGATAGGGAAGGAAGGAGTAAAGGAGGCCCTACATAGGAACACATAATTCAGAATACCTTCTAGAAGCTGAAAGCGTTAACTGTGTTATAGTAACCAAGTAGACCCATAACATAGTGCATAGTTATCTCTAATGGGTTTGCTTAGATATCTGAAGACCAGGGATGTCAAACCAAAGTGTTGGAAAGAACCACCAACCACTAGGTGGCATGTAAGATTATCCTCCAGATGTGGTATGCCGAAACAGCATTCATCAGACGGGGGTAGATAAGCAATTTTAAAAGTACCCTAATGAGACATCCCTGGTATTCAAGATGGTAATTTTCAAGACCATTCCTGTGTATCCAACCAAAATTCGTTAGAAATAAAACAAAATATCATTAGAAATTAGAAATTGTTGCTCCTATAAAAGCACTTTCTAAAAAGAAAACAAAAAAGGAGTAATTCCATAAGGCAACATGCCAACTTGTCCAGAATGTGATGTGCGGTCATCAGAAACCTGTGGGCCAGGCAGCTTCAGCGTATGCATAACAGGGGTAGCATGTCCTTATGTAGAATAGGATCTACGGATGCGGGTCAGAATGCAGTTGGTGTTCACGAGGTAGCTTAATTCAGCACCCGGGTGATGCATATGAAGGAAAAGAGAGTCCCTTTAGACACCATCTAGGAGATAAAGCAAAGCTTCTGTTGTTGAGGGATGAAGGGTAGGGAACGCAAAACAGCAGACTGGTATGAGGGTGAGTAAGTGATGGTAATGCATAATAAAGATCATAACAAACTGCGGGAAGAAGAGGGAAGAGTCGCTTGTGTGAGAATTTACTCACGAGTACCAATAAGTAGCTGGAGCAGAGTTGATCAGGCCTCCAGGCGGTCCCGTCTCACGGGCGGCAAGGGTGAGCGATCTGGGGTGCGTTGATAAAGATTGCGGCGTGATGAGTGGGCTTTCGGAGATGCCGGGTCCACTTTGTGTCTGCGCGATCTCTGGCGTGGGGCCTTCGGCGATGGGTTGAGAGAGGCTGGGAGCCATGGTTCAGGTGGAAAGTAGTGCTCATACCAGTCCGGAAGCTCTACCCGAGGAAGATCAAGTTGGTCACAGAAGCCTTTCAAGTCTTCCCGTGTGCGTAATAAGGCAGAGCGGCCCCTAGCGGACGCAGATAGAGCGAAGAGGAACTTCCATCGATATTGGATATTCCTGGCATCCAGCAGGGGGTGCAGGGCTCTTCTATTTTGAAGTGTTATCTGGGATAAGTCCTGAAAGAGCTTCACTTCAGCGCCATTAAAAAGAATCCTACCCCTTTCCCTTGCCTTGCGAAGGATTTCCTCCTTGAGGGGAAAATAAACCAGACAGCATATAATGTCTCTGGGCGGCTCGTTCTCCTGGGGTTGGGGGCGTAAAGCACGATGCGCCCTTTCCATGTCAATGGGAGAGTCTCTGCTCTGTGCAGTGGTTTTGCACAGGGCAGCACCAATCCTCCCTCTGTTTGCAATCATTGACCCTATTTAAATTATGTCCAAAGATGTGTGCCGACAGCACAGACAGGGACCATCATATCAGCCCCCCGGGAGGCGCGCGTGCGCCCCTGCCATGCCGCGCACACGAGCGGCATCACTGTGCATGCGTGATGGAGCGGGGGCCCACGCGCGCACCCCCGCCATTACGGCCAGATCATCCCCCAGCGTCAATCCGTCCCTCTCAAAAATGCCACAGGAACCTGGGAATTGGCCGTGTCGGGCGGCCCAATGAATGTAAAAACCACATGCATTATGGGAAGTGTAGTAATAAATGTGATAAACCTAGTGACAGCAATACTGACACCCAGTGGATAAATATCACATAGCACCCTATGAACTAAAAGGGATAATGAAGAGATATAGAAATATAGAATGATATAAACTAAAATTAACTGGGTCTCAGGCAAGATATCAGATCCAAGGGCCAATAGTGCTAGGATGCATAATACATAGTCCAGAAATACGAATGAACACATCAATACATTGGAGGGTATATGGAAATGTCAATTGCGGCAAAGAATTTTTACAGCTTAAAGATTGTAAATATAAATAAACCAAAGAACCACAAATATATACAAAATGTGTTATATATACATGTGTATATGTCATATATACATGTGTATATGTATATGTCTAGATTGGGGGACTTATTCCAGTCCCCCCCTCTAGACGGAGGGTGAACCCTGTCCAGGATAATAAATTTAATTTTGGGGAAGTCACCATTATGGCCCATGCTCATGTGTCGACCTAATGGTAGCTCAGGATTACATGTCTGAATACTCCTAATATGTCTATATGCCCTCTGCCAGAACTGGAGCTTCATTCTTTCCAACATAGAAGCAGCAGAAGTCGCAGAGAAGCATATAGATTACTCCGGGCATTTTGCAGTTAGCAAAATGCTTAGGCCTAAAGCAATCCCCATTGGGTAGGGTGATCTCTTTGGCCGTGTACATATATTTACAGTACCTGCAGGACCCACACATAAACGTGCCTGTATATTTACAATGCTCTTTTTCGGACTTATCTCCAAATTCACTTATCACAAGCTTATCTCGAATGGAGGTAGCTCTTCTAAAAGCAAACATGGGAGTATTAGGGCATTTGATTGTTTGTACTTACCTTATAGATTCTCTATATCCTGTATATCCCTGAAGAAGGAGTACCTCTTGGAGACACCGAAACGCATCGGGTGAAGGATTCAACTCACTGTCATCTATTTCGACTACTTACGCTATCAGTTATGGTTGATATGTTCTCTCCATGATCCATGTTTTTATCTTTGTATTTTCTAAATAAATATATGACTATCTTTATATAATTTTCTGACTATACTACTGTTTGCGGGCTTTCTTGTGCATCATCTTTAGAAGAGGCTTCCTTCTGGGACGACAGCCACGCAGACCAATTTGATGCAGTGTGCGGCATATGGTCTGAGCACTGACAGGCTGACCCCCAAACCCTTCAACCTCTGCAGCAATGCTGGCAGCACTCATATGTCTATTTTCCAAGGACAACCTCTGGATATGACACTGAGCACGTGCACTCAACTTCTTTGGTCAACCATGGCGTGGCCTGTTCTGAGTGTAACCTGTCCTGTTAAACCACTGTATGGTCTCGGCCACTGTGCTGCAGCTCAGTTTCAGGGTTTTGGCAATCTTCTTATAGCCTAAGCCACCTTTCTGTAGAGCAACAATTCTTTTTTTCAGATGCTCAGAGAGTTCTTTGCCATGAGGTGCCATGTGGAACTTCCAGTGACCAGTATGAGAGAGTGAGAGTGATAACACCAAATTTAACACACCTGCTCCCCATTCAAACCTGAGACTCTGTAACACTAACAAGTCACATGACACTGGGGAGGGAAAATGGCTAATTGGGCACAACCACAAAAACCCATTAACATTACAGATACTGTGAGATGATAACTATTGTTTGGTTATTAAGTCAGGTCACATACATAATGTACATTCGGTGAGAGTACAATACTCATATTATAGCAACCGAAGAATAAACCTCAGTGCTGACTTCTTGAGTCGCCTTAATCATTTTCCATTTTCTAAGTTGTGAAAGAGATAGCAGTAAAGGGGAGATAGCTAGAATTAGGTATAGACATAAGAGAGGAAAGAGAGGGGGGAGGGGGTCCTGGGTAGACCATGAGTAAATAATGTCTTGTTATTTTGTTTATGCACATCTATCAGAGTTAAGTAGAGCCAAACCTTCTTCAGAGAGGATAAACATATTCCACAGTCTCCATAAATCAGAGTATACTTCATGTTTGTTTTGTGCTGACAATGTGAGATCCTCCATTTTGTTGATCTCTTCCACTTTGTGGAGCCGACTTCCAACCCTGGGGTGTGCTGTGTTTTTCCATTTAAGTGCGACACATGTTTTACCAGCATTTACCAGGTTTTGTAAGTTGGATTTTTTATACTTTTTAGCTGGAATAGTTGTGACATGGAGTAGAAAAAAGGCTGGATCCTCTGGTATCTTATGGTCAGTGAATTTTTAAGTACTGTTCCGTACTTCCCCCACAGTATGATACCATCTTTGGACAGGACCAGAAGATGTGTAGTATTGTACCTCCCTCCTCCTGGCATCTCCAGGAGTGGTCTGTTATATCTGAATATAATTTATGCAGTATCTGTAGGGCAAGGTACCATCGCGTCAGTATTTTATAATTAGTCTCCTGAATCTTAGTGCAGATAGAGGACTTTAACGAGAATCTGATCATATTTTGTTTTTGGCTCACTGTGAACTTACAGTTTACCGCTTTCCCATTTCTCTATCCAGGGAAAGTGTGGTATTTCTGGGGGGTATTTAGTAAACTATACATCTTCGAGAGCACTTGCGGCAACGTCCCGTCCTCTGAGCAGTAATCTTCAAATGTGGACAGTTTTCTACTGAACTTTACCGGGGGCTGTAGGGTATTAAGAAAGTAATGTAGTTGCAAGGCACTCCAAAACGGTAGATGAAAGGAGCCTGTGGGCTCCGTTAATGCCAAAATGGATGCCCAGCCGTCCGACAGTAAGAAGTTCAATGTTCGAAAGAGGTTGGTTTGTCTCAAGGTGGAAAAGTAACTGTCTCTCAGGCCTGAGTGGAATCTTGGGTTCCCCAGTATAGGCATTAGGGGAGAGTCCATGGATGAGAGAGGGGTTTTGTCAAACACCCATGCGCAAATATCCACTGTAGGGCCTATCAGTGGGTGTTTCTTTAGGTGGGACAGGAGACTATCATAATACCATGGTGCCCCCTTCAGTATGATGATAGTTTGGGCTTGTTCTACTTGTACCCAGAGTTTTCCAAGTGAGTGGCGGCACCAATCTATCAGTCGCCCCAGGTGTGTATCTTGGTAGTATTTGAATACGTCGGGAAGTGCAATACCTCCACTATGTTTGGGTAGGGAGAGTTGGGATCAGGGATTGCATGGTCTTTTGTGCACCCATATGAATTTAATGAATAAGGAGTGAATCTGTTTAATGTACTGGGGTGGTATCCTGATTGGTAGGGTTTGAAAGAGATAAAGATATTTAGGTAGGATACACATCTTTATAAGATTGCATCTGCCAAATCACAAATGTAATCCACGATTCCAAGTCTCCAAAATATGTGTTTTGGTCAGAAGGGGGGGAGTTGAGTTTGAAGGGATAGATTAGAGGGGATATACGTTCCCAAATACCTCAAAGCCTTATCTGTACACTTAAACTTAAAGTTATACTGCAAGGTTTGAAGCAGCTCAGTAGTAGCGCCCACCCCCATGGCTTCCGATTTGCTGAAGTTGATACGTAGGTTAGACAGTTTACCATAGAGTTCAAATTCACGTATTAGGCTGGGAAGTGACACTGCTGGGTTGGTAAGGGAGAAGAGCAAGTCATCTGCATATGCAGAAATTTGATGTTGCTCATCTCCTATTATGACTACAGTGATGTTTGGGTTCAAGCGGATTGTACAAAGAAAGGGTTCCAGGCACAGAGCAAAAAGCAACGGAGACAAGGGAAAGCCCTGTCTTGTCCCATTTGTAATACTAAAGGGATCTCATAGAACTCCATTGGCCTTTACCTGGGCTGTCGGATGTTAGTAGATTTTAGAGATCCACTGCAACATTTGTTCTCCTAAGCCTATGTGGCGTAAGACCGCAAACATGAAGCTCCGGTTTACCCGATCAAATGCCTTTTCTGCGTCTGTGCCTATAATAACGCTTGGAGTACACTTTTCCTGAACAGTATGGATAAGATTTAATACTTTAATTGTGTTATCGCGAGCTTCTCTAGATGGTATGAAGCCCACTTGATCAAGGTGGGTCAGTGGTTTTAAGTGCTGCGCAATTCGGGTTCCAAAAATTTTCGCAAACAATTTAGGTCGCAGTTTAGGAGTGAGATAGGCCTATAGCTGCCACAAGAAGTGGGATCTTTTCCCTCTTTAGGGATAACTGTGACATGTGCTTTTAAGGTGTCTCTAGGAAAGAGTGTTTCGGAGCTCACTTTGTTGAACAGTTCCACTATGTAAGGACCTAGGAGTGGGATAAACCTCTTCTAGTACTGCATCGAAAAGCCGTCGGGGCCTGGAGCTTTTCCTAACTTAGAGGCACTAAGGGCCTCTTGGAGTTCGCTTAGGGTTATTGGCATCTCCAATTCCTCACAAACCTCAGGGGTTAGCTGAGCGAGAGTGGAGGAGGCAATATAGTCCTCCATTTGAGTCTGGCATGGGGACTGATCAGGTGGGTTATATAAGGATGAATAAAAGTCCCTGAACCCCTGCGCAGTTTGTTTAGGAGGCGTTACTTCTTGGCCTTGATGTGTAGTGATTTGGGGAATATAGGAGGCTAGTTTTTGTTCTCTAATTGAGCATGCTGGCATTTTCCCGCATTTATCCCCCGATTCATAGCTAAGTTTTCTGCATCGTTGTATAGCGGCTTTAGCTTGATACATCATTAACTCTGTGGCCTGCTTGCAGAAGGAAAAGAGGTTTTGTTCAAGCGTGGAACTCGGGGTGTGTTTGTGTTGGGCCTCTGTCTTGTGAATGTCATGAAGGAGAGATGTAAGTTTCTCTGTTCGTTGGCATTTCATGTTTGATGAGAACTCCTCTTATAAGCGCCTTGTGGGCTTCCCGTATGATCCCTATGTCACAGTCAGTTTGTTTGTTAGTTTGGAATAGGGATGAGCCGAACTCCCCGTGGTTCGGTTCGCACCAGAACCTGCGAACGGACCGAAAATTCGCACGAATGTTAGAACCCCATTGACGTCTATGAGACTCGAACATTCAAAATCAAAAGTGCTAATTTGCATTGTATTGTCCAAAAAAGGGTTTGGGGACCCGGGTCCTGCCCCAGGGGACATGTATCAATGCAAAAAAAGTTTTAAAAACGGACGTTTTTTCAGGGAGCAGTGATTTTAATGATGCTTAAAGTAAAAAAAAAGTGAAATATTCCTTTAAATATCATACCTGGGGGGTGTCTATAGTATGCCTGTAAAGTGGCGCGTGTTTCCCGTGCTTAGAACAGTCCCTGCACAAAATGACATTTTTAAAGGAATAAAAGTCATTTAAAACTGCTTGCGGCTTTAATGTAATGTCGGGTCCTGGCAATATGGATGAAAATAATGAGACAAATGGCATGAGTACCCCCCAGTCCATTACCAGGCCCTTTGGGTCTTGTATGGATATTAAGGGGAACCCCGCACCCAAATTAAAAAAAGTAAAGGCGTGGAGCCCCCAGGCTCTAAATACTCTGAACAGCAGTATACAGGCGGTCCAAACAAGACAGGGACTGTAGGTTTGTTGTTAAGTAGAATCTGTTTGTAATTCTGAACTGGTACATTTTTACCGTGTTTAGCTCCAGCCAAAAAATCTATTTTAAGCTTTTTGGAAAACATAGGGAAGGGTTATCACCCCTGTGACATTTGTTTTGCTGTCTGTGCTCCTTTTCAGAAGATTTCACCTCACTTTCTGTCCCAATGACAAATGTTTTTAGAAAACTTGGGGTTTTCAGTGAAACAAGGATTGGTGATAAAGCATCAGTGGAAAGGAGAAACGTTTTTTCCCATATTAACTCATACAGAAGAGAATTTCCCTTCCTAGGGGTAGATTTCATCTCACTTCCTCTTGTCTCCTTCCGTTTGCAAGTAGGAGTTGTTTGTAAGTTGAATGTTTAAAAGTAGGGGCCTGCCCTATATACTCTGCAGAAATTGTGGCCTTAGGTGTTGGTGTTGCCACAACACTGTAGGCCCTCACAGGGCCCTGCTGTGAAGTATTAGATCAAAAATGGTAATTGAACAGGGGCAGAAAAATTGGGCCTGGGGTGATGGTGGTGGTGCTGGTGCCACAACACTGTAATACCCCGTACACACGATCGTACATTGATCGGACATTCCAAAAAACAAAATCCATGAATTTTTTCCGACGGATGTTGGCTCAAACTTGTTTTGCGTACACACGCTCGCACAAAGTTTTCGGAATTTCCGATCGCCAAGAACGCAGTGACGTACACCGCGTACGACGAGACTAGAAAAGGGCAAGTCCAAACTAAGCACGGCACCCTTTGGGCTCCTTTTGCTAATCTCCAGTGACGTACACCACGTACGACGAGACTAGAAAAGGGCAGGTCCAAACTAAGCGCGGCACCCTTTGGGCTCCTTTTGCTAATCTCCTGTTAGTAAAAGTTTGGTGAGAGACGATTCGCGCCTTTTCAGACTCGTGGTTTTGAGATCGTTTTCTGCTGTTCAGTTTGTGCTTGTGGGTTTGTATCTGGTCTTCAGTGTGTGCAGCGAGTTACGCGTGACTCTTGATATTGTGTTCTTGTTCGTTCGTTACTGTTTTTCAGGTTGCTCTTCACAGGCCTTGCTGTTCTTCAGTGCGTTCTGTTACTTCGTTCTGAGCAGCCGACCATTTTCTTGCCATGTTGCATATACGTACTCCTTGTAGAGTTCGTGCTGTGTGGGGGCTTGGTGTTGGGGTCCTTACCTTGACACAAGTCCAGTCCATGAACAGGGTGGGGAGGAGTTCATGGACTAAGAATTGGTTGCTTCAGAGTGACCAGTTCTGTCATATGACTTTGCTCCGTGAGATCCGTGAGAATAATCCCGATGATTTCAGGAACTTTCTCTGGATGACGGACCCCGTATTTCACCTTTTGTTGGCTTTGCTGACCCCTTATATTAGCAGGCAGGATACCTGCATGAGGCAAGCCATCAATCCAGAGCAGAGGCTAGTCGCCACCCTGCAGTACTTGGCGACAGGGAGAAGCCTGCAGGACTTGAAGTTCTCGACAGGCATCTCCCCCCATCATTATCCCAGAGACCTGGGATAATAGTTCCTGTATGTGGACATGGGGAAGAATGGCCGGATGTCCGATGGTGGAGTCATCGCCCAGACGGAGTTCTACAGGCGTCTCCAGAATGGCAGCTTGGACTTGCCACCTCCAGAAGACAATGTGGAAGGACACCCATTCGTCTTCATTGCTGATGAAGCGTTTGCGCTGGGGGAACATCTTATGCGGCCATTCCCGATGAGGACCCTCACCCCGGACCAGAGGGTTTTTAATTACCGGCTGGCCAGAGCCATAAGAGTGGTGAAGAACACGTTTGGAATCATGGCCAGCCGGTTCCGCCTATTTCTTACACCCATACACATGGCGGAGTACAAACTGAATCATATTATCCTGGCGTGCTGTGTTCTACACAACTTTTTACGGCAACATTCTGCCAACTATGCTGGCTCAGTTGGGCCTGAGGCCGGAATTCATAATGAACCAACCCTGACGGTGCTTGAAAGTGGCTGTCCTGGCTTGCCCCCCCTGAGTACCCGTGATGTCCGTCTAAGATACCTTGAATACTTTGCGGGTAGGGGGGCTATCAATATGCCAGACAATGTCTGAAACCTTTTTCAAATAAAAAAAATGTAACTACTAAAATCTTTGGTGACATTTACTGCTTGTGTTTCTTTTAGCTGACCCTGACAGAAATGTGGTGAGTCCTGAAAATGGCGTGATTGTGTAACATTACAAAGCATTGTTGGGTGTTATTTACTAAAGGCAAAGACACTTTGCACTACAAGTGCAGTTGAAACTGCACTTGTAGTGCAAAGTGGATTTTACCTTAGGAAATAACACCCATTGTCACAGAAAACACCAATTAGAGCACAACAAAAGTTTTGGAACGTTGAAACAATAATCCACACATTCTTGATTAACAATCTTTTTAATACCAGCACAATCACATGTGCATTTAGAAAAGGTTTTTAAAACAAACCAACATGTTTGTTGTATAACAGAAATGTCCATTTAAGATAAAACAGGCATGTTTAAAACCAACAAGAAAGACACAAATCTTGAACTTACAAAGTTCACATTTGGTAGAACTTGAAGGCAATATCAGACATGAGTATTTACAAACTGTGTTTGATATTGCATTCAGATGGGGTGAAGTCACCCCTAGAAAAGCCAAATTTTGAAGATGCACACAAATTGCTGAATGTCAACATGTGCTAGCTGCCATCACGGGGGATCAAGGGATGTGTTTTGTGGGTGCAACCCCTTCCTCACAGCTACTTTATTATTGAGGAAGGGGTTGCACCCCCAAAACGCCTACATTGATCTCCCGTGATGGCAGATAGTACATGTTGACACACTGTGTGCATCTTCAAAATTTGGCTTTTCGCAAATATGTCAAAAAATGGTCAAAAGTTTTAGCTCACAAAAAGCACAAAAAAAAAGGGGATTTTGCTTGGTTTGAAACTCTCCCTAAAACATCAATGATGTTCTTCATTTTTTTTTAACATAATTGATGCTTTTCTAGATGTTTTCCAAGTCCCTATTACACCCCATGCTCTCCCCGATCAGGATCTGTGCACTTTCAGAGGTGAAATAATCTGGATCCACAACATCACAATCCCCTAAAAAGATAGAAACAAAAACACACCATGTATTATAAATCTGCCAGGATCCATCTCTTACCCGAGCCTGTGGTCGCAGACACTCACCTGTTGTGGTGACAATTTCCACCACGTCTCCTTCCTCCTCCTGCTCTGCTTGGCTTGGGTGGGGCTCCACTTCTTCGTGAGGTGGGGAGTCTCTGGTCTCCTCAGATGAGGGGTGTCCTCCGAGTCTTTTATCCCCTATGTCAAAAAAAATAGGTATACTTAGCACACAGATAGTTGATGACAGAAATAGGAATATAAAAAAAAAAACATTGCTTGGAAGTGGGGTACAATTGTCTGTTTTGGCAGAGTTCCAAGATGTAGATTTTTTATTGTCCTTTGTCAAGCTTCAATACTTTACCTGTTTAGTCCAAGCTTCACAGATGGAGACACCCCTATAGTATACACTGAAGCACCTGTGTGGGACCCCTAATAAAAAGTGTGTTCTTGTGTCCCACACCAGTGCTCCAGTGTCCAGATGCTGAGTGTCCTCTCCTTACACAGAATCTAGTTTAAATTTCATTCTAGTTACAAACCCATCTACACAACCAAATTATTTTCAGACAAGTAGGCCATAAAAAATGTTGGCAAATCCATATGGCCAAAACAATGGTGTTTTCTAGGCCAAACAAACAATGTTTTATACGAACATGTGCCCATGAACATGAAAGTTGACATTTTAAACTGGATAACAGTTAAGAAAAGCACATGGAGCAGCATGAATGTAATAAACATAAAGAATAGGAACACAGGACAACTACTTACTTTTTTTGCAGCACTCTCCAGATCCTTCTGTACTGCTCATGCTCTCTTAATTTGAGGTCCGACCAATGCTTCCTGAGCAGATCTTTCGATCGTCGTACCCCGAAATTCCGGTGCAGACTCTTGAGCACTTTCGCCATGATCTTGGCCTTTCTGACATTGGGGTTGGGGTAAGGTCCATACTTCCCATCATGGTCGGCCTTCTTCAGGATGTCCACCATCTCCAACATCTCCCCAAAGGACATAATTGAGGCCTTAAATCTTCTCTTCCGGGATCAGGACGTTTCAGGCTCCGGGCTTTCCTCCTCGTTGCTGTAATTAGCACACACCTACTGTGTCTCCGCCATGTGCTCTTCCCCCACTGCGCTGAACGAGAAGGGGCGGGGAATAGACTAGAAAGAACGTCAGGGGTGGGTGGAGGTTCACGCATGCACAGTGTCTATAAAGCATAACACGCGTGCGTAGTACGTACGATCTGTGAGCGGAGGAAGGGGTATCGGAGGCGCCAATCGTGAAAGCGAAGGTAAGATAAAAACTTGGGCCTATACTGCTCTTAGATTGAGGCCTATATTGTAACAAGATTAAGAGAGGTTTAGCCTGACATTAGGGTTTGTCTTGTGTATTGCAGATAAAATGGATGGCTTCAATGACCACAACTTCCTCCCCCTGTTCATAGACAAATACAGGGAGTTGCCCTGTCTGTGGCAGGTGAAACATCCACATTATAATCATAAACAAAAGAGGCAGACAGCGCTGGAGAAACTGCTGGAGTTTGTAAAGCCGGTGGTCCCCACGGCAACCATCCCCTATTTAAAAGCCAAAATTGGTGGCCTAAGGAGCACTTATCTTAGGGAGCGCAGGAAGGTCACCGATTCCCAGAGATCAGGAGCTGCAGCAGATGACGTTTATGTCCCCAGGCTGTGGTACTATGAGAGACTGCGATTTCTGTCAGACCAGACTGGAGTTAGGGAATCCCTCTCAACTCTTCCTTCCACTCTTCCTTCTACCCCAGCTGAGGCTTCCGATGTCCAACCTGGGACTTCCAGCCAGGAAGAAGTGGAGGAGCCCAGCTGGAGCCAGGTATAGAATTCTTGTAAAGATTTCTGGTCAAGAAATGAATGATGTTTACTAGATGTTATTATTGATCACTAATTGCTGATTTAATAAAGTGTTTTACATATCAATAGACAGTAGTGGGCAAAAATAATTGGGACAAGAATGAAAAATGCTGGGCTCAGAATGATAGTCTGTTATATTTGTTAACATTCAATTTGCAACAGTCATGAGGTGAAAATTGTGCGTGATTGATGAAGAAAAAACAAAAACGATGTCCCTTTTTCATACACAGGAAGACCTCAGCCAGGATGAGGCTCTGGAATGTGGCACACAGAAGGAGGCTGTGGAATGTGGCAGCCAGGAGGAGGCGGGGGTTAGTGGCAGCCAGGAGGAGGCAGGGCTAAGTGGCAGCCAGGAGAAGCCTGGGCCCAGTAGGAGCAGAATCGCAGGTTCCTTCAAACCAAAAGACCCAGGAAAGGGAATAACGTGCAGGATTCAGCACTCAAGCTGATTCAGGAGGCTTCTGCGTCCCTCAGAGCCACCCCCACTCCTGAAGAGGCCTTTGCCTGCATGGCTGCCACCAAACTGCAGAGCATGCAGGAGGGCCAATGAGGACCTTATTTATAAAGTCTTAACTAAGGGGGTGAGGGGCGAAATCACACCCAATACCCACTTGAGTGAGTTGGACCATCCTCCTCCTCCTCCCCCTCCTCCTCCTCCTGCCACAACTACACCACCACAGCCACAGCATGGAAGGAAGCATGGAAGGAAGACCAGAGAGTGATAACCTGGATTCAGTCTGGTCTGGCAAAATATGCAGTCTCTTGTATGACCACAGCCTGGGGACACAGATGTCATCTGCTGCTTTCATGATCTCTGGGACTTCTGGACCAGACTGCACTCCCTTAGATATGGACTCCTCAGGCCACCAATTTTGCAGTAAAATTAATTGATGTCTGCCCTGGGGGCCAAAGGCTTCGCCAATTTCTGCTGTTTCTCCAGCGTTGCCTCCCTCTTTGTTGGGTTATGAGCCCTTAATAAAGGTTTTTTGGTTTCAATTATACTCGCCTATGTGTGTTTTCATTCAAAAAGGACAGTTTGTTTGTGAGGATTCAGGTACATTTCTAAAGTACAATGTGAAATTAACAAGAGACACCAACACCAAGCAATCTCCTTGAGATTAAATAATACAAGATAATAATGGTGTTGTGGTAACTTGACACACAAAACACACACAAAAATACAGGATGTTAAATAACTAAAAAAAAAAAAAAAGCAAGATCAGCCTTGAAAAAAATACAAACCAAAAAAAAAACACATCAGGCTTGAACAAAAAACAAAAAACAAAACAAATTGTATAGATTTTTTTGTAAGATGTGACAAATCATAATATATTGAGGGAATAACGATAAATAATAAAGAAAGAAGTTTGTGAGAAGTCTGTGTGAATATCAGCAGCAAAACTACTTTGTTCTTCCTGCATTATAAAGAAGAAGAGAGTGCGCTGTATTAAACAATTTTAAACACTGCAGCCTGACGAAAGTGCTGTATCCATTCCGAATGCTAATTTAACCAGACCGAGCTGTTCCGTCTCGAAATTTCTTCTGAGCATGCGTGGCCGTGTGCGTCGGAATTGTCCACACACGGTCGGAATTGACGCAATCGGATTTTGTTGTCGGAAAATTGTATAGCCTGCTCTCAAACCTTGTGTGTCGGAAAATCCGATGGAAAAAGTCCAATAGAGCCCACACAGGGTCGGATTTTCCGACAACACGCTCCGATCGCACATTTTCCGTCGGAAAATCCGACCGTGTGTACGGGCATAAGTCTTCACAGTTACTCTTGGTGGGCGCTGGAATGGGCCCTGCTGTGAAATATTAGATCAAGAATTGTAATTACATGCACCTGTTGAACAGGGGCAGAAACACTGGGCCTTTGGTGGTGGTGGTGCTGGTGCCACAACACTGTAAGTCCTCACAGTTACTCTTGTTGGGCGCTGAAACGGGCCCTGCTGTGAAATATTAGATTAAGAATTGTAATTACATGTCCCTGTTAAACAGGGGCTGAAAAATTGGGCCTTAGGCACTGGTGCTGGTGCCACAACACTGCAACCCCTCACAGATACTCTAGTTGGAGCGCAGGAACGAGCCCTGCTGCAAAGTATTGCATCAAAATTGTAATGACATGCCCTTGTAAAACAGGGGCTGAAAAATTGGGCCTTAGGCACTGGTGCCACAACACTGCAACCCCTCACAGATACTCTAGTTGAGCGCAGCAACGAACCCTCCTGCAAAATATTGCATCAAAAATTGGAATTACACGCCCCTGTTAAACAGGGGCTGAAAAATTGGGCCTTAGCCACTGGTGGCGGAGCCCAGAACCAAAATTTTTCTTACAAGCTATCAGCATTATCATTGTGGAGGAAGAGGATAGTCACTCAGCATCAGGGATGAGCCGAACACCCCCCTGTTCGGTTCGCACCAGAACATGCGAACAGGAAAAAAATTCGTTCGAACACGCAAACACCGTTAAAGTCTATGGGACACGAACATGAATAATCAAAAGTGCTAATTTTAAAGGCTAATATGCAAGTTATTGTCATTAAAAGTGTTTGGGGACCTGGGTCCTGCCCCAGGGGACATGAATCAATGCAACAAAAAGTTTTAAAAACGGCCGTTTTTTCAGGAGCAGTGATTTTAATAATGCTTAAAGTCAAACAATAAAAGTGTAATATCCCTTTAAATTTCATACCTGGGGGGTGTCTATAGTATGCCTGTAAAGGGGCGCATGTTTCCCGTGTTTAGAACAGTCTGACAGCAAAATGACATTTTGAAGGAAAAAACACATTTAAAACTACCGCGGCTATTGCATTGCCGACAATACACATAGAAGTTCATTGATAAAAACGGCATGGGAATTCCCCACAGAGCAACCCCGAACCAAAATTTAAAAAAAAAATGATGTAGGAGTCCCCCTAAATTCCATACAAGGCCCTTCAGGTCTGGTATGGATATTAAGGGGAACCCCAGCAAAAATTTAAAAAAAAATTGACGTGGGGTTCCCCCTAAATTCCATACCAGACCCTTCAGGTCTGGTATGGATTTTAAGGGGAACCCCGCGCCAAAAAAAAAAAAAAAAAACGGCGTGGGGTCCCCCCAAAAATCCATACCAGACCCTTATCCGAGCACGCAACCTGGCAGGCCGCAGGAAAAGAGGGGGGGACGAGAGTGCGGCCCCCCCCCCTCCTGAACCGTACCAGGCCACATGCCCTCAACATTGGGAGGGTGCTTTGGGGTAGCCCCCCAAAACACCTTGTCCCCATGTTGATGAAGACAAGGGCCTCATCCCCACAACCCTGGCCGGTGGTTGTGGGGGTCTGCGGGCGGGGGGCTTATCGGAATCTGGAAGCCACCTTTAACAAGGGGACCCCCAGATCCCGCCCCCCCCGTGTGAAATGGTAAGGGGGTACTTACCCCTACCATTTCACTAAAAAACTGTCAAAAATGTTAAAAATGACAAGAGACAGTTTTTGACAATTCCTTTATTTAAATGCTTCTTCTTTCTTCCTTCATCTTCTTCTGGTTCTTCTGGCTCTTTTGGTTCTTCCTCCGGCGTTCTCGTCCAGCATCTCCTCCGCGGCGTCTTCTATCTTCTTCTCCTCGGGCCGCTCCGCACCCATGGCATGAGGGGAGGCTCCCGCTCTTCTCTTCATCTTCTTCTCTTCTTCATCTTCTTCTTCATCTTCTTCTTCTTCTTCTTCTCTTCTTCCTTCTTCTCCCGGTGACCCCGCCCCCCTCTGACGCACGGGACATGACGGGACTTCCCTGTGGCATTCCCCGTGACGTCACAGGGAAGTCCCGTCAAGTCACCGTGCGTCAGAGGGGGGCGGGGTCACCGGATGGCCCCGCCCCCCGTTATTTAAGAACCGTCAGACGAAGAGACGCCGTCACACAGCGGGAGCCTCCCACCATGCCAGCATGGCTGCGGAGCGGCCCGGAGAAGAAATGCAGAAGAGAAGAAGGAAGAAGAGATGAAGAAGAAGATGAAGAAGATGAAGAGAAGAGCGGGAGCCTCCCCCCTCATGCCATGGGTGCGGAGCGGCCCGAGGAGAAGAAGATAGAAGATGCCGCGGAGGAGATGCTGGACGAGAACGCCGGAGGAAGAACCAGAAGGGCCAGAAGAACCAGAAGATGAAGGAAGATAGAAGAAAGAAGAAGTATTTAAATAAAGGAATTGTCAAAAACTGTCTCTTGTCATTTTTAACATTTTTGACAGTTTTTTAGTGAAATGGTAGGGGTAAGTACCCCCTTACCATTTCACACAGGGGGGGACGGGATCTGGGGGTCCCCTTGTTAAAGGGGGCTTCCAGATTCCGATAAGCCCCCCGCCCGCAGACCCCCACAACCACCAGCCAGGGTTGTGGGGATGAGGCCCTTGTCTTCATCAACATGGGGACAAGGTGTTTTGGGGGGCTACCCCAAAGCACCCTCCCAATGTTGAGGGCATGTGGCCTGGTACGGTTCAGGAGGGGGGGGGGCCGCACTCTCGTCCCCCCCTCTTTTCCTGCGGCCTGCCAGGTTGCGTGCTCGGATAAGGGTCTGGTATGGATTTTTGGGGGGACCCCACGCCGTTTTTTTTTTTTTTTGGCGCGGGGTTCCCCTTAAAATCCATACCAGACCTGAAGGGTCTGGTATGGAATTTAGGGGGAACCCCACGTCAATTTTTTTTTTTAATTTTGGCTGGGGTTCCCCTTAATATCCATACCAGACCTGAAGGGCCTTGTATGGAATTTAGGGGGACCCCCAAATCATTTTTTTTTTTTATTCTTTTGGTTCGGGGTTGCCCTGTGGGGAATTCCCATGCCGTTTTTATCAATGAACTTCTATGTGTATTGTCGACAATGCAATAGCCGCGGGTAGTTTTAAATGTGTTTTTTTCTTCAAAATGTCATTTTGCTGTCAGACTGTTCTAAACACAGGAAACATGCGCCCCTTTACAGGCATACTATAGACACCCCCCAGGTACGAAATTTAAAGGGATATTACACTTTTATTGTTTGACTTTAAGCATTAATAAAATCACTGCTCCTGAAAAAACGTCCGTTTTTAAAACTTTTTTTTGCATTGATCCATGTCCCCTGGGGCAGGACCCAGGTCCCCAAACACTTTTTATGACAATAACTTGCATATAAGCCTTTAAAATGAGCACTTTGGTTTCTCCCATAGACTTTTAAAGGGTGTTCCGCGGCATTCGAATTTGCCGCGAACACCCCAAATTGTTCGCTGTTCGGCGAACTTGCGAACAGCCAATGTTCGAGTAGAACATGAGTTCGACTCGAACTCGAAGCTCATCCCTACTCAGCATAACAGGATAGTCACTCAGCATCAGCATAGGCAGTCTTGAAGGGATCTGACATTTCAAAAAAAATTATTCGGTTACATCAGCATAAGGTGCTTGGTAGCTGGTGGTGATCCAAGACTGATTCATTTTTATGAAGGTCAGTCGATCGATCGAGTAGGTGGACAGACGCACCCTGTGATCGGTTACAAAGCCTCCAGCAGCACTGAATGTGCGTTACAAAAGAATGCTGGATGCAGGACAGGCCAGTAGCTCAATTGCATACTGTGCAAGCTCTGGCCAGTGATCCATCCTCAAGACCCAGTAATGCAGAGGATTTTCGGTGGCAAAGGTGTCCAAGTCAGATCTTGCCCCTAGGTATTCCTGTACCATGTAAAACAGACGCTGGCGATGGTTGCTGGAACCGATCATACCTTGGGGCTTTGGACTAAAAAATTGTCTGAACGCATCGGTCAGACGGCCACCTTCTCCACCGCTCCTTCTTTGACTGACCGAAGCCTCAGCAACACATTGTCCAGGAACAGAAGTTTGTAACCTCCCAGTCTCTGGGAACACGTTACACAGACCTTTCTGCAAGGCCTCCCGAAGATGTTTCATCCTCTGCTCCCTCTGCGACGGCAAGTTAAGGTCCGCAACCTTACCCTTGTAATGTGGATCAAGGAGGGTTGCCAGCCAGTATTGATCCCTCTCCTTGATACCACGAATACGAGGATCCTTCCGCAGGCTTTGCAGGATCAGGGAGGCCATGCAGCGTAGGTTTGCTGAGGCATTCGGTCCGGAGTCCTCTGGGTCACTAAGGACGACATGATCCACAGCCACCTCCTCCCAGCCATGTACAAGTCCATGGTTATATTGGGACTATAAATGATCCCTTAAAGACTGCTGCTGATGCTGAGTGCCAGGCTCCAACTCCATGCTGACACAATCCTCCTCTTCCTCCTCCTCCCCCTTCTTCTCGTCCTCTTCCTGTGTGATCGCCATGCATGCAGGAATACTGTCTGCATAAAGGGGGTCTTGAGAGCTAAGGAAGTCCTCCTCTTCCTGCCTCGAAGGGGGCAGAGTCTACCAACTGAAAAGGTAGCAGTTGAAGTGCTAGAAATTTTGCCAAGCTAGCATTCCACCGCTGGGCATGTGGATGGCTGGGAGCGACCTTCTTTCTGCGGTGCAGCAGCTGGGGCAGAGAAATTTGCCTGGTACAATCTGACGTCGGTGTAGATAGTAGATTGCCCGCAAGTACTTGGCTGTGACACACCTAATTCTACACCCTCTTTCCTCTCAGTGCAGGTCTCAGAGTGGACTGAAGGTATAGGAGATCCCAGCTGATGAGGAGCAAGGAGAGGTCCTCTTTGTTCTTTGGTGTGGGTCTTTTAGGTACGCTTGCCAAAGAACTGCATGGTAGGTCAACATATGTCTGGTCAAGCATGTGGTGCCCAAGCGGGAGATGCTTTGGCCACGCGAGATACGCTTGAGACATATGTTGCAAATAGCAGCGGAGAGATCTGATGCATTCATCTCAAAAAAGGCCCACACCAAAGAACTTTTGGAATAACGCGCAGAGACAGCAGCGCCCTGCACATGCGGAGCTCTGTGGTGTGATGCAGTCAGTGTGCTGCCCTTAGGCTGGCCCCTGGAGGGCATCCTACCTTGTTGGTGATGTGCCTCCTCCTCCTCTTCCTCTCTCCTATCAGGCACCCACGTGGAGTCAGTGACCTCATCATCCCCTACCTCCTCATCACTGGAGCAAACCTGGCAGTATGCTGCAGCAGGGGGAACATGACTGCCAGATTGCTGTCTTTCTTGGGCACCCCCTCTGTCTGGGCTCATGTTACTGCCTTCCTCTAGCTGAGTACCATCATCGGAGCCTTGAAAACGCTGGGCATCCTCCTGGAGCATGCACCCAACACTGTGGCCAAACAGTTCGAGGGACTCCTCAGGAGGACATGGTGGGGCTAGGGAAGGAGTCACTGATGCCATTGAGCCGAGGGAAGAGCCCGCTTTGGCAGCTGCTTTGCCAGACAAAATACCCTGAGTCTGGGTGAGAGAGGATGAGGACGATGAGGACAGCTTGGTCATCCACTCGACCAAGTCTTCCGCATGTTGCGGCTCAACACAGCCAGCTGCCGAAAAAAAGGCCAAGCGTGTCCCATGGCCACAAGCTGATGAGGATGCACCGTGTCCTTGACCAGTACTGTTGCCTCTAGACAGAGAGCCTGCTTGCCCTCTTTATTTGCTTGTGACTGTCTGCCTCTCCTTGTTGGCCTTCCAGACATACTTTTGGCCTGCAGTGAGCTGCACAAAACTGGGATGTGTATATATATATATATATATATATATATATATATATATATATATATATATATCGATTATACTGCAGCTAGCAGAATCAACTGCCTGCCTGTAGTATTATTAGTATGATAACACCTGCACTTGTCTTCAGGTAGCTATACTGTAGGTGCAACTGTGCAGGGTACACAGTACAGTAACTGGAAATACTTCAAGAGCCTACACAAGCACCTGGCTGCATGTAGCTATACTGTAGGTGCAACTGTGCAGGGTACACAGTACAGTAACTGGAAATACTTCAAAGAGCCTACACAAGCACCTGGCTGCAGGTAGCTATACTGTAGGTGCAACTGTGCGTGGTACACAGTACAGTAACTGGAAATACTTAAAAGAGTCTACACAAGCACCTGGCTGCAGGTAGCAATACTGTAGGTGCAACTGTGTGGGGTACACAGTACAGTAACTGGAAATACTTCAAGAGCCTACACAAGCACCTGGCTGCATGTAGCTATACTGTAGATGCAACTGTGCAGGGTACACAGTACAGTAACTGGAAATACTTCAAGTACCTGGCTTCAGGTAGCTATACTGTAGGTGCAACTGTGCAGGGTACACAGTACAGTAACTGGAAATACTGTAAAAACAGTGTGTATATATATATATATATATATAGATATATAGATCTATATATCTATATATATATCTATATATATATATATATATATATATCTATATATATATATATACAACACCTGGGATGCATATATATATATATACACAATACACTGTAAGTGCAGCTAACTGACTCGACCTGCCTACTCTATCAAACTTAAATCAAATGACACTGTCTCTCTCTCTCTGTCTATCTCTCTCTCAAGCCGGAACACACTACACAGGGCCGACGTGCAGGCGGCCTTATATAGTGTAGGGCGTGTACTAAACCACCTGAGCCATAATTGGCCAAAGCCTCCTTGGCTTTGGCCAATTACGGCTCTCTGTACACACAGCGCTGTGATTGGCCAAGCATGCGGGTCATAGTGCATGCTTGGCCAATCATCAGCTAGCAATGCACTGCGATGCCGCAGTGAATTATGGGCCGTGACGCGCCACTGGAATTTGGCGCGAACGGCCCATATCGTTCATAATTCGGCGAACGACCGAACACACGATGTTCGAGTCGAACATGCGTTCGACTTGAACATGAAGTTCATCCCTAGTTTGGAAGTAGTGACCCAACTCTCGTTGGACATCCTCCGCTATCTCAGGGGTCTGCAGGAGGCTTTCATTCAGTCTCCAGAATCTAGTTCTGGAAGCTGAAAGCTCAGTGACTTTGTATGTTAACTCGATCGGTGCATGGTCTGACCATGTAATCGTACCTATTGCTGTGTTATGGACAGCTTGTAGCTGTGCGTGTGGGATCAACAAATAGTCTATGCACGAGTAGAGTTTGTGAGGGAAGGAGTAAAATGTGTAATCTTTCTCACCTGAGTGTTGTAGGTGCCAGACGTAAATCAGTTGGGCTTTGTGAAGTGATCGTGCCACTCGCTTACGGACTCCAGGAGTTATGGAGGACAAGCCAGAGTAGGTGCCTACGTTGGGACGCAACAGAACATTGAAGCCGCCTCCCAGAATCAACTGACCTTCAGAAAACTCCAGGAGTAGATCTATGGTGCAGCTGAAAAAAAAGTCTTGGTGGTCGTTAGGAGCATATATAGCAGCGAAGGTCATTTTCATATCTCCTATCAAACCTTTAATAAAGATATCGCGACCTGCCGGGTCTGCCAGAATACTCTGGCAGGACCACGGGAGGTGGCTGGATAATAATATGGACATGCCCTTGGATTTGGCTAGGGTATTAGTGGAATGGTAAGCCCCTGGGTAAAATCTGTTTTTTAAAATAGGAAGTTTATCGTCTCTGAAGTGTGTTTCTTGAATAAATGCCACATCTGCATGCGAGTGTTTCAAGTCATTTCACGTCACGTCTTTTTTCGGGGGGTGTTTAGCCCCTTGGCGTTGAGCAAGAGTATCTTGATGGTATCCATCCCAGGGTGAAGGATTGGGGATTGGAAGGGAGAGGTAGGGAAGGGAGGGAGGTAGAAGGGGGGGAGAGGGAGGTCTCAGAGAAGTGTTGATTTAAGAAAAAGAAAGCTACTATAACTATATTGGGTAGTAATTAGTCTCAGAGGCCGCATGAACAAAGTCATGACCCCTGAATCCAAATTGGCAAAATATTGCCAGCGGCCCACTTATTGCTGGGGGAGTGCACCTACCTAAGTGGGGGAGGGGGTAGACAGGGACTTACAGGGTTTGCCTCCACCCAGCCCACCCAACCCGGCATGTGATAACAATATATTAACGGCATGGTAAAAGGTCGTATTTGCAAGAACTAGGTAACCAATAACAAACAGCAACTATAACCTTGATACTGAAATTTCCGGTTTGAGGGCACACCCTTTGAATCTTGCAGACATCTTCCTATCTACTGCATGGATAGGAGTTGCTCCATTTTGTTTGAGACCCTCTTAGTTTTCTTGTGGTATCACTGACTTGCCCCCTAGGGGGTTCTAAAGTTTCTCCTTTTTTTTTTTGTGTGTGTCATCTCCCCTCCCCCCTCTGATCACTGGGAGGTTATACTCAACGGTTTCTCTACTAACTCACGACCAGCCACACCCGCAGACCCAGCCACCCACCCCATCCAGTCCATGTTCCTTGTCTCTTCCCCTCAGAGTTATAACACCCTGGAGGGAGAGAGACCCAGGGACAGCACTCTTTTATTTGTAAAGTATCATCCTTGTCTGTTTTCAGCATTTCATGGGAAAACATTAGGTATTGTTAATCACATCAGGTATCACATGATACAACAGCCATTTCTAAGTTGCGTAATCCCTCCCTCTAAGGGTGAGAAAGTATACATGCAAGGTAAGACAGTACTAGGAGGTGGGTCGACATTATACACAGACGGTGTCATCATTAAACCATACTGCTAAGTCTGCAGCTTTCATAGGGCACGTACAGGTGTAGTTTACATCGTTAATGCCTCAAGGTGGCATTGCACTCCTATTTTTAGCAGCCTGCAGCCCATAGACATGTCAATAGCTGAAAGTGTTTTAGGTGCCTGGTAACAATGGGAACTGTTTGTGTTTAGAGCTGGAGACAGGTGGTAAGACGATTACAGCTGTGTGTATTCTTCTGCAAATATGTATACTCTTGCACCTCACATGTCATGTAGCGTCACAAATTGTGACAGAGCAGAAAAGTGGAGTTAAAAAAATTAAGGTTGTATAACATTTCTAGAGTACACGATTCCTGTCTGTTCTCGTCTAGGGACATTCATGGCTTGGGTGGCAGTTGTTGTGGGTGATTACACCTCTCAGAAATTGTGTACGGGGATGGGGGTCAACTGAGCGGTGTCTCAAATGGGTGTTTCCCATATGACCTCTGGGCATGGTGGTGTTCCATGAGGGTAGGTGTCAAAACGGGGGTCTCCGTAGGTGCCGCCAGAGCGGGTGTGAGGGGGGGGAAGGGGCAAAAAAGAGTTACCTGTACAGGGAGTTTTATGCAGGTTCGGAGAGATGTGGTTTCATCCCTAGTATAGAGAACAAAGTCAGAACATCTTCAATCAAGATTTCTCAGGGGATGTCTCCTCTTCCAGATTCCTGTAGTACTCAGTTTTCCCGATGGGCCTCCGCTGAAGGCGCTCTGGAGCTGCGGCTTGGTTGCTGTGGCCTAAGCTGAGTGGACCATCAGGGTGTTATCCCTTGTGCCGTTCGTCTCGCCGTTTGAGGCAGAATCATCAGCCAATTCTGTACCGGGACCGGTTCCACTCCCATGGACTTGAAAAGTGCAGATAGGTCATTCAGCATGCGTAGGACAAGGGAGCTCTGGCCTCTGCAGAATGTGGCTGAGAGTGGGAATCCCCATCTGAATGTAACGTTTAATCGGCGTGCAAGATCCAGGACTGGGTGCAGCATAGCTTGGTGTTGCAAGGTGGCTCTTGATAAATCAGGGAAGATCTTGATAGAGGTCCCATCGAACTCCAGATCTCCATATTCCCAAGCTCTTTGCAGTATAGTCTCCTTAAGGGTGTATCTGTGGAGTCTGCAGATCATGTCTCTCGGTCTAGCCGGGTCAGTGGTGCGGGGGCCCAGGGCTCTGTGGATCCTATCAAACTCCACACTGTTAGGCAGGGTATTGTCGGCAGCTTTCTGGAAGATGGCTATTGCCAATTCTGCTAGATCCTCTGACCCTGTTGCCTCAGGTAGGCCTCTGAGCCGCAGGCTTTTCCGCCAGCTTCTGTCTTACATTTCTTCCACATGGATTTGGAGAGTTGCTGCAGCAGCTACATGGGCATCTTGTAGGGATTCCAGATAAAGTGGAAAGAATTTGGGACTTTATATGACGCCTCTGAAGTAATTATCAGAGGTGCCTCCATCACGGGTTTTGTGCAGCAAAAAAAGAGAGGGAAGGGTTTGGGACTTTTTGTGAAGCATGCAGCTAGAGAGCAAGGAGACACTATAGATTATCAAAATTTATTTTATTCCATGGATACAACATAAGGTACAATACGTCAATGGTACAGATACATATTGCAACCTGCAAGCCTTCTGAGGTGAAGTTGCATATTTTATAGCAGTATAAATAGGTAAACATAAAATACAATTGCATATGACATCCCATTCATTAACCACTTCAATACCAGGCACTTAGACACCTTCCCGCCCAGACCAATTTTCAGCTTTCAGCGCTATCGCAATTTGAATGACAATTGCGCGGTCATGCTACACTGTACCCAAACAAATTTTTTTATCATTTTGTTCCCACAAATAGAGCTTTCTTTTGGTAGTATTTGATCACCTTTGCGGTTTTTATTTTTTGCGCAACAAATAAAAAAAGACCGAAAATTTTGAAAAAAAACAAGTTTTTCATTGTTTCTGTTAAAACTTTTTGTAAATAAGTACGTTTTCTTCTTCAATGACGGGCACTGATATGGCTGCACTGACGGGCACTGATGGGCACCGATGAGGTGGCACCGATGAGGTGGCACTGATGAGGTGGCACTGACGGGCACTGATGATGGGCACTGATAGGCGGCACTGATGGGCACTGATAGGTGGCACTGATGGGCACTGATAGGTGGCACTGGTATGTGGCACTGATGGGCACTCATAGGTGGCACGGATGGGCACTTATAGGCGGCACTGATGGGCACTCATAGGTGGCATTGATGGGCACTCGTAGGTGGCACTGATGGTTACTTATGGGTGGCACTGATAGTTGGCACAGATGGGCACGGATGGGCACTGATAGATGGGCACTGATGGGCATGGATGGGCACTGACAGGTGGCATGAATGGACACTGATGGGTGGCACTGATGGCATTACTTGTTTGCAGTGATGCCCCTGGGCATCACTGCAACATAATTGTGCCAATCAGTGCCCATTTGTGGGCACTGATTGGCACACTTTTGGCACACTGGGCACATGTGGATGGCCATGGGGTACATACCTGGCCATCCACATGTTGCCCCTTCCCTGGTGGTCCTAGTGGCGATCCCTGGTGGTCCAGTGTGGTGATCTGCGGGGGGGCTGCGCTGATATACAATCAGCGCAGACCCCCTCTGCCAGGAGAGCCGCCGATCGGCTCTCCTCTACTTGCGTCTGTCAGACGGGAGTGAGGAAAAGCCGATCAAGGGCTCTTCCTATTGACAGCGTGATCAGCCGTGATTGGACATGGCTGATCACGTGGTAAAGAGCCTCCGCCGGAGGCTTTTTACCAAGATCAGTGTAGCGGTGTGTCAGACTGACACACCGCTCCACAGATCGCCGCGATGCGCGCCACCGGGGGCGCACTGCGGCATGTTATCCTGCTGGACGTCATATGATGCCCAGTCAGGATAACAGAACCACTTCCCGGATGTCAATCCGCTATAGGGCGGGCGGGAAGTGGTTAAAAATGATCACTGACTGTAAACATGTAGTAGCAGCATTAATAGCTCAAACAACTGGATGTATAACCATGATTGTTGCATCTTCAGCTCGATGTGTTTCGTGACTATCAGTCACTCATCAGAAGCAGACGCTGTAGGGATGTCTAGGAGATGAAAGGTGAACAGTAAATACACTGAACACACCAAAAGAAGGGGAGGGGGAATGATAGAACATTCACCCATACTTACAGGTTACCAATGAGCATGGGGTGCGGCGGTGGATGTCAGGGCAAAGCTGTGGACAATTGTCTCCCCCGGGAGCAGAGGCAACAACAGTGGCAAGGCAATGGGAAATCCTAAAGGATAAGGTGTGGCTGGGGAGGTGAGCCCCACCAAAATCCATGTGTGTGCATTGTTCAAGAAATCATCTGTGATTAAATGTAAAAATGTGTATAAATGTATAAACAGTATATGATGATGATGAATTGCTAGTGAGGCAGTGATCCAAATCTGGTGTAGGAAAGATGGGAGGAAAATAAACGTGAATGTAGTGGGGAATGTGAAAAATGAACGTGAATGTGGGATAGAATGTGAGAAAAAAACATGAAAAACAACACACTATAAGAGAAAGACCAATGATATTGATGTTCCTAGACATTGAATGAAATGAGTGAAAAGATAAAGGGAATGAAACTGCAAACTAAAAAAAGGGGGAAATGAAAGATGAAGATTACCTCTGATGTGGGTGTAAAAATGTATGTGATAGCCACGCATGCTAGCCCAGAGAACACCATTCCAAACAGAGAATGCTTGTTCAAACAGTAAGGAGTGTGAATACTCCCCTGTAGCCACCGTTTGCTACCAACGTCATGCCGGCAGATGTGGGGGAGTGGGAAGGCATCAACCCGAGCGATAACCAACCGGCGAATGGCACCAAACACATTCACTCAACCATAACGCCGGATATATATCCCAGAAAGCCTGTGCACCGACGTCAGCCGGATCAACGTCACATGCCCAGGACTGGGGGCATGGCGTTGACGCGCAGAGGAGCATCCACCCAACTCCTCCACTAATAGGTAGGGAGGGGAGGGTGGATCCACAATACGCATCACAACGCCACGCCAGCAGATCTGGAAGAGAGGGGAGGTGTCAACCTGAGCGAAAACCGCCCAGCAAATGGCACCAAACACACTCACCTGTCCATAGCGCCAAAACACCCAGAAAGCCGATGCCCTGGCGTCAGCCGGATCGATGTCACGCGCCCAGGACTGGGGGCGTGGCGTCGACGCGCAGCAGAACATCCACCCGACCCCTCCACTAGAGAGCAGGGAGGGAAAGGGGGGACCCACGGTGCGTTAGTCCTAACCCATGAGAATGCGGGTGTCAACGATTGCTGTCCATACATACATGCTTCCATCCCTGGTACTTAATAAAGTGGAAAGAATTTGGGACTTTATATGAGGCCTCTGAAGTAATTATCAGAGGTGACTCCATCCCAGGTTTTGCGCAGCAAAAAAAGAGAGGGAAGGGTTTGGGACTTTGTGTGAAGCATGCAGCTGGAGAGCAAGGAGACACTATAGGTTATCAAAATTAATTTTATTCCATGGATACAACATAAGGTACAATACGTCAATGGCACAGATACACATTGCAACCTGCAAGCCTTCTGAGGCGAAGTTGCAATCTTGTATGGATTCCAGGGCAGACACTCTCTGGGTTAAAGTTACCATAGAGGTCTCCCCCACCAACAGTCTGGTGGAGAGGGACTGAACTTCAGTTTTTACCCCTTGTATTTCCCTGCGGTGGTTCTCCTCCAGGGGGCCAATGAGCAACTCAATGTCTGATTTCATCAGTAGGGCCTTGAGGAGGGCTCATAGGTCTGAATCCAGCTGTAGGGTACCTGGGGGTGTCGAAATGTGCTGGGGAGTCTGGTGAAGCTCCGGCATAATATCAGAGAGTGTCTCCGAAGCAGTGGAGGCCATCGGAGATGTCGGCTTGTTGTAGTGGCCAGACACTCCAGGCGGAGAGCCGTGTGGTTCCGCCATCTAGGGCTTCTGGGAAGCCGCCAGAAATCCTGGAAAATATTGATCAATGCTGCCCTGGGTCTTAGTTTTAGTGCTTTTCCTCCTTGTTGAGGGCATGCCTTGGTTATCAGTGCTGTGTAAGCTGGTTCAGGTAGGCATAGGTCGGGAGCTCGGACTACATGCATCCTCCCGCAGCCATGTCCAGACCACGCCCCAATTTGGACATTTTCATTTAGGGGTGTACTCACTTTTGCTGCCAGCGGTTTGGACATTAATGGCTGTGTAAAGTATGTTTGGTGTTGCTCTCCAATTAGACAATAATGTGGGTAGAGATTAGGGATGAGCCGGACACCCCCCTGTTCGGTTCGCACCAGAACATGCGAACAGGCAAAACATTTGTTCGTACACGCAAACACCTTTAAAGTCTATGGGACACGAACATGAATAATCAAAAGTGCTAATTTTAAAGGCTTATATGCAAGTTATTGTCATAAAAAGTGTTTGGGGACCTGGGGCCTGCCCCAGGGGACATGGATCAATGCAAAAAAAGTTTTAAAAACTGGTGTTTTTTCGGGAGCAGTGATTTTAATAATGCTTAAAGTGAAACAATAAAAGTGTAATATTCCTTTAAATTTCGTACCTGGAGGGTGTCTATTATGCCTGTAAAGGGGCGCATGTTTCCCGTGTTTAGAACAGTCTGACAGCAAAATGACATTTTAAAGGAAAAAAGTCATTTAAAACTACTCGCTGCTATTAATGAATTGCCGGTCCGACAGTACACATAAAAGTTCATTGATAAAAACAGGATGGGAATTCCCCACAGGGGAACCCTGAACAAAAGTTTAAAAAAAAATAATGACGTGGGAGGTCCCCCTAAATTCCATACCAGGCCCTTCAGGTCTGATATGGATTTTAAGGGGAACCCCGCACCAAATTTTTTTTTAAAAAGGGCGTGAGTCCCCCCAAAAATCCATACCAGACCCTTATCCGAGCACGCAACCTGGCAGGCCACAGGAAAAGAGGGGGGATGAGAGAGCGCCCCCCCTCCTGAACCATACCAGGCCACGTGCCCTCAACATTGGGAGGGTGCTTTGGGGTAGCCCCCCAAAACACCTTGTCCCCATGTTGATGGGGACAAGGGCCTCATCCCCACAACCCTTATCCAGTGGTTGTGGGGGTCTGCGGGCGGGGGGCTTATCGGAATCTGGAAGCCCCCTTTAACAAGGAGACCCCCAGATCCCGGCCCTCCCCCCTGTGTGAAATCGTAAGGGGGTATGTACCCCTACCATTTCACAAAAAAGTGTCAAAAATGTTAAAAATGACAGTTTTTGACAATTCCTTTATTTAAATGCTTCTTCTTTCTTCTATCTTCTTTTTTCTATCTTCTATCTTCTTTCGATTTCTTCCTCCATCTTCTTCTTTTTCTGGTTCTTCTGGTTCTTATGGTTCTTCCTCCGGTATTCTCGTCCGGCATCTTCCTCCGCGATGCTGGCGTCTTCTTCCCTTCGTCTTCTCAGGCCGCTCCGCATCCACCATGATGGAAGGCTCCCACTGTGTGACACTTCTCCTCTTCTGACGGTTCTTAAATAATGGAGGGCGGGGCCACCAGGTGACCCCGCCCCCCTCTGACGCATGGTGACAGGGAAGTCCCCGTCAAGTCCCCGTGCGTCAGAGGGGGTATGAATATTGGATACTGCTGCTTAACTCATATCTACCCAGTATCAATTTCTCTTGTGATTTTATCCCACTTGCTGACTTTTCCTATATTATTTTTTTTTTTTTTTTGCGCACACAGAACACAATTATTTACTTTGTATTTTTTGCTCACGGGTGTCTGACTATAGGGAACTTATACTACTACACTATTTGTTTTTCAGGTTGATGTTTATTTATTTTGATGTTTAGCACATGATGTTTAACTATTGGGTTGCAGTATTGGATACCATTTAATGCACTTTAGGGTTAATAGCACCCATTGCAGGTGACACCTGGCCTCAAGTGCACTTTAGGATGTATAATTAACCCTAGGATATAAATCACTCATTTTAAGGTGACACTAGTTTGGATCACTTTTTTAGGTTATTTATCACAAATTTTCAAACACACCCATAGAAGGGTGACAGCAGTTATGATCACTTTTCAGGGTATTTATCACAACTCTGCCTACTCTAAGGATCATCCTCCTCATAAGAGCTTATATAGGGAGGTTTGACCAAGCAGTAATTACTTATTGTACACACACCCCCTGTTTGCTGACCCCTGGGTAGAGCGACCCAAATGTGATTCACTCTTCATAGGTGGCATAAAGCAACAGGTTCAAGCTGACACAGTTATCAAATACAATGTTACCACTTTGCAGGGTTCACTATCACTTTGGATATAATTACTCAATAGGGAGAGGATTTTAAAATCACCCAATAGGGAGTGTATTCTAACTAATAATCACAGTATCACAAGTTAAACTATAGTAGGACATAAATACACCTCTACCCACATTATTATCTAATTGAAGGGCAGCGCCATCTACCCCAACATCAAACATACTTTACACAATCTAGATCCCTCTTACCAGGGATCTCCAGGGGAGGCAGCAGCCCAGGAATATTTCCTAAGCGCGGATTGAACAATCATATATTAATGGCTGTGTGTTGAGTTATTTTGAGGGGACAGCAAATTTACACTGTTATACAACCTGTAAACTTATTACTTTACATTGTAGCAAAGTGTAATTTCTTCAGTGTTGTCACATGAAAAGATATAATAACATATTTACAAAAATGTGAGGGGTGTACTCATTTTTGTGAGATACTGTTTATCTTCAGAATAATAAACAATCTGCACCAAAGTTAAAATCCCTGCAATGTACATAGATCAACCAGAGAGGATTGTTTGTTTTCTCAACAAAAGTGGAGTTACTCTTTAAGATTTCATGAATACTTTGTAATTTGTTTGGTTTACCATTTTCTGTATGTGAATATGGCTAAAATAAGGATGAAGTTGAGGGTTGCTCTGCATGAAGGGGTTGTGCATGGTTGTTATTGATTTCTGTTCATTTTAAGTTGTATTTGACTCATTCATATTTGCAGTTCTCAAGTGGTTATTAGCACCCAAAAACTATTTTTATTCTGTAAAATGCTCCAAGCTGAAATATTAAAGAGCAAAATGACCTGTTTCTTTGGACTTGACCTGCTTTCAAGCACATTGGCAAAATCCCTCCAGGATGATGTGCTATATTAGAGTACGAAGTGTGAATGTGGCCTCAGTTTGAACATGTCTATATCTTTCTTAAAGTAACCATAGACATTAGAGTCAATAATGTCTAAAGGTGGATTGGAATATAGTTTTTTATCGGTTGGTGGTACATGGTCTCTGCAGATAGAAAAATGTATGTTTGTGTTATATGGCTGACAGATTTTCTTCTTAGGACTTGGGGCAAAAATGGCCATACATATTTGTATCACACTACAAAATCATCAAGCAGTTAGTTTATCTGACTGCCTTCTCATAGCTATAGGATTCTTAGCCATTTGACATCTAATCTACTCTCTGTATGGAGATTTACATTAATAGTTAACGCCATGTTTATCTTTGACAAAGCTCTTCATAACACAATGATGTTTTAGTTTACCTATTTTTTATTTTTTTTTGCCCTCAGTCCATAGCAAAGATTATGAAACACCCCGAAGACAATCGCAATCAAATTAAAGAACTTGCACAAACATTGACAGATGGAGGTGTGATGGATGACTTGATCAATGAAAAACTAGAGATGTTCAATACACGCTGGGATGAAGTACAACAGGAGGTAATCAATAAATGTTATTGGATGCACTGATTGACTTCTAATTATTTTTAATTTATGAGTGAGAGCCTCATAGAGCAAGAAATACCATACAACGTCAAAAAACTGCATTTTAAAATATACACAGAATACATTTACTCTGTTCACATATGTAATAACTGCAGTAATGTTTTAATTTAAAAATATAATCACTAGGTAAAATCAGTTGCAAATACAATAACCTATATTGCCATATAATGAACTAAAGAAAGCCTAGATGTAAAATCTGCACACTCTTTTGCAAGCAAACACTAAACACCTGCTGGATCCTTCAATACTTGCTCAGTAATGTGTCTTAAACTACAGCAATATTAGCATCAACTACTCTGTGTGCACAATTTTTAGGCAAGTGAGTAATTTGACCAAATGATCCTCTTTATGCTTATTGTTCTAGTCCAAGCTGTATAATCTTGAATGCTTTTTGGATTTAAGCATATCAGGAGATGTGTATTTGTGTCATGAGAGAGGGTGTGGCCTAAGGAGATCAACATCCTATAGTGAGGTGTGCATAATTATTAGGCAGCTTCTTTTCCTCAGGCAAAATGGGCCAAAAAAAGTGATTCAACTGACTCTGAAAAGTTAAACATTGTAAAAAGTCTTTCAGAGGGATGGAGCACTCTTAAAACTGCTAAGATATTGGGGCTTGATTACAGAACCATCAAACATTCTGTTGCAAATAATCAACTTGTTTGCAAGAAAGGTGTTGAGAAAAAAAGACACAAATTAACTGGCAAAGATTTGAGAAGAATCAAACGTGAAGCTACCAGGAACCCGTTATCCTCCAGTGCTGTTATATTCCAGAACTGCAACCTACCTGAAGTGGTCAAAAGTTAAGGTGTTCAGTACTCAGAGACATGGCCAAGGTAAGGAAGGCTAAAACCTAACAGCCACTGAACAACATGCATAATTTGAAACATCAAGACTGGGCCAAGAAATATCCGAAGACAGATTTTTCAAAGGTTTTATGGACTGATGAGATATATATGTATATGTCTCTTGATGGACCAGATGGATGGGCCAGTGGCTGGATCAGTAATGGGCACAGAGCTCCATTCAACTCAGATGCTAGCAAGGTGGAGGTGGGTTACTTGCATGGGCTTGTATTATTAAAGATAAACTAGTTGGACCTTTTTGAATTGAAGATGGACTCAAAATCAACTCCCAAACCTACTGCCAGTTTTTAAAAGACACTTTCCTCAAACAGTGGTACAGGAAAAAGACTGCATCTTTCAAGAAGACCATGATATTTATGCAGGACAATACTCCATCGCATACATCAAATTACTCCTCTGTGTGGTTAGCCAGTAAAGACCTTAAACATGAAAGAATAATGACATGGCCCCCTTCCTCACCTGACCCTAACCCTATTGAGAACTTGCGGGCCCTTCTTAAACGGAGATTTACAATAAAGGAAAACGGTATACCTCTCTGAACAGTGTCTGGAAGGCTGTGCTTGCTGCTGCACAACATGTTGATTGTCAACAGATAAAGAAACTGACAGACTCTATGAATAGAAGACTTATAACTGTAATTAGAAAGAAGGGTGGCTATATTGCCCACTGAATTTTTTATTTTTTTATGTCAGAAATTTTTATTTGTAAGTTCGGGTTGTTAGTTTATTATTCTCACTTTAACAGATGAAAATAGACAAGAGAGATGGGAGCATCTTCATTTTTCATTTAGTTGCATAATAATTCTGCACACTTATCATTGCCCAATAATTGTGCACACAGATATTCACCTAAGAAAGCCAAAACCTCACTTTTTGAAGGTTTGAGATTTATTAACATTTTGGATTGTCCGAGAGCACTGTAGTTGTTGAATAATGAAGTTAATCCTCAAAAATGCAACTTGCCTAATAATTGTACACATAGTGTAGTTCTTTTCGAACAAATCATGTATTAGCCAGCACAAATGTGGAAGCATGGATATGAGCCTTTAGGACTGCAAGGTGAAGGGCAGAGTGACCCAGATCCCATTTCTCAAATTTTCACCATAATGGTCTCCATTCACAAAGCGGTACTTTACCACATCCGAGTATACGGTAAGATACCGCACATCGCTTTCAAAAGGTTTTTCAGCATTCACTAAACAATGCTACTAAAATACAGCATGAGTTATTTTATGAAGTCATGCAGCATTTTAGTAGTGAAAGCCTGCGGTAATTCACAGCCGGCGGTATCCGGAATCCTTAGCACAGGCTGTAAATAGCTGGTTGTTAAAGAGCGGACGGGGCTGGTGTCCTTAACAACCAATAACTGTCATGGTTGTTAAGGAGCTGGCAGCCGCGGCATCCTTAACAGCCAATGAATTATCAGCGATCAGCGGGGTTCCCTGCTGACAGCTGAATGTAATAAAAAGTGGCTGCAATGAAAAATTAAGAAAAATAAAACTGTGTAGCCACCCCCCCATCCATGCCAGGCCCTTGAGGTCTGGTTTGGGTTTTGAGGGAAACCCCCACACTATTTTTTTTTTAATGGCGTGGGGTCCACCATAAACCCTTACCAGTCCCTTATCTGAGCATGCAGCCTGGCAGATCAGGTAAGGGGGAGGACAAGCAAGCACCCCCCCCTCCTGAACCATACCAGGCCACATGCCCTCACCACGGCAGGTGAACAAGGGGGCTCCCAGGCCCCGCCCCCCCCTGTGTGAATAAGTAGGGGTACACAGTACCCCTACTCATTCACCCAAAAAAGTGTAGTGTACAAAAAGACAGTAGGCAATTTTTGACAAGTCCTTTATTTAAAAAAATAAATAATTGTCCGCCTGTGTAGATCCATTGTCAATCACGATGCCCGTCATTACCTCCAACCTGAAGAAAAAATGTTCACTCTCCACGAAGGCTCCCGTTTTCTGCCAGCTTCACCATCTGAAAGTTTGGAAATAACTAAGGGGTGGAGTCACCCAGTGAGGTTGCTGGGTGGCAGGGCCCCTTAGTTATTTAAGAACTCTTATTTGGCGGAGCTGGCAGACAGAAAGAGCCTTTTTACAGTACACTTTTTTTTCTTATGAGCATGAACACCCCAAGTATTTTAATGGCACCACATCCCAAAATTTGGAAGGTAAAAAGCATGAAAAATGGGACTTTAAAGGTGCAAGTAATTTAGACACAATATCAAATATAATATAAAAAATTATTTTATTTTGATAAACAAAATAGGAATTTGTATATTTAAAAACAAAGAAACAAAGGGAAAAAGGAGATATAGTGCTGACTAGTACAATCATATATATGCAACAATACAGCAATGATGGATTTCACTTTTTTTTGGTGAATGAGTACTGTGTACCCCTACTCATCCACATGGGGGAGGAGTTGGGGGCCCCCTTGTTGAAGAGGCTTTCAGATTCCGATAAGCCCCCCACCTGCAGAGCCCCACAACCACCATCCAGGGTTTTAGGGAAGAGGCCCTTGTCCCCATCAACATGGGGACAAGGTGCTTTTAGGGGCAGAGCCCCCCTGCACCAAAGTACCCCCATGTTGAGGGCATGTGGCCTGGTATGGTTAAAGGGGGGGCGCTCACTTGTCCCCCCCCTTTCCTGACCTGTCAGGTAGCATGCTCGGATAAGTGTCTGCTATGGATTTTGGGAGGGCCTCACATCATTTTTTTAACATTTTGGCATGGGGGTTCCCCTCAAAATCCATACCAGTCCTTCGGGTCTGGTACGGATCCCAAGACCACTACTTATTTACTGCAATCATGTTTTTTCTTCCTTTTGTGAATTCTCTTTCACTCCTGTTTTATGCAGTATTTACCAAGTGTTTTTGCTTTATGCATTAGATACCACATAAAGCAATAGTAAATTGACATTTTCAGAATCGCATGCGGTATTTTGGAAAACACCTAAATACCGCATGTGATCTGGTTCTGTGAATGGAGCCCGATCTCTTTAACTGAGCAATAAGGGAAACAGAAGAGAGTGAGAGAAAGAATAAAGGCCCTATAGCTCTAGTCTTGCATGATGTAATTATTGCCAGTGACTGTAACACCAAGAAAAACAATAGTGAAGGTACTTCCTCATGTATCACGAGGAGAAGAAAGTCCTCTCCTCAGGTTCTCCCTCTGTTATTATATTGCTTGCTGACACACATCGGAGCTCTAAAAAAATACTTTTCCAGGAGACCAATAATTTATGCAGTGCTTTACAATGAAATAGCTGTAATAATGAATGAATTAATACTGTTTGCTGCAAAGGTTCATAGTCGTATAGCAGGAGTAATGAATTGTAATCTAAAGCCCTGTTGCCCATCTCACAGCCTAGGAGCCATGTGTGATCCTTTGGCAATTTTTTGCGCACCTTTAAATAAATCTTACTGAGAGAAATATCTAATTTGGCACAAGGTTTCAATCAAGGACACTGTCTATATGAAATGTGTATGTTTTCTCTATGTGTTGTTTTTCTCCAGCTGTTCAAAAAAATGCTGTAAGGGAATGGGATACATTGACCTTCCCAACTGCTTTGTATCTACCAGACTTGCCCGGATCAAAAATTGGTTTACCCTGTCCCCTGATATTTAATGGCTTGAAATTGAACAATTCCTAGTTCCTGGACACAATCTTTTGATTTGACTTCTGGTCGACTTGTGGCAACCCTTTGTATTAAAGTGATTGGAAACCTCAGACATGAAATACGAACAAAGCATATCCTTCTATAGTGTGTGCTTGTTTCAATTAAGAACACTAAGTGTAATTTCTGTCTGCTGCTTTGTTCCTCTGCTGTCGGCATGAATCACTTCTGACAAATTTTCTTGACACCAAGAGAAAAATGGTGACAGGGGAGGGACCTCTAGCAGATTGACAGCCTCAGCTCTTTTCATGTGAGGTGTGTGGATAGGGTGTGTCTCTTACCTCCAATCAGCTCTCAGACCACTCCTCACTGAGCGCTGTAGAGTGTAACTTCAACTCTCCACCCACTAATTTCTGAACTCTCAAACAAGCTTATAAATGCATCACTTTGAACAGATGTAGAGAAGAGAAGACTGCAGATAGACAGATACAACTTATGCAGGAGGATTTGTTTCATCTTTGTGTATCAACAGAGGACAGTCCCCTCACTGGGTAAATGTAAGGGTTTACAACCACTTTAAAGACCTTACCTCTCTCAGTGCAAGTTTCCTTCATTACGTGGAGAACATTTCACTCAACATCCAAAACATACTCCAGAATATATCATATCCCAGTACCACTTCAGATACTTGAACCCTTACTGTAATTCTGGGCTAATCTAACAAGTCCTGGCAGTTCTCAGGCATCTCCACTATTAAAGATTTATACATGAAACAAACTCACCAAAGCTTTAATAAACTTAATACAGAATTTGGCCTGCCGACCTCTGAATATTTTAATATGTGCAATTTGCACATTGCCTACATACAGTTCTGGCTCAGCCTGTACTTATTCCTGCAGAAGCCTTATCTGAGGCAGTTCCTTATCTCATCCACCCAGAACCAAAAAGGAACTTCCCTATTTTATAATATTTTTAACAATGAAACCTTATTTTCCAAAACAATGGCCTTCAACCAATGGGAGCTAGACCTATTAGTATCATTCACAGACTCTGAATGCCTCCCAAGTGGTTGAAAAAACATACTGGTAGATTGCCCCACTAAATATTAGAGCCAATATCATTAAAGCACACCTCTCAGTGTACCACAGACATATGTATATCCTTATTAAATCTTAAATACAAATTACCGTATTTATCGGCGTATAACACGCGCCGGCGTATAACACGCACCCAAGTTAAGGAGGGAATTTTAAGGAAAAAAACTTTTAGGAGTAAAGTTTAAGGAAGAAAAACTTACATAAAATGCCCATCAATGCAGCGTTATCGGTGTCCATCTGCAGCCTTGTCAGTGTCAGTGCAGCCTTGCCCCAGTGTCCATTGCAGCCTTGTCAGTGCAGCTTTGCCCCAGTGCAGCCTTGTCAGTGCAGCTTTTCTCCAGTGCAGCCTTGCCCCAGTGCAGCCTTGTCAGTGCAGCAATGTCAGTGCAGCCATGTCAGTGCAGCTTTTCTCCAGTGCAGCCTTGCCCCAGTGCAGCCTTGTCAGTGCAGCAATGTCAGTGCAGCCATGTCAGTGCAGCTTTTCTCCAGTGCAGCCTTGCCCCAGTGCAGCTTTGCCCCCATGCAGCCTTGCCCCAGTGCAGCCTTGTCCCCAGTGCAGCCTTGCCCCCGTGCAGCCTTGCCCCCCCCGTGCAGCTTTGTGGGATCACCGCGATCCCTGCCGTCATACACAGCCCTGTGTAAATTTAAATATGGCGCCGAGACTGCAGTGACTCGGCGGAGCGCTGATACACATAGCCGAGAGTCCTCGGGTTTCCTCGGCGCCTCTTACAGTCCCGCCCAGTTCCGCCCTATGGGCGGGACTGTAAGCGGCGCCGAGAAAACCCGAGGACTCTCGGCTATGTGTAGCTCCGCTCCGCCGAGACCCTGCAGTCTCGGCGCCGTATTTGAATTTCCACACGGCTGTGTATGTCGGCGGCGATCGCGGCAATTGCCGCGATCGCTCCGATCACACACAATTGGGGGGGGATCGGCCTATAACACGCACCCACGATTTCCCCCTGATTTTCAGGGGAAAAAAGTGCGTGTTATATGCCGATAAATACGGTACTAACCAAAATCTTGGCCACTAGTTTGAACACTGTTATACTTTATCTCATCCATGATGACCAAATGGGCTTTATGCATGGAAAGTCAACCATGAAAAATATCCATTGGATTCAAACTGTGGCTCAGCTATTGGTCTATATCCCAGAGACATGTGCCTAGCCTTTTTAGACATAGCTAAGGCCTGTAATTCTACAGGGTGACCTTTTCTAGACGCCTGTCTTGACCATTTTGGTCTAGGCCAAAAGATTTGTAAATTGATTAACCTCTCTGGTGGAATGATTATGTCATATTTTTGATGCTGAAAGCGGTACAATGTTTGATGCTGAAAGCGGTACAATGTTATAATATAATAAATAACTATAAATAATTATAACAAATAATAATATAATAATAATAAAATGTATTCAATAATGTAATCAAATCAAGCAAGTGATTCTAATTTATTATCGCTGTTTTCTAGCTGCTCTAAAATCGCTAAAACCGCTTTTGACATAAGGGGACACTTTTTGGTTGCGATGGATATTCTCAAGTTTCCAGGCAGAAAGAACAGTATATATAATATAAAACTGCATGCAGGGCACTGGACAAAGCATTAGGGACAAAAGAGATGTGAAAAAATTTGATACAGTAATGTAATCTGTAAGATTACAATGTACTTGTTTGTATTATGTGCTTTTCACTTTTTGAATTTTGCGCCGGTCTCCATCCCCGTGCGTC